>JAUMJJ010000066.1:0-747500 GCA_033556795.1 Tapera naevia
GGGGACACGAGCAACCCCCAAAGAGGGGGGGGGGGACACGAGCAATCCCCAAAGGGGGGGGGGATAAGCGATTCCCGAAGGCGGGACGAGGCCGTACCGAGCAGCAGTAGTGCAGGGCGATGGCGTTGAGGCTGTCCCCGTCGCGGATGTCCCTGCACAGCAGCACCGTGCCCTCCGGCCGCTCCCTCGAGGCGCCGCGCCGCACCTTCTCCCTGCCCCGCGCACGCAGCTCCCGCAGCTCCCGCAGCTCCCGCGCCTCCTCCTGCTCCCCCTCGGCCGCCTCGCTCTCCGCCCCGGCGAAGGGCGGCGGTGCGGGCGCTCTGCCCGCCATGCTGCGCGGGGCGAACCCCGCACGCAGCGCAATGGCGGCGCCGGGCCACGTCCGCACCGCGGCCACGCCCACCGCGCTGAGAGGGGCGGGGCGAAGAGCCGGCGCGGCCAATCGCGGAGGGGTAGGCGGGGTCAGGGGGGGGCGGGGGAAAGGGCGGGGTGGGCGGGGCCACGCGAGGGCGGACGGTGATTCGCCAGAACAGGCAGTGGGCGGGGAAGAGGGCGGGGCCGCGGAGCCCGCGCGGCAAATGGCGGGAAGGTTGGGCGGGGCGGGGCGGACCGGGGTGGGACCAGGCGGCGCTTGGGATGCTGAGGTGCTCCGAGCGTTGCGGGGCGGCGGGGCCAGGCGGGGCTGTGGGGGAGGAAGCGGGCGAGTCCAAGAGCAGGACAGGCGGGGACAGTGTCGGGCGGGGTGGGCGGGGCCAAGGAGCGGGGTAAGGGAGGCCGAGGAGAGGGGTGGGTGGGGAAGCGGGAGGGGGCCAAGGGCAGAGTGGGCGGGGCCGGGGAGATGGTGGGCGTGGCCCAGCGAGGCCGTGGGGCGCTGAGGTGGGCGGAGAGAATGGGAGGCAGGGGCCGGCGACGGGGGTGGGCGGGGCCAGGGCTGCGGAAGGCGCTGGGGGGGCGGGGCTAGCGAAGTGTGGGCGGGGCCAGGCGCGGCGGAAGACGCTAAGGTGGGCGTGGCCGGCGAAGTGTGGGCGGGGCCAGGCGCGGCGGAAGACGCTGGGGTGGGAGGGGCCGGCGAAGTGGGGGCGGGGCCATGCGCGGTGGAGGACGCTGGGGTGGGCGTGGCCGGCGAAGTGGGGGCGGGGCCAGGCGCATCCCTGGGCGCTGGGGTGAGCGTGGCCAGGGACAGCCCCGGGCGCGGGGGTGGGCGTGGCCGGCGGAGCGGTGGGCGTGGCCAAGGACAGCCTCGGGCGCGGGCGTGGGCGTGGCCGGCGAGGCGGTGGGCGTGGCCAGGAACAGCCCCGGACGCGGGGGTGGGCGTGGCCGGCGAGGCGGTGGGCGTGGCCAGGAACAGCCCCGGACGCGGGGGTGGGCGTGGCCGGAGAGGCGGTGGGCGTGGCCAGGAACAGCGCTGGGTTTTGGGGTGGGCGTGGCCGACGAAGCGGTGGGCGTGGCCAGGGCGGTGCGGGGGTGGGCGGGGCGAAGGCGGCGCTGTCGGCGGTCGGTGCGGTGTCTCCTTGCCTAGCAGAGTCCGTCCCGCGGCTGAGGAGCCGCGTCTGCCTTTGGTCTGCGGAGTTTCATCGTCGTGGGGTGGTTTGGGCTGGAAGGGACCTCAAAGCCCACCCAGTGCCACCCCTGCCACGGGCCGGGACACCTCCCACCGGGTCGGGGGCTCCAAGCCCCATCCAACCTGGCCTTGGACACCTCCAGGGATGGGGCAGCCACAGCTTCTCTGGGCAGCCTGGGTCTCCCCATCCTCACAGCAAAACATTTCTCCCCAAGATCTCATCTGAATCTGCCCTTTTTCAGCTTAAAATCCCTTCCCCTCCTCCCATCCCTGATCCAGAACCCCTCCCCAGCTTTCCTGGAGCCCCTTTCAGTCCTGGCTGTCTCCCCACAGCCTTCTCCTCTCCAGGCTGGACAACCCCAAATCTCTCAGCCTGTCCCCATCCTCCATCCTCTGGACTCTCCAACAGCTCCGTCTCCCACCTGTGGCTCCAGAACTCCAGGGCTCCAGGTGGGGTCTCAGAGCAGATTAGAGGGGGGAGAATGTCTCCAGACTGGAGCTGTTTTATTTTTCAAAAGAAAAAACCTAAAAGCCTTTGCTTTTGCTTTTGCTTTTTTTTGCTTTTGCTTTTTGTTCTGCCTTTGCTTAACACAAAGCACATTTCAAACTTGTCTGGATGTTCAGGAAGACCTGAAAAAAAAAAAACAACCCCATAACATGGTTGGCCTGAGCTGGCAACGTGTGCTCGCAGCCCAGAAGGCCAAGAGTGTTCTGGGCTGCGTCCAAAGAAGCGTGGTCAGCAGGGAGAGGGAGGGGATTCTGCCCCTCTGCTCTTGTGAGACCCCACCCGGAGCTCTGCGTCCACTTCTTGAATCCCCAACATAAGAAGGATATGGAACTGTTGGAAAGAGGACAGAGGACACCACAAAGATTTTATGATTCCATGATTGTATGGTTCTGTATCAGTATATTCCTTCAAGTTTTCTACCTGCTTTGTTCTGGTTGAGGGGGTAGATTGGGTAAAGTTAAAGTATTCCTAAGGCTGTCTCAGTGCTCCCTAGCAAAGTATGATCCACAAGAAAAGGAATACAGCATATATGTTCTGTCAAGACCATCGGTGTTCCATGTTGTGATTTAGAGATTTATGCAGTCATAGAATGTCCAAAGTTAGAAGGAACCCACAAGGATCTTGAAGTCCAACTCCTGTCCCTGCACAGGACGACCCCAACATTCACACCGTGTGTCTGAGAGCGTTGTCCAAATGCTTGTTGAATATTGTCAGCCTTGGTGCTGTGACTGCTTCCCTGGGGAGCTGTTCCAGTGCCCCACCACCCTTCAAGTGAAGAACCTTTTTGTGATATTCAGAAGGTTTACATGAAAGAACATGTGTTCTTAAGGGCAGAAGCCAGCAATAAGCACAAAACAGGAGATGTATGGATCAGGCAGCTCCAATTGCTGCCCTTTGTGGACCAACATGGCATGGCACTGACATGTCCAAAGGATTCCCTTCTTTCAGGAAGCTGAGCATGGTTAGAAAAAGCTGATTTTCAGGCTTTCTTATTCTGCATTTGTTAAAATATTACCATGGGTTTCAAGTGTAATTAGAATTCCCTCAAATCAAAATTTATTACATGTCAGGAGAACACTTCTAAACTGCTCGGGAACATAAGTAAGCATATTTTATTTTCTTCAGAGTGTTCCATATCATCTTCCTGGTCAAAGCCTGCTCAGAAATAAGCCTTCTATTTTTACCGTGGGTCAGCTTGTGCTGATTAACATCGCTGCACTGAAGGTCTTAGACGTAGGCATCTGCGGAAGCTGCTGTACGACAAAGACAAGCTCAGGTTGTCTGTCAACATGACCAATGTGTGAACATATATATAAGGGTCCTGGAATAATTTTCTCTCTTTCTGGGAATAGCAAAACGCAGGTTGAATCTCTCATAGCTGTGTTCCCAGCTAGACCAATGTAGGAAGTGGCAAAACTGAATTAAATTCTTGTAAACCCTAAGTTTTTCTCGTGGGATCTCAAGTTGACGAGGAGTAATTGTAACATAGTGAATGAGAATTCCATCCATTACGAGGTGTCATGCCACATCTGGCAAAGAGTATCTGCAAGACTGACCAGTTTTGTTTTGGTTGTTAAAGGGAGCTTTCAGTAGTAGAAGTGAAACGACTGTGGTTGTCTGTAGCTGGGAAACTGATGACTCAGACCCTATTCATGCTGTTGAAAGACGGTTTTATGAGACTCCTCAGAGCTGTGGGTGGACCTGGAGAGGAGTCTGAAGGCAGGCTTCATACACAGTGGTGCCTGCAGCAGTGTCTGGTCATTGTCCCATCGTACACCACTTATGACATATCCTTTTGGAGGTTTTCTTTAATCTTCAGGTGGCGAGGCTGTGGAAAAGGTCAGGGCAGGGGATTCCACCATTTCTTTTATCTAAAGAGGTGTACCATCAGGTCAAAAAAGAACTGCTGAAGCAGCACTCTCCCTCGGAGAGGGAAGGAAAGTGTTGGAGTTTGCTTTGACCTTGCTACACCCCTGTGTGTAACCGTTTGTAACTGGTGACATTTTCCCATCAATAACAAAAGGGCATATTCCAAACTTGATGAACTAGACTGTAGCTGCGCCGCTCCCATGAATGCTAATGGGAATACGGCCTTTCTCCATCCCCATGTAAGTTGCTTTGCATATCCTAATGGTGAATTCTCAATGAGCAACAGGGTGAGTGTTAATCACTCCATGGCATTCCAAGAGCAACTGCAGGGATCTCTACCACATTCCCTTTGGTCATGTTATATCTAGTGAGGCTTGATCAGAGCTGGGGAGCCAAGCATATGCATGGGAATTTTAAAGAAATCTTAAGGAATTAGTAGAAAGGAACTGTAAAGGAGATGCTGGAGGGCTGGTATAGCTTGTTATTAGTTTTTAATGACAATAAAAAGAGATATATTCTTTTTTGAGTCATTCGATAGTTTGGGACCACAGAACTAGGTTTACATTTAGATAGTGACTGCCAAGAATCTAAAGGTACATTTCACAGTATCACAGTATCACAGGGTTGGAAAGGACCTCTGAGATCATCAAGTCCAACCTATAACCTAACACTAACATTTTAATTGTTTGAATGACGTGATAAGCTGTGGCTCATTAAAATTTTACACAGATATAAATATACCTATCTCTGCTTCCTTGCTTCACATGTGGAAATGGCATTAAAATTGTAGGAAATACGATTGTCAAGGTAGACCTGCAGCTCCAATGGAGTCCAAGCAAAATGTGAAGTTGTTAAGGAGTGTAGTGGATTGACTTTTGATCCATGAAAGTATGCTATATCTTCCTTTAACGTAACCCAACATATAAATAGGGTGTAGATAGGAGAGTAGACTCTCTTCTTCCTCCGGCAAGGCTGGGGAGCAGAAGGTCCCTGTGTTGGTCCTCTCTGCTGCTGAGCCTGAGGAATAATTTTTAACGGGTCGGATTTGGTCGTCCAGCTCTCTATGGGGGAGGTGGCGTGGTGAGACTTGATTAATTCTTAACTTTTTTAGATACTGGGTGTTATAGTTGTACACCGGGTGTTATATGGATCCTTTTTGTCCTTTTTCCCATTTCCCTTCCCCTCTTCCCTTGCTCCTTTGCATATTCTTGTGGTGTAGTTGTTCATATTTAGAAAAATACAGAAATATATATATATATTTAGCGTGATTTTGGTTTCTTCCTTAGTTTTTTTCCTTTGAAAGGGGGGAAGTTTTGGGAGAGAGGCAGACTGAGCAGTTGGAGTGCGTGGCAAAGCTAGCTCAAACCAGCTCAGGAGTGTCTGTCTGACTGCACGATGTGTAAGGTGCAGTAAGAGGAGCTACTTAAGAACCATAAAAGCATGCAGGAAGCAAATCTGCAGACACTTGCAGAGCAGTCTGTTCTCCCATTTGCCTGTGTACATTTAACTATAAGTATTGTAATCTGGCCTGTTGTCCTCAAAATTAGGAGATACCCTTTTTAGTTGGCAAAGTTCCGCCAGCTTCCCTTTAAAATGGGTTTAAAATGACCACAAAATTTAATTATTTACTTTAGTATTGTAAAGGTTTTAAATAGAATATATGAAATCTTTGGATTGAGACTGTTATTTCTGGATTTCATATCACAGTATCACAGTATCACAGTATCACAAGGTTGGAAAGGACCTCTGAGA
The DNA here is from genome assembly GCA_033556795.1 of Tapera naevia. Classification (NCBI taxonomy): domain Eukaryota; kingdom Metazoa; phylum Chordata; class Aves; order Cuculiformes; family Neomorphidae; genus Tapera; species Tapera naevia. The sequence continues at coordinate 5,691 of JAUMJJ010000066.1, forward strand.
TCATCAACTCCAACCTATAACCCAACACCAACACCAACACTAACACCAACCATCATCTAGACCATGGCACTCAGTGCCTCATCCAGTCTCCCCTTAAACACCTCCAGGGTCAGCAACTCCACCCCCTCCCTGGGCAGCCCATTCCAATGGCCAATCACCCTTTCAGTGAAGAATTTTTTCCTCATATCAAGTCTAAACTTTCCCTGACAAAGCTTGAGTCCATGCCCTCTGGTTCTGTCACTGGTCACCTGAGAGAAGAGACCAACCCCTGCCCGACTACAACCTCCTTTTAGGGAGTTGTAGAGAGCAATGAGGTCTCCCCTGAGCCTCCTCTTCTCCAGACTAAACAGCCCCAGCTCCCTCAGTCTCTCCTCATAGGGCTTGTGCTCCAGCCCCTTCACCATCTTCGTTGCCCTCCTCTGGACACTCTCCAGTATCCTGACATCTTTCCCAAACTGGGGGGCCCAGAACTGGACACAGTATTCAAGGTGAGGCCTGACCAGTGCTGAGTACAGGGGGACGATAACTCCTATGGTCCTGCTCCCCACACTATTCCTGATGCAGGCCAGGATGCCATTGGCCTTCTTGGCCACCTGGGCACACTGCTGGCTCATGGTGAGCTTCCTGTCCACCAGCACTCCCAGGTCCCTTTCTGCCTGACTCCTCTCCAGCCACTCTGTCCCCAGTCTGTAGCTCTGCATGGGATTGTTGTGTCCAAAATGAAGTACCCGACATTTGGACTTATTAAACATCATCCCATTAGAATCAGCCCAGCTCTCCAGTCTGTCCAGGTCCCTCTGCAGGGCCATCCTACCCTCTAACAGATCAACCCTTCCTCCCAGCTTGGTATCATCTGCAAACTTGCTGATGATGGACTCAATCCCCTCATCCAGATCATCAATAAAGATATTAAACAGGACTGGACCCAACACCAATCCCTGGGGACACCACTGGTGACCAACTGGATGAGACACCATTGACCACCACTCTCTGGGCTCGGCCATCCAGCCAATTCCTAACCCAGCACAGAGTGCTCCCATCTAAGCCACGGGCTGCCAGCTTCCCTAGGAGTCTACTGTGGGAGACAGTGTCAAAGGCCTTGCTGAAGTCCAGGTATACCACATCCACAGCCTTCCTCTCATCCACCAGGAAATATATTTCATGTATTTCCTGCTTCCCTTTGGTTACTCAACCTGAATTAGTTACTTTTGAATCAATTTCATCTAGATTTAATATGTGCTTCCAATAGGAATATGCTGTGTTCCTTCAGTAACACAGCCAGTAGGGTGCAATGGTTGTCTGATATTTATTTTTCTAAAATCTGTGCAGAACTGCATATTTTCTGCAGATTTATGCTTTGTTTTGCTCAGCCCAATTATCCTCGGTATTAGAAGATCTAGCAGTGAAAACATTGGGTTATGGCAAAGATATCATGCAAAAATGAAGTGTAGACTTGTGAAAACTTATTTTTTATTGCTTACAGGTGGATTTTGCTATAAGATTATGAATTCCTATTCACATACCTGTGTTGAACGAGTAAGAGTTTCTCTACTGTGGTAACTGAAGCTCTTTTTAAACAAAAAAATTGTCACAGATTCCTTCCAATATTCGCTGGACAAATCTATAGTTCCATCCAGAAATAACTGTAGCTTTTGGAGTAAATTAAAGAGCCTCTTGAGTGCTTTTATTGGTTTTTCTCTGAGAGGATTTTTGCACTGTAGTTAGGCCTTTTCCTAATTGTTTTGTAATGAATTAAACATTTGCACCTTCTTAACTTTTGCTCTCTGTGTTCTCTAGCTCTCAGTTTTGGGAAATTTGATTTATTTAATTCCTCTGTGGGTTGCTTTAAAGACAGGGACATTAGAACTATGTGCAGTTTCAAATATGCACCGCATTAGTGCTGCAGACAAAGGCAAATGATTCCCCCACCCCAAATGTTTTGTCACTCATCTGCTGTTGATGTCTCTGAAGATCACACCAACTCTGTTTATTCCCCAGCCACAGCATCACATTGGATGTTCACGATGAGCTGCTTCTCTGCCAGAGTTTCTTCAGATGGGAAAGATCCAGAAGGTAATTTTTAAGATACAACCTATATTTTAGCTTTCATAGAGTCATAAGGTTGGAAAAGATCTCTGAGATTATCAAGTCAAAATGTACCTGTCCCATTGCTAAACCATATCCCTAAGAAATTCATCATTAGTTCTATAACCATAGAATTACAGAATGGTTTGGGTTGAAAGGAACCTCAAAGCCATTCAGTTCCACCCCCCTGCCATGGACAGGGACACCTCCCACTGGATCAGGGGGCTCCAAGCCCCATCCAACCATTCAGCCTTTGAACACCTCCAGGGATGGGGCAGCCACCACTTCTCTGGGCAACCTGGGCCAGGGCCTCCCCACGATCACAGGAAAATATTTCTTCTTAGATCTCATTTCAATCTCCTCTCACCCTTCCCCCTCATCATAACCCTGTGCTCCCTGATAAAAGAGCCCCTCCCCAGCTTTGCTGGAGCCCCTTTCAGTTCTGGAAGTCTGCTCTAAGGTCTCCCTGCAGCCTTCTCTTCTCCAGGCTGAATAAAACTAAACTATTCAGCACTGTTACATGACTTATTTTAATGTAAACTGTTAGGTGATTCATATCAGTGTGGTACTGTTGTTTCATTTCTGCTGATGTTGACATCACAAACATCCAATTATGATTTTTATATTTCTAGGCAGAGAGGGTTGAGCAGCAGCAGGTCTTTGTGTAAACCTTGTTGAACTCCACAACAGAAGTATTTTCTTTTGTTTGTAATGAAATTTATTTTTTGTTCATATTGTCTTACTAGAGATTGCTTTTTGAGTTCCACCAGTTAGTTTTTAATCCACTTTACAGCGTTGCACTGTGCCTTTACCGTATGGCAAAGTGATTAAAAAATAAGTCCTCTAACTATTTGCTTCTGTTATACCAGCAAAATTATTGTCATTCAAATTTATAATTTTTCATAATAATTAAACTAAATTGCACTATTTGTATGAGATTACTTATTAATTCCACTCATTTCTTTAACCCCCTTATAAGTGAAATCTCACATCAGCCTTTGGCTAGGATGGCTGTCAGGCTTCATCTACAGTCTAAAGTTACCTTTGTGTCTTTGGAGTTGATTGTTATGGGCATTTAAAATATGATTTCTAAACTTGTCATTGTCTTGGCAACCCGGTGCTTTTCTCATATGTCTTTAATCTTCTATAATTTATATAGAGTAAATTAAAATCCTTTTTCCATAACCTGTATACTTATTTTTTATTTATTTTGTTTCTGATTGAATTTTTACTATACTACCAGGATCACAGAATCACAGAATGGTTTTGGTTGGAAAAGACCTTTAATATCATCGAGTCCAACCAAGATACACACTCATTCACAGTTTTTTCTTGATTGTGGAATACTGGCATTGTGTCACCCCAGTAAACTCTTTCTGTTAATTTTGGAAATAAGAAGCTTAAGGATTTTGGCAGGTGTCCCACCCCCCAGGAAGGACCTGAACATTGTATGGTGTCTTTCAAGCAGTGGGATGCCAGCTGACACAGAAGCTTTCTTTGATCTCCTTGCTGCTGATAATTAGCCCTTACTGGTGCCACTGCCATGTCAGTATGGTTACATTTTCAATGAAACAAAGCTTTCCCCGGTTACAGGCCCACTGGCACATGAGTTTTTACTGTGGGTGTGTTCTGTATGGGTACATTTCTGCCTACAGCTACAGCTGAGAGGAGCTCTGACTGTCAACAATCCTTTGACGTTGTTGCACTGTGTGTGAAAGTGCCCTCACGCATGCCCTGGTACACCCATGCAGTCCCGTTGACTGTGCAGCCTCTTCTCTCACACTTTAGCTGATCTCTCCATGTGAAGAGGGGAGCCAAAGAGTTGTTTGGAATAGAGAATCATGAAATGGTTTGGGTTGAAAGGGACCTTAAAGCCCATCCAGTTCCACCCTGCCTGCCATGGGCAGGGACACCTCCCACTGGATCAGGGGGCTCCAAGCCCCATCCAACCTGGCCTTGGGCAACTCCAAGAAGGGGAGGGGCATCCACACCTTCCCTGGCATTCCCAGCATTACATTCATCCTTTTGTTGTAAGCTCCTCACAACTGGAGTAGCAGAGTATGCCGAGCAGCTTTGCAAAAGGGAGAAGGAGGAGTAGAAGAGAGTGGGAGCAGGAGCAGGGAGAGTGTCTGGTTGCAAAGGGTCTGTGTTTTAAAAAGCTTTAATATATGACCAGGTATGGCATTCACAGCCTGCTGTATTGATAAGTAGTTGAACTGTGTATTTAAGGTGCCTTCAATTTTCTCCCAAGATGGCATGTGAATGTAAATTAAAAGGTTGAATTAATGCTCACTGGTCTTGATATTATTAATAGCAAACTTACGATGCGCTCTTAGAAATTTTCAGTATAATTATGCTTCTCAAGAATGAAAAATCTATCTTGTACTATAGCTATCATTAATCTAGAACATTTATCAGTATAGAGACTAAGAAATGTTTGTTTGTCATACAAATCCTGTTACTTTCAGATTTGCCTTTATCTCCGTGTGTCATTTTTAGATAACTATAGCATGTTTTAACAGATGTGAAAGCACTTGTGAAATAACTCATCCCATTCAACTTCTTTAAGCTTTTAAAGTGTGATTACAAATGTCCAGCTTGTGACGTAACTAAGATCTAGTGATCTGCCAGGGAAAAAAGCTCTTTGACACGAGCATTTTCATGAATTTTAAAACAGATTCCCTCCACCCCAGTTTTCTTGCAACTTTTGTCTTTCTATCCAACTCAGCTTCTGTATGGGGCGGCAGAACGTGTCAGAAGCCTTTTTCAATGAGTATCAGGCATGTTAATGCAAAGACATGAGCGATCTCCCCTGAGGAGAGACTGTAACACAGCCCACACGATGTCAGGAAAGGGTTTACAAGGTGTGAATGTGCCTACCGTGACAAGACGTATTTGATGGGAAGCAGCGAGGAATTTGTTTTATTACTTTTCCTCCACCCTCAAGTAATAAATCCTAAAAGCTTCAATATTGATTCAATGAAATGAATGGCTGAGTCGTTCTGGAGAGGCTCTGACAAGTGGACAAATGCTTCCATGGTTACGTTGTGCTATGTGGTGTGGTTACTGAGCTTTGTTGGTTTCCTCCCTCTGCCATTGAAGGAAAACAACAAACCACAGGGAAGCGCCACACATGGTGGGCATGAACGGGAAACAACTTTAAAAGATGAAGCTAGCTGATCTTATACAGATTTTAAACAATATGGGCTTTATGGGTTTGTACTGTATGCCCTGAACATGCATTTCAGTTCTTTCTCCTTTGTTCGCCACTTTCTCATGGGCAGTTCTTATTTCTTGTCTCTCGCTTTTCATTCAGAATGCCACAAACTAAAAGGTTGTGTGGAAGTGAGTTTCATAGTAGTGTTACATGAGTTATGTCTTTTTCTAGCAATGTTTTTATACTATCTTTTTTTCTTGCAATATTTTTATATTGAAGGATGTTATTGCATCAATGTGGCCTTCTAAAACAGCTGGATAATGAAAAGCAGGTTTCTACAATACCTGGATAATGAACAGCAAGTCACATACAGAGCTTTTATGTGCAATTTTTGATGGTGCTTTGCAGTATGGCATAGTGGTTTGGTTTGATTTCCCGTCTTCTTGCATGTGATGTATTCAAATTTCAGGTGTCACTGAGAAAAAGGAGATAATAAACACAAAGGTGCCACGTTTTTTAAAAAAAATCAAATTAATGGCACATAGTTACTTCAATAGCTTAAAAATATTGCAGATGGAGCATTATGTTAAGAGATGGGAATCCTGAAGGCCTTAGATTTTGTTTAGTACAAAGTGTAAACTAAGCTGAAAGCAGATGTGTCAAGAGCAGTTGCATCTTCTGCCCTTGCAGACCCGCTCTGAAAAGAGTGTAAGAGTGTGTGTATTCCTCTGGATTAGCAGCTGCTGGGTTTTTTTTCCCCTCTGCAGTCCCTCACTGTCCCCAGGATCACTCTCTCTGCATCAGAATGCTGAGATGTCTCAATGCCCCTTTGTAGACACAATTTTACAGCAAGGATAGATGCTGGGATTCCCTACAGACAGCAAAACAAAGTCATAAAAAGGAAGGATATTTAATTCTGAGACAGAAGTTCTGGCTTTACAGCTTCCCATTGGATACATTTATCACAGGTATTTAACTTCACATTTGCCCAAGCAATATCCCTTTCTTCTGAAGGTGGAAAAGTAAGTAACAAATGAGTAAGTGTTTCGATGTTTTACTTAAAGAATTTCAGAAAAGAGAAAAATCATCTGTTGAGAAACATATGGTACTTTTTGTTTCCACCTGTATTTTTCCTCATTCTAAACAAACAAAACCAAATACCTATATGTGACTTGGGAAAGCAAACGAAGTTGTGTGCAGCAGCTGGAACCCTTTTGCTTTTGTCTTTGTTAAACTGAAATACTGTTTGAGGACTTTGAAATTAAGAGCAATCTGGAGGCAAGGGACTATGGAGGGTTTTTAATATTTTTCCTATGTTTTCCCTTCAGAAAACTGACTTGATGGATGTTTTATGAGAAGGCTTCCGATCTGATCTGATCCATCATCAGTGAGATGCTGCAAAGGAGGAGCTGGACACACTGGGTTGGAGGAAACAAGACTGCAACTTTATTTAGCAACAATAACTGTGCAAGAGGAGCAGGCAGACTGCTCTTGCCAAGTCCTCATCTTGCTGTTTCTCCATGTGACCTACAAGCCAGTAGGCATCCACTGAGCTTTGAAAGGAGCCACTGAGCATTGTAAGGTCAAAACATCTCCTCAGAGATGGCGTTCTTTGTATGTCATTATAATAACACAAATGGCACATTATAATGACACAAATTGTGTCAAGATTGAGCTGGAGCTTGATCAACAAAATCTGAGATGGAGTGAGTTGAAACAAAGAAGTTATTTTCTCCTTAATTTGTTGAACCCTTTACACTTGAATGTATTTAAATTAACATTTTCAAAGTCATCTCATTTTTGTGAGTGGTGTCAAATGTGTAGCTAAGTACAGTAATAAAAATGTTATGATTATATGAACAGCATTTCTGTTGTAGTGCATGTTAAAATATAGCATCCCCCCATGAGCAGATGACAGGGAGTGTTAAATTTTTCCTGATAATAGAAATGCTTCAATTTTTTCAGTTAAAAGCTCTTTTTAAATATTGAAATCGGTACATTTTATCTGTATATGGATAAAGAGCTGTATGATAAAAAGGGTTAAACTTTGTCCAGCTGATCACAGGAAGCATAAACAAATTAATGTTTGTCCATTAAAAAAGAGCACACTCTGCCTGGAGGCTCTCATTTTTCAGTTTCTTAAATCCTGGATGTCTCTGAAAATTAGAAGATCTAACCTCAAATTTGTCTACATTCACAAACACATCAGCCAGTGCAGCATAAACCAGTAGGGCCAGAAGCATAATTTTGTCATTCAGGCTTCCCAAATTATCAGTACTACTTATATTTGTCTGCTTTGTGCTCTTACAGCAGAATCAAAGTTTTAATATTAAAGCATTCCCAAGGAAGATCACATCTAGAAAGATCCTAGGCATCAGCCAAGTGAAAAATTATCTGTATGGAATCAAACTGCAGCTGCACAGGGAAGAGTTTAAATACTTGTAATCATCTATAATGTCCTTAAAAATGGTCTGTCTTGCACAATTGCTCCCCACCATGGACCATCATTCAAAGAAAATCTACTTTTTGAAAAAAATCTACCAAAACCAATGAATGAATTTCATGTAGAAAAATATCTGTATCTTGTTGGTTACCCTGTGAGGAGAGGACAAGGTGAGCCTCAGTGTTCTGCCTGTGCAGTGGAACTGATCGGACTGGTGTCAGATGAATGTGATGTTTTTTGGATGGATGTCTCATATTGGAGGTGATTTGTTAATGGACAGGAAAGAAGTAAAGTTTTACCTTATTTCTGGTGTGTTTTCATTAAGCAGTGATCTGTAAAAGAGCTGCACACAAGCTTTAAGTTCCTCATTCTGGGTAGTTCAATCTGCTTCAGTTTATGTACCTGAAAAAGTGGTGGGTAAAGCAGTGTGGAAAACTGTAGAGGATTGAAATGTCAAAATTCTTGTAATCTCCTTGTTTGCTACTTGTTTCCAAGTAAGTGCTTAGCCCAGAATTTTGAAGCTTGGATGCCACAGATGAAAACAAATCTTGATTTTAGTAGCATTTGTGGATGTTCAGAAAATTTGATTATCAGTTATTTTTGCTTTCTAATATTAGTAGGTTAAGATTGCAATACATGTTTGAAAACCAAATACCCATCATATTTATACAACACGAAAGTTTTCTTAATAGAAACACAAATGTAAACAGGAGGAGAAAATACTCCCTTCTGAAGCCTTTTGTTTGGCTGTTTTTCTTTGTCTTGCTTCTTTAACTTCTGCTTTCCTTCTCAGGGACTTGTTTCTTCCTCTAACTCCCTGTTCTCTGGTCTTTCCTTTCAGATGATGCCAATAAAGAGAAAAGGCAACATTTCAAAACAAACAAACAAACCGAGGTCCATTGATTCTCTTGCTGCCTCTTTCAACATTGGTTTACTTGCAGCAGAGCCATTTTTGACTTGCAGAGGTTTAGTGAATCCAAAACAAAGGAAATCCAAACAAACAAAGAATGGAGGGGTGTACTTAGTACACCTTATTTACTGCTTTCATTGAAAGTTAAGGCTGAGCTGGAGGCATGGTTCTGTGCAATGCCAGAGCTGTTGTGGGTCCAATACCAGCCCTGATTGTTTGCCCCTAACATTTGCTGCTGGGCAGGCAACGTGCTGGGTTGTTAAAAGTGCATATGGGATGTTCCGTGTCACTCACCAGCAACCTTCCAGCTGGTTGAGGACAACCACAGGCAAAATCCCATGGCAGTTCTGTCTCATCCTTGTCTTTAAGAAGGGGACACACAGGTCTCCAGAGTGATGTGAGGAGAATGGAAGAAAGTAACTAGGAAATCCGTAGGGGAAAAGCATGAAGTGTTGAGTGGAAGAGAAAAGCAAGTTCAGCCATTTCGGATCTGAATGGGTTTTTTTTTGTTGGATGGCTCCATGAAAGTAGCCAAGTGAATTAGTAAGCCCAAGTCTGAGTCTTTTTTGTTCCTAGCTCAGTAATTAACAACATTTATTGTGCTCAGGTCTGTAACTGAGGACTGCTGACTATTAAGGCAGCCCCTCTGATGCCGAGCAGCTTGATAGCTGTTGGTGGGGCTGAACTTCCCACAGAAACTGGACAACTAAAGGACAACAGGAAGTAATTTATGTAAGCTGGAAAAACATCATAGACTAAGAGATTAAAAGGATCTTATACCTCAAGTATCCTTTCTGTCTGTTGATCCAGAGAGGAAAAACAATTTGGGATCTAGATTGTGAGGCTGAGACAGGAAAATAATAATGGTATGGTATTGAAAAACATACTGCTCGTGTTCATGGAATCACTGAATGGTTTGGGTTGGAAAGGACCTTAAAGATCACCCAGTTCCAAGCCCCCTGCCACGGGCAGGGACACCTCCCACTGGATCAGGTTGCTTGAAGCCCCATCCAGCCTGGCCTTGAACACCTCCAGGAATGGGGCAGCCACTGCGTTTCCGGGCAACCTGTGCCAGGGCCTCCTCATTCTCATCATGAAGCATTTCTTCCTAAAGTCTAATGTGATTTTTGCCTCCTCCAATTTAAAGCTGTTCCCCCTCATCCTATCACTCCATGTCCTTGTAAGGAGCCCCCTTCAGATACTGGGAGGCTGCTGTAGGGTCTCCCCAGCTGCAAAATTTTGCAGCTAATAGTGCAGGCCTGTGAAACACTGACTCCTTCTCTTTTCAGAGCAGGAAAACTGAAGCTGGTGCATGGAAGTAATGCATAATAAATTATGGATCAAACAACATGTTCATAAATAAACCCAGGTAGAAGTGAAGAAGTGATCAGATGTAGAACTGGATGTGCTTAAAGTCCCTTCCAACCCAACCCATCCCATTCTATGATTCCGTCATATAACACAGTTTATCATTCACGCCTACCTGAATTCGATTTGGGTGTACAGCATGGCTTCTTAGGTGAAAAAATACACTGATGTTTTTATAAAAAAGAAATAATATTTTATAGTGTTTACTGAGTTGCTCCAATGGGTTCTTCATTCTTAAGAAATTGAGTTTATTCGGACTATTAATGTCTACTTTTGCATCTTCATTTTACGTCATCATTGCCTTTAACTCCTATACTGCAGATTTTTATTTATCTGTGCTGTGTTTCTCTGTAGCTGTAAACAGAGTAAATCCAGGGTCATCTTGCCTAATATTAACCTAGTGTCATTATCCAAAATTTAGGTGGTAGTCTAAGATGGTCATTGGACCCCCTGTTCAGTCACAGGAGAGAAATCAGCAGTCCTTGGAGGCAGTTCATCACATCCTGCTCTCCGAGTAGGTTATGCTGAGTGGCTGATATTGAGTGGAATGCTTTCTAACTATGAAGCATCACTTTTCCTTTTGTAAGAAAACTACTTCTTGAGGTTTTTGAGTCTTTCACTAAGTGATTTTTTCAAAACCTTGCATCATTCTCTGGCATCTTCTTTCCCTTTCTCTGTTTGTTTACATTATTTCCGAATGATGATCACTGTAACTCAGCACAGTATTGATGTGGTGCCAGGCTGATGCCATCACAAGGCATAGAGTCTTCTAGGTCCTGACATTTTTTTGACCCTAATACTTCCTGCATGTAGTGATAGGACAAGGGGGAATAGCTTTAAACTGGAAGGAGGATGATTTAGATTAGACATTAGAAAGAAATTCTTCACGATGAGGATGAAGAGACACTGGTCCATGTTCAGGGAAGCGGTGGCTGCCCCATCCCTGGAGGTGTTCAAGGCCAGGTTGGATGGGGCTTTGAGGCCCCTGATCCAGTGGGAGGTGTCCTTGCCCATGGCAGGGAGGTTGGAACTGGGTGATCTTTAAGGTCCCTTCCAACCCAAACCATTCTAATAGTTCTATGATGACTCTCCTACAGACAAAGAGTACCTTAGCCTTAGCAGAATTGATGCTTCCTCTCTCTCTGATTTCTATAAATGTGATTGCTTTTTCCATATGTTTCAAATAAATAAATTAAAAAAAAAAAAAGCCGAGGGAGCTCTTCTGAAATGCACAACTTCTCAGTAAAGTACAGGAAAGGTAAAAATCATTCTGCTTTCATTCAGGGCAGAATCCTATTTTGTGTTTAATGTATTTCCCTCCTCCCTTTCTGTAAACTTGCTATCTGTCAAATAAAGCTGTGAATATTAATATTTATAATTAGTCCTGGGTTCTATTTTGGTCTTGTTTCTTAATATTTACATGTTAATATGTGTTAAAATTGTCATTTACGATAGATTTTATGTATTCAACACTAATAAGCAACATAGAACTTTAACTTATCTGTCAGGGTTCACTTTAGGAGCCTGTTGGTTGCTACATTGCTTTTGCAATTGTGTTGGAGTTGTGATTTTTTTGAGCTACTTAGGAGTCATGTTTTAACAGTCTGAGGAACTGGGATAAAAGTAATCATGGAATCCAGAAAGCTCAAAGTAGATGATATGTGTTTGTGTGCTGTTATAGACTGGGAATGTACTGGGACTTAGGATTGGTGCTTTTTTAAAACTTTGTTAAAATGGTTTCAATTTGTGTGACCGATGCAGGGAGAGTGGAAGTGTTAATGCATCTGACTGAATCCAGCCACGAAAATCAAGCTGCTGCTGCATTTGTCTGCAGTAGCTTTTCTGCTTTTTAAAGTGCTCTCTCACAGGTTCTGGAAATACAGGGAAGGATGTGTAAATGCAGCTAGCTGATATTCTATCAAAATTCTATATTTTCTGTTTTTGAGGCTTTGATGCATCAACCTTCATTGAATGAGTAGGAATTTTGATGCTTGTTTACCATCAAATGGCAGAATTTGGGAGTTTGGGAGCAAGATCTGAGCACTGCCTTTGTGTCTTTGTATCTCTGGATTTGCTTGGAATAGCGGTGACCATAAAATGTGAATTAGGTGTTAGTTAGAGAAATTACCGAGTCTGTAATTCTTGATCTAGAATTAGAAATTATTTCTCCCCACCCAGTGCTGAAAAGCTGTGAATTAAGATGAGCCACGTGTCCTGTTGCAGCCAAGAAGCTGAATCCCAAAATCTGTCATAATCCAGCAATAAACCTTGCCAGTTTTGCTGCCTCCAGTAGCACAACTGCACCCTCGCCAAGTGGAGTTGCTGCCGAGGCGATGACCGGAGGGGCTGGCGCTGTCCCAGCTGCAATTGCCAGGGTCGGAAAAAATTTTTTGTCCTCTTCCATCCCACCCCCTTTTTTATCCCCAGAGCAGTGGGAAGGCAGCAGGAGCCAGGAGAGGGAGGAGAGTGCTGGACGCTGCGCGGAGCGGAGGGAGGAGTAGGAGAGGGGGAATGCATAATGCGTGAGTGACGGAGAGCGTGCGGGTGGCTGGCCGAGTCCAGAAGACGTGGGTGTCCATGTCCCCGGGCCTAGGTAGGTTTGTTGTCTCTCTCTTCGAGGTGGCAGGTGCAGCAGGAGCATCCTGTGTTGGCTGCAGGGATGCTCCCAGCCTGGCTGGAGGGCTCTGCCAGCAGCACCTGTTGCAGCAGGGATGGGGTTCAAGCAGCAGCGGACAGCGAACGCATCTCTGAGCCGTGAGTGGCAGCTGGGCAGCAGCAGCCTGCTAAGGTTTCCTTCTTCCAGCAGCTCCTCTTTCTGCTCTGCCAAGCAGCGCAGGTAGAGACAGTAGTCTTTCCAATGGAAAATCCTGTCCTGGGGGGATCATGTCAGGATGAAACGCAGCCTGAGCTGTCTCTAACTATCAAAAGTGCGCAAAACTTTAATTCGACTGCTTGAATTGAATGAGAATGAAAGGAGTGGAGGAGCTCTGCATGTGTTGTGTGTTGGAAAGGAGAGTGACTTAAAAGAATGACTTTTTCAAGTCATTGCCTGATAAGGAATGAGTTTTAAACATGTTGGGAATTAAAATATAGTGTGGAAGTGATTACAGTTGGAAATTTTACTCGTGCTTCTTGCTTTGGCGTGCTGGTTCTGTGTAAGATATTGCATAATGCTCTCTGGGTAGCCCAGATAAAGTTAAGATCAAATGCATACGGAGCTGCCTGCCAAACATCAATCATTGTTTTTTAATGAGCCCATAATTTCTTTGTAGAACAGGTGTGAAATAACACGTGATTATAAAAAAAGCTTATTCATCACGTTAAAGCCAAAAGTGGTGATTTTTTTCTGACAACACTTTGCACACGTCTTCTGGAATTAATCTCTCAGATTAATACTAAGCATTTTGAGACTCTGCCATGAGGACAGTTTAGTAACTGAAGGTAGAATGTGGTATATTTAGTCTGTCTTAAGCCTTAAGCCAAGGTTTCTCCAACTAAATGCATTCAGTGTTCCCATGTGGAGAGGAGAACCAGATTCCTGAGGAAATAAAGTAATTGGTGGCATATTAGGCTTAGACTTGAAATGCCAAAATATTTAATCATGTAAATCTAACGTATTTCCAGGGCATAGAATTTTCAATTTCTGATTTATTGCTATTACTAATATTTGTTTTGGTTTCTAACGTTCAGGTTTGTACTTTACTACCTTTCCAATACACTTCGGTGTTTTAATATCTTTACATGAAGAAATCTATAGTATTTATTAAATTTGCATCTGAGTGAACTAATTAATATTGCTAATGGGAGCAGTCACTTATTAGCTTGTTAACTGTGGTCTGTGTCGTGGTCTCATGGAAATCCCTTGGAAAAAATGTATTTGCTTTTGTGAGCACCACTGCTGGGCAGCTTATTTGTGCTGACAGCATTTTGAGGTCTGGAAAATAATAATGGATGAGTTTTAAAGAGTTGGTAGTAGTGAATGAGATTGATCCTTATACATTCAAGCCTATAGTGCAATACTTCCCTTGGAAATTGTGAGCCTTATTTGAATGGCATTTTCAGAATCAGGTCTAAATCATAACCCATTATTAAAACCTGTAATGTACATGGAATTTTGTTCTTTTAACTTATTTTCTTCTATTTTTTTTTTTATTTTGCTTTTGTAATTCCATTTTAAAAAAATAAGAGAGATTAAGTCTGCAAATGCTGACAGACATTATTTCTTAACATCTGAATGTGCTGAATGATACTGGGCTGTTGGAAAAGATGTGTAAGGACATATCTTTGCTGTATCGCTTGAAGAAGAATCCCACTGCAGAGGTCTGTGAGGATCTCAGTCGTGGGGTACAAACAATTTATGGCAGTTTGGGAGAAAGATACTGATGACCTACAAATCACCTTTGATATTGTTAGAGAGCTACCATACTTGTTCAGAATGACAGCATTGTGTCAATAAGGTGACTATTAATTATTGCATGTTTAAAAGTACATAGCAATGTTCTATATTTTTAAAAGTACATAACAATGTTTTATGATTTTAACAAAACTTTAATTGTAGAATGTTTCATTGAAAACTTCATGGAAAAGTATGTCCTGGCATCAGAATTTGAAGAAAGGTAGAATTAAAATTTGTCTCACATCTGAAGGTTTTTAGTCTGCAGTGTTTTCGGAAGCATCAAAGTGCTAAACTGTATGTCCACCTCTTTCTGTCATTTGAGATAATGTATTCTCTGATGCAATTCAACTTCATTTCATTGCTGGATAGTTCTGCTATTTTCTCATTCTTGGCCAGGCTGTTCCAGTGTGTTCTTGGTATTGGGTCAATTTAGTTGATCACTGAGAAACAAGAAAAAGTAGGTAGGTGGGAGAAAAGAAGAAGCATATGCTGAAGTTCTTTGCTCAGGGAGTATTGGGCTGTGATCTCCTAAAGACCTAATAACCTACATAACTATTTTTACATGTGTAATCCCACTGATTGGTTTTACTTGTTTGTAGAAATCGTGCTTGTATTTCAGCTCTGCAGGACTGGCCAATTTAGGTATAGTCACTGCTGTATATAATGGTGAATGTAACACCTTTTCTCACCAGAAATAAGCACATGTGGTACCTGAATACTTATTTTCATGATTATTAAGGCTCAGATGTATAAAAGGTCTTCGTCTTCAAACAGAACTTACAGAACCATTGCTGTCTATTCTAGGCATTTGCCATAGTTCCAGAATTTCAAGAATTATGTTTGATATTATAGAAGCAATGTTACTGTTTCGTAGGACAGAAAGACTGGGAGAAGAAATCAGTGCTAGAAGCCATTTATCTTATCCCAGGTGGACCACTGTAACTTTTTTTGCCCTAAAAATGTTACTGAATCACAAATGGTGCTATTTCTGTGAAGTCTTGCTTGCTAAGTCACTCTTTGAATGAAAATACCTTCTGTCAATAAACATTTTCAAGACTGAGCTTACTCCATGCATGAAAACTTGTGGCTGTTTGCAGGAAGAATTAGAAACCAGGAGTTCTGAAACACACTTAAAATATTGAGAATGTTGTTTATTGCATTGACTTATGAATATTTACAACTAGTTAAAGTTGTTTAAATTCCTTTTACTGAAACGATTTGTAAGTCCAAACCAAGGCTGCTACTAGGATAAAGTCGTATTTGTTTAAACAGGCTTGTTTGACTGGCTAATTTCCTCTGGCAAAACTAAACAAGAGAGAAGATGCTTTTCCACGTTCGTTGCAGCTTCTGTGTTTGTGGATTTTCTAGCAATCTAAAGACAGTTTCCCCTAGAATGGTATAACATTATCTTTTTTATATGCCAAGAGGTTTTTGTGTGGTTATCTCATTTTGAATGCTGTACAGATTTGTTAGTAAGCATACACTTATGATTCTCGTTTTTAGATGGCAAAAGAAGCTTCCTTCTCCTCAGCCCCTTGTCCTGGACTGATCCAATATGTTACTGCTCTGAATTGTTTCAAGCTTTGCTTCGTTAAGGATTTAACACGGCCTTAATTCAGCCATCTGCTGTGGGCTTGGCAGACCAACAGATCTGAGGTATTGGTCAGGGCTTTAGAAGTTTCCCACATTTTTAAAGGTTAGGAAAAGAGCTACCTTTATGAATAGATTTTGAATAATTCTCAGCAAGACAATGGTGCAGAAGTGGGGTAAAAAATGCATGTCATTCTCTGAAGCACAGGGTCCCCTGTCTGCCTTTAGCTTTGCTGAAAGGCAATTAGCATTTCAACCAGCCAATTTGGTTACATGCAATGAAGTACTTGGGTTTGTAATTTGCTGCTCCCGGCTTGGTGCTGTTGAGAACCAGCTCTGTGTAATCCTCTCAAAGCACCTTTCTTTCCAGCATAGTTATTGTTGCTGGTCTTAAATAACTATTCAACAAAGAGATTTCCTTGTCTTGAGCTACGGGGTGCCTTAGAAGGAGGAAAAGAAATACCCAGTTAATAAGGGAATGATTATAATTATTAAGTAGTGATTATTAAATTGTGACATAGGTTAAAAAGTTTAGAAAGCCAAGGGAAACACAATGTGTGATAAAGGTAGTGTGAAAATCTTTGAACCCAAACAAATTTTTGCTTGGGAAGTTCTGTTCAGTGCATAAGTTCTTTATCAGTTATTTTATTTGAAAACGGATTGCCCAGATTTAAGAGATTAATTCACGTTGTAGATTAGAGTGAGAGTCCCATGCTGGTCATCTTCTGTAAGATTATACAAATGTATTTTTGCTTCTAAGGATAGAAATCGTTGGGACGACCTTGTAAAATACAGATCTGTAATAAAACCACATTCTTTGCTGCAAGCTAATAAAAATGAAAATATTTAGCAGTAGAAATGAAGTTTGTTTTAATATACATCTTTAATATTTGTAGTAGATACAAATTGTCATGTTTGATATACCTTTATGAACTCAAGAGTAACTCAGTGACACAGTTACTCTAATAATTAGACAACAGATTAAAATTCTTTTTGACTTATACGTGCATATGTTGTGTAAGAATCCACTGTGGACAGCCATAATTCTTCTGTCAGTATACCTGAAATAATGCTGTCTAATCCCCACCATGTGTCTGTAATTTGCTGTTCTATACCTTACAGATTTCTCTCTTGCAAGGTTATTGTGTGAAGCACTATTGCAAAACAAGTTGTTACCTTTTTTTTTTGATTCAAGTATGAGAAAAATAACCCGTATGCTGCAGAAGGCCATAATTACTTTCTCTGATGCATGCTCTTCATTCAGGCCATAGCACTTCATCCAGGACAGGGATGAGGTGTTTGAAGTAGTAGTTTTGCCCTCAGCCCATATGTTCTAAATATATGTGAAATTTAGGCATTGAGGGCATGTGACAAACCTCCAGTGTAGGGGTAAGAACAGGAATTATTGTGAACTACAGGTTATAACTGAAATAGAACTAAATGAGCATTCCTTGCTGAAACCTGCAGACCTTCCTCAGCTGGATTCCTGGTCCCCTGTGTGTGAGACCCTGATCCTGTGGCTGGCTCAGTCACGTAGTAACCTCTGCAACAAACATGAGTTGAGGCTGCTAATATTCTCCATGGCTGTGTTATTTGGTTTCAGTTTTCTGGTTTGTTTCTGTTTTTTTTTTTTTTTTTTGGTTTTTAATCTGCTTGCTTTTTTTTGGTTTTGTGCAAGAAACCATTTGAGAGAGCCTGAGTGCTTGTAGTGTCTCAAACCTCACCTGGATCAAAAGGCCCAGGTAAAAGGCTAGACAGTGGTTCTGGAAAAGCCTGTAAAATTATTTCTGTTAGTGAAAGATGTCTGCTGTTTTCATTAGAACTCTATAGGCGGAAAGAGATTTCCAGGTGGAAAGAGATTTCCAGTGTGGTGCTGAAAACTAGATTAACCTTTTGCTTAAACCTCTGGTATACGCAAAGAGCAACTAATCCAAATTAATATCTTGAGTATTTTACAGTCTATGGTTAGAATTGTATATAGATGCATTCTGATCCACTGCATGAGACCAAGCAGAAGTTCTGCAGAAATCAGTGTTATTTTGTTGGTACAAATAAGGGCAAATTCAGAATCCTACTGGTCTATTTCTTAATGCTGTTACTTAGTGGAAAGCTTGTTTATGTTAGACTCTGACTTCTAAATATTCTAAATATATTAAACCTTGTTCTAAATGTAAAGAAACTCTGCTAACTTCAAGTCTGGAGGTGCTCTGGGTAGAAATAATCTGGATCTTACAGCTAGTCAGAGTTATTGTCTGATTCTCTGTTTGAACAACAAATTATAAGGTAACTGCAAATGTTTGCAGAAGAGGCTTGTCTTCTTTCTGCTTGCTGCTGGCAAACAGAAGTAGTGGATTCCACACTGCTTGAGAGCTTTTCCCTTTATTCCCTTCTCAGAATGAGCACAGGCAGAGGCAGCGTTAACTTAGAAAGCATTTTGCATTACCTGGTTTAAGAGATCAAACTTGCTTGTCCGGTGATGATTATGTGATTTAGAACTTAAAATTTAAGGATATAGTCCAGACACATTCAAATTCTTCTGAGGAAGTAAAAAGAAGCTGCTGTAAATCTAAACAAGTTGTATTCTAGGGTTATTACACATTTTTGTCTCTCGCTGACCTCTAATAACAGGGTGGGATGATTTGGGTTTCTTGTCAGGCCTCTGTCTTGGCCTCGGCTTGTAGAATTGCCTCTCTCAATATTGGCTCCTGGCTGTGGCAATAGATTTACTTTTCTGACTAGTAAATATAAATACAACAGCAGGCAGCTGAAGCATCTCTTCTCCCTTGGCTGAGATGTTTGTGTTGAAGGGAGCGTGCTTTTTTCAAAGCAGTGTAACTGAATGTCCCAGAGTTCATATCAGGTTACGTTAAGCTGACCATTCCAAGTAATTTATGTGGACATGGGTAGTAAGGTTTTTTAGAAATATCGCAAGTGTTAGAAAGCAAATGGTGAGGAGAGCCCTGGTCTGATGCCCAGGTCAAGTGTCAGTGCCTGTGGCTGCAGTGTGGCACTGTTCTGTCACAGCAGCAGCAGTGGCTGGGTAAGCAAGAGGCTCAGCCCAAAAACTCCAGGACGCTTGAAAGCTGATCCAGGGATTATCAGCACCTCCTAGTCTGTGTTTGTGCTTTGGCTATCACTTTGCAAAGCTAGTAGCAAGAAAAGGGATGATGGGTAGCTACCTGGGATGTCTTTGTCGTAAAGAGGAAGATGTGGAGAGGAATTTGGAAGCAAAGGCATCCAGACACCAAATAACGTGCATGGGAATGGATGAAGCAGATTCTTGTCCCAAGTGTTGCAACCATTAGCGCAGTCAGGGGTGTGAATAAAGCCATGCTTGCTGTGATTTATTTTAATTCTCATGTTTTACCCACCATAAAGCAAGTGGAAGGCAAAAAAGGGGGATATAAGAAGATATTATTTTAAAATAGTGCCATTTTAACACTCTCTTTTCTAGCCTCTATTGGAGTGAGAGATGTACTTTTCCTTCATGTAAACAAAAAAAACCCAAACAAAAAAAACCCCAACAATCAACAGAGCAGACTTGGGTAGGACCCTCTATAAATGCAGACACAGCTGCTGTGTCCCGTGGGAACTGTGGGAATTCAGACGTGAAAAAGAAGCCCTGCAATAAAATACTTCTGTCTTGATCTGAGATCGTGACAGCATCGAGCGGAGAAGTTTAGTAAATCGAAGTTTTTGTAATTCCTGTGTTCTCCAATACTGTTGTAAATTTCAGTGGTAAAAGCCTAAAACTAAGATGCTCAAATATGATTTTTTTTATGTTTCCACATCGGGTGCAGCAAGGACAATGACCTTGTGGAACTTCTTGCTCTGTGCTGTTCCCGTGTACTACAGAGTCTCCTCTTTACATATGAAAGAGCGCATGTATCTCTCTCCCATTGTAGTCAGCCAAAGATGCTGCCGGGTGCTGACATCTCTGCTGTGAATAGACTTCTCTCTGGCAACCATTGATGGCTGTAATGCTGTACTCAAAGCAGAGCGTGGGTGTGCCAGCTTCTGAACGTTCTACTTGGCTGGGTGTTTGTAATCGCGGGGAGTAGACAGGGACAGGCAGTGAAAAGTGCGCTGGGCTTCACGCGTGCTCTGCTGCGCGGTGTCCGTGGGCTGTAGAAACCTGCAATGAGCTGTGCACATTGAAATCAAGTCGTGTTGGGTGGGAGGAGTGCTGCTTCATCTTACCTGCTTGTGTCTTCTCCCCAGCAGCAGAGGTACAGGGTACTGAATCCCTCATCCCATCCACTTTGTTAGTGAAATCCCTTTTCTTTTGCCATTCGCTAGTCCGTATCTGGCATTTTACACCCAAGTCATCTAAGATTTGGCATCTGTGGCAGCCCTTTCATTTCCCTTCCTGATCTCTACACTCTGTAGGTTCCCTCACCCTTCAATGAAAACTGCCAGGGGATCTTATCGTTCTTGAGGGGTTTGATTTATTAAGCACAGAAGCCTGTGTAAAATTCTTCAGAAAAGACTTTTCATTCTTTACAGAATTCTGCAGGAAGGACAAGTCGTTCTTTATAAACTTTTATTTCTTCATCTGAAATCTGTTCCAGAAACTGAGCCAAAATTGTAGGCTGATCCTGGTGATTCCTCAGATATGAGAAATGCCGGCTTCGTGAGCCTCCCTCTCCTTGGCTCCACTGGGCGATGGGCCGGAACGGTATTCCTCACGCAGTTTGTGACACTGCTGTGGGAACTGCTGTGTGGGATCAGCGTGTGCTCTGATGGGTTCTGCTCTGGGATTCCGTGTTTTTTGGAGAAGCGCAAATGCGCCGCAGGAAGTGTCATGAA
The DNA here is from genome assembly GCA_033556795.1 of Tapera naevia. Classification (NCBI taxonomy): domain Eukaryota; kingdom Metazoa; phylum Chordata; class Aves; order Cuculiformes; family Neomorphidae; genus Tapera; species Tapera naevia. The sequence continues at coordinate 26,449 of JAUMJJ010000066.1, forward strand.
ACGCAGACTAAAATAAGATGTTAGTTAGGGATCACGACTCAGAATTCTGAATTGGATTTCTTTACTTTTGTTTGATTATGTGGTTGAAGAACCGTGATTTTTAGATCCTTAAGATTCTTTGGTACCATTAAGATGTTGAGAGATCTCTTTGAGAGGTATTTTCTTTTTGGTTTAATGCCAGAAACTTTTATTATAAACCCCTTACAAACATCACAAGGGATTCAGTTCGTAGCATTGCTTTAAATTACCATGGATACAAAGAATCATTAATCAAAATGGCTTTAATAGAACATAGTCATAGTTGGTCCGTTGATTTGTTCGTACTCTGAAGATTATATATAATGTTACATTGCTTATGTTGTTTCAAAACCATTTAAACTGTTTTGACTCATTAATCTGTTTTAAAGCCTGACTGAATATCCTGGATTGAAAGAACTGAAGCCAATAATATTTAACTCAAGCAGAGGGGAGTGTTTGATGCACCAGTACATAATTTACCAAAATATAGCAGTGAATAATGACTGGTCTTTCAACTTCTGATAGAAATATTAAACTCACCAGAGATACACTGAGGTGAGGAAGGTGGGAAAGGCTCCTCTTTTGGTCCCTGATCTTGCAAAGGCTTCTGCTGAACTTTATGCAATTTAGTTAGTAAGGGACAAATACTGTTCCTGTATGAATTTCTGTAGAAACTTAATAGCTCATTTTTAATAAAGCAAAATACTGTGACCTATAATATTTTTTTTCAGCTATTTGAAGAAATTTGTTCTGCATTCTCCAAATCTTGATTTATGTTATTTTTTACTATATTACATCAATTTTAAACAATAGTTATGGTGTTCAAACTAAGTTTATATAAACAGAGTAAAAACTACTTTTGGCAGACTGTGCAAAGTAAATCTTAGTACAAATAATGTAACAAGGAAGAATACACACCAGCTAAATAATTGATGGCATGATTGTGAAACCTCTCTTGTTCCACAGGAGTAATCCTATAGTTTTAGAATGCTCTCTAGTAGAAGTAATAGAATTCAAGTAATTCTAAACTTTGTAATCTTGCCCTAAAGGATCATGTTTTCAGTATTATTTACTAGAAGCATGTACCGTGGGAAGATATTTGTGAAGTCTATGACAAGGTAACAGCTGAAGCTAAAAGGTCAACAAATTCCTCAGTTTAGTATGGACGATGCCTGCATCTGCAGACAGCCTAATTGTCTCAGGGTTTACAAAGGTTAGACAACTGCCCTCTTTCCAGCTCAGAGGTTTGTATTTTTTGCAGCAGTTCCAACAAAAAAAACCCAACAAAAACCTCTTGCAAGTTAACGCAGACAACTTTGGAATTGCTGACAATTTTAAATCCCAGGGGAGTTCTGTATATAATTTTTATCTTCTGTTCCTCCTGTAAGCTTCTTAAGCACTCTAATTACTAAATACAGATATGTAGGCATCAAACATTGTTCCTGAAAGCCTTACACCTTGTGTTCTCAGCAAGAGCCGTGGATATCTTGAAAGACTGTATTTACAGTCATAAAAATTTATAGCAATGTGAAGTTTTGCAGCAAAATTATTTTTACTCTGTGATGTTTTTCCTGGAAAAAATAAAACTGTTCAAATAGGTTGTTAAATGGATAGTTGCTTTCACAGGGAAAACAGTTAGTCCTGATTTTTTGAACTTACTTCTGCTGCTTATCTATTCCCTCAGTAGAGATAGGTGGATTTTTTTTATTGCAAGTAATTAAAATTTGCAAATTTGCCATAGAAAAAGGTGAATTTTGTCATCCCTGCCGTCGTTAATTGTAGGGATTCTGAGAGACACTGGTAGTTTTCCCGAATGTACTTACAACATACAGTTATTTAATGTATCGTGCCTATGGATGATTTTTGTTCTTTAACTTGCCTGAAAGCTGTTTATTTCAAGTGCTCACAGTGAATAATTAACAGAATTCATTGTAAGATGAATCAAAGCCTTGTAGTCTTTCTGAAAATGTGTTAATTTTAGTGGCCTGTGGACCTTATTTTTTGTTCAGTGAGCCATTAAAGCCACCTGACCACTCAGAATCTGTGCTGGGCCTCACCTCAAGTGTATTCTGAGTTCAAATTTGGCACACATTTTACAAAAGTATGTTTCAATATATGCTTGACATTTTCTGCTTCAGTGATCATTTATGATTAAATATTCATTTCCTGTCAGTCATAAATATCAAAAACAAGTGCTTGGCTAACATAGATGATCTTAAATATTATTGACATGCACATATTAGTGTAAAACGTGCTACACAGTTTATCCAACCATCATTGAGAAGGAGCGTCTTCTAAGTGGAGTACTTGGAAGTACAATTTTAACCAAAAATACATATTATTTATTTTTGTAATTAAGGAAATATTGTTTCATTTGTACAGATATTTGAAAAGTAACATTATAGAATAGTGACTACAGGTTTAAAAAAACTTGCAGAGAGAACTAAATCCATTAAAGATCTATGCTGAAATGCTTTTCAGTGTTTAGAGCACTTTTGGTTTGCTCAAATATTCCTCAGATCCTTGTGACAGAAACCTGCCCCAGACAGCATCTGAATTCTCAGTTCTGGTCAGCACTGCACAACATGAGCCTCTGCACAGCACAGCAGTTGTTTTCAATTTCATAGAATCATAGAATCATAGAATCATCTGGGTTGGACGAGACCTCCAAGATCATCAAGTCCAACCCTTTGTCCAACGTCGTCGTCGTGATTAGTAGATCATGGCACTAAGTGCCACATCCAGTCTTATTTTAAAACCCTCCAGGGATGGTGACTCCACCCCCTCTCTGGACAGGCCATTCCAGTGCCTGATTACTCGTTCTGTGAAGAATTTTTTCCTGATATCCAGCCTAAACCTTCCCTGGCACAGTCTAAGCTTGTGCCCTCTTGTTCTGTTGCTGGTTGCCTGGGAGAAGAGTCTGACTCCCACCTATCCACAGCCTCCTTTCAGATAGTTGTAGGGAGTGATGAGGTCACCCTGAGCCTCCTCTTCTCCAGGCCAAACAACCCCAGCTCCCTCAGCCTCTCTTCACAGCACTTGTGCTCCAGTCCCTTCACCAGTTTTGTTGCTCTTCTCTGGACCTGCTCCAGCACCTCAATCTCTCTCTTGAACTGGGGGGCCCAGAGCTGAACACAACACTCAAGGTGTGGCCTCACCAACGCCGAGCACAGGTGAAGGATCACTGCCCTCACCCTGCTGGCCACACCATTCCTGATGCAGGCCAGGATGCCACTGGCCTTCCTGGCCACCTGGGCACACTGCTGGCTCATGTTTAGCCTCCTGTCCATCAGTGTCCCCAGGTCCCTTTCCACCTGACTGCTCTCCAGCCACTCTGTCCCCAGCCTGTAGCACTGGATGGGGTTGTTGTGGCCAAAGTGCAGGACCTGGCACTTGGCCTTGTTGAACTTCATCCCGTTGGACTCAGCCCATCTCTCCAGCCTACCAAGGTCCCTCTGCCAGGCTCTGTTGTGCAGAGCCTCTTAACAGTTAGTCTTTCACAGCATCAACATCTGGTGACCTCACTGGAACATAAACCTATGTTTTACAGTACATAACTGGGCTCTGAGGTAAGAGAAATAAACCACCTGAGCTTTAAGTTGTCTTATCCTACCAGAGAAGAGAACTAAACATCATGCAGGAACAAATATAAATAAAGATCTGGCTGTACAAAGGTTACAATTGCATTAAAATGTGCCACTGTGATTCCTCATGACAAGAAGACGTGAACGAGTCATGGGATAAGAAGTGAAAGAAGAGAAGAGTCATGGGAGAAGCAGTGAAAAGCATCCCAAGTAAATATTCAAATGTTTAAAAACATTTCTTGGTCCATAGGATGTCAGAACTCAGTGAGATGACTGGAAACACCCAGCCCTTCATCCTCCTTGCCAATTCTTCTTTTTTTCTGAAGAGAATAAAGCGAGTAAGGAAACTGTAAATAAAACTATCAACCTTTATGCTAAGTTGTTGGTTGAAATGGAAAACCATTGTGGAAAGGTCTTGTGTTTTTTTTTCTTAAAAACAGTTACTTATTCCTCCACTTTAAAAATAGTCCCTAAGTGCAATCTAGAAAATCACTAGATGGAATCTATTACAATAGAATCAGATTTAGATGATAATTACAGTATCTGACTTGGTTACAGCTGAGACTTGTGCATGCTTTTGTCTCATTTCTGAAGCTCACAAGATAATCACAGTATTCAAAGAATTGAGAAGGGTTGGCCAAATTGCTGAGGCTGACTGGGAATGTTTTATCTGTTTTAGACTCACAACTTACTTTAGATTATTTTCTTTCTCTACAGGGATGTCCTCTGCTTCCTTGCTGGTTTACTTGCTTTTAGCATTACTCATTCATTTTGCATCTGGAGAAACAGAAGTGAAGTTCAGTGGACAAACAGAGTTTGTAGTTAATGAAACAAGTACCACCGTCATACGCCTGGTAATCGAGAGGACAGGGAGGCCCGCTAACATCACAGCAATTGTGTCGGTAAGAGGCGATGCCACTTGTGTCCTCAGTAAATATTAATAGCTTTCTGTAGCTCTGAATGTTGCCTGTTTTTATAAAGCCAGTGGAAAGGAGGGTGCTGTGTCACTGAGACCACGCTTCACTTTGAAAAATAACAACCAGTTTCTGTAACTGAGTCAATTCCTGCTGCCCGAGCCGATAGTTCCACAATAATGGTACAAAATTCTCCTCAAGCAGGCAGCTCCTGCTACTCGGGGGGAAATTTGAGCTGAAGTGCTTGTTTGATTTTGATTGTGGCTGTGAGTTCATGCTGAAAATTTGGCTATATAACAACTTCTCCTTTTCCAGATCACCTTAGAACATGCAATTGAATAGCTTCTCCAGTATTTGAGCCAGATTTCCATAAGCATTTTTAAAATCTCATTGTTCAGTTAATTGGGAGGTCACAGTTAGTATTTTCACATTGTTTCCTGTATTTCTTAGCTGTCACTGTGTTCTCAATTGTATTCCCTTTAAAAGTTCAAATCCCTCCAGTGTGCTCTGCTGTATGCATATGATGGAAGATGCTGTGTGGTTCGAGTACCCCATGAGAAGATGCACAATGATGAATTTCTGCAGACTGTAGATGGAAGAAATGATCTATGTACCTGCACAATTTTTTTGTTCTCCTGCAAATAATTAAGAAAAATGCGTATCTTTCTTAGAAACTGCAATGAACAGAATTTGTTATGTAGGAAGTTCACCCTTCATTAACATCTGAGGAGAAAACCTTCAGAAAATGTGATTGTACTTTCAAACAAATGCTCTCTACTGGAGTAACAAGCTGAGAAACTTAGTTTCCGTGTTAAGAATGTGAAATTCTGAATTTTCTTTCTAACGTGAATATTTTGAGCAGCTCTTCTAGGAAGATTTTTATAGCCTGTTATTGTAAGGGCGTTTTGGCAAGTCTGATCTTCACTCAGACACATAAAATGTAGTTGCAAATATTATAGAATCATGGAATCATGGAATGGTTTGGGTTGGAAAGAACCTTAAAATCCGTCCAGCCCCACCCCGTGCCATGGGCAGGGACACCTCCCACTGGATCAGGGGGCTCAAAGCCCCATCCAACCTGGCCTTCAATACCTCCAGGGATTGGGCAGCCACAGCTTCTCTGGGCAACCTGGGCCAGGGCCTCCCCACCCTCACTGGAAAATGTTTCTTTCACAGATGTAGTCTAAATTTCCCTTCTTTTAGCTTAAAACCCTTCCCCCTCATCCTATCCCTGCACTCCCTGATCCAGAGCCCCTCCCCAGCTTTCCTGGAACCCCTTTCAGTACTGGGAGGCTGCTCTAAGGTCTCCCTGGAGCCTCCTCTTCTCAAGGCTGAACAACCCCATCTCTCTCTACAGAGCTTTGTAGTCTCCCCTTTAGCCATCTTACCTACAGTGGACTCAGTGGAATTTTCTTTCATTGACTGAAATGAAGGCAGGGCTGCTCATTATAGAATAAATCACCTCCAACTCTGGCAATTGAAATTTTAATCTAGGTTAAACGTGTTGTCCCCTTCCAGTCCCTAGACTGAGCCAGGAAGGCAGGGAGTGGTTAAGTTTTAAGCCAAATTCAGTTCAAGTACAGTATTATAAGGGGGTTAGGAATAGTTTTTCCATTAAAAAAAACTAGTCATATGGAAGAGAAACACTGTTACAAGGAACTTGGTTCATAAGTGGTTCTGAATGAAATGTCATATTTGCTTTTTACATGGATATGAGTGACTATGATGTATACCTTCTGTTCTGAAATTAATTGCTTGACAGCAGGGGAAAGTGTGGGAAGAATTATGGGAAAGAAGAGTGTTTGCAGCCTGTTAAATGAGCCTATAATATTATTATAAGAGCTGATGGGGTAAATAGGATATTTAATTGTGTATTTATTTCAGCTTGATGGAGAGAACACAGGAGACTTTTTTGACACATATGCAGCTGCATTTATACCTGATACAGAAACACACCGAACAGTGTATATATCTGTCTGTGATGATGATCTTCCAGAGGCTGATGAGACATTCACATTTCACTTGACACTACCAGTAAGTCTCAGGTTTTCAGTGTGTCTCTTCCCTAGTGTGTAATCAGACGTAAGTGAATGCTGTTCCATGGATTTCAGTGTAGTCACACTCCATGTGAGTCTGAACCCTCACAGGTGAGAACTAGAATTCAGGGAGTCGCCAGGGGGTGCTTGAAGATTTTGCTGCCCCTCTTGTCTCTGTGTGATGCTGCTGTGCAGTGCAGACCTATTCTGAAGCTTCGGTGGGCAATGCATTCAGTTGAGGACACAGAAGGGGTACTGGAGCCCAGAAGAGTCGGGTTGCGAAGGGTCTCTCAGGCTTCCCTGCTTTCCTGCACCTGGAAGAGAGTGTGGAAGCAGCAAAAGAAAGAGGATGGCTTCCAGTCATCTGGAAGCAGAGGGTGAACAAGACTTACCTGAAAACAAACAATTGAAAAATAATTATTAGGAAGTCTCTTCACATTGCTCTGTGTCACGGGAGTTGTGCTACAAGACAGGAGCTGTCATTCACTTTTCTTTTTGTTTAAAATAGTTCATTACTGAATTTGATGTTCAGTAAAGAAATCTTTTGTTTTATTGCCAATTATTACACAGGGGGTGTTTGAAATGAGCATGAAAATATGTATTTCTCCTTCCTTCTTCCTTTGATTTGTAAATGCAGTGGCTCATTTTTACAACAGTATAAAGACTTGTTTCCTTTAACTGGTATCTCAGTGTATGAGCTTAAAAATGACAGTTTTATAGGGATGTTAGGAAAAGAATAGAACAACTTTGGAGTTCTTGGTGATGCTGCATGCTTCATGCCTGGTCCCTCTTGCTATGGTGTCACTAATGTCTTGCCAAACTTTGATTAATCATTTAGAGTTTGTCTCAAGCACTTTGTTATTGACTGTATAGGCTGTATTTCCTCAGTAATTAAGAATTATTTTGGTGCATTCCATTGCCTTAAATTGTAATATATAATAAAAAGGGCATATATTTTATCATAAACTAATATTCACTCTTAAAAGACAGTAAAATCAAAATGTGTAATGTTTGCCAATCACTGTATTAAACACCTTATTTTCTTTGTTAATTTTAGAAACCATCAGCAAGGATAAAGCTTGGCTCCCCCAAATCTGTCACTGTGACAATCTTATCAAATGACAATGCCTTTGGGATAATTTCTTTTAACATGGTATGGCTTTTTATGTGGTTTATGTGAAAATTTTAGAAAGAGTAAAGATGAAATTTTCAAAGATTATTGTTAGTTGTTGAAAAGAATGCCTTGAAAATGGATTATGATTTACACCTTTAGAGGTAATTAATACACACCTATGTATCTATATGTAGATGCAGCTTTACTACTTCTGTTTGCTTTTAGGTATTGATGTTAATACAGTCTGGAAGAGGTGAGGAGTGGTGCCATAGGAAAGTTAAAGATGCCATTTGGAAATCTTGAGATACATGCATTTTTCTATTGTTAGTGAGCATTTTTCCACCTAGCTCTCAAGAGGAGAGACCCTATCACAAGATATTCATTGTGTGACTCCTGCAATAGCACAGGCGTTGTGTTAAGAGGAGAAGCTACAGCTTTTTGCCAGCATTGTGGCAATATCCTTTCTGTGGAGGATTTCCCTGCAAAAGCACAATAACGTGTGAAATTCTTAGCACCACAGTGCTAAACCATGCTAAATAATTGTAATTCCTTGAAATCCTTCACCTACAAGTTTGATAGACAGGGTCCATTTATAGCTCTTTATGAAATAAATCAATTTTTAATGGAGAAAAGCTATTTCTGACAGGGCTAGGAGTTATTACCTGTGCTAATATGCCACTGATTTGTGCATGTTGGCTGTGTTAATTTACAAAACCACCCCCACCCTACTTGCATAGCTTATGAGATTTTGTTTTATCTGAAATCTTCCAAGCTTTTTATTAGCTGAACTAATTGGTTGCCAGGAAATATGTGCCATCAGTGGACTGATTTGCAGATTGGATTAACTCATCTGTGGGAGTGTGGTATTTCTATGGCAACAGTTTCTTCCTTCTGCTGTGATATTTCATCTGTGCCTGGTTTCATGTCCCTTTTCTTCCTCCTTAGTCTGCCTTAATCACAGTGAATGAGCCCAGGGGCAGAAATGAATCTGTGCCCCTCACTCTAGTTAGGGAGAGGGGAACCTACGGGACCGTCGTTGTAACTTTTGAGGTGAGTTTATGAAAAAACACTTCATGCCTTTGTTGGATGAAGCCATAATCACAACTTATCAAAGAGTTTATAAAAGTGAAAGAGGGGGAAAATACCCATGTTTAGATTTTTAAATTCTATTTCATATATTGGAAAGATATTACCTATCAAATGGAAAATATTGAAATTATCTGACTTTAATTTGAGGAAAAATTAAGAGATGTTAGAGAAAATTTAATGTTCTCTGTCATTGAGGAAAATATTTGAGGCAGCATTAGTTGGTATTACTAATAAGCAATGTGTATTAAATGCTTAATAAATGCCTTGTTTAATATTTCCTCAAATTTCATCTGTTTTTTCCAAATAAACATCTAAGTGAGTCTTCAATGCTTATGCCAATTTTGAACATGCAAGTATGAGAGCTCAGTATTTAGTGAAATCTTGTACCTGTAAGAATGCAGTTTGAATCCCCAGAAGTTAAACCACTCGTGTTGAATATTTAGGCTGTTGTTCTTTTACTTGATTTGAATGTGATACCCTTATTGTCTTTATTGTTGGGGGTTTTGTTTGTTTGTTTGTTCTTAAATCCAGCTCTAATTATATTACATTCTTCAAATTTATATTTAAATTCTTTAATGTGGATATTTCCTTATGAGTTCTGTGGTCTTACACATCATTGAAGGTTTAATCTAGACCTGTCAAAATCAAAGAGATCTGTTCTGGATTTTATTGCATACTGAATATGGAACATATAATTAAGGCACTGAATGAGATTCTTGGTGGAATTTATTGAAGATGTTTTTTTTTTTAAGGTCTAATCAATTTTACTATCTGCACAATTAACCAGGTCCATCTTATAGTGTAGTTTATACACATATGTTGAAAAAATGTATAAGATTAAAATTCCTGGTTTACTTCCTGGTCTTTTAGTTTCACTATTAAATGTAAAATCCTTAATATCCCAAGTCAAGACAGAAGGGACACAAAATCAGTAACTGCTATTATTTTGTCTTGGAACTTATTACGAGATAATAGTGATTTAAATTAAATTAGAGTGAACATCCTTTGTATTATGATTTTGTGTAAGAGTCAATGATGCATCAGGAGGTACCAAAGTGTCTTCAGAGGCCTTTGTAGAAGTAATTTTCTTCCTCTTTTTTTTGGCAGCAGATATTTCCTTCAGAGTGGTTGCTCTGATTTACTCCATCTGCCGAAAAACAAAAGAGCAGATTTTCAGATGGGTGTTCCTGTGAGCAAGGAGATGACTGAACAGGCAGTCATTTGCCATGCATGTCACACAGCATATTGGTTATTGTACTGGAGTTGTATTCCTCTTTTATGTATATCTTATTGTAAAAATCAATTCCTTGCAGATAGAAGATGGACCAAACCCAGCTGAGGAAGACTTCAGTCCAGCTAGAGGAAATATTACGTTTACCCCTGGGAGATCAGTGCTGATTTATCATTTAACAGTGCTTGATGATCAGGTAAGAACCAGATGATTTCATTGTTGGCTTGGCTGTACAGGAGGTTAGTTGCTGCTCTGCAGAGATTTAGGGTAATGTTACAAAAATGCTTGGCTAAAATAAGATAAAAACTGTTTCTAATACAGTGGTGTTGAATTTTGGCTCTAGTTTTACTCCCTCTGTTGCTACGTCTGTAATTCCCATCAGTGAATATTTTTAGTTTCTGGACATAGAATCATAGAATCGTTTGTTTGGAAAACACCTTTGAGATCATCTAGCCCCACACCTGTCCACTATGAAACCAGGTCCCTGAGTGCCTCACCTCTACATCTTTAAACCCCTCCAGGGACAGGGACTTGGCTACTTACCTGGGCAGCCTCTGCCAGCGCCTGAGAACCCTTTTGGTGAAGAAATTTTTCCTGATGTCCAATCTGACCCTGCTCTCGTGCAACTTGAGGCCAATTCCTCTCATCCTGTTGCTTGTTACTTGGGAGCAGAGCCCAGCACCCACCTCACCACAGCCTCCTTTCAGGCAGTTGTAGACAGGGATGAGGTCTTCTCTCAGCCTTCTCTTCTCCAGGCTGAACAACCTCAGCTCCCTCAGCCTTTCCTCATAGGACTTGTTCTCCAGCTCCTTCCTCAGCTCTGTTCCCTTCTCTGGATGTGCTGCAGCCCCTCAATATCCTAATTGGAGTGAGGGGCCCAGAGCTGAACACCTCATGGCTGCTTTGATTAAATCTGTTAGATGCTACTGCAGTAAATGTACCAGGAGTACTGAAGTCCTTATATGGCCCAAAATGATGTTCTTGAGCTCGGTCTAGGTTTAACCATTAGACTGTCTTTTCTATGTATAACTCTTCCATATTTCTTCTTACATGTGGCCTGTTTTTCCCTAATAATCAGCCTTGCAAATTCAGGTTATGTTTGTGTAATGAACTCAGGCTCTCCTGTTTGTCTTTATTAATTGTTTAGACAAAAGGAAACTTATCGTAACATCGCTTACAAGATGCATTTTTGATTGCATCCTTGGTTATGCCCTGGCAGCTCCTCTGCCCTCAGTTAGCAGTGCATCAGAATCCAGTTCATTCTTGGTTAATTTGATTGACTCTCTTTTGTATGAAGCATGGACTCATTATGTTTTCCACTAAAGAAAGAATATAACACATTGAATATTCAGTGAGAAAAGATGAATTTACAGATCTCTATGTTTTTGTGCAGATATGTTTCAGGGTAGAAACATGTTTTTTAAAATAATCCTAAAAACAGATAATCTTCCTAAAAGGAAGAGGTAATCTTACAAAGAACACGAGCACTGGGTGATAATTAAAGATACAAAATTTTTAGATTGGCCTTTGAAAAAGGTATGTTTATATGTTGTGAGCCTTTTTCCTATTTCAGGGTAAACAAAACATATTAGTACAATTTTCAATTTCTCATTTTCATTTTTCTTATGCTTTTTTTTTTCTCTGTTTGTGATTTTATTTTTTAGTTTATTATGGGGATGAGAGGGAAAATAGAGGAACCAAGATATGTAAATATGACACATAACAACTTAATAAGGGAATTCACAAGAAAAAATAACAGCAAAGAAGTGTTTGTCTAGGAAGTGATCAACTTAAGAGCAATTTTTTTATATTTCAGTTATTATGTATATAAAATAATTTTTCCACATCTAGACTGTGCCACACTGAAGCATAGAAACATCTCTTTCAGATTAGTTTTCATATTTCTGACATCCACAGAAAGAAATTGTTGGGCTTTGGAAGGATGTGATATTTTTTTTTCCTCTGAGAAAAACTCTTAAATTTCTTGTTCTCAGTTTGATCTGAACAGCTCTGGCTGATCCACATGCATACAAGCAAAGTTAATTTTGCATAAAAGGGTTTATTGTTGATCACGATGATGATGGTAATCAGAGGAATCCAATGTTGCTCTCAGAACTTAGCTTGGACTTTTGGGATCTGAAGCTAGGAAAAACAATGAAACAAGGGTTTTTTTCTGAATTTAGTAGCCCTTTTCCTGCAGAAATTGGAGAACTGCAGATCTCATCTCCACAGCAGAAGAGTTCCAGTAATTTTATTATACATTTTTAATGTAAATTTTGTGTGTTTATTGTACTGTATACCTATTCTATTATATTTTACTTATTGTATACTTTTTAAAAATACTTTTAAAATGAGGAATAATGGAAACTTTGTTAAGAGAAATTGGAAAAGGCGAGGCAGCACTGGAAGTCCTTTATGCTGTTGTCTTTGAAGTTTGACTCTTTTTTTTTTAATTGGTAAACCATGATGGTTTTAAGAACTCCAGAATGTCCTATTTCTATGAGATACTAAGATGTAAACAACGACTGCAATTGGGATCCAAACAACGACTGCAATTGTGATCCATTTTGATGTCTCTTCAATGTATGTTCTTACGGTGCAGGATGATATATTAATTAGTGGGCTAAGTGAAATGTAAGTTAGCACCCATTCTAATAAGGTAAAATAACTGTATTGTATCTCAGTACAGGAGAGAGGTTATTGAGACCTTCCAGATCTCACATCGACAAGAAAAGTCCTGCATCAGTCGACAACATTATGCACATTTAAGTGCCACAAGCCAAACAAGGATGGAATTGGCATCGGTTGCAAAGGCAGTTGCATGCCTGCTCTCTTAGCCCTAGCAAAGGATCTGAGGGTGGCCAATTAACAAATGAGTGTGAAAGAGAAGAAATATTGGACAGCAGGCTTTTCAGAACTTTTTTAGCTCGATAAACAAAAGTGCATGAAAAGGATTTGTCGACTTTATAACAGAGTATTACCATTAGCAAAAAAATAAGCAATTTTGTCCTGGAATTCCCCTCAGAAGCAAATAGTACTGGTTTCCAGAGTCCACAGCAAGGATGGCATGCAGATAAATTATTTTTAAAGGTTTGCTTTTACCTATGTGCACTAATTAAAAAAAAATATATTTTTCAGTTAAATAGACTTAGCAAATCAAGTTTTGGGGAATAGAATGTAGTAATATAAAGCAAAATCTGATCCTTATATTCTGTTATTTGTGATTCATAAGCCATTCTTTATTATCTGCCGCATCAGATATTGGAGAATAAATAGCTGAAACTAAAATGTAGTTTTAAACAGTCATTTTGTAGAAATGCCAAAGCCTAATTGGTTGCTAAGCATCAGCAAACACTTTCTTGGATCTGTGATGGAACTATTCTCTGGGAATATGAGTGTGTCCGAATGTAGGAACACTTTTTGGATAGGCCAAGGTTGGTTGTATACGTAAGTTATTCCTGTATTTTCTCAGGCATGCATAGAGGTAAATCAATATAAACATCAGAAAATCAAGTTGTAAATCTGAAAAACTGTGTGGAACATCTGTTTCTGAATAAAAGTGGCTTACAAAAAAAGTGTAGTTTAGATTGCCTCATAATCTCAATTAGAAAAAATTCTGGTTTATCTAGTTCTTGCATAGTTCTTGCATAGAGACGTTATCGTCCCCCTGTACTCAGCACTGATCAGGTCTCATCTTGAATATTGTGTCCAGTTCTGGGCCCCCCAGTTTGGGAAAGATGTCAGGATACTGGAGAGTGTCCAGAGGAGGGCAACGAAGATGGTGAAGGGGCTGGAGCACAAGCCCTACGAGGAGAGACTGAGGGAGTTGGGGCTGTTTAGTCTGAAGAAGAGGAGGCTCAGGGGAGACCTCATTGCTCTCTACAACTCCCTAAAAGGAGGTTGTAGTCGGGCAGGGATTGGTCTCTTCTCTCAGGTGACCAGTGACAGAACTGGAGGGCATGGACTCAAGCTTCATCAGGGAAAGTTTGGACTTGATGTTAGGAAAAAGTTCTTCACTGAAAGGGTGATTGGCCATTGGAATGGGCTGCCCAGGGAGGGGGTGGAGTCACCGACCCTGGAGGTGTTTAAGAGGAGACTGGATGAGGCACTGAGTGCCATGGTTTAGATGATGATTGGTGTTAGTGTTGGTGTTAGTGTTGGGTTATAGGTTGGACTTGATTTCAGAGGTCCTTTCCAACCTTGTGATACTGTGATACTGTGATAGGTTTTGGTTTGCTTTTGTTTAGCTTTCCAACTTTTTCCATGTTGCCAGACCACATAATTATGTTTTATAAAATGCAAAAAATCAATTTTGAGAAGATCTATTCAGCCAAATTTAAAAGCAAGATTTCTCTCCTGCTTTTTTTTTATATATATAATGATCTGTCAAGTCTGTATTATTTCCCTTTTCTGCAAAATATATAAATCATATTTCTCAGTAAGTGTTCTGAATATATTTGAAATGGGACTTACACCCAGTTGCTAATATTGTTTCTCCAGGTACCTGAGAATGATGAATTGTTTGCCGTTCACCTGAGGAGCGTAGAGGGAGGGGCTGAGATCAACAACACGAAAAATTCTGTTCTGATTAATATCAGGAAAAATGACAGTCCTGTGCGTTTCGTTCAGAGTGCTTATCTGGTGCCTGAGGAAGCTGATGTGATTACAATTCAAGTGCTTCGTGGTAAGGATGCCAGTGGAAAATTAATTGGACCCGATGAAGATGAAGTCTCTGTCAGTTACGCCATCATTACTGGGGATTCAACTGCACATGCACAACTTAATGTAGACTTCCTAGATCTACAGCCAAACACAACTCTTGTTTTCCCACCTCTAGTTCACGAAACTCTTATGAAATTTAAGATCCTTGATGATGCCATACCAGAAATTGCTGAGACCTTTCAGGTTATGCTTCTTAAGAACACTCTGCAGGGAGATGCTGTTTTGGTGAACCCCTCCATCGTTCATGTCACCATCCAGCCGAACGATAAACCCTACGGAGTACTGTCCATCAACAGCATCCTCTTTGCTCAGGCTGTCATCATTGATGAAGACCAGATTTCAAGGTACCACAGATCTTCAAATCCAGTATCTCGTTAGTTAATGAGATTTGTTTGTCTTCGTTGAGCATCCTTAGGATTTCGTTGGAAGCAATTGTAAAGTTACTACTGAAAATATAATGTGGAAATCACTTAGTGATCACTTAGTGTGTTGCTATTATTCATAACTATATCTGCAAAGGTTTAAAGGAAGTAGGAATGCCTAATTATGTGTTAATTAGTATATTAATATTTATGTGAATAATGTAAACATTTAGTCCCATTATCAGAATACTGAAAAATGCTTAATCTAAAGGCAGGATCAATGAAGTCACGATGCTGCCACACCCCAGCTCATGCAAGTGGGAAGTAGGTTTCTGTTTTCCTTTGCTGGTAAATGAAGGTCAGTGAAGCTGGTGAAGGGTCTGTAGAAAAAGTCTTATGAGGAGCAATTGAGGGAGCTGGGAGTGTTAAGCCTGGAGAAGAGGAGACTGAGGGGAGACCTCATCACTCTCTGCAGCTCCATGAAAAGAGGTTGTACCGAGGCGTGCGTTGGTCTCTTCGCCCAAGTAACAAGTGATAGGATGAGAGGAAATGGCCTCAGGTGGCACGAGGGGAGGTTTAGATTGGATACCAGGAAAACTTTCTTTGCCAAAAGAGTGGTGAAGCACTGGCAGAGGCTGCCCAGGGAAGTGGTGGAGTCTCCATGGCTCCATGCACAGCTCAGAAAACACATAGGTGTGGCACTTTCTGACATGGTTTTTCAGGCATGCTGGGGTTGGGGTGGTGGTTGGACTGGATGAGCTCAGAGGTCTTTACCAAGTCCAGGGATTCTATGAATCTAAATATTTGTGCTTACTGTGTATGAAATCAGTGTCTGATTGACAAAAAAAGGTATTGAGTATCTTCCATGAAATACTTACTGTAAAATTAAAAATAAGTTAAATATTTGCAATTTTACAAAGAGATTAAAATCAAAGCTCTGTAAAAATTTTATGTGCAGGATGGATGCACAATAGATGCAGTGTCAATAAAAATGTCCTTGATAACTACTGATGGTAGTTCATCCCTAGAGAAACAGGCAATGCATTGAGCTACCATAATGTGAATAATTTTGAAAGAATACTTTATAGTAATACACTTTTTAAAGTCATGATTCCCAGACTTTCTGTTGTGGACATGTGCCTCTCAAATGCAGGAAACGTATTTCCAGCATCGTATATATCATTAACTTAATATTTCAATACATTTCATTCATAATCATCATTTAAGTGTTTGTGCCTGCCAATGGCACTTTGAGGTAGTTTATAAAATCGGGCAAAAGGTTAATAGAGAAAAAGTTTTGTGAAATTTGACATGTAATCCTTGAGACAAATGTAAAACATGACAAGAGCCTCCACTTCTCAGTATCTTTCTCGCTGAAACACAGAATCATGGAATGGTTTGGGTGGGAAGGGACCTCATACCCCATCCAGTTCCACCCCCTGCCATGGGCAGGGACACCTCCTACTGGATCAGGGGGCTCCAACCCCATCCAACCTGGCCTTGAACACCTCCAGGGATGGGGCAGCCACCACTTCTTTGGGCACCTTTGGGCACCAGGTGCCCACCCTCACAGGAAAACATTTCTTCCTCAGTTCTCATCTCAATCTCCCCTCTTTCATATCTTTAGAGACTTTATAGAGACATCATGAATGAATACTCTAAGGAAATCTTATCTGTGTTATGGCATCACAAACTTTAACCGTAACTCAAATGTCAGCTTCAACAATTAATATTTATTCCACTTAATTCACTGTGAGTCTTCTAGACGACCAGTAACTGATCAAGCTAATGCTAATTATAATTTTTTATTGTGGGTTTTCATTTTCCTTCGAAAACGTAGGTTTGAAGGGATCACAATTGTAAGGAATGGTGGAACACACGGGAATGTTTCTGTGACCTGGGTTATAATCCGAAATAGCAGTGATCCCTCACCCGTGGCTGCAGACCTCACTCCAGAGACTGGGGAGATACATTTTGAGCAAGGAGAGATGCTGGTAACTCTTCCTCTGAACATCACGAACGATGATGTGCCTGAAGAGGCAGAGCCCTACCTTCTGAAACTCCTGGCTCACACCACGCAGGGAGGCGCAGAAGTCAGTGAGCCATCAGAGGTACCTTTGCTTCTAGAACTCTTTTGGAGGACCTAATAATAAATATTAATTAAGGACCTTACCAGTTTTGGTGACACTGATTGGTTGTCTAACCTGGCTAAAGGGTTTGCACTTGAATATAAATCACACAAATTAATCTTTAATACAACCTTAGTCTATAGATCCTTATACACGGTATTTGTCTTAGCACAGCGTACAAAGCCAGAGCATTTTAATGTGATAGCATTCATCTTTGGTTATTCCTACATGCAAAGCATTGCATAAATGCTGTCTTGAGTGGCTGCTTGCTAAGAGAAGGCAGGAAAGTTATTTTCACTTGCTCATTTACTGTCTTAATGATTATTGGAATGTTTTACACAGAGTAACAGCTTCAAGAGGAGGGGTTGGTGATTAAGACCGTAACCTCTGAACTGTTTTGTGACTGCTGACAGTTTTGTGACTCAAGTCCTTACTTTGTCTTTCTCAAAAATGGTTGGAATGAACTTGTTGAAAGAAAATGAAATTTTTCACAATCTGAAACGCTTTGAAATTATTCACTTTGGCTGCTGAACCAAAAAATACATTATTCAGAGCTCATTCTGGCGCATGGATGATGTATAGTGGGAAAGTTGCCACTCCCAGCGTTGTGCTGCTTTTGTACAAAGAATACTTTGGGGCTGTCAATCCAATTTCTTTCTTGAGTACCAATTCACTGAGGAGAAAAATGTGTGGTGACAGTCAGGACATGCTTTTGTGAAAGCATGAAAACTGTGGTATCTGGTGACTTCAGCACAGAGTGAGTGATGCTGTTTTCTGTTTTGCAGCTTCTGTTTTACATTCAGGACAGTGATGATGTCTATGGCCTAATAAAATTTCATCCTTTGGAGAACCAGAAGATTGAAAGTAATCCAACAGGACGCTTTTTATCCTTGAGTTTTGCAAGGGAGAGAGGAACAGTTGGAGATGTGCAGTTGGTTTATACTGTGCTGTATATTCCAGCTGGAGCTCTGGATCCTGAAAGAGCAAAAGATGACATTCTAAATATGTCTAGAAGAAGCATTCTCATGTTTCCAGAAGGAAAATCACAACATATTTTAAATATACCAATAAGAAATGATGCATTTCTTCAAAATGGTGCTCATTTCCTTGTACAGGTATCTCAGTTACTTTTAGTCTGTATAATCTAAAAGATACAATTTAGTAGCGACTCCTTCCGTTTTAATTTAATTAAATTTATTCTACCTTTTAAAGAAAAAGAAAGGCTACCAGCTCTGTAACTAAGAAAAGTTTCTTATTCAGAGACAGCTTCTGTAAATGTACTTGAAAGAGCTTTATTCCTAATAATTTTCTGATTTTTTTAAAAAAAAATATACTGTTATAAGTGTATTCATGTATTAATCACGGTTTACGGTTACAGAAGTTAAATAGCTTTTGAGCTATGTTTCTCTGTCTACCCCTTAGCTTTCAGTTTAAGCAAATTAAGGTTCTTAAGTTAAATTACAGAAGGAGGGCACATTTTAGAAAATAGAAGGAAGTAAATATCAATTAATATTAGTCAAACATTTATTAAATATCATTTATGTAGAAACTTGGCCAGAGAACTTGAAAAGTATTTCTATTTTGCATGCCCTTTGAGGCTTGTTTTCCTCTTTTTTTCTATGTGAATTTATAAGGAGGAACCGTTTGTCATTGCTAATTAAAATTGGCTGGAAAATATCACTAAAACTAGGTTTTTGACAGAAAAATGGATTTTTAGCAAAAATATTTAAAGGAAGATTTTCCTCTTTCCAATGAAGGCTTGTATTTTCAGGGGCGGAAACCAAGTTTGCTTACCTTTTAACAAGATATTGCTCAGATGTACTGCTGTGGAAGATCCTGGGCATTGTTATTCGTATAGGTTATGGTTATTTTATTACCTGTATTTAAGATTACCTCATAATCTCTGCTTCCTGTGTTTGACTGTTGCCGCTCTAGTCTCGGATGTACAACCAAGGCATCAATCCTGACACAAAAAGAGGCTGATTTGGTGAATCCAAAGAACAAATGACAGGCATTTCTTAGTTCCCTTAAATTTTCTAATTTTATGTCAGATGTCGTTACAGTATTGATGTTAAATCACAGAATCATAAAATGTTTTGGACTAGAAGAGACTTTAAAGCCCACCCAGTTCCCCCTGCCATGGGCAGGGACACCTCCCACTGGATCAGGGGGCTCCAAACCCCATCCAACCTGGCCTTAAACACCTCCAGGGATGGGGCAGCCACAGCTCCTCTGGGCAACCTGGGCCAGGGCCTCCCCACCCTCATCATGAGAAACTTCTTTCTAATGTCTAATCTAAATCATACCCCTTCCAATTTAAAGCCAACCCCTCTTGTCTTACCACAACATGCCCTTGTAAAAAGTCCCTCCCCAGCTTTTCTTAAATCCATGTATTTGAAATTTGCCAAGTTTTGCCTTTAATTTATAGTCTACCCAAACTGTTTTTTTTGCTTCTATGACCTTGAAAAGATTTATTTCCTACACCTTCTTCTCCCCACATTCTCTTAAAAATAAAGAGAAAAAAAAATCATGCCAGAATTCTGTTGTTGTTTTACTAGTACGGAATATTTTACGTTCACAGTTAGATGGGGAATTTCCTTCTGGAATACTGGAACGGGCTAGTATTTTTACTTCTGCACAATACAGAAGAATTAATATATCTAATTCCAAGTCCCCTTTAAAATGTTACATTCAAATGACATTGCAGTGTGGACTGTGAACAAGTCATATATATGATCAGTATTTCAGAATGCAGGCACTTTGCCCAGCTTTTGGAACTGCAGATTCCAGGGAGGCAGAGGGGGTGGGGTGTGAATGTTCTCTACTCTCTCCATGAACCATAAAAATCTTTTTGTTTGAATAAACAAAATCAGAGGGGCTTCCCAGCACAGAAAATTCATTTAGAAACTATAAAGAAGGAAGAAAAATAGCCCTATTTATCACTATGACAATCCTTCTACATTGTGAATGAACGATAATCTCAGTGAACATGTTTAGAATGAGAAGATTACAGAGTTTATAGCAGGCACAATAAAGGATCAGGAATCGGGAGAGGAGGAGTGGAGGAGGAAATGAAGCTTAAACGCAGCTAGAGAATGGGTAGAGGAACTGGAAAAGTGAGATTAACATTCTTCAGTGGCATCTTCAATTAAATGACCTACTATAGTCCGAGGTGCAGCTTTTGGTATGGACAGGAAGATTGACTAGTTTAATAAACTACTCATCATTATTATTCAATTCACAATGCATTCTTTTTTTTTTTTTTACCTCGTAAACTGATTTAAGGGGAAACACTGGAGAAAAAAAAAACCAAACAAAACACAAAACCTTTCATTCTTCATTACTTATTAAATTATTAAAGTTACTATCCAGGACCAGAAGTGCTTAAAAAAGTGAATTGTTTCAGCTGTGTAGCATTTCAGAAACTTTACTGAGCTAAGAGCCATGCAGAAGTCCACCTGCACGCTGTTAATTGCAGAATCAGAGCCTACTTTAAAAGAAAGTTTGGAAAAAAACAGAAAGAAATAGTCCCAGCACCTTTTTCTCAGGTTCTCAGCAATTAAATGATGTGGTTGAGAATCAATTACTGAAGGTAGTGTTTATAGAACTGTTCCATCTGTCATCAGATAGAATATTTGTGTGTTACTCAAGCAATGGTGGGAAAAAAGTATGATACAGCCCAAGGGTTTTTTGTACATTGGTGTTAAGAATTGAAGTACTTTAAAAATCCTAATCTGAAGTGGGGATTTGTGATTGCTACACGGATTTAAGTAAGGCCATTTTCCTCTCCTCCACTAAAACCTTTCTATATGATAGTATCTGATAGCTCCAAGCAAAAAAGCATCCTTGTGGGAGTTAAAAGGTGGTTTGTATTTGAGAATCAGTTATGGAAACATTCATTATAATGATGGTTGCAAGACAGAGTTATATTGTATAAATTATATTTGGAAGAAATATTTAAGCAAGCCAGTGCTGCGTTCCTTGCTTTGTGAGTCCTGCTGCTGGGTTTAGCAGTGGCTAAGTCATATTCATAGAAAGGGAAAACATTTTCTGTTTCTGTTACTGTTTTGGTAAGTGGACAGGTATGGTTGGAATTGATGATCTCAAAGGTCTTTTCCAAACAGATTATACTGTGATTCTATGATTCTCTGTATCAATAAACAATCAGAAGTTATGGTAACACAGGAGGAGACTTCAGTTTTGAAACACTGTACTGATTTTCAGTTCTGAATGCAATTCTTATGTATCAGTTATTATAAATAAAGAAGTCCTTAGAGCTGAATGAGAGAGGATCGAAGATTGGACCATAGTTTGGCTTCATCAGAGACTCTAAATTATCGAGTTTTCAGGGACTCAGCAGATTTTTATCAATGCATGGCACAAATAAGGCCAGGTTGGATGAGTCTTTGAGGAATTTGATCCAGTAGGAGGTATCCCTGCCTACGTGAAGAGGTTGGGACTGTATGGGCTTTAAGGTCTGTTCTTACCCAAACCATTCCATTATTCTGTGAAATAAATGAGTTTAAGGCGGTACCTTGTGCCACTTGTGAAATCAAGTGCTGTTATTCATATCTCAAGTAATGAATTGACTGATGTAGAAAGTTCATTCTCTCTCTGCATTCATGAATTGTGTACACGAGCATGATTTGCCTGAGATGTTCTGCTGACTAAGCTCAACAATGTCCTCCTCTTTGAAACATCTAATTATATATTTTTGTAACAGTAATATTTCCAGTAAGAGAAATTTGTTCTGGAGTTGTTTTACTCCCTGCCACTTGAAACTTGTTCTAAAATGTCAGAATTGTTCTGGCTTGATACTAAGGCTTCTTATTTCTCAATTTTTTCTTACTTTTTTTCCTACAGCTGGAAAAAGTTGAGCTAGTGAATAGAATTCCTCTAGTCCCACCTGTGAGTCCTAGGTTGGGTGAGGTTCGAAATATTTCCCTGAGGATTACTCCAGATATTGCAAATGGAGAAATTGGTTTTACTAGCAATCTTCCAATTATTATTTCTGAGCCAGAAGATTCCCCTGCTACAGTGGTAAGTAAACCTTTCTATATTGTCCCTTAGTATGGAAAATTTACTTCTAGAAACAGTCTGCTATATTTAGTGTAATATTTGAAAGTTAATGTGAGGAACGTCTTTCCTTAAAGTTCTGTCTGATCCCAAATGCTTCAATATTTTAAAAAGGAAAAAAAGGCAAAAAAAAAAAAAAGCTTCTAGAACTAAGGTCTGAAATGTTATGTTGGTTATTATCAGAAAAGTGAGTTTGGTCTTCGATTTCTCTGTAAGCGTCTAAAACCGGTGAGGTCTTAATACTCACATGGAAAGAAAGATGCTGCAGAGTTTTAATCCCCTCACCAGCTGCAAAGAGTAATGTGAAGGGAGTGATGTAAAGTAGGACTGACATCACTCCTGAATTTCATCAAAATGTCTGTGTATCTTATAGCTGATTTACTTAACATGCAACCATGTAATTTGGCTCGCTGGGAGTGTTTTCCAACAATTATGCATTTTAGGTTTCTGAGAACTCAAAGAAGCATTTTCAAAAGCATTGCTTTAGTCTGAGTGCTTTAGTCCCGGCTAGAGAAACATTTTTTTTTAATTTTCTTCTTTATACATTTTCCCTTTTTTGCCTAGATGTCTTCAGTGAAATCTTCCCACATATCCTGGGTCTGATAACTTGTTTCTCATTCTCAGATGAAAACTTCTGATTTCCTTAATCTTGTCACTGTACTGTAACAACCAGAGTAAAATTGTGGTAGTTGCATTTAAAACTTAGGTTGCGTCTTGATGAGGTGGGCACCAATTAAATAGGTCATAGGAGGTTCTTTCTGTTTATGATTGCTTAGTGATTGTGATATTAATAATCTGTTGTCTAAATATAGAAATGATAAATAGCTAAAAGGATAAGACTCAGTACATGTTTTTGTTGATACACCATCTTTGATTTCATATCTTACACATCAGCAAGTTAAAAAAACAAGCTGAACGTTTTGAGGTCGATATCCAAATAGAAATTTGCAAGGGGGTGATTGTGCATTGAGTTTTACAAGTCACAACAGGCTCCTGTGTTTCATAGGTTTCCGTTGCATTGCATCGAGATGGGACTGATGGCCAAGCGACTGTGTTTTGGAGTTTGAAGCCCTCTGGTCTCAATCAAAAGGCAGTAACACATGATGATATAAGTCCTTTTAATGGCTCCGTTGTTTTCTTATCTGGACAAAGTGATACTGCAATCAACATCACAATTAAAGCTGATGATACACCTGAAATTAATGAAACTGTGTTGTTAACTTTGGACAGGTACTGTACCCTAATTTCTATTCATGTGCATCCATTGAAATACTCAATTTAAATATTACAAAATAGCACAGTATTAATTAGGAAGTATTGCTTGTGTTGTGTTGATAAGTGCCTGAAGGAATATTAGGACCTTGGTTTAGTCTGTGTATGGACACTTGGTGATCAATGTAAGAAACTGTGTTGTGTTTATTATCTAATAAGATAATTCTGTTTATGATTTGATGAAAATAATGTATTCTGTTTAGAAAGTACTTTCAGTTTCGGTGTTTTGGTTATAGGTTATGGGTTTTGGTTATAGGTTATAACCAAAACACCGAAACTGAAAGTACTTTCTAAACAGAATACATTATATTCATAACCTATATATAGGTTATAACATATCTTTTCAGGAAAGCAATATTTAGTGAGATAATAGGAAAAATTATAATAAAGAGCAGAAAACAATATGGAGCTGTGTTTCCATCAGAAAAATGTTTATAGCTAGAGTGTCAATGCAGAATGAGGTCGTCTTTAGATTTGTTTGAACTGCTTGTTCAGTGTTGGTTGCCCTTGGTAGTTCAGATACTTCCATCACGACTCATGGATTCCCAAATAGACCTGTATGGGCATTACCACATGCTTTGGCTACAATGTGAGCAATGGCACTTCTGAAGAGCAGTACTGTGGTCTCCATTCTGCATGAGATCAGGATTATAGGGACCTCAGGAGATTCTGTTTATCTGCATGTGAACACTAATTGGGATACTTAAAGAAGTTCGTATCTCCTATACTCCCCCTTCGATTTACTAAGAAGAGAATCCTGCCTTGGTCTTCTGTCCACTTTCCATTGTACATACAGTTAGAAATACCACCATTTCTACTACATTGTATTAGCTTAAAGTACATTTTTCCATCTTTTTCTAGAAACATAGTAGTAGGGGTCTGCCTGTAGTATCATCCACCTTGAACATCTACTACTGCCATAGTCCTCACCTTATGCAGCAGAAGTGTTTTTTTGCAATATAGGAAGTGCAAAGTAGCTTTTGAGAGCTCCAACGTTGGATACCCATAGCCATTACTTACTAGCAAACTAGAAACCTTCTCTTAAAACTGTTGATGATCCTGTTCCAGAAAGCCTGTTTTTTTAACATCAATATAATTCCATTGCAGGATTCGCCTGCTTCTGTAAAAACTGACTGGTGGATGCATCTAAGTGCAGGATCATAGAATCACAGAATGGTTTGGGTTGGAAGGAACCTTAAAGCCCATTCAGTTCCAACTCCCTGCACATGGGCAGGGACACCTTCCACTGGATCAGGGGGCTCAAAATCCCATCCAGCCTGGCCTTGAGTACCTTCAGGGATGGGGCAGCTACAACTTCTATGGGCAACCTGGGACAGGGCCTCACCACCCTAACAGGAAAATATTTGTTCTTTTGTATCTAGCCTAAATTTCTCCTCTTTCAGCTTAAAACCATTCCTGTCCCTGCACTCCCTGATCAAGAGCCCCTGTCCAGCTTTCCTGTAGGTCCCTTTTAGTACTGGAAGAGTGCTCTAAAGTCTCCCCAGAACCATGTCCATAGTGAACAACCCCAGCTCTCTCAGCCTGTCCTTGTCTGGGAGAATGATTTTTTTTGTTCTACCTTGGCTACACAATGAAAAGACAATCCAGTTCAAGACAAAAATAAACGGAGAACGTTAAAGGCAGTTCTCTGCTTTCCTTCCTGTGGGTGAAACTGTGTACCTCAAGGAATTTGTTAGAGTCTCTGGGATTGTCACGGTCCACTCGGTGGACTCGTGATGTTTCATTTACCGTGCAAAAATCAAGGCAACCAAAATGCCAAGGGGTTGTATTTCAATCAAGCAGGGTAATTTTATTATTCTGCCCATAAAGCATCACGTGGTAGACAGAGTGGTGAAAAGGGAAAGAAAAGTAAAGTAAAAGGGAGGAAAGAGGATTGTAGCTACCGCCACGGATCCAAGGCGTCCCCATGGTCCCAAACATCCTCGACATGATCCTTTGGTGGGACGATCTCCCTGATGTTCAGTTAGGAGCCATCTTTTATGCTAAGCAACAGCCACTCACACCTCCTCTCCCCCTTGGATTGCGGCCAATCTCCACCTTTGTCTCACAATCCAGACTTAATTGCACAGACCCTTCACTTGCCAAAACTTGTCTGCGCCCGCACCACCTCACGTTTGGGGGTCTTTTACTTCCTCACATCATCTTCCTCTCATGTTCACTGGCTGACCTGAAGACCCTCTTCCAGCCTCTGCGCATGCACCTCTTTGTTGCCCTCAGAGACAAAGAGGGAGGAGGTGGGACAAGTTTGGCTGGGGTAGCAGGTGAAATCCATGTTCTGGACAGCAGACATGCAGCAATCCCAGGTACTGGAGAACAGCACGGTACTCCCTGTTCTTTCTCTTGGAGTGTAAAGTTCTTGGTATCTCTCCAAGTCTCTGGTGGCAATGTTGAGACAAATACTGTTCTTTGGACTGACTCTTACAGGAAACTAAGATTAGAAATGATATTCAAAGTTGTGAAGAATTTGTTAAGGTAGCCAAAAAATCAAGGTGGAAGGATAGGAAATAGATAGAGAAAGCTGACAGTGTAAAGAGTTAACTTTTTATGTTCTGACAGCTCTGCAGGTGTGTGTTAACTACAGCTTTCTGCCACTTATTCTGAGTAGTATCCCTTGGCTGTGCCTTGTAAACGATGGTTACAATGAGGATCAAGCTGGCAGCTGAACAAACGTAACTGCTGTTCTGCATTTACTGTGTGTGGTGGGAGCAGCAGGTTCTGCTGGTCGCGAAGCGGCTGGTAAGAAGTGTGCCAGCAGTAAGCAGCTTTCCCACACTTGGCAAAGTCAGAGGGACGTAAGGAACAGGTGGTGTGGCCTGGAAAAAGAAGGGAACAGGCAGGAGATAAAATCTAAACTGTCCTCTAGACATGCATGGTTTCCTCCAAGGCTATGAGTGAAAGTTGGCACCTTCAATGTTAACAGAAGCCAAGAATGAAATGACTGCAAAGATCATCCTTTCAGCACTGGAGATGACTCTTCAAATGGGATGCTGGCAGGGCTCTGTGTGCAAGATTGTGGTGTTGCTTTCTGCATAGTTTGTGCTTGCTGGATGAACAGAAGATGTCAGTTTCTGAGGCTGGCAGCCAGCACCTCGCAGCAGTAGTGAATTAGCATGAAAACAAAGATGCACTGTGCTGTGGATATGCTTGTACTGTTCTATATATTGTAGTATAAGTCAGTAGGAAAATAGAGCATGTAAGAACTTTAATAAAACTATGGACATAGAAATACGCTCATAGGCATTCTATTTATTGCAATTAGTAATAGCATGGATAAAATAATAACGGTAATTGGTTCTAACAAGCATGTATTATTTAAAACTCTGTGGTGTTGTTGAGGCAGTTTACATTTTAAACAAGTTTTAATGGTATCCATAGCCATAAAAGAAACTTTCCAAGCCATTAAAAATATTATTTTCCTCCCTTACTCTGTGGACTCTGTCCATAGGTCATTAAACATAATCCTGAAGTACATCTACAAAATGGAAACCAATATATGTAATGAAAAATATGCTCCCAAAGAAGGAAGAAGATTAACAAAGAAGGAAAACAAACTTGAACATGCTGAAGCGTCTTCGTATTATCTTTTTTTTTAGTAGAAGTTCAGGTTGAATTCCTGACCATATCTGAATAGGCCTGAATTGAGACAAACATAAATAAAGCCAGATATGTGTGATGAAATCTGGATGAGAAAGCAACGGCCTTGGTCTTCTTGATGAATGCAGGTGGCACAGGCCATGGAAATTGTGTGGATGCTTTGTGAAAGCATCTATACATAGTAGGGCTGTTAATTTGTGCCCCTCACTACATGAAAGACCTTGAGGGGCTGGAGTGTGTCCAGAGAAGGGAAACAGAGCTGCGGAAGGGGCTGGAGAACAAGTCTGGTGAAGAGCAGCTGAGGGACCTGGATTGTTTAGCCTGGAGAAGAGGAGGCTGAGTGACCTTAACACTGTCTATAACTACCTGAAAGGAGGTTGTAGCAAGTTGGGTGTTGGTCTGTTCTGCCATGTGACAGACGATACAGTGAGAGGAAAAGACCTCAAATTGAACCAGGGGAGGTTCAGATTAGACAGTAGAAAAAAATTCTTCACAAAAAGGTTTCTCAGGCACTGGCAGAGGCTGCCCTGAGAGGGCTGAGTCGCCACCTCTGGAGGTGTTTGAAAGACAGGTGGATGAGGAGCTCAGGGATATGGTTTAGTAGTAGTGGACTAGTACACTTGGACTTGATGACCTCAGAGGTCTTTTCCAACTAAGTAATTCTATGATCTATGATTCTATGATTTTACCTGGTAATCCCAGATAGAATTCAATTTATAAAAACCTGATTGTTTTTCCCTTCTGCACAATCTAATCTCCAGAGGCTGTTTTTGCTGTCTCAGTAAGGTGGGCACAGAGCTATCTTGAGTGTCCATTGACACAAGCAGACAGCCAGGACCTCCCAGGCACGTGGGTTGCATTTGTGCTCTTAAATGAGGGTGCTAGGAATGAGAATTTGTGGACTTTGTGGTCTGCAAACTGAGTATCCTGTAAAATTGATTTTAATTTGTGAAAGTGATATCTAAGAACAAATGACTTCCGATTCTTTTAAAAGTGCAAGGGCAAAACATGGGTTTGATGATTTCACCGTGAAATCTCCGGTAGTTTTTTAACATGTTTATGTTTTAAGAGATTACTGCATCTCAAGAACTTAAGAAATCATCAAAGGCCTACTTAAAGCACTGCACACTGTCTACGGTCCTTAATCCAGGGCTCAGGTGATGTTTATATGTTGTGGATTGCTGTCTGCACTGGCAAGCACAGAATCACTAATATGCGAGGCAAGTTTGTATGGGGCTTTCAGCCCCCTGATCCAGTGGGAAGTGTCCCTGCCCATGGCAAGGAGGGTTGGAACTGCATGGGCTTTAAGCTCTCTTCTGACCCAAACCGTTCCATGGCTCTACGATTCTACTATTTAATGGAGCTGGATTTTTACCCTAACTTGGTGATTTCCTGTGACCAGTGTCTGTTTCCAAACCATATCTATCTGTCTTACTTATGTACCTTTTCTATGAAATAATATGTATGATGCTGTAGGAATTACCTCTTTCAGTGTAAGCCATTGGCTCTACCTTTGAGGGTTTGATCAGATTTAGTTCTAATGGGGAAGAACTTGCTTAAAAGTATCAGTAGAATGTTGGAAAGAGTGGACACCTACTGCTATCTTGCATTGCTTTCAATATAGTAACACCATCGATCTCCTGGTATGAGTAACAAAAATTAGAATAGCCTCAAAAATCAAATAATGTGTGGATTAAACCTGGAAAGGTGTTCTCTCTAATGAAAAGCACTGCAGAATTTATAATGTGGCAAATCCTACTTTAATACTGTTCTTTAAAGCTAGGTCCTACCACTAATTAAATCAGTAGATAATCCTGAAAAAATTGAAGGTGTGAACACTTACTACAAATCTAGGAAGCAAGTTGTGTAACATTCCAGAGACATTCTGCTACCCTGATAGAAAAAAGGAAGTTGTAAATTAAGTGTATTTTTAATAGTAGCAGCAATACAGATTCACAGTTGCAATTCTGTTTCTCAGATGCATTTCAAAACAGTCACTTTCTGCAGAATTCCCATACTTCATGCTTTTTACTATCAGTTGACTACACTGCATCTCTTAATAATTGCTATTTTACTTACAGTGTCTTCAGTTCATAATAACATGTCAATTGTCTTTTTTCTTTGAACTCAGTCAAAAATCTTCGTTTTGATATTTTGTAGTACTCTGTGTTTAAAAAAGTGCAAGAAATACTTTGAAGCTTCTGTTAGTTTTCCTAATTAATCAGTTGCTCTTGCAAAATAATAATTGAGGGTTTTTAAAGAATGAATTTCCCTAATGATGAGTCATTTTACATGAGATTTGTCATATAGAAACTGTTTTTTTTACAGTTGTTCCATCACATGAAACACATTTGTGCAGTTTGAGATTAAATCTCTTGCGTTAGCATCAAAAACATTGTCAGAGCTTATACTCTGTGATAAAATGCAGCTTCCTGCTCACAGATAGCCATTTTACAGAAAAACTTAAGCTGAGGAGAAAAAAGGCAAATAAGTGGTTTTCCCAATGAGAGGGATCACTTTACTCCTGGTCAGGTACTCTCTCTGGTAGCTGGAGATCCTTGGAATAGCGAAGTGACCATGGACGGGGAGCTGATTTAGCTTTTATAGTTATTTCTAAATGTTCCCATCAAGGTAAACCATGAGTTTGGAAGTTCTGAATAGCTGGTTTTGTTCCTTTTCCACACTGCTGTTATAGGAGTGCCTATGGAGATTCTTTTCCACGCTGTGAAGAGTGAAACTGGACTAAACTGGTGCTGTGCACTCAGTTTCAATTTGGACTTCATAGAAACATAAAATCATAAAATGGTTTGAGTTGGAAGGGAACATCCAGTCTCACCCCCTGCCGTGGGCAGGTACACCTGCCAATGGTTCAGGGGGCTCAAACCCCATCCAGCCTGGCCTTGAACACCTCCAGGGATGGGGCAGCCACCACTGCTCTGGGCAACCTGGGCCAGGGCCTCCCCACCCTCACAGCAAAACATTTCTTCCTGAGAACTCATCTAAATCTCCCCTCATTCAGCTTAAAATTGATCCCACTCATGCTATCCCTGCACTCCCTGATCAAGAGCCCCTCCCCAGCTTTCTTGCAGGTTGCCTTTCAGTCCTGGGAGGCTGCTCTAAGGTCTTCTTAGAAATTTCTCTTCTCCAGGCTGAACAACCCCCACTCTCTCAGCCTGTCCTCATACAGGAGGTGCTCCAGCCCTTGGAAAATTTTTGTAGCCTCCTCTGGACTGGCTCTAACAAATCCATGTCCTTCCTGTCCTCATTTCTCACTTTGTATGTGATGACTTCTGAGGGAAGGAAGAATGCCTCAATGTACAGTGTTTCTATCTAGTCTCATTGGAAATAAATTATTAATTTAGGTTATTTTAGATTTCCTGTTTGAAAGAATGTACCTGCAGGTGTATTTGCTTTAATTCCCAGAATATTAAGAGAACTCATCTCCATTGAATTCTGAATCTGAGTTCTCTTTGAGATTGGTGAAGTCAGAATTTCACTTTATAAATTCTGTGGCAATTCTATTGATGGTGCTTTGGTAGAAGATATGGGGTTTGTATTTAAAATATTTTTATTTTAGATTAAGAAAGCCAAAATGCATGCTTGCTTTTGCAGACTGATACTGAACTTTCATGCAACTTGAGTAGTAGTTTTGTTATAAATGCTTAGCCAAAATGGAACCAACTGAAAGATTAGCAAACACTGTTTTATATTCTTATTTTTGTGTTTTTAAAAATATCTTTACATTTATTATTTTACTTTGGTAATCCGATTAACAAAAAAAGTTGTCTCAAGTGGAGTCTGATGTGATTTTGTGCCAGAGTAGTTTTTGATATATGCTCAAACTATACAACTTCCACTGTACTTGTCTGGTTTTATCATTACTTTGGCAGGTTGGTGAAATAATGTATCATGGAACATGTGGACTTTTCTACTTAATTAAAAGTGTATTGATAAATGTGGGCTGCTGGTGCAGTTGTGAGTGGACACAGAGGTTGACAGTCAGAGGGCTTGGTAGGGTCTACCATGAATGGGTCTTGATGTGCTGAACTGATCCCAGGGTCGTTTTTCTGAAGTGGAAGCTGCCCACTTGCTAATGTTTGTCAACAGGAAAATGCCAAGCAAGAAGCATTCCTGTTAAATGAACATTTTAAGCCTTTGGAAGGGAAAAAGAAAGCTTTGTATATTTTTTTTAATTGAATTATTATTCTTGTTTTCTAAGGTTGGTACTATTGAAATTCTAGCAAGCAGCACTTTCATTCCTTCCCCTATCCCCTTTCTTTCTTTCTTTCTTTCTTGACAGGGTAGAGACAGAAAGGTTTGTCGTGTACTTTGGGTAAGTGCAATGAACTGTGGTTTGTCTTCAGTGAATCAGTGCTTTGTTTTACAAGTGCTTGGTTTGGACAGACTCTGTCTTTATCACTTCTTTTCCTCCCAAGAGTCACACCTTCTGCATCTCTCAGCCCATGTGTGCTTGCCCTTTGGTGTTTAATGTGATGGCATGAGATTCTGGCTTGAAGGCATTTCTTTATTGAGGATCTGTGAACGATGAGAGTTATGAATGCATGTCTCAGTGTTTGATATTGGAGCGTTTGATGCAATAATGGATTGGTTGTTCTTAACTGCCACGCATAAGTGCCCCAACTGACTGACAGAACTGGCTAAAAGAACTACAGAGAAGAACATTCCTGTGATCAAAAATGAGCATTTACCTTGTTTTTGAATGATCTACATTTAGTTTTTGTTAGCACAAGTTATTTTGTCTGTTTTGTATTTTTTTTAAAGTGCAATCAACAAAGCATGTTTTCTTATTAAATAGATACCACCTGCATTACATCTTGTATTCTGCCTGTTGACTTTGCTACGAGATGCAAAACTTTTTGTGTGTGTGTTTGGGACATTCCAGCTATTGATGGAGTTTTGTGGAAGCAGTTTTGGAACTGATTTCAAATATCGGATATGATGGATCACATTTCTTTCTGCATGAAATGCCATTTGATAAAGTCTGGGTTGCGGTAGGGTGAAACCATAAAATATATTGGACTGAGATTTCATTGAGAATTCCTTCTAGGAAACATGGAAGATATACAGGAATATAAATACATAAAACATCATGTGATGAGTCATATCCAAGCCATCAGACTGAAGGTGCATTCTTGAGGCATCCTTCAGCAGAGCGTTTTCCAGTGTTTTTATACAATGAATTTAAAACAATTAATCTAAAATTGCTACATGTGGGGAAATTAATGCAGGAAATGTGCAAGGTTTCCCTCTCTTGTCAAATGTGGCCTGTTCAGGCCCATGACTAAGACCAAGATGGTGCAACATTAAGTCCAGTGAGAAAAATCCTCCACCAAGAGTTTGTGCGTGGCTGCACTGTTCACCGTGTGCTTTTAGGCAACAAGTTTGTGAGTAAGGTAGAAGAAAGAGAAGAGAAAGAGAGACC
Organism: Tapera naevia; assembly: GCA_033556795.1. Lineage (NCBI taxonomy): Eukaryota > Metazoa > Chordata > Aves > Cuculiformes > Neomorphidae > Tapera > Tapera naevia. The sequence continues at coordinate 59,054 of JAUMJJ010000066.1, forward strand.
CTCTGAAAATAGGTCCAGCACTTATCAGAGCCAAACTGGGATCCCACAGGTATTGTCAACATCTTGCAGAAGGCAGGTTAACACACAAGTGAGGATGGTGTTGAGGATCAAGTCTCTTCCTATTCATATCAATAATAAGTTTGGGAAAAGAGGGTAAGAATGTGTGGTTTTCAATGTAATCTCTTGTTGTTTTAAGTGATTTAGGATTATCTTGTATATTTTAGTCCAAACACAAAGCAATACTAAATGCAACTCTAAGCTTTCACTTGCTCAGCTGTTTCTTTTCCTGTGTGTTGCATGAGTGTGTGACTGAAAAAAAACCCTAGAATTATCAACTATAAAAACTAAATGGAAAATAAAGTTACTCAGAAACAAAAGGTCCTTTTTCAAGTGGATAGAACATGATGATATGTCTTTCTTAATTTATTCTATTCTTTGCAGGTAATTGTGGTGTTTCATAATTAATGCATGAAATACATCAGTATTCTGATGTCCCTTACATAGGTGTGGATTTACCTGCCAAATGGAACTGTTGCTCAAAAAACTCTCCTGTCTTCCTTTCTCAGGGTCAGTGTTGAAAATCAAATACTGAAATATGGGTTTACAACCTGTGAAATTATTATTTTGGAAAATGATGATCCTGGAGGAGTGTTTGAATTTTCTCCCTCCTCGAGAGGTCCATACAGTATCAAGGTAGTTATCTGAGTAATTCATTATCATTATGGATAATCTAGATTAAGCAGGGTGCTAAAAGAAAGCTGGGTTTTCTTTTTGACAGGAGGGGGAGTCTGTGGAACTGCAGATTGTCCGCAGCAGAGGAAGTCTCCTCAGGCAGTTTCTACGCTACACTGTAGAACCAAGAGACAATAATGAGTTCTATGGAAGCACTGGAATTCTAGAGTTTAAACCTGGTGAAAGAGAGATCATAATTACTCTTTTGACAAGGATGGATGGGATTCCAGAGGTAAAATTTAATATTTTTCTCTCTTAAAATTATTTTCACATAATTTTGTCACTTACAGGCAAATACATAAGAGCGGAAAAAGCATTTAAATTTATATTTCTTTCTTCTTGACAAGGGACTGTGGATGTTTGCCTGATTGTTTTGGGTGTGAATGCTGAGCACCTATTTTTATTCTGACTGAGTTTCCTTCTTCTAGCTGGATGAGGTATATTCCGTGGTACTCAGTGGCTACAGTGAAATGCCAGGCAAGCTGGGCAATGCCACGGTGGTAAACATAACCATCTTGAAGAACGATGATCCACACGGTGTCATTCAGTTTTTACCTGATGAACTATCAGTGATGATAAAGGAAAGTAAAGGAGAAATCGTCTACGCTGGTAATTCTTTTTCATCAGAGTTACTGCTTTATCTGCTCTTTCCCCTGCAAGGCTTCTTTTCCCTATTTCACCTTTCTAGGACAATGCCTGACTTAAGTCTCTGCTCAGGAATTTTAAAGAGTTCCAGTAAGATGAGCTGTGATGACTAAAGTGGAGAAGGATGGGCCTGGAAAGCCAAAGGGATCAATTCAATAAAAAAATGGCTAGAAAACATGTCAGACAGGGAGGATGTGATGCTGATATATGTGCAAAGTGCAGCCTGGAGGTAGCTCTGTTTGTGGAGCACGAAGAGTAGGGTCTATGTGAGAGAAGAACAGAACTAAATCTTCACATGGGTGACTTCAATTTATCTGTTTCCATTGAATTATCAGGCAAACATTAACAGCTTTGAGCCACTTCTTTGAAATTCTTTAGCAGTCTGTCTTTGTATGCTCTTTCATGTAGGGCTCTTAGCTATTATTAGTCTCTCAAGAAGAGAATTTGCATGTTATTTCCTTTTCTTTCTTTCAGCTTTGCTGATATTTTTGGTTTTGATTTGCTCATTCTAAAGTTGCACACTGACTTTATGTGTTTTTGGTTTTTAGCTGCTTACAGGGTTGTAAGAAACCAAGGAAACTATGGCAACGTCAGTGTGTCTTGGGTTGTTGACCCAGCATGTACCCATGATATCTATCCAGAGCAAGGGACTATTTTCTTTAATAATCTGGAATTCTCAAAAAATATCACCATTTACTCACTGCCAGACGAGGTAAACATTATTACAGTGGTTTTGTGTGAGAATATGGGACAAAGAGTAAGTGCTGAAACATTACAATGTCTGTTTTTTAAAAGCCTGCTAAATATTTGCTGGAAAATTCAAAATACTTGGATAAAATTGAGATTACTTCAGCAAATCATAAAAGAATTTGAGAAGATGTGCATACCACTACACAGAAGTTAAAAGCTGAGAGCAGCTGATTGTGGTTAAATTATAGAAAATTTCATGTGAATAAAATGCTTGTTTGATAACAGGAATTGTAATTTTTTTTTAATGCTGATATATTTGTAGTAATATAAGAAAGAATAAGAATAATTAACAATAAATAAAACTAAAAATAAATTACACATCACAATCAAGAAACTGCAAGATAACTTTTAGATCGTGTATATAACAGTGAAGATGAGGAGACATTTAAAATGATTTTAGATTGACGATGGTTTCTGTGTCACTATGAACTGTCAGTTGTCATCCTTCTCGACACAATTAAGGATTGATAAATAAAAAAACAAGACTCAGAAATTTCTGGTTTGCTACCCCCCTCCCAGCAGTTTGATTTCTTCATTGTTTTTTGTGCAATAAGTTAATTTCATAAAGCTTTCTCTTTCAGGTACCTGAAGAGATGGAAACATTCATCATCCATTTAATAAATGCTACTGGTGGTGCCAGGCTGGGCAATATAACCACTGCAATTTTACAAATTACAAGGAATGATGATCCCATTTATTTTGCAGGTTAGATATTATTGTTTTTAAATGTAGAATGCATATGCTATCCCAGACAAATGTTACTCACAGACTAGATCACTGAGAAATCCTAATCAGAAAGGGTCGAATGTAAAGCATCCATGTTTTAATCATGTTGAATTTGTGTCCCTTCCCTTCCCTTCCCTTCCCTTCCCTTCCCTTCCCTTCCCTTCCCTTCCCTTCCCTTCCCTTCCCTTCCCTTCCCTTCCCTTCCCTTCCCTTCCCTTCCCTTCCCTATTTTATTTTATTTTATTTTATTTTATTTTATTTTATTTTATTTTATTTTATTTTATTTTATTTTATTTTATTTTGTTTTATTTTATTTTATTTTATTTTATTTTATTTTATTTTATATTTTATTTTATTTTATTTATATCTTACTTTATCTTAATTTTTATTGCTGATTCTGGGATTGTTCAGATGGCTGAGTACAACAATATTCTTGTACCCACAAGTATTTCCACACTTTTACCCCATATGCCTTCTCTTCCTCTGAGGAGGAGGATTAAGAAAATAAGACACATGCAAGCAGCTCAGGCTTGAACTCAGGTGGATTTGTTGCTTGTGCTTTTTCAGAACCTCTGACAGTGAGTGTTGAAGAAGGAAGTGTTGCAAACTTCACAGTCGTAAGGAATGGCTCTGCTGATGTTGCTGTTGCTGTCCATTACGTGACTGTTAATGGAGAGGCCACAGCTGAAGAGGGAGACTTTATTCCCAGTGCAAAGGGCAGCATCATTTCCTTCCATGCTGGAGAAAGAGAGCAGAATTTATCCGTGTATATTAATGATGATGATATTCCTGAAACTGATGAAACATTTTATATCTTCCTTTTGAATTCTACAGGTAAAAGTAACAATTTGATGTCTGTTTAGTAACTCTCCCTTATTTTTGCTGCAGTTTCTTATCAGCTTGATCTCATAGAATCATAGAACATAATCATAGAATGGTTTGGGTTGGAAGGGACCTTGAAGATCGTGCACTTCCACTGCCCTGCCATGGGCAGGGACACCTCCCACTAGACCAGGCTGCTTAAAGCCCCATCCAACCTGGCCTTGAACACCTCCAGGGAGGGGACATCTGTGATCTCCCCAGGCAACCTCTGCCAGGGCCTCACCACCCTCATTGTGAGTAATTTCTTCCCATTGTCTAATCTAAATCTCCCCTTTTCCAGTTTGCAGCCATTTCCCCTCATCCTATCACTACAAGCCCTTGTCAAAAGTCCCTCCCCAGCTTTCTTGTAGCCCCCTTCAGGTACTGGAAGGCTGCTATGAGCTCCCCTTGGAGCCTTCTCTCCAAGCTGAACAACCTCAACTCTCTCAGCCCATCTTCTTAGCAGAGGGGTTCCAGCCCCCTCTGGACCTGCTCCAGCAGTTCCACGTCCTTCTTATGTTGAGGATTTCAGAACTGGTCAGTGGACTCCAGGTGGGGTCTCCCCAGAGTGGATCAGAGGCACAGAATCCCCTCCCTCTCCCTGCTGGCCGTGCTCCTTGGGATGCAGCCCTGGACACCGCTGGTTTCTGGGCTGTGAGCACACATTGCCAGCTCATCTCGAGCTTCTCAGCAATCAGCACCCAATTCCTTCTCCTCAGGGCTGCTCCCAGTCACGTCATCCCCCAGCTTGTGCTGATACCAGGGTTTGCCCTGACTCAGGTGTAGGACCTTGCCCTTGGCCTTGTTGAACCTCATGAAGTTCACACAGCCCCACTTCTCCAGCCTGTCCAGGTCCCTCTGGATGACATCCCATCCTCCTGGAGTGCCCCTCTCAGCTTGGTGTCATCTGCAAATTTACTGAGGGTGCCCTCGATCCCACTGTCAATATCATTAATGAAAATAATAAACACCCCTGGTCTTCACACTATAGAAATGCAAGGTATTATATGGATAGGGTTTACTTCAACATTTCTACATGATTATTGTACGCACTGTTTGGACTATCATTTTCAATTGTTTCTTTGGAAACAAAAAACAAATGATACAGCTGAAAACTTTCCTGCAAAAAGAAAAGAACTGGAGTGCAAATCTCTTTTCAAATGTAAATCTTCCAAATTCGATGGGGTTTTGACTTGGCTACAAAAACACAAGGCTAAAGAATGTCAGTGCTGTAACAGCCCTAGGCAATAGGAACTCTTTTAGGGTTTTTTTGTCATGCTCCAGTGTGTACTACACAACTGCCTGATTTTATACAAACAAACAGAACTGTTTTATTTTATAGGAAATCCGTGTAAATTGGTTTCTCCTTTATTATCATGGTAACACAATGTATGCACTTTTTATTTTTTTTCAATCTGACATCATGATTTTACAAGGCTTAATCTACAGTGTGTTAGGAATTACCCAGTGTACCACCAGTAAATAATGAGTTTATTATCTTAGAAATAATATATTCTTTCTTTAAAAAAAAAAATTCATTTAGCAGGAAACAATATAAAATTATTCAAAAATATTCATATTTTTGGAATAGATGTCTTTTGGAATGAACCATCTCTACTCTGTAGTATTGATAAGAAAATACAAGTTAACTGTAAGAAATAATTTTAAATTTAATTTTAATTTTTCTGGTCTCTACCTGCTTAATAAGGACCCTCCTCACCCCGGCCCTGCCAAAATTTGATTGAAGTGGGAGAGCTGTCTACAATCATGTTGGAATTTTAATGATTTATAGCTCTCTACAGCTACCTAAAAGGAGGTTGAAACCTGGTGGTAGCCAGTGACAGAACAACGAGAAATGGCCTCAAGATGCACCAGGGGAGATTTAGGCTGGATATTAGCAGGAATTTCTTTACTGAAAGGGTTCTCAGGCCGTGGCAGGGGCTGCCCAGGGAGGTGGTTGAGTTACTGCCCCTGCAGGGCTTTAAAAGGTGGGTGGATGTCATAACTGGGGACATGATCTAGTGGGGAGCTTAGCAGGGTTGGGTTGGTGGCTGGACTCGATGGTCTTAAAGGACTTTTCCAACCAGATCCACTCTATTATTCTATGATTCTACAACTCTATAATTCTTGGGATTCTATGACTCTATGATTCTGTGATACTGTATTGTCCCTCAGTTGTTATTTTGATGTAGCTGAGAGGCAATAGCAGTCTGTGAATGCACTGCCTGTCTTTGCAGTGCAAACCAAAACTGAATTGAATAAGCCATCAAAACAGTGACTGAGACTTGAGGAGCTGTGATTTAATAAAGCAAAGGAAAGCCATCACTGATTAGTGGTGGACTTAGCAGTTTTGGGTTTACAGTTGAACTCAATGATCTTAAAGGTCTTTTCCAGCCTCAATGATTCTGTGATTCTGTAATTAACCATCAGACTATACCTTCTCCTTAAATTGTGTGGTAGGTTGGCAAGGTAAAACACTGCCTGGGGTTTCAGTTCAAGGTGAGGAAACATAAAATTAGATTTCTTCATTTAGTCATGCATTATAAATGTCTTAGCCCTAATTACAATCTCTAATAGACTGTCAGTGAGGCTGAGAGAGGGCGGGTTGCAGGGTAGGCACCCTGTGTCTTGTCTATGAATTGCTCACGAGGCCTTGATGGTCTCCCAGAGACAAAGCTAACAGGCAGCCAGAGAATTACAGGGGAATTTTTAGCTATTATTTGAGTATAAGATATCTTGTGTGTTTCCTGAGATCAGCCAGATATTCACTGTGATGCTCAGATTTCTTACACAGAACATCAACCTAACAGAAATGTGTGGGTTTGGTGATCCTAGAGGTTTTTTCCAATGTAAATGATCCTGTACTCCTGGGAAATTGTTGTCCTAAGCCATTCTTCTCCCTTCCTAAATTTTCTTCTCAGTGGTCTCTTTCTATTTTACTAACTTTCTTCAGGATCCATTGGTACTTAATGCTCTGTTTGGAACGTGTGGTGGTTTTCCTCCTAGCACACTGGTCCTACAGGAATGGGTAGCTGCAGGCTCCCTTTGCCTCTAAAAGCAGGATCATATCATCCTGCAGCCTCTCTAGCATCACTAAGAATGAAGAATATTTCTATATGTATTCTTCAAAGGAAAAAAAAGTATGAACTGTTGCATATATTGGCTTTGATTGTTACAGATTTTTTTAAAATGGTGTTGGGCTCTGGTACCTCAGGGAAAAGACATAAGGAGGTGTATGAAGTTAAAGCACTAAACATTGTTTACTTTGGAACAAAAGCTAGTCTAACACTGTTAAATAGGGTGGAAAATGAGATGGGAGTGGCAATATAATGTATGTTTGTGGATATAGGAAGCACGTTAGAATGTACCTACGATACAAATATACACACAGAAACCCTGTTACCTTCCATTTTGCTTCTCACACACCTTATATTCTTTCCTTTCAGGTAGACTGTGGTATGAGTATGAATAAACTCTTAGACATTTTTGTTAGCTTGTATTTAGTTAAAGTCCAGTATTTCTGCTCTAGGTTTAAAGAGAGCTGGGATCTCTGAACACAGATCTTTTTTTTTTTGACTTGACCACCTGACCAAACATGAAGTACTACTTCTCATGCAATCCTTTCTCATCAGAATCACGTCTTCTCTGGTCATGTCACATATATTTTTTGATACAAATCTTATGCCTTTCTCTATGCATGAGTTTCTACTGAAGTGTTTTTATGCAGATTTACCTGTTACTGAATATCCTGAATATTGATTTTCTCTCTTTGATTGTTTTATTATGTTTAGAAGGGACTGAGTGAACCCTTCAGTTTGCAGATGATACTCAACTGGGCAGAAGTGTCAATGAGCTTGAGGGTAGAGAGGTTCCACAGAGGGATCTGGACAGACTGAATCGATGACTGTGACCAACGCTATGAGGTTCAACAAGGACAGCTGCCAGGTCCTGCACTTGGGACACAACAATGCTGTGCTTGGGAAAACAGGCTTGAGGAAGAGTAGCTGGAAAGTTGCCTGGGGGTGTTGGTTGACAGCCAGCTGATCCAGCAGTGGCCCAGATGACCAAGAAGACCAATAGCATCCTGGCTTGAATCAGCCATGGTGTGGGCAGGAGGAGCAGGGAAGTGATTGTGTCTCTGGTGTCAGCATTGGTGAGGCCACACCTCAAATACTGGGTTCAGTTCTGGGCTCCTCACTCCAAGAAGGACATTGAGGGGTTGGAGTGCATCCATAGAAGGGCAACAAGGCTGGGGAAGGGGCTGGAGAACAAGTCTTATGAGGAGTGGCTGAGGGAATTCGGGTTGTCTAACATGGAGACAGAGGGGCTGAGGGGAGACCTTATCACTGTCTACAGCTGCCTGAAAGGGTTTTGTCTCTTCTCCCAAGTAACAAGTGATAGATCAAGAGGAAATGTCCTCAAGTTGAGCCAGGGGAGGCTGCCAAGGCAGGTGGTTGAGTTCCCATCCCTGGAAGTGTTTAAAAGACAGGTTGATGAGGTGTTCAGGGATCTGGTTTAGCAGTGGACAGGTATGGTTGGACTTGATTTCAGAGGTCTTTTCCAACCAGAGGATTTATGATTCTATGATTCCATGATTCTATGATCATTGCTCGTTTCTTTGTTTGCGTACAAGCACTTGGTAAAAAAACACCTTCAGTTTTAGAGTTACCTTCCTTTCTGTTTCTAGTTTTGATAATATTAATTACCCTATCTCTTTTTAGGGGACACTGTTATCTTTAAGGCTGGAGTGGCTACAGTTATAATTGAAGCAAATGATGATCCTAATGGCATTTTCTCTTTGGAACCTTTAGACAAGCCAGTGGAAGAAGGCGAAAGTAACAATTTTTTGTAAGTAATACATAAATTATATTTTTAGACGTTTTCTGCACTGAAGTTTGTGGCACTTTATGGGTAGTAATTTGCTCTAATCCCATACAAGTTTGCATTGATAGAAGTGTATTAAAGGAAAATTACTTTACTGAATTTTTAATTAAATTGTTTGTAAATATGTTGTGCATATTAAAATGTATACAGAAATTAATGTTAAAATATAAATTAATAAGACTACGATATTGTTGCTTTGTTAGATATGGAAGAATCTAGACCATTGAACAAAATATAATCTGGACTAATGAAGAAGTAAAAAATCTTTTCAAAACACAACTAAATGTGACTAAGTGGTTGATTGTTTCTTTTTGCATCCTACTTTGAGGCCTTCCCCTACAAACAACCTATAGTACTCTATTATCTCTCATATTGTTTTATTTCTGTTGATCACAGATGGAAATCTAAAGTTCAGATGTATCTGTCTTCTAAACTGAAAGTACTCTTCCCCAGTCTGACCTCTGAAAGTATTTTCCTTTCACGCACTGGAATGTAATCAAGATGGGAAGCATTAAGAAATATATTTGCTTGGTATCTTACTTCGTTGTGTTCCATCAGGAAGGGATTATAATTTGACAAAAATACTGATTTTTTTAATTAAGAAACATCTTGACAGGATGTAAAGAAAAGTTAGGTAACGGTCAATGTGATAGTATAAGTCGTTAGAGAAGAGGATTTTTCACATTTCTTTATTTTTATATGTTCTTATTTGATTTTTCTGTTTGCTTTAAGGCTTTGAAACAGATAACTGTGGCTGTGATTTAGGTCCTCATTCTTGTGCTGCACATCCAAAGAATGAAAATCATTGAGAAAAGACTATATTCAATATTTTGTATGCTTAGTTTTGTTGTGCTGCTCTTTGGAATTTTGAAGGTTTTTTTTGTCTTTTATAATCTTATTTGCAGGATTTATTTTTTTTTATTTGCTGATGTGAAGAATGATAATTGGAAATAAACATCTTTATACACAGGTTCTTTATGGAAGCACGTGATACCAATATCACTGTCATGTGAGGATCTCGCTCAGTCAATATATGAATTATATTTACTAGGGAGCTGTCTCTTCCATACCTTTAGTGCTTTGGTTACTGTGTAGTACATAACAGAAGAGTTGGGGAAGCATAAACTCAAATCACTCAGAACAGCTACAGCAACACTGAGCTTTAAGGGGATTAATCAGAGTTACTGCAGCTGTGCTACAAATCTGGGGTAGAGGCCCTGGTTAACATCAAAAAAAAGGAGAAAATAAAGTCTTGTTTTTATTCACTAATGCCTATTTATTTATTATTTATTTATTCACCTGTTCCTAACCGGGAATAACCACAGATTCCTCCTGAAGGACACAGAACATGCCATATTATGACAAAAGTATTTGATACTAATGTCAGAAAGAGCTTAAGGAAGCTTGATGATTAAAGAGAAGAATGCTTCTGTTTTAAAGTAGATGATTCTATTTCTTATCTAAGGGCCAGGTATTTAAATTTTTAATGTTAACTTTCTGAGCTGTTATACATTCATATTTATTATTTAGATAATAGAAAACTGATATTTAGCTTAACAGTGCTGCTTTGAGTGACCTGCATTAGTTACTTTTTTCCTAAGGTACCGTTGGAATACTGGGAGTAGAATTACAACGTGAAATTGTGGACCTTCAGAGAGGATTCTTTTAATGTTCATGGATGTATTTATTGTTCATGGCTGTTTAGAATGTTGTATATTATTTTACACAGTAAGGAGATTAGTGTAATCATGCTTTCCTTTGCTAAGGAATGCTGATCCATACCTGCCAGGCTGTTCACTCTTTCTGTGTTGCTGAACAGGGTTTTGAGACATAGAGGACACTTCGGCAATGTCTCATTGACCTGGCAGCTGTTTGATAATGGCTCTGCTCTGAGGACAGGAGAAGAGTTCTATGAAACTTATGGGACTGTGCATTTCATGGATGGTGAAGGGGCAAGGCCGATAACACTCCGTGCTATTTCAGATGGAATTCCTGAATTCAATGAATTTTACATTCTAAAGTTGGTGAATGCTTCAGGTATTGTCTTCCCTATCACCATTCCCTTCATATCTGGTAGAAAAGAATTGTGTTTAGTCAATCAGAAAGAAAGCAGCCCTGGAGAGAGTTTTGCCTTGAATCATATCTTGATATCCTGTACTTTTCTGGTAAGGTCTTAGGTTTTATTTTTCATTTAATTTTAATTTAGGCATATGCATACACTCAGTCAGTTCCTTGATTACAGTCACACAACTTTTGGTGATCTGACCTTTAAAAAGGATGCCTCTTCATGTTTCAGACATGTAAGTCTTCATGTAGTTGATGACAAAATAAAGCTATTAAAGGCTATGCATGTCTGCCGTAATGGAGGTTAGTTGGTGGGTTTGCTTTTTTCTAGAGGAGCAAAATACTTCCAGTTACCACTTTGTATGATTTAAATTACAACTGCTAGATGTATTCTACTGCTGGACATATCTGCTGGACTTATTCCACCTCAGTACTGTTTATACTGTTCTGTGCCCAGACACAACTGAAAATAAGCATTCACCTTTCCTGCATGTGGAATCCATTTACGTGTACAGAGGTTCTCCCACTTGTCATAGGTGGATTGCTGCACCCTTTGAACATGGAGACTCTACATGCAAATCATGATCTTCGTACCATGAATTCCTACTGTGCAGAAATAGATAGCTACTGTCAGGACTTGGCAGCAGATTTAATGCAAAATGTGTTAATGATTTTGAAAGGTATCTCTGAGTCTGTTTCAGAGGCAATTGGCCAATCTTTGCCATTCTGTATTTGTGTAAATCTTGGAGTAATATGAGAACTGAGTTACTCACAAAAATTGGACCTAACTTTGTTTTAGCTGAGAGAAATGTGTGTTTTGCCGTTGAAAAATAACATACTGCTTGGTTTTCTGTGAAAATTGCGACTGATGTTTTAAAAACAAGGCTGTTAATTCATGTTGTTCTTAAATCAGAGCATTTTCTAACAGTTCAGAGGCTCTTCAAAGAAGATTTAAGTTTTTTTAGAGACATATTTTATTAAAAATTTTAAGTACTTTGTAACTTTTCTCAGACAATGCTGTTTGAAACCAGCATTTAACTTGTGCTCTAACCTCTGTTGTACAGGAGGGACTCCTGGTCCTGGTGGTCAGTTATCTGAAACAAACCTTGCTGTAACCGTGATGATCCCATTCAACGATGACCCTTTCGGAGTCTTTGTGATAGACCCAGAGAGCCAGGACAGAGAAATAGTGGAAGATGTTCTTTCTGAAGATGATCTTTCCTATATTACAGACTTCACCATTCGAAGACAACAAGGCACCTTCGGTGTTGTCCGCTTAGGTTGGGAAATACTGTCCAGTACATTCCAAGATGGTCTACCAGCAATGGTAGACTTCTTGTTGCTGGGGTCATTTCCAAGCTCAGTACAATCCCAACCTCATATGAGACGTCACCACAGTGGAACAGACGCTTTGTATTTCAGTGGAAAAAAGGATGCATTTGGGATTATTGGCCCGGAATACCCGTATAACGGAAATACTGCAGTAACCAATTTTACATTTTCAGCGTGGTTAATTCCTAACATCAGTACTGATGGTTATATAATTGAAAAGGATGATGACAATGGGACCTTGTATTACGGCGTGAAAATCCAAACGAATGATTCCCATGTTTCTGTAGTGCTTCATTATACAGCATTCGGATCCAATACGACGTATATGGCTAAAGCAGCAGTCCTGAAATATCTGGATGAAAATACTTGGGTTCACATTCTGATTACTCTGGATGAAAGTATAATCGAATTTTACATGGATGGAATTCCAGTTGTGGGAGGAATGAAGAGTCTTAAAGGAGAAGCAATTGCTGATGGTGAGTCAATAGCCTGCGTTATTTTTAGCCTTATGTAAAGTTCTGAACTGTGTAGAAGAACCTCGTTCCTTGACAGGTGTATGCAAGATACTGAAATTATTATATCTGAGTAACTAATTGACAAAAATAAGTAGAGAATTCTGAGGGTTTTCAAAAAGCATGTGGAAATTAGAACTGTGAAAGTTTCAAAAAATTCACAACTGATGCAGAGCTTAAAATGCAATAACTTGAAAATAAATTAATAATTATAAATGAATTGATATATGTAGGCTTATCATGTATATATACAGTTGTATATGTTTGCATTTAACAACTTCCATAAGATTTACAACTCTTAGCTGAGAAAGGACTTCCATGCTCTCGGTTTCTGAAATGAGATTCCATACAAATTTTGTTTCTGATTGTGTATTGTTTTGCAACGAAACCAATATCTTGGAAGAAATATAATTTTTCAGGATGTAGATTTACTTCTGTGTGTTTTTACATGGTATATTAAAATCGTACCTTTAAGCTTAATGGTGATTGAAAGAACATTATATCACTAGGCAGTTCCAAGTGTGATTTTAGTCCTAGATAAACTTTATGGATATTCACCCTGAATCAGTATAGAACTGACCAGAGAAATATCAGAAAAAGTCTTTATAAAATCAGATATTACATGCTTACAATACATTTATATCTACCCTTCCTTCTGATGTTTCCCACTCTTCCATGTGCTTTTATTTTTTTCTTGGGGATCTCCATCCTTTTTCCTTTCTTCCTCTTGCCTTCAGTTTCAAATGCTTGCTTTCATGGGGATAGGCAGTGAATGACTACCTAATTCTTGAATGCTGTCTCTTTTTCTGTAGTCAAAGAAGTATTGTTATGAAACATACAGTCTGTTCAATACATGTATGCCTACAAGCACATCTGTGCACAAACACAGAGTGAAAACAAAGAGGAGATTTCATTAGTTGTGTAGTCATAGATTCATAGAACGGTTTGGGTTGGAAAGGACCTCAAAGCCCATCCAGTTCCACTCCCCTGCCCTGGGCAAGATCATCTCTCACTGAATCAGGGGGTTCAAAGCCCCATCCAACCTGGCCTTGAACACCTCCAGGATGGGGCAGCCACAGCTTCTCTGGACAACCTGGGCAAAGGCCTCATCACCCTCATTGTGAAGAATTTCTTCCTTGTGTCTAATCTAAATCCCCCTTCCAATTTAAAGCCATTCCCTCTCCTCCTGTCACTCCATGTCCTTGTAAAAAAACCCTCCCCAGCTTTTCTGCAGCCCCTTCAGGTACTGAGAGGATGCTCTAAGGTATCCCCAGAGCTTCCTTTTCTCCAGGCTGAACAACCCCAAGTCTCTCTGCCTGTGCTCATAGGAGAGGTTCTCCTGCCCTCAAATCATCACCGTGGCCTCCTCTGTACTCACTCCAACAGTTTCATATCCTTCTTATGTTGGGGGTTCCAGAACTGCACAGAAGACTCCAGGTGACGTCTCAAGAGATCAGAGCAGAGAGAGAGAATCCCCTCCTTTACCCTGCTGGCCACGTTGCTTTGGATGCAGCCAAGGATGTGCTTGGCCTTCTGGGCTGTGAGCACATTGCCAGCTCATGTTGAGCTTCTCATCAACCTGCAAATATAGTACAGTATTTTATTTCTTCCTGTAGTTTTCCAGTAGTTGAAGTCTGAGATTTGCACTCTGTAACAAAGTAGTGCTTCTGCAATTAGTAATTTCCTTGAGACTTGTGGTCCTGTAGCTGAGAAAGCTTTTCCCCCCCCCTCAGTTTCTAAAACATAGGTGTGTGAAAATCAATAATACTTCTGGTGCTAGAAGGATATGTCTGAGTTGTTGTAAATTTTCTGTATTAGCTGAGGTGGCTAATGCTCTTTCTGGAGATACTACAAGTACAAGGTAAGTATTTCATCTCTATTTAATATTGGCTACTACACAGTGGTGAACACAACAGCCCAGTTTTTCTCAACATCTCAGCCTCATGCTGAGACATTGCCTGGGACAATTATCATTTGCTGTGGTTGCTCATCTCTAGAACTGAGTCTCGGTGTCTTGTGTAGGTCACTGTATTCAAGAGCATAGTTCCTTCCAAAACCAGAAAACAGCTGAAAAGAAGCTGGATGTATTTATGAAAAAAAGCATGTGTGATTCTTTGATTGGCTGAATAGGATAATTATTTGCAGACAGAGAAATATTAATGCTTTTGTAAAAACATTTGGAGTTTGGTGTACATTTCCAAACTCCTTATTCCCACTGCATGAGGGGAAAAGCAAGTCCAGAAGGGCTAATGCAGTGATGAGGAGTATCATCAGGATGGTCCAAGTATCCTAACAGAGAGAGAAAACAGGTTCTGCTTAGCAAAACAAAAACTGAGAGGGTTTGCTGTTGTGCTCTGCAAAGCTCTCTCAGAAGAAGAGAGATTTCCACATCCCATAAAAACCAGGGATGGTGAGAATGTGCTGGTAAAACTAGTACTGTGAAAAGCCTTATCTAGGATGAATTTGTTTGGCCTGCAATCATCTGCCTTTAATGCTGAGGTGAAGCTCAAAGAACACCCTGAATTTGCATGTCAAACTCAAAATGATTCCTAAACCTGGGCTAATAAACCATTTACCATTGATTTTTATCAAGTACAACTATTCATTTGCAGATTTTTTTAGTTTGAAGAAACACAATAACATAAGGAAAATTATGATTTTCTTCTCAGGTCCAGGAATAGTGAGAATTGGAGCTGGAATCAATGGCAGCAGTAGGTACACAGGGCTAATGCAGGATGTAAGGCTTTATGAGCGTAAACTGACCCGAGCAGAGATCTTTGAGCTCCACGCAACTCCTGCAAAAAGCGATGTCCACCCTGTCTCTGGGTATTTGGAGTATCGGCAAGGAGAGACCAATAAATCATTCATTGTGTCTGCAAAGGATGACAAAGAAGAAGAAGGAGAGGAGTTGTTCATCCTAAAGCTCATCTCTGTGCGTGGTGGTGCTCGGATTTCACAAGAAAATACCACAGCAAGATTAAGGATACAGAAGAGTGATAATGCCAATGGTTTATTTGGCTTCACTGGAGCGTGTATTCCTGAGGTAAGGTGCTCATAAGGAAAATTATAGATGACATTTTGGACACAGAAATGTTAATGCCAAGACAAATGGCCTGCACAGGGCCTTGACTTGACAGTTACTTTTTTTGTAGTTAAGCAAGGTTTGTCTAGAATTTGGAAATGTGTAAGTTCCGTTAATACAGCCTCAGTCTCACTGGAATTTGCAATATCAATTTTAAAAATCCTCCTGAATTAAGTGTGTTAAGAAATTTTATGATTGTTTAGTATATATAACAACATATAAGCATACAATTTTATCACATGGTAATTATGATAATATAATAATTGTAATAATTCTATTATAAGACAGTATTAATATAATTTCATATTAATTCTAATAGTTATAGTATAATGCTATTTATCATTGATATACTTTTCCATAAACAGAACACTAAGATTTTTTTTTCCTTTACTCCTGTCACATCTGAGACAGGGTTACCAATTAAAATGTAGGTTTTAATTTTCTTGCTTGGAGAACAGATCATTACAAAGATTTTTATTTTAGTTTTCTCTGTCACTTGATGTATTTGAAAGAATTTTACTAAAGATCATGCAATGAAAACATGTGGTGTATTTTTTGTAGAACCACAGAACCATGGAATGGTTTGGGTGGGAAGGGCCCTCAAAGCCCGTTCAGTTCCAGCCCTGGACCAGGGGGCTCCAAGCCCCATCCAGCCTGGCCTTGAACACCTCCAGGGATGGGGCAGCCACCACTGCTCTGGGCAACCTGGGCCAGGGCCTCCCCACCCTCACAGCAAAACATTTCTTCTTAATAACTAATCTAAATCTCCCCTCTCTCATCTTAAAACTGTTCCCCATTTCCCTCCCTCAACAATCCCTGATAAAGAGCCCCTCGCTGGCTTTCCTGTAGGCAGATTCCACAATCATTTGCTGCCATAAGTTAAAGGGTATAAATTCCATTTATTTAATGTGAATTCAGGTGATATTAACTGCACTGCTTTTTTTTTAACCATTAAATTGTTTTTTGGTGGTTGCCACCATATATGCAATATATAAACTTGCTTCTTATTTGGGGAAGGTTTGAATATTACTTCAATTATTTTTACTTCCTTCATCAAGGCTGAGGGAGAAAGACGCAATATCTCTTCCTATTGGTATCAGACTATTTTGGAAAACAAATTTCAGAATGCTTTCACACTTGGAAGCTCTCATGACCTTTAAATTACATTCTCTCTAATCAAAGTGCTTATGATGTGTTTGAAAGTGACCGTCTTGCCTGAGCAGTACTGGTTTTCAGTTGGGTTCAGTTTGCTCTCGGTGTGCTCACCATATGCTATGATAACAGATTCCACCAGTCTCAAATGCCACTGATAATGCTGCAATGCCACAGATCATCAGCCAACCATGAAGCAAAATTAAAAATTTATATGGCATGTTAATGGTTTTGCACTTATCTTATGTCTATTCCACCAGGGAGGGTTTTGAGCTGTTGGTGATGATGTGGATACACAGCATTATTTTATTAGCTGTTTAATTGCTTTATGCAGATGTCTGTCTACTATGCAGCTGGAGGCACATACAGTATCTGCACTGTGTTTTACAGCAGCTCTGAAAATTAACCAATATTTAAGAATTCCTTTCTGGAAATTTTCAGACAAAACTATTTTCTAGTACAGAAAGATATAGAAAATATGTATTACATAATATAGAAAAATATATATTTCTATCTATTTCTAATTATAATCATAATTTTCTAAAACATATGGTCAGTCTCAACACCGACTTTGTTCCAAATTTGTGAAATTATTGCTGCTGAAGTAATAGTGTTCTCTGTATAGTGTTCTCTGTGAAGACTGAATTGTAGCACAGAAAATGTTTCAAAATTTTTCCTGAATGATGATAGTGTATCTTAATTTTATTGTATCTAATTTTTCTTCTAGTTGTGGAAAGGGGGAAGCCAAATTTTTCTTTAAATTAATGGTGAAGAAAATTAAAATAACTGACATTAATGTAAAACAGTAGTTTTGGTTGCTTACGGCAGGTACTTTTCAAGGTTATTGGTTCTGTCTTAGATGTGTGGTTTGGGGGAAGAATCATAGAATCTTCTGGTAGGGTGAGATGGTGTCAAAACCAACAACAGGGTATAGGTATTGGCTTACCTTCATAGCCCCAACGGTGATACTAGAAACTGTTGCAAATTTCACTAAGACTGTTCTTACCGACATCAAGTTCAGTTTCAGCTTCTTACCACCCCAAAACCTCTGACAGGAAGACAACAGCAATTTTTTACCCGAATGTTTGACTGCTATTAGAGAATTCCATGTTTTGCATTTATTACTTTGATTTACTTTGACAATAACATTTGAATTTCTTGCTTTCTTCCAGACTGCGGATGAGGGTTCCACCGTATCCTGTGTTGTGGAGCGTACAAGGGGAGCCCTGGACCACGTGTACATAAATTACATTATCTCACAGGTTGATTCCACTGGCATTAGTTACCCTGTTACCGATTTTTCTAACAGCAGTGGCACTATCACATTCCTTCCTTGGCAGAGATCAGAGGTAAACCCTACCTTCCTATTAACTATTCATCCTGTCCTTTGCAAACGTGCTGGAAAATACCTTCTGAGGATGCTTGGCTGGTTTGCCTACAAGAGAGTGTTTCCTTCACATGCTTCTGTCACACTTTGTATCCCTGACAATTAACAAGTGATGTGGTAGATGCTTATAGGCTCGTGTGTATCTTGGTTCAGGGGTTACCATGTGCACTGGTGTATTTGAATGCATGTAAGATATGTAATATATAAGATATGTTTGCATATATTAGATTTATACATTTACATTTATATGTATATATGAAAACATATATATATTCACAGTGTAAACAGTCCTGGGCTGAAATAATGGATCCAGCTACTTTTGAAACTGAAAAAATCGTCAGGTTGTGATCTGAGTCTTTGAACTCAGACTGATCTCCACATCCATTAAACAGAGAGCAGTAAAGTTCACTGCAGTAATCAAGTGTCTTGCAACCGCAGTTGGCCACGTTCTCTCCCTTTTGCTTAATCTGTTTTGAGAGTTCAGTCCTGACCCACAGCACAGAAATTTCACATTTATTTGAAGAAGAGATGTGGGGCCACAATGCTGTAGAAAGTTAATGAGTGTTTTCTGTTACTGCTGGTAAAGCAGGAAGGGTGAATTTCAGTAGAAAATGCTGTCCTCAATTTCACTTTCATCACTCTGCTGAAGTCCATATGGACTGACTGAAACCCACAACACTATTTGAAAGGATGCCAGTGGCTCCTGTAGAGCTTTGGGTCCCAGTTAAACAATGGAGGTGATCAGAGCTTGGCAAAAGCTTGTAATAGTTGAGAGTAGTTTGTTCATATCACTTCATTCAGCTTTAATTCTCCATTGAATCATGTACTCACATAAAGCTAAAGTTTCCAAAGCTTTTCTGGTCTGGAACTATGGATGAAGCCTGCCTAGTGGCAGAAAAAGGCTGGCATACCCTTTTCTCCACTTCTCTGTGGCCCAATTTATTGTCAGCATATGGAAGAGTTTATGGGCATGACCCTAAGAAACAGATGGGGAGCAGTTGCTCATCAGGTGAGATATCATAAAAGACTTTCCTCTGATTCTTGCAAGCTACTCATTCCAATGCCTCTAAGTACGATCAGCTACAACCTTTTCTTCTACATGTTTGTCCAATCATATTGTCTGAGGTGAATATGTTCATGCAGAGCATTTAATGTTAATTAATTGTGTGGTCTGCAATCAATCACTACAATGTCTTTTCAGGACCACAATTTCTTAAAGATTTTGAAATCTATCAGAATTTCATTTTCAATACAGACAATTTAAGATATGCATATATAGGTAATAAAAAAATATGTAGATAATAAGGTACATAATAAATAATTGCTTGCTTGGTTATGAGTTCATGTAATTTGAAAATATGCCTTCCATCTCTCATAGCTTTGTAAAATTGTTTTTGGAATGCATATTCTAAGCATAAAATATTATCCCAGAAATCAGGTTAAACTTTGTGGAAAGAAAATGTTGTCTACATTACTTCTATAACTACACAGCAGATGCAGCTGACTGAATAATCAAATAATTTGATGAGCTAAGCAGGGTCATGAAACTCGTGATGTGTGTTGCATGGTTTGATTTCTCCATGATTTGGTCCTTCTCTAGGTCTTAAATTTGCATGTTATTGATGATGACATTCCGGAGCTAAACGAATATTTCCGTGTGACATTAGTCTCTGCAGTGTCTGGAGATGGAAAAATAGGTTCAACTCCTACCAGTGGAGCAAGTATAGATCCAGAGAAGGAAACTACTGATATCAGCATCAAAGCCAGTGACCACCCATATGGTAACAAGGATGGAGATGATACAGTCTTGTTGCAGATTATTGGGTAGTTCTAGTTCAATGGATAAAAACTTTGCTTAACCTTGGTAGTTGAGGAAGCAATGCCAAGTATTACACTTTATCTAATTTGAGATTAATTCATAATTTAATACAAGAGTGAAAGCTGATACCCTGGCTGTCAAGAGGGCCAACTGTGTCCTGGGGTGCCTCCAGCATGGCATGGCTTGCTGATCAAGGTGGGGATTGTCCCGCCCTGCTCTGTGCTGGGGAGGCCCCACCTCGAGCACTGGGGGCAGTTTGGGATGCCACAGGATAAAAAGGATATAAAACTACTGGAGAGTGTCCAGAGGAGACCACGAAACTGGTAAAAGGTTTAGAGTGAAAGCTGTGTGAGGAGCAGCTGAAGTCACTTGGTTTGTTCAGCCTGGAGAAGAGAGGACTGAGAGGGTTCTTATTGTGGTCTGGAGCTTCCTCACAAGGGGAGGAGGAGGAGCAGGCACTGAACTCTTCTCTCCGGTGGCCAATGATGGGACCCAAGGGAATGGCAGGAGGGTGTGTCAGGGAGGGTTATGTTGGACATGAGGAAAAGTTTCTTCACCCAGAGGATGGTGGAGCATTGGAACAGCTCCCCAGGTGCCAGGAGCATTTGAGCAAAGCCCTCAGACACATGGTGTCAGTGTTGAGGTGGTCCTATGCAGGGACAGGAGTTGGACTCAATGATTGTTGTGGCTCCCTTCCAACTCAGGACACTCTGTGATTCAATGATTCTGTGATTCTGTTCCTGTGAATATGACAAAAAGTCATCAAAGCTGCACTAACCAAACAGGCAATGGTTGCCTCAGAGAACAAATAAAGGTTGCATGTAGTTGATCCTCTGCAGGTGAAAATTTCTGACAATAGGAGACATCTCTTCATGCTTGTTATACCAATAAGTAAACAATAGTATGACATACTGAGGCTTTTTTTTGGGAAGAGCAGAATTAATTATTATGCTCTGGCTTTATAATGGATATCAGTGAGAGAGGGGAAGATACACAGCGCATGTCTGTGTTTTATGATTGAGTCCTAAGGGCATATCAATAATTGTTTTTTTTAATTTCAGAGTTGCTAAATAAAAATATTTTAAATAATCTGGTTTCAGTTTATTATCATAATGTATTTTTTATGTGAGAAGCCATGTAAATAGTACTTCTTGTCTGCCAGGTCTACTGCAGTTCTCAGTGGGGCCGCCTCCTCATCCAGATGGTGGAATGATTCTGCCAGCCACTACTGTGCCCCATACTACAGTTAAAGAGGAAGATGGACACATCAGGTTACTGGTAGTTCGTGCACAAGGCCTTCTTGGAACAGTTCTGGTGGAATACAGAACAGTGCCCCTGACAGCTTTCAGTCCTGAAGATTATCAGGTACGGCCCTTTCCCAGGTGTGTGGGTATTTTAAAATTTAATCAGAGTTATTTGTCCTGGATACAGCCCTCAGTTTGAGTCTTTTAGCCCAGCTGTGATTATTTTCAGAGGAACAATTTGATTTATATGGTAATACAATACATGAATGTGTAATACTGCAAAAATACGTATCAATATGTGACTTTTACCTCCTTTCACTTCAGTGTGTTCTGTTTCCTGGGAAAACCCTCTGTTTTTTATTATTTTTTTTCTTAAGAGAATGGTCAGCAAGAAGGAATATTTGCTGGTTTTGCTGAGTATATCAAAGTTTATAAGAGCATGTGGGTGCATCTACCTGTTGAGATTATATTTGTAGGTACCAGGACTTGTATGTGTTTAACAAAATAAGCTGGTTTTGCTTGTCTAACTGATATCTGTGCAGAAAACATGGACAGATGCAGGTGCTCATAGTTCTGTGGGTTTAGATACCTTCCTCTCATAACAAAGGCCCAGCAGAATTTTGTAAATTAAGTAAAGAAGAGCAGGTGTTTTGACAAAGACAGACAAAGTCAAGGTTCTGTTTCTTTTTCATATGGATGAAAACATTAGACTTGAACAGAAAAGTGAACAGCTTTCATATTGCAGGCTGTTGTGGGCACACTGGAATTCCAGCCTGGAGAAAGACACAAGTACATTACTGTTAACATCACTGATAATTATGTTCCTGAATTAGAAAAGACATTTAAAGTGGAGCTGTTGAACCCAGAGGGAGGAGGTAAGGCACTTACAGCAATACATTGGCTGTATTTTCACTGTCTCTCTTCATCCATTAAAACCTTAACTTTCCTAGGCATGCTCTTTCCATGTTGCTTCTAAAGAGAGACAAACACCCCCATACCACCCAGACATATAATTTTATTTAGCATAGAACCATTCCTCAGATATTTTTAATAATTCCTGGAAAACTTTCTGATCCCAAAAAAGTGTATTATTACCATGCATTAAGGTGATTTAAAGGCAATTTCTGCTTTCCACATAATTTCATGGCTACTAATGAGAATTCAAGTAATGTAAAAATTATATTAATTTATTTTTTTGAAAAAAAAAACCCTTGTCAATATTTATAAAATATTTAAGGCTAAAGAGTCAAAGTATGTTTGTTTAAGTGAAATCAGACAAATTGTGACTTCAGTCCTTTTATGCATGTGGACTTTTTGGTTCAATAGTTGTTTTGTTAAACAAAATGTTCTCTTAAAATTTTCTTTTTTCTTTATTCAGAAAACTTACAGCTAACTTTAGTAATTCACTAGCCAGATAACCTCTTAAACACAAATCCTCTCTTGGCCTTTCCAACACCGTTCCAAGTGCAAAACGTAGGATAAAGTATCCATTAATTGCACTTCCTGCAGATTTTTCCAACTTTCTGACACATTCTACCTTTGTGAGAAAATATTAGAATAAGAGAGTTTGGGGAGGTTTATCCCTTTTTTTTTTTTTTTTAATTCACATTCCCAGTTTCTCCATGTCAGACCTCATTTAGGAGTAAGGAAATGGAAATACAAAAAAAGGGGACACAAATCAGGAAAGAAAGAAAAAGAAAACAAAGATCTATGTGTTTCCTTTCCTTCAGACCTCCCATTACTGTTTCCAATGTCATAAATTAAATAAGAGGTGACATATGCAATAATTTTTCTGGCTTTTACTGGAAATCCTGTATACTTCCATATCCAAAATTGATGCCTGTCGAGAATATTTTCCTCCCTTTTTGTGTTGTCCAGAAATGTTTAAATTACTTTCTGCTTTCTCTTTATTTATAAATGGATATATGTGTGTATGTATCTGTATGTCTGTCATCTTAAAGTTGCTGAGCTCTTTAGAAATGATGACAGTGGTAGTGGTGATGGGAACATGGATTTCTTCCTTCCAACTGTCCATCAACATGGTAAGCATTTTCTTTTAAACCTGTTTTTTTTATTGCTAAGTGTAATATCCCTAATAAATTACTATACTGGCACAACTTGTCACAGTTACAAAATTGAAGGTGATTTAAAAATCACTTGATTATATGCTTTAAAAAAAAGCTTTGTGTTACTTTGATTCTCACAACATCAAAAACACTCAAAGGAAAGTAAACTGTTTTGGATTTTTTAAACTAATGTTTTGATTGTTTTTCGTTTCTTGAAGGTTAGATTTATGTAGTGACATACAGATAAAGAAGATAATTTAATATTGAGAAAATTTAAACAATTCTAGATGCAGAAATAAAATAAAACCTGAGACAAAACTTCAAATTAAACCCTACGGACCTGAAAATGTTGTAGGAGCACCCGTTATCCAAACTGAATAATTTATCCACCCGTGACAGCCCAATTTTCAGTTTTATTTGTAAATATGAAATACTGCACTTTGAATCTGAGAATAAGACTATGGTTTAGCCACTTTTTTTCAGATTTCTGGAGTTTTTTGAAGTGCTGTTTCCCTTTTTGTTTCTAGAAATGCTTTTTTTAAAGCATTCTTAAGTGCTGGGCTTTTTTTTTCTCTCTGAGCATGTTACCTCACCCAAGACAATCTTTTTAACAGTAGGATTTCCTAGACTTTTTTTTCTCTTTGCTTTTAATTCCAACTTATGTTAGAATGAGACCTGCATTCATCTGGTCTATCTGCTTACACCCTGGCTTACCATGTAATTCCTCACCATCCCAAATTCTGCACCATTTCCAATCACTAAACCTGTAATTATATTTTTATCCCTCTCTTTAGAATTTTCATATTTATTATATTTTTTTTGGTTGTGTAGTTCCATAGAGGGGCTGCCAGGACTGCATTATTGAAAGTCAGCTCCCTATCCATGTGCATGTTTTTCTTGCATTTTCAAAGATCAAAGACAGAACATCAGGGATACTCCAGTCATGCTTCCCCACGTGTTTTTTGTAACATATTACTGTGGATGTTTTCTTTCACGTAAGAAAATACACGAGAAAATAAAAATAACCCTATTTGGGACTTGCACTTAACAGCTAGCCTGGGAATTGCATCCCACATCCTTGTGACTATTGAGGCTTCTGATGATGCTCACGGTGTGTTTGAGTTCAGTGCTGAGTCACTCTCGGTAAATGGAACTGAGCCGGAGGATGGAGACAGCGATATTGTGCTGCAGGTTAGAAAGCTTTGATTCTCATAATGCTTCACAGTCCTCTTTTGTCTCTTAAGTGAGTGTTCCACAATGTTTTTACTTAACTCTATGGACCTGATAAATTAACTTGATCATGCATATCTGTTTTGCCATTTTGTAGTAAGTTTTCTGGTATATATCATTTACCTTGAAGGTAAAATGATGTAAACCCAATGTCCATAGGTTTAAAATTACTTCTACTTGTTTACATTTGAGATATGATGTTTTAAAATAACAGTGTTGATGATAAAAAAAAAATGCAGCAAAGCTGAGATAGTAAATATTACACTGTTTTTTCTATACCCAGAAATTTATTTTTAACCCATCAATGCCTTTGCTTTATTCCATCTCATACTTGTATTTCTTTCTTTCTCATAGAACAAACAATATGTAAGTGCTTGTATTTCACACTTAGGTTTTGAGAACTCATGGGGCCTTATCTCAGGTGATGCTGCATTGGATCATAGTGTGTGACCTTACCGAAGATCTAGTCTCTACATCTGGAAACGTGACATTTGATGTTGGCCAAGCAAGAGCAAATATTACAGTGCAGGTTTCTCCTGATGAAGTTCCTGAACTGGATAAGGTGTTTTCAATTTTAATCATCAATGTCTCCAGTGGCCGTCTTGGAAATCATACTAATGCAACATTAACTATATTAGCTAACGACGACCCATACGGAGTCTTCATCTTTTCTGAGCGAAACAGGCCCATAAAAGTTGAGGAAGAAAGAAAAAATATTTCCCTGACAATAGTAAGACGTGGTGGTCTCCTTGGTACAGTGATGGTAGCTTACAGAACTATTGGTGATGACGAGAAGCCACCCTTTCTTCCACCTGATGTTGTTAGAGCAATAGAGGGAAAGGATTATGTACCCATTACGGGCTACGTCGTCTTTGCGGCCAATGCAAGTGAGGCCACAATATCTTTACCTATTCTGGATGATGATGATCCTGAGAGGTCTGAATCTGTTTTTGTGGAGCTGAGCAGTATTGCTTTAATTGAGAAAGCACAGGATCGGCCAAGTAAGTATCTTCCATATGTAAAACCCTGCAATTTAAATGTGAAGGTTATTATTTATATTTAATGAGATAAAATGAAACAAGTTAATAAACTTTTATCCCTGCCAAACTCTATATAGCTGAGAAATCTTCGAGTTACTTGCCTTGTGTGCTGTTGGCGTGTATTTCCTTTAGTGCAATAATTTGCCAAAGATGGATGGGCATTTCTTTATCAATTTTGCATCACCTTATTCAAGGTCTTTCAGGCCAAATATGCTACAGCATTGCTTTTGTGCATTGACACATGTTCATTTAGTGTTGTTTCTGTCAAGTAAAGTATTAGGAAATAATAAAGATAAGTTTCCTTATTGAAAACCAAAAAATGTCTTTTAAAAACAAAGTGGTGTGGAATTACAGCCACAGCCACGTTGCATTATTTTGCACAGAGGATGTTGCTTCATCCATCATTCACATAAATTCAGGTAGTTACAGACTTGTGGTTCAAAGCTTCTTGGTGTGTCTAATTGCTGCCCTCCCCCTAACCCTACCGCTGATTAATCTTCACGTTAAAGGAAACTTCAAATATAATTCTGCTAAGAGACTGAAATGTGATTTATATTTCATCATAGCAAGTGCAAATATGAAATTGTCCTGAACCTTTAGTGATCTTATTACTGGCTTATGGACAAATACATAAGTAAGTGATTTCACGGTACTTCACATCTTCAAAATAATTATGCTTGAATGCTTCACAGCAGGGCAGTTTAATAAGTTTTTTAAATTTGTATTTCTTTTGTCATAATCTAATACAAACACCAAAATTATATTGGTGCAGTTCATAGTTATACTTTGTCCATTTCTAAAAAGGATAATTTTGTTGAAAGCTAGTAAACTCACACCTATGGCTATGAACTCCATACCTTTATACAGAAAGCATCTTAGGTGCCTCCTCACTATCTTGTCTTTGTGTTGCAGTTGTAAATTCTCCCCGTCTTGGATCAGTGGGTGAGACAGTAGCCCATGTAATTATCAATGCCAATGATGATGCTTTTGGAACACTTCAGCTTTCAGCGTCAACTGTGCGAGTTGCTGAAAATTATGTTGGACCAATCATTAATGTGACCAGAACTGGGGGGATTTTTGCAGATGTTTCTGTGAAATTTAAAGCTATGCCAATAACTGCAACAGCTGGTAAGATATCAGAACAGCAGATGTGTAGTCTGTGTCAAAGGGGAAGGAGCATACTGTATGGGTATTTGTTTCTATAAAAAGAATTATTGACAGACTTTGCTGATAACACTGTTTGCTTTAATTTTACAACTCAGAATTGGGCTGCCACTGCAGTGGACAGCAAAGATACACAGTTAAAACCTGATTTATATACTATTCTTGTTCGGATTACATAAGGTACAATGCCTTTGAAATTTTCCCTTGGGGTCTCCATGTCCTTAGAATCCATCACCTATTAAGTCCTCTCAATTCTTCTTTCTTAAGAAACTTCTTTCTTCTTGTTCCACTTCAGTCCGTCTCACTTTGCCTCCAACTGATCCCATTCTTATACAAACACACCTGCTTAAATTAATTTTTCATCTTTTGTCTAACGTGTTCTTTTATTTGGTCTGCATGACTGGGTTTTAAACCAGCCCTGGAAGGGTCTGTACAGGGGACAGAACTAAGAACTTTATCTTCACTCTTGGTAGATCTCAGCAGCAGCTTATAAAATTACCAACAGTAAATTTCTCTTAATACTTTCCTTATTAGCCCACTGCCACTTAAAAAGAGTAAAATAAATAAAAATAAAAATTATTGTAGTAATATATGTAGCTACTATTTAGTCTTGATAAATATTTAACACCACTACCACCCCACCCCACCCCTCCATACATTGTTGAGGTGAGTTTATTTGGGGAAATGTGAGCTGGGAACCCACATGTAAAACAAACAAGCAAAACCAAATAAAAACCTCAAGAAGACTGGAACTTCTAAAAGTGGGAGGTTAAGTTTTCCAGTGGGTCCTTGCTGTAGAGAAAATATGTAAAGAAGGAACGAGAGGAAACTTACACAGTGTGCAGGGTCAAAACCACTTTGACATTGTGAATTAGACCCCATTGTATTTCTGCTATGTCCAAGGTTGAATAGCTAAGTGGTGCATGCTCTGAGAACTGGTATTTTAGTTTCTTTGTTATACAACAGACTTTACTAAATAAGTGAGTAGAGAGAATGATGTCAGAGTAAGCTTTCAACCAGTTTCTGAAGAACAGCCATTATCCATAAATCATAGTTGTTCATCTAAGCATTCTTAGAGACTACTTTGCCTAAAGTGAGGTCCACACACAAAACGTTCCCTTTACTAAAATCTGCTTTGACAAAGGTGCTTCTGTTCACTTTTATCTCTTGGAAATACAGAAAGCAATCAGAAATCAAAGACAGAAAAAACTTAGTAGTGTGACTTTGTCAATGGAAGGCAAAATGGACCTTTTGTAACCACATCTTGGTCTAACAGTGCAAATTCTGTTTTGTCCAAGCCAAGTTTGATTTTAATCCATCCAGATATCTAAAAAGCACCAGGAAGTAAGAAAGACTGTGTTGCCTGGGCCTGAAGATAGAGGAAAAGAAATAAAAATATAGAGCAATTTTTATGTAAGCAAAAAGAGAAGCAGTACTGATGAACCATAATGTGTTAATATTCTACTGTGGGTTTTTTTGTTTTGTTTTTTTTTCATCTGCGAGTCTAGGCGAGGACTACAGTGTAGCCTCATCAGATGTTGTCTTACTAGAAGGGGAAACAAGTAAAGCTGTGCCAATTTATATAATTAACGATATAAATCCTGAAGTTGAGGAATCATTTTATGTTCAGCTGCTGAATCAAACAACAGGAGGAGCCTTACTTGGATCTTTGACGAGGGCGATCATAACTATTGAGGCTTCTGATGATCCATTTGGATCCTTTGGTAAATGAATCTTGCGTATTTTTGCTCTTCTTTTCACATTTTTACTACAGGTTTGTGGGTGAACTGTTACTGAGAAGCTGAATAAAAAATTTCAGAAGACAAAGAGGAAGGTTGAATGAAGACAGTAAAGGAAAATATCACATAAACTAAATTAAAATATGTGCCTTAATATAATAAAAAATATTATTCAGTCTGTTAATATAGCAAGATTGTGTCTTGTCTGGAGGGATAGAAGGATTCTAATATAGCTGGGGTTTTTTTTAATATTTTCAAAAAGTCCTGCATTAGTGCAATAACTTTAAGCCAAAATTTGTATTCCAATACCTGTTGCTTAAATACATTGATATCTTTGTTTTGGTAGATGATCAGCCAAAGTGCATTTAAAAATCTGGAGATATTGAAAATTATATAAACAGAAATTAAATTACCTTCTCTTGTTTTCTGTCAAGTACCTTAGTTGTTCTTCTGCCTGTTATTTTCAATAAAATGGATTGTGCATGCATTCCAAAACTAGTTTCATATTGCCCAGATTTTGAGAAGGGGTTTGGTGATTTAAAAAATTTGATGGCATTATAGAAACCTGTCTTTTTTGTTGTTGTTTTGTTTTTTTGGTGAATTTTGTTTCTGGTTTTTCCTTTGAGTTACCTTTTTTTTCCTCAGTACCCCACTTTGTTCTTCTGTTTCATTATCACAGTAGAAAGTGGTAGAGGAAAGATAGTAAAAAATGTTGAAAATAAATAATTCCAGATGGATAATTCATTGAATCTATTCTTAAAAACTAGGATTTTAAGAAAAACTTTCAAGGAAATCTAGATGGAATATGTTCACATATTTTTCAGTAAGTTTCCTTGCTGGGAATAATTACCAAGTTGTCTTCTAAGAGCTTTGAAGTGGCTCATGTTTAGCCTCAAACAATGGATTTGTTGAACTAAATTTTCAGATGAGGGCTTGAATTTCATGCTAATTTTCTCTGTAGATGAAACTACTAATACTGAAAGTTTTCTTTTCTGTTAAAATCTGTTTAAAAGTGATTTACCTGTGCAAGTAAACACAACAAGTGAAATTAAACTATATAATTCAGGGGCTGGTATGTTGACTTGCACGTGTCTCTGTGCTCCATTGCAGGTTTTCAGATTACCGAATTCACTGTGGAGGAGCCTGAATTGGGATCAGTAACCATAAATCTGCCAATAATCCGCAACGCGGGGACGCTGGGTAACGTTACTGTTCAGTGGGCTGCGACCATTAACGGACTTCCTGCTGGAGCTGACTTGCACATTGCCTCTGGTAACGTTACTTTTGCCCCTGGTGAAGCCATCCAGATATTGCAATTGGAAATCCTGGCTGATGATGTTCCAGAAGTAGAAGAAGTAAGTAAAAGAGATATTCTCTTTTAATGTCAGAGTTTTGTCTTGTTGCAGATATATGTGCAATGAAAATCAAGGAATGTTCTGGCAGGAAGGTGCAAAAAATTCAGATTTTTACTTTTCTTGTGCTCATTGTTAGAAATAACAGAAATTGTTTAGCTGCATTACTTCTTTTTCTTATTTTTTTTTCTCTTTGAGATTGTCCGTGTAGAATTAACTCAGGCCTCCAACGGTGGTGCTATTGGGTCAGATGGCGTGGCGAATATTATAATTCCTGCCAATGATAATCCTTATGGCACAGTTTTCTTTCATCAATCCTTGTATCGAGTTCAGGAGCCACTAGAAAGAAATTTGCTTGCAAATGTAACAGTCAGGAGAAGGTTAGTATAAAATTTGATTTATTGATATCTATTATTTCTCCTTTATTTCTGTCTCAACTATAATTTCAGATGTCTTGCTTCTTTTATGTATGTACTTGCATCAGTTTTCTAGCCTGCCAGCTCAACACATTTTTATCTCATACACACTGATTTTGAACTAGATATCTACTTCTTAGAAATGATGTAAAGTACTTAAATGTGATATTCATTGTAATGTGCAATGCAAACCCAATGTACATTGTATTTCAAGTCTTATTTTGCCTATTTAATCATCAAATCATTTAAAGCTGCACAACAGCCTGCTCCTTTGATGTAAACTGGAGGACAAAACATCTTGACCCTTGTGAGATGGAAAGAAACAAGAAAAGGGAAATGGGCTTTATGATAGAGTATCCTGAGAACATCTAGGAGGAACGATGACAAGGCTGGGCAGCACAGGCTTTTTCTTCTTTGCCAGCCTTACAGAACTAAAATAATTCCTAGAAGTTCCACGATGGTGAGGCCGTGGCCCAGGTTGCCCAGAGCAGTGGTGGCTGCCCCATCCCTGGAGGTGTTCAAGGCCAGGTTGGATGGGGCTTTGAGCCCCCTGATCCGGTGGGAGGTGTCCCTGCCCATGGCAGGGGGGCTGGAACTGGATGGGTTTTAAGGTCCGTTGTAACCCCAACTGTTCTATGATTCTGTGAAACAAACACATAGTCTTAACAGTCTGCTACCCAGGCTATAAATAATCAAACTTGCTACCCACAAAAAAAGATAACTCAGTTATTTTGCTTCTAGCTTTAAGGGAATCCACTTTAATTAGCTGTTTGAAAATTTTATGCAATTCAGAAAGCACCAGTCGATTTTGTTCACTTTTATTCTAAACTCAGGGGTGACAGAATATTAGACATCGTCCACTAACGTTCCTCTCTTGTTTAATTTGATGACTGTTAGCGGGGGAAGGTTTGGTCGGCTCCAGATATTTTACAGCACTTCTGAGACTGACGTCGTGGCTCTTGCCATGGAGCAAGGTCAAGATATCCTGGCCTGTTACGAGCCTCCTGTACAAGGAATTCCTGACCAGCCATCCAAGACCAGAGTGAATGTATCAGCAGCAAGCGACCCACTGCACGCCTGTGCAACTCAGTGCCTAAAAGAACAAGCGTGTTCAGCCTTTACATTCTCCAGTGCCTCTGAGATTCCTCTTTGCCTTTGGCTGACATCGGAAGTCAGTCTGTTAACAAACACTTCGGGATTCTGGACCTACAAGAAAAACATCACCAGCACATCTGCCCTCTTTAGCACAAAAGCCATCGCTGGCAGTGATTATGAACCTGTTACAAGGCAGTGGGCCATAATGCAGGAAGGGGAAGAGTTTGCAAATCTCACCGTAACCATACTCCCCGACAGTCTGCCAGAGCTGGATGAGAAATTCACTATATCCCTTCTGAAAGTTGAACTGATGAACATCTCAGCCAGCCTGAAAAACCAACCAACTATAGGACAGCCAAATACTTCCACAGTTATTATAATGATGAATGGAGATGCATTTGGAGTATTTAAGATCTACAGCGTAAGTCCCAACGCAACAGAGAGGGGTCTGTATATTGAGGTTGAAGAACGGCCTCAGACCAACGTGCAGCTGATGGTACACAGGACAGAAGGCAGCCTGGGGCAGGTGACAGTGGAATGGCGTGTAGTTGGTGGAACTGCGACCCCAGACTTGGATTTTTTAGGTGTTGGTGAGATTCTGGTGTTCACTGAAGGTGAGGCAAGGTTTTGCACTAGCTTCTGTTTTGTAAAAAGTAGATAAGGCTCTAGGGAGACCTTATGGTGGCCTTCCAGTACCTGAAGGGGGCCTACAAGAAAGCTGGGGAGGGATATTTTACGAGGGCTTGTAGTGATAGGATGAGGGGGAATGGCTTTAAATGGAATGAGGGAAGATTTAGATGAGACATCAGGGAGAAATTCTTCACCATGTGGGCCCAGGCTGCCCAGGAAACTGCGGCTGTCCCATTCCTGGAGCTGTTCAAGGCCAGGTTGAATGGGGCTCTGAGCACCCTGATCCAGTGGGAGGTGTCCCTGCCTATGGCAGGGGGCTTAGAAGTGGATGGACTTTGAGATCCTTCCCGACTCAAACCATTCCCTGATTCTATGATTCTATAAGAATTGGAGAAAAACAAAAAGAACCTCAGTTCTTTGGTTGTTTTGATAAGTGATGTCCTACTCCTACCCTAAACCTCCCTGAATGCTCAGGATACTTTTTTGAAAGAATATAGTTCATTAGCACAAAACATTATTTTTGCAAAACACACGGGGTGATAGTAAAAAAGAAAGTTTAAAGCAAAAATACCTGTGTTTTTTTCAAGAAATATTGCAGTAAATATTATAAAGTTACCTTTTTTTTTAAACAAATAAATAAGGGATAATAATACTGAAGGTAGTTGTTATACCAAGGTTAATGAAAATGAGAATCAGGCTTAACTGATCTTTTGCTAACCTTTGGTCAGTATAGTATTAACTCATGTTGACTCTTTTTTTAGATTCTGAGATTGTATTGCTTAAATAACATATGACGTAAGATAACATCATATTAAGAAAAAAATTGCAAAGAGAACAAACAAGTCAATGATAGAGAACACTTGAAGTACCACACAGTATTTATATCCAAATCTGAATTGATCGAGCAGATATTTTCAAGGCAATTTTTGCTGGTGTGCTGTAGCTTACTAAATCACCTGAACTCAAAAAGAATGATTGCCAGCAGTGATTCTGAGGCTGAGGTATAACTACATCAGTGGTAACAAGTTTAGCAAAAGCTGGGTTCAAACAGTTTAGTGAGAAGTTTTGTATTTTGTAAACATTTTTTCCAGATATTCTCCCAGGTTGTAAACACGCACTGAGCAACAAAATTATGCTGCAAATTAAAACAGTTTATAGAGACTGGTGATCAATTGTATTTACTGTTTCTACTATGATTCTTTGATAGTCTTGAAGACAAGTAGGTAACACAATGACAGCCCATTTTAATGCATTCCTTGGCCCAGTAAATATATTTAAATTTATTGTACATACTTGTGTATATTTTTTATCAGAGAACCTGGTAGTTTTTTTTTACAAGAATGATATTCCCCTTTGTTAAGTTATATTTCAAAAGTCAGAGAATTTATAATGCAAATAATGAATTCTAAACATTCAGAAATTATACCTACTTTTTAAATTTCTACATAGTATATTTAATAATTTGATAATTGCCCCAGTATAACTTTTCAATAGTAATAAAATAAAAATTTATAATGATGTATAGTAACAGGTAAATCAATAAATGAGCTTCATATCCTTTTTATTTTTTTTAAAGTATTTCTTACAAACTGAGATCATTAAGTCTTTTCAAAAGGTGATTTCCATGTGTGCACAGAGTATGTATATGTTCTTCTCCTTGCAGGGGAAACAAAAAAGTTGGTCACGCTGACCATTTTGGATGATCTGGAGCCAGAGGATAATGAAAGCATCATAATCAGCCTTGTCCATACTGAAGGAGGGAGTCGGATTCTGCCCAGTTTTGACACTGTCACAGTGGTTATTCTGGCAAGTGACAATGTGGCAGGAATTGTTAGCTTCCAGACAGCCTCAAGGTCTGTTATTGGCCGTGAAGGTGGGTTCTTTGTCTTGACCACACTCAATTTGTTTAACGTTAGTTTCTGTTTGTGAGATTTCTGCTAATAATGACCCACGGGGATTGTTCATATTGCTGTTCAGAGGATGCCAGCAAGCAGAGAATAGCCACGTACTTGGCATGTGTTTGTTTAAATTCTTAACTCTTGCAAGTACAGCACTTAATGAACTCTATGGAAAGGATGAGTACACCATTTCCAAAAACATTATGTATCATCACCTGTGCTTTCCTTTTTATTCTGAAGATCATACCTCACTTCTCTTGGTATTGCATTTCAAAGCTTATTTTACCATTTTTTGTTTCATTCATTTATAACCATATTCCATAACTGTGTGTAAGTCTCATCATACCACATCTGTTTATAGTCATAAGCAGATCTCCTCTGTAGCTGAAAAATTAAACTTAAATCTTCTAGAAAATATTCACTCAGAATAAATTCCCTTTCTGACACAAAAATGCAGCATTTTAACACGTTCTGTTAATCCTTTTTTGTGGTAGGTGATGTAGGAATACAGTAATTTTGTTTTCTTACTCAGTCATGACACTTGAGACAGAACAAGAAGAATCTGATGTGAACCAAAGGCTTCTACTAGTGCTTTAGAAAAGCATATTGCCCATTTGATCTAAGATTTAATGCAGTTTTACATAGGACAGTAACAGTACCAGTGGTCATCACTTTTGGCAGCCTTTGCTGGAGTCTCAATGTATGGCAATATCCTGTTTCTCAGACATGTAAACCGAGGGGCAGGGAAAGTTAGCAAAACTGAAATTTGTGTCCAGGAATGTGTACATTGCAATTTCTATTTAAAGAAAAAAGTCTTTCTCAGCCAAATGTGTTATGGCTTTATTTCGTGGAAGGTTTTTTGTTTTGTTTTGTTTTTTCTCAGAAATAAAAGCGAGTAGCAACCTTTTGTTTTTTTATCTAGATATGGTTTGTTTTAGTTCTGTGATAACACGTGCCTAATTTTCATTCTTTATTCCTCCACATTATGAGTTCTGAGCCGTCTGCCAACCCAGCTGCAATTTGGCAAACTAAGGAGAGCTCTTAACGAGCAGAAGGAATTAATACAAACTGTCTCATTCCTAAAGGTTGCAATGACCCTGAATACTTTCCACTAGTTAGATATTGTTCATAGTATGCTAGCAAATTCTGGACATTTGTGTTGAAATGTTTGGAATAGTTTGGAAATTACTTGATTCCATTTCCTCAGCTTGTGAAAAATAGTACATCCCCTTACAGGAAGAAAAAACAACCAGACTAATTACATTTAATAAGAAAACAAGGAATGAGCTAAGCCCTTCAGAGTATTTCAGTGTTTGCATTTCATTTTTAGTATCAAGTTCTTTTCTTCTGAAAAAAAAAATCTATCAGACAAATTTATCAGTAAAACCTTTGACACCATTTCCCACAGTGTTCTCCTAGAGATGCTGGTGGCTCATGGCTTGGAGGGGTGTACGCTTCTCTAGGTAAAAATCTGGCAGGATGTCTGGGACCAGAGAGTTATTTAATATCTTCATCAATGATCTGGATGAGGGGATCGAGTGCTCCCTCAGACAGTTTGTGGGTGGCACTAGATTGGGTGGAAGTGTTGGTCTGCTTCAGGGCAGGAAGACTCTGCAGAGGGATCTGGACAGGCTGGATTAATTGGCCAAGGCCAGCGGGATGACGTTCAACGAGGTCAAGTGCTGGGTCCTACACTTGGGCCACAACAACCTCACACAGCGCTCCAGGCTTGGGGAAGAATGGCTGGAAAGTGGTGGTGTTTGTCACCAGTGTCTGAACATGAGCCAGAAGTGGCCCAGTTGGCCAAGAAGGCCAACAGCATCCTGGCTTGGATCAGCCATGATGTGGTAGCGGAGCAGGGATGGGTTTTCCCTCGGAACTCCACGCTGATGAGGCTACACCTTGAGTACACCTTGAATACTGGGTTCAGTTTTGGGCCCCTCATTACAAGAAGGACATTGAGGGGCTGGAGGGCAAGGGAGCTGGGTTCATGTCTTTCTGAAAAATTGTTTTAACTGTGAT
Source organism: Tapera naevia (assembly GCA_033556795.1). NCBI lineage: Eukaryota > Metazoa > Chordata > Aves > Cuculiformes > Neomorphidae > Tapera > Tapera naevia. The sequence goes on from JAUMJJ010000066.1 coordinate 94,896, forward strand.
ACCTGGTTTTGGCCTCCCATTTTTATAATCGATATGTAGAATAGGAAACCTCGAAATATTGCATCCTGTCGTTTGTTCCTAGGAGAACAACTGCAGTTCCATGTTGTGAGAACTGCTCCAGGACTGGGAAACATTACAGTTGAATGGAAGATAATTGGGAAAAACGTAGAACAAAATTTTGAAAACTATTCTGGAATACTTTTTTTCCCTGAGGTAAGTCTGTAACATAATTGATGTCTGCAGGAGAGTATTATAATTGGAACTGGGCTGAGAAAATGAGTCTGCTTTTGTAGCATTCCTTGTTTCTTGATCTGATTTTTGCTTCACACTTTCTTCTTGCAGTTCAAAACTGGAGGGGGTTACAGTTTTTAATACTCACACTTTTTAAAGATATTGATTGACAAAATACCTATGATACAGTGGTATCACTTGTATTTTATGCAATAGTTACTAATCAGTTTATCAATAAAATAAATAGGAGACATTGAATGCAACGTTGCATGTTCATTTGCTGGATGACCATATTCCTGAAGAAAAAGAAGAATACCGGATCATCCTATACAACATCAAAACAGAAGGTAGTGCAAAACTATAGCCTGCTGTATCTTAAAACTACTGGGTTTTAGGGTAATATTTTCCAATGTTAATACATTTTGGAACTGTAGCTCTAAGCAGAATTCATCTGGTGTAAACTAGGAAAAGGCCATTCATGTTTTTATTAAAACAGGCTTCATCTTTATGTGGATATAAATATATAGATATAGATATAGATATAGATATAGATATAGATATAGATATAGATATAGATATAGATATAGATATAGATATAGATATAGATATATAGATGTAGAAGTAGATATAGATGTAGATATAGATGTAGATATAGATGTAGATATATAGATGTAGAAGTAGATATAGATGTAGATATAGATATAGATATAGATGATATAGATATAGATATATAGATGTAGAAGTAGATATAGATGTAGATATAGATGTAGATATAGATATAGATGATATAGATATAGATATAGATATAGATATAGATATAGATATAGATATAGATATAGATATAGATATAGATGTAGATATAGATATAGATATAGATATAGATATAGATATAGATGTAGATATAGATATAGATATAGATATAGATATAGATATAGATATAGATATAGATATAGATATAGATATAGATATAGATATAGATATAGAATCCCCACAGTGTCTTGGCAATTTTCCTTAATTATTTTTAAACCTGTTTTAACTCTGTCTGTTTAATTCAGTTGTTATTTTTTCCCTGTAACTGAATAAAAGTCTGACCTTACTAACATGGTCTGGATACAGCTGCCATGAAATAAGCAGATAGTTTTATCTTTTAAAGCAATCTTGTCATGCTGCAAGGTGGCTTTCTGATCTGTCTCTGAATTTGAGGAGGTCAGAATATTTCATTCTTGCCATTCAAATTATAATGAGAAAAGAAGCATGAAACTGCATCCCTTTCGAAATACTCTTTTTTAAACTGAAGTTCATGTCTAAACACCAAACTAACTTGACCTGGACTGTGTTGCTGCAACATGCCATACCAACTTGTTGACCCTTGTGATCCATCAAGAGAGCATAGATTAATACACCAACAAATTTTCTTCAAGGCAACACTTAGAAAAGGAAGTGATTTTTTTAAGGGAATGACTGAGAAGTGGAATATTTTAACTTTTGGAGTTAATTCCTGGGAAAATTTTATTTTCCTTTTATAATAGAAGAAGTTTAGGGAAGCTGATATTTGGCACCTGGCCCATTAAGTTTTCTCATTTCTTAATATGTTTTTGTGACTCATGTTAGTATGCATACAATTTCTGTTGAGATTGTATGCTACTCTGTAATGGAACGTAAATATGTATACATAGAATATAAATAAATGTACATTCATGTGCAACATCCATGAACACATCATGCTTTGGGTTTAATCTCATTTGCACTGTTACTGTCATTTGGATGTAGTAATAGCAGTAATATAAGGCAAAAAAATATTGCATAATGCTGTATTTACTGTACTCCATTGATTCTTTTGCAGGAGTTTCTCCCTCGGGTGCTGCTGTTTTGGATAGTCAAGGATATGAAGCTGTTCTGACTGTGGAGGCTAGTGATGAACCCCATGGAGTCTTGAATTTTGCTACCCCATCCAGAGTAGTTTTAATTCCGGAGGAAAACAAAACAGTTCAACTTTTTATTAACAGAGAATTTGGATCTCTAGGTTTGTATAATAACTCCAAGAGGAAGGAACATTCTACTTTGATAATCGTTAGGCAAAAGAAAGCCATGAAATTTTGAAAAATCTTGGATACATTTGGTATTTTTAGAATTTCTGGGCTTGTTACTGCAGGACTTTACTTCAAACTGGAGCCACAGCCCTTGTTTCCACAGCAAGGAGTCTGGGAGCCGTGATGTGACTACGTGACTGTTAGGGTTACTACTTTTATGTCTAATGAGTCTATCTGAAAGTGTAAGTCTCAACACAAGAAATAGAAAGCATATGAGAAAAGGAGCTTTTATTGTTCCCATGCATTTCCCCTCTAAACTTCCAGAAGTTGGCACCTTAGGAAGGTCCCATGGAAAAAGTTTCATTCAGGCCACTGAATTCAGTTCATGGGTTTTAAATGGGAAATAGATTTTTAAAAGGAATAGGGAATTCTCAGAGAAGGCATAAACTGAATTCAGTGGTATTAATTCCAGAATTCAGTAATGTGCGGTGTGCAAAAATGTTTTCTTATGTTTATTGCCAGAGAATTTCAACTCATATTGTGAGATATTGTGTAATTATCTCCTGTTTACCTTTTTAGGCTATATTTATACTGCAGCGGTAATCTCAGTTCTTTGGTTATACCTGTTCTGAAGAGAAGGGAACAACTACAATGGATTTTCAGTTGTGGACACACCAGATTTGTAGAGACATTTTAGTGGCATTTCTATACTTTCCTATTTCTTTTCAAATATCAATAATTATCTAATTTACTTGTGGAACACTACTCGGAAAACTAGTGTTTTAAGATAAATATACATAATAAGTGTAAAATCTCTTACTTAAAATCTGTCATTATTTATTAAAACTAAGATTATTTTATACCTTGTATTTTATTTCATACAGACTAGGTTTGAATTTCATCTGTAATTTTATCTCCAGGATCACTCCTTTCAAATTTGCAACTTGACTTACCCTCGCAGATTCATAAGACATCACTTTATTTTTTAAAAAAAAAAATATGCCTGACATTTTCCCTTGGTAGCAATTGTCAGTGTCTTCTCTAATTTTTATTATTGAAGTCTATGTCAATCTGCCTGGGAGGGAAGCTGTATTTATTAAGCTGTATTTCCTAGCACTGTCTTTAGAGCCTGTCTTAGATTTCAGTTCCTGAAACATTCCACTTCCCTTGACACCAAACCTGATATTAATTATACATTATGTGTCACAGGTAGTCCTTCAGCAGTGTAATATTTGCAGTCCACAGCACCACAAATATCTGAATATTTTTAGTCCTAATTCATTTTGAGTCCTGTGATGTTGGACAGATCACCAAAGGCTGCACTGAAAGCACCTTAAAAACAATAACAAAGTTCTGTTGGCTGCAGGTTAATCTTTTAATCCTTCTGTTCTGCATTTGGGGTTTTCATTTTGTGTGATTGAGCTCTTACCTTTGTCTGTTCCATGAGCATTACCTAAGAACTGAAAATACCATTTTTTTTTTGTTGCAAATTATGCAGGGGATATCAATGTTACTTATGCCACAGTTCCAGGATTTCTCACCTTAAGTAATCAGACAGAAGGGACTTTGGCTGAACCAGGGGCTGATTACGTAGCTGTTTCTGGCTCGCTGACTTTGGAAGAAGGAGAAACATCAGCTGCCATAAATATTACTATTCTAGAGGTAAACTCTAAACCTTTTTGTTCTATACTGATCTGTACGACAACAGAAGAAACATAAAGCTTGCAACCTATGTATTACTTGTAGCTATATATTTCATTGCCAAGACAAATATTTCATCACCATTCAGACAGATGGATTTTCTTTTAATATTTAAATCACAGAAGGACAAATAATAACAGATAGCATCTCTACCTATGCATAAGTGCGATTTACCTGTCTCATTAATACTTTATTCTCTGATATTCACAAAAGTGCAATTCATGGGTTGCTACAGGCTCTTACTTTCTTTTACAGCTTATGCCTTTAAAGTTGGGCAGAAATTTATTCACAAGAATAGTTTAATGTCACCACAGAGTCTTTTTCATGAAGTATAATTTCTTACTTCATAAGTCATTCAAGATAATCAATTTTACACCCAATAAAAGTATTCCAGCAAAAATGGAAAATAAATTAATTCTAGTGTTATTGCAATATTAGAGACTTCTAGCGTGTTGCTTTTTGGTGACTTGTGTGACCATTTCTTAATGGAAAATGAAAGAGTATACTGAATTTATGTTTTGCAGGATGATGTACCAGAAGTAAAAGAATTCTTCTTGGTTAATTTAACTTCAGTGGAACTCATCATGAACCATTCTACTTCTTCCCCACCTAGGCTAGGTAAAACATGTTATACAGATTTATCTTTGGTTTGCCTTGTATATGAATATCATGTCTTAGTCTGGCATATTATCATTATTACACTTACCTGCCAGCTATGCCAGTATAAGACAGGTTATTCTGAAAGAAACATTGCAGAATACCACACATATTCATTGTTAAACTTGCCTCTTAACTTTTTTTAGGTACTGTAGAAATTATAAGGCAGTTTTCATAGAGGAGTTTGTAATTAACAGTCGGAGAGCACAATCATCTGGAAAGTTTTATTGGCAGTATGTTAATCTGATTTTCATTCCCAACTACATAATGGGAACAAAAATGTCAAAAAAATTACTTTGTGATTACTGTGTTCACTCTTTTAAAAGTCTCCACTTTTAACTCTTTATCAGATTTACTTTTAAGGGTTATATCCTTTGGTTTTCTTACTCTTCCAGTGAACTTCATTTATCATTTTCTTAGCTAGCTCCTCATTCTGAATTCAGTTTCGCAGCAGCCATGGACTGTAAGGACAGTTGGATTATCCTATGGTACTAGAGACTACTGATACTGGTTCTTTCTAACATCTTCTGCTCTTTTCTTTTCTTTTCTTTGCATGCCTATAGAGGTGACACAGTTAATTCGTTACAGGCTGAAAGGTAAATTGCAAGACCCATTGCTGATATGTAGAGACTGAGCTGTGATTAGTCAAGTCTAAAATCTAAACCATAAGTATAAGGGATTTTTGTGAACTAAATGATATTGAGTGCTGTACAGCCTCAATTGTGTTGTCGGGGGCTGGCAGTCTCTTTGAAGTACCAACCCTACCTAAATCACGTTAAATGTGTTTAGGATGAGCTGATAATAGTTTCATACAATCATGGAATGGTTTGAGTTGGAAGAGACCTTAAGACCATCCAATTCCAGCCCCTGCCATGAGCAAAGACACCTCCCACTGGACCTTGGCCTTGAACATCTCCAGGGATGGGGCAACCGTGACTTCTCTGGACAACCTGTGCCAGGGCCTTACCGCTCTCATACTGAAAAATCTCTTTCTAATATCCAATCTAAATCTTGCCACTTTCAGCTTAAAATGATTCTTCCTTGTCCTATTCTTGCACTCCCTGATGAAGAGCCCCTCCCCGACTTTCCTGTAGCCCCTTTCAGCACTGGGAGGCTGCTCTGGGGTCTGCCTGCAGCCATGTCTTCTCCAGGTTGGCCCACTCCAACTCTCTCAGCCTGTGCTCATACAAGAGGTGCTCCAGCCCTCGGATCACCTCCGTGGTGTCCTCTGGTCTCTCTTCAACAGATCCATTTCCTTCCTGTGTTTTAATCCATAAGGCAAAAACTTGTGTTCATTATAAGTTGTAGCTACGAACTCTGTAATCAGGATTATTGATGTAAATAATTATTAGTATTTTCTGATTGTGTGTTCCCTGTTGCAGTACTTTGATTTGTTATAATTACCAGTGTAAGTCCTTGTTGGTGTAATGTATTTGTTTAGGATTTCTAGCAACCCTGTTCAAGATATTTGAAGCATTTCTAGGAGGCGTCTGCACAAGATACAGGCATGTGCAGTCAATCCTATGTATCTGGAATGTTTTACGTGTGCTGTTCCTGCCCTGGCCTCGTGTGTGCAATATGTGGAACAAGTCTGGTGTGTCTGTGGTGTAGAGTTCAACCCACTGGACTTAAGTGACCTTTATTTGTAATCTGAGACTTCGCTGATAAGCAGCAGAAACAGCAAGCCTGAAGGCAGTTCTGTTGTTTCCTCCATGCCCCTCTTGCTCCCATCTTCTAGAAAGGGTGGAAGGAAGAGCCTGTCTCAAATACAAAAGTGCAGGGAGTTGGAAAAAAAAAAGGAAAATAATCAATAGCTGAGAATGATGAAAGAAAAGGAATAAATTTAATAGGCACAAGAAAGAGCTAAACTTTGGGAGGGATTGCATCAAGGGAGGGGAAGGATGGCAAACATTAAATAAGAGGTCTGGTGTTGGAACTGTTACAGATCCTGAGTGAACTGCTCTGGCTATAAAACAACAATGGAAAAGGTGGGTTGGGAGTGAAGGTGAAAGGTCTGTAATTACCAACACTCCCTCTGGATTTTAACATCAATAACATTTCTGCTGTTTGTATAGGGGTTTTGCAGCTACTGCTGATATTAATCACTACCTCATAGTGACAGGTTTGCAGTCATGGCAATGACCTTTTATTTTATTCTATTCTATACAAATTGATAGAAATCTTTCCTATGGATCTGAATGTAGTACATTTTCTGCGGATTCAGTGGAGACATTTCTGTTTTAGACATTGTCATTCATTTCTTTATTTCAAATAATTAAAAGTAAGTTGAAGCAAATTAAGGCAGTCATGAACAGGCTAAGGGATCATTGTTTCAGAAGAATCAAGCTACTACTGTCAAGTTCTGGTCCTTGAAATTAGTGGAAATTTCTGGCATTAATCTATTATTCATTATTTTCACACTGCAACACACATAATCTTTCAGAGTTATTGTGAAGATATACATGTCTTTATGGAGCAATATAATGTTACTGTGCATAAACAGCCTAGGAGAAATTAATAATTCTGTATTTGTAAGCAGAATCTGAGGTGTGTCCCTGTAATATTTATGATGAAGCACTGAAACATTAATATAGTATGAAATACTAGGTCGTTACTATTCTTTGTTTTTTGTTTCTACTCCCATATTCAGAAAGGCAGAGTCTGCAAAATGTTGAATGTCACCATAATAAACACACACAAAAAAGATAAATTAACATTCCATGATGAATCCTGCTTTTAGTATTTCCTAATTGCTCTGTGCTGAGTTCTGCTTTCTAATTTTTCTTTAGTCATTTTCGTACACGTTATTAAATGTAACAGTGGTAATTTAGGGCACTATATTGCAGTTCTAATAATAAGGTTGTAAGGACAGATTATCTTTGAGACTTTCCAACTATTTTGCCCTCTACCATTTTCCCTTACACATTTTTGAAACATAAAATTAGATATTTTGCCTACAAAATTAGTAGAGATGGCAGAATTACTTTTGTTATATTAAAAGTCATGAAAATGGACTTTATTGCTCTATCATTTTTGTTTTCCATTTTAGATGTGGAAGGTTTAGCTTCTCAAATTATTATTGATGCTAATGATGGAGTACGCGGAGTAATTGAATGGGAAAGTACCAAGTAAGTCTTGTCTTCCTTGAGCAACTCATTATATCAGTCAATGATTGGAGTTTCCCAATTATTTTCATTTGCAGTTAAGAGTAAACTTATTAAAAATAGGGTCAGACCTTTGAGGTGTGAAAGCATCATTGAGTTCAGTAGAACTGGAAATTAAGATAATTCCCACAATGAAAACCAACATGTGCAGCATTTGCTCAAAATTATTTTGATACCATGTAGTTACTTTCACTGTTACCCTTTCATATTGTGAACTTGCCTCACTCCCCCAGCCTCTGCCCAGTGCCCCCAGCCTCTGCATCCATGTAAGCACACACATTGGCCTCTCCCAAATCTTTATCACTAATTTCCAGGAGGCGGGGAGATTGCATCCATGAACACAGTGAGGCTTAATCTGCCACTAATAATCAGGGTAAAACCCACAACCTCCTATAGCTTAATTCCATCTAGATAAAAAAACATAGGTAAAAGGCTGCATTAGACATTTACAATGATGCTGATACTGTAATGATGCTCTTCTCTTATAAAGTAGAAAGAATGATTTGAAGTGAAAGTATAACAGCTCTCCAGAGTCTTATTCAAATGAAAATTCATAGCAGGCACTGAGAAGTTGTCTTGCTTTTTGTTTTAGTTTTGAGGTTAATGAAGCTGATGGGACTCTGGCAGTCATGGCATACCGAAACAGAGGATTGTATGGAAATGTCTCTGTGTTTTTTTATGCCCAAAATTTAGAGGCACAGCTGGGAGTGGATTTTAATGTCACCTCAAGGGTAAGAAGCAAATTCTAAATCTAGTGCTTTTCATTCGTTTGGCTGCCTCAGAAGAATGTCTTCTTGTTGATTCTTCAGAATGATCAGTAGTGCAACAAGATTTTTCACCTTTTTTTTCAGTTGCTGCAGTCGTCTGAATAGAACGAGATAAAAGATGTCATCCTATTTTATTGTTTTATATCTTTCTTTTTAAATACAGAGGTATTTATAAATATAAGACACATAATAAACATTCAAACGTCTATCTCAAATACAATTTTACATAGACAAGATCATATAAGATTTCATACAAGGTTTCATATTTTTTACAGCAGAACTTCCAAAGTACATTTCTCCTGCTTGTGCTTGTTCTGCAATGAGCTGAACCTTTTTTGCTTCTATTTACATTTTTTTTTATAGGGGACATAGAGATTACAGTTCTTCTTGTCTCCTCTTCCGTCCTGTTGAGGAGAATTCTGTGTACATTCTTAGTGGAAAACTTGTGTGTGTACTCACAGCTGTTCAATGGGTTTTTTTGTTTCAATGCAGACTCTTTTTTTTGCTGATGGAGAAAGGAATAAATCTGTTGTTGTTACAATTTTTGATGATGATATTCCTGAAGGTGATGAGAAGTTCCAATTAATCTTAATAAATCCCTCTCTGGGACTGGAATTAGGGGAGAACACAACAGGTAAAACTTAGTTTTCAAGTTCTCATTTTTTAGAATTATGTGGCAATCACTTTAATTTTATTCCTGTCAATAATCAGATTTCAGAAAACACTGTTACCCTGCCTTGATAGATCTTCATACATCCCTATGAAATCTATGCAATTAACAAGGTAATATGCAAATAAGGAATCAAAAAATGTGAAAGTGAACTTTTTAATAAGACAGTCTGGATTCTTCCTGTCTAGAAATTGTGATACAGCGCAATACTGATGTATTCTCTTCAAGTAATATCATAGATATAAAAGCATTATTTATATAGTAAGGGAAGAATGGGTTTGTGTATGCATTGTATGCATTGTATTTCTATTCATGAAAAAATATATTTTACTCTGTTAATTAAATAATATTTCCATTATTTATTTCTTAAAAGCCACAATTACTATACTTGCCAATGACGATGGCCATGGAGTCTTGTCATTCAATAACAGTGATCACTTCTTCCTAAGGGAGCAAACAGCTCTCCATTTGATGGAAAGTGTTGCAGTATTGAATATTATTAGAGAACCTCCTCAGGGGATATTTGGCACCGTAACCGTTCAATATCTTGTAAGTGAAATTAATTCTTTGGAGCCATCCGTGGACTTGACCCCTTCTCAAGGATATATTGTGCTGGAAGAGGGAGTCAGATTCAAGGTAATATGATAGTCATTACCCAACAAAAAAAGAAAGATTTTCTAAAACTGTTGGAAAGAGTTCAGAAATGTCTGTGTTTTTCTTGTATTGTTTTCTTTGTGTATTTTCTTTCATGCTAAGAGCAAATTGAGTTATGGGAGTGGGAGAGCATAGAAATGAAACGTGCTCTTCCGTATGTATTTCTTTCTTTGTAATAGTTGTAGTAAAATAAAAACAATATAATGGGTGAGTAATGTTTCTGTATGCATAGAAATGTTTCTTAGTATGTATGTAACATGAGCTGAAACACAAAATTGAATAGTTAAAGCTGAGATAAAAATCCCAATCTATAATGATGCACTTCAGCAAGTCTGAACTGAACAGAGTGTGCAGCAAAGAAAATGCAAGAGTGAATGCCTCTCAGAGTCTTAGTACAAAATAACTTACACTTCTGGGAGTACTAAGCTCACAGCTTCTGTGCTGTCCCCTCAAGAAAGTGAGCTGGAAAATGAGCTAGATAAAGTTTGTGAAGTCCTGACCCTCCTGAAGTTTAATGGCAGTCTGTTTTGTTTTATTTTGTTTTGTTTTATTTTTTATTTTATTTTATTTTATTTTATTTTATTTTACTTTATTTTATTTTATTTTGTCAGTGAAGCTAGGGCCATTAACAGTTTAGTATATTCTGAGTGGTGGGGTAGAATTTGAAACAAACCTTTCTGTTAGCATTGTTTTTCAAATTTTGATCCTTAAATACCTTTGGAACCACAGTACTGCCCAGTGTAGCAGATCTGTGGGATATTAGAGACTTCTTAAACAGTTTCTACGTACTGTAAACAGGGATCTTAGGCTCCAGTTTAGTTCTAGATCCATCATTACTAAATTTTACCTGTTTGAGTACTGGGAAGGGTGATGCTGAGCCCTAAATGATAGCAAGAACACTACTTTGTAGATAATTCTCTGCTAATTTGAGACCACCATGAGAGGTACCATTTCTCACCCACAGTAGTGCAGGAGAGGGAAGGAAGCATCAAGAAGACAGACAATATTTCAGATGCCCCTATGTTCTTGAAGTTTTTCCTTCTTTCTCCCCAGCACCAGTAGTGGAGTTACCCTGGAGCTAGTTTAATTGCCAGATAAAGTAAATCACAACCTAATTGACTGAGCTGCATTAGGGAATCAGGTAGCTGAAATAATGAGGAATGTATGGAATAAGTAGACAATAAAAGTGAGAAAAAAGGATCAAACTCTATCACATTTCAGAGGGCATTAGGATGAGAAGAAAAAAAAAGGAGGATAAGAGAAGTATAAAGTTATACTCGTGTCAGTGCTGCAGCGATGAAGGTTGACAGATGGATTACTTTAAAACCTCGACCTGAACTAGCTTTGTTATGATGAGACAAGGAGAAATTTAAACTAAGGGAAGGTAGATTTATCCTGGATATAAGGATTTTTTTTTTTACATTGAGGGTGGTGAAACACTGCAACAGGTTGCCCAGAGAAGCTGTGGATGCCCCATCCCTGGAAACATTCAAAGCAGGGTTCGATGGGTCTTTGAGCTGGTGGAAGGTGTCCCTGTCCATGACAGGGAGTTTGGAATTGATGATGCTTAAAGCCCCTTTCAACCTAAACCATTCTATGATTCACTTGTGTCCTCTTCAGCTGCAAGACTGACCCTTCTCCCAGGGCGTACCCAAAGCCATACAGTGAAAGAAAGAAGCAGTAGCATGGTTGGGTAGGGTTGTGTCCTCATTGCTTGGCACGTGTCAGAGCTTTCTCGCTTGTCTTCTTGTCAGACGCTGCATATTTCTGCAATACTGGATGAAGAACCTGAAATGGATGAGCACTTTGTTGTCACCCTCTTCAATCCAACTGGAGGAGCCAGACTAGGCACAAGAGTGCAAACTATGATTACAGTATTACAGAACCAGGCTCCACTGGGGCTTTTCGGCATCCATCCAATTACAAATAGGTACTAAACACTGATTCAGATAGAAGGAGACTTTTTGTATTCAATAGAGGTGGTATCACTCTACAATTTTGGTTTTGATTAATTCCCTTTAAACAAAAATTAGCAATCAATTGTAATTTTGAAAAATAAACTGTCAAATACCCTTACTGCTAAAAAAAAAAGAACAGAAAACCACTTGAAATGTGCTATTCGTCATTAGAAATGTCATTTTCTCTATAGATTTTTTTTCATAAAGCAGTGTTTCATTAGTCCCTAAATATTCCATTAATGTTAAGAGCTCCAAGCCTCAGATTAGTACCCAGGGTGTTATACATTTTATAATTTAGTTTTGTCTTTTAGACTTTTGTATAATACATTTTCACTCAGGGCTGTTTTTCAGAAGAAAATTAACCATATGGAATGACAGGTTCAAAAATCATTCAGCCTAAACTGTACAGCTGGTGTGTTAAATTTCAGTCTGGTTTAGGATATTGTTGAATTTCCTATGATTTTTCCAAATTCTTGTGGTAAGGAACACCAGACAACCTTAATTAATGTAGTTATCAGTCTAACAGATAGTAAAAACAGTTATTAATATTTTCTTTTTATTTCTGTCTTATATTCTGCACTGGAATTGTACTGTAAGAATCTCACTCATTTACTATAAAAATAACATTTTTTTTCCTTTATTTTCACAATTCTTAAATTTAGGACAAATTTTGTTGTAATTGAAGAAGCCAACACTACAGTTTATTTGAAAGTTTCACGGAGCAATGGTCTCAACGTGTCTGTGAGTGTTGAGTGGGAGACACTGTCGGATACTGCATTTGGCATCAGTACGTTCACTTTACCAAAAATGTCCTCTGCTTTTGTCAGAGTGGAGATATCAAGAGATTAGCTAAACATACAGAAAATTTAACCTTGAAATGTAAATTCGCATATTCAGACTTGATCACATTAATTGATAGTTTTCTGAGAGTGTCAAAATCTGTCAGATAAAAGAGCCTGGCTGCTTAGGAGACACCTTGTCATCAACCACTTCTGCTAGAGTTTCAATAATCTGCGTAACACTCCTTGCTGCTTGTAGGAACATTATTGTCATTTTTTTTTCTTTAATAAGAGCTCTTCTTTACTGCTTGCAGCTTAACACAGTGTAAGTGACAGATAAACCTGATGTAGCCTTAGTCTGATAAAATGCCACCACAGTTTTCCTATCATATCTCCCACTGTGCCCACTGAGATGGATTTGTGAAAGTCTCTGGCTGTAACTTTATTCTGGTCAAAATTAGCACAGCCATTGAAGGAAGCCATCCTTCCACCCATGCCCATTTGTTCCCATTTCCATGCTAAGCGTTTTTTCTTCCAGTACTGGCATGTCTGTAGCTGCTCACTAATTCAGACTGAAACTAACAAGGCAATAAATGGAAATGCCTAATTTCAAGAGGGGTAAATACCTTATCTGACTCTGCAGCTGGTGTAACCGATGTGTGGAGTTGGGAGTTTAGACTTGGGTGCCAAGGCAAGTGACAGGATGAGAGGAAATGGTCTCAAGTTGCACCAGGGGAGATTTACACTAGATATTAGAAATTTTTTTTTCACTGAAAGAGTGGTGAAGCACTGGCAGAGGCTGCCAGTCTCCATCCCTGGAGGGGTTCAAAAACCATGTAGACCTTGCACTTCGTGGTATGATTTAGCAGTCATGGTTGTGTTGGGCTGGTGGTTGGACTGGATGAGCTTAGAGGTCTTTTCCAACCATAATGATTCCATGATTCTGTGATTGGTTCTGGCAATGCAGAACTTCTTTTCTGTAATCCAGTTGAATGGCTTAGGCAGTTCAAGTGTCTTAGTGCCATGAGTGCTTGTTATGATGAGAGGGAGGGGAAGGAAAACTTTCTTTGTAGTGTCTTTATCTTTTTTTTTTTTACTACCTACTGTCTATCTAATTTTCCCACTAGCTAAATTCTAAGAAGTATCATTCTGAATCTTAAATTGCCTGTGCTTATTCCACATGCAATTAAAATATATGAGGAATATATTTATTGCTTAACTCATTACATCCCCAGTACTGTTTCTGTGCATGTACCTACATTTACACAAATTGTTTAGAGACAACTTCAGCCTTTCTGGTAGTAGGTTTGGTTTTGGCAAGTAAAGAATTAAAAAGGTGTTGAAAAACACCTGAAGAATAAATAGTATTTTCTTTTACTGTATTTCAGGGGGCAGTATCAGTGTCCTGTCTGTCTTCCAAACTTTTAAGGAAGAGTCAGCATCAGGCTGGTGTTTCTTTACATCAGGAGAAATCCTGTACGGCGTTCTGCTGCGTAAGCCACCAGCTATGTTTTCGACTCTCTACCAGTGGAAAGGAGTTTTTGTTCCTCTTGAGGTAAATGTTTGCATGCAAACACCAAATGTGGTACTTAATAAGAAACTTAAGTCTCAGTCTTGTCTTGTTATTCCTCTCTCAGAATTTTGGTATGTGGTATCCTAAGAGCTGTGTATCTTTCCACATCGGTGCCTCTCCCTACCTTGTGATTACTCATGGAGGAGCCAGGCAAGGAGCTTCCAACAGCAGTGTATATGCACTCATGCCTGGACACAGACTCTTGAAGGTAAATCTGTTTTACTTGCAAAATCATAAAATAATGGGTTAGGAAAAGACATCAGGATGGCCCCCAGTCCAGCCAGATTTTAGAAGAAAGCACTCTGAACTCAGCTAGTTCGGGGTCTTAACACTCTGTATGACTTCAATGAGGTAAGTTTTCATAGCTGTTGTCTACTGTGCTTTTGTGTTTATATTTTGGTTGTCGGGGAGAACTACCTGGGAAATGAGGAAAGAAGTTGTGGAGCAATCAGGTCATCTGTTTTTTCTGAAAAATAGATGATAAGTTATGTCATTTTTGTAAATTAACCTTACATCTATATGGATATCTTAAAATCATAAAATTACATATACATAGTTTTATATGTTTTATATGTAATTTTGTGATTTTCAAAAAAAAGTGTGTATAAATATATAAACTTGTCACTGGAAGTGACTTCTAAACATCATTTTTGTCATATTCCCTTCACAGATACAGACTCTCTCTATTCTGGATACCAGACATGTGAAACACTTTGCTGTGGATGGCGAAGATTATTTGATTTTTGTGAGTCACACAACCAGTTCCAGTTCCGTCCAGGTTAGAATACGCTTGTCTTCCCTGGCTTTGTTGTGGATGGTTTGGTTAGGTTTGGGTTTGAAATATGAAGGGGAAAGAAAAACAAACCCTGTAAATATATACTTACTTCTGAAAAATAACTTAGTTTATATTATGAATTTATGAGGCTTAAAACTCAAGACTTGTTTAAATGTAGCAACACCCTCTACATTACTGTGTGATTTACATTTAGTTTGATTTTACTGCTAGTGTTATTTCTATTTTGACATCTAACACATTATACACTTATAAGAATAGAAATATCTTCTAATCATAAATGTATTCACCTGAATAATGGCATAGGTTCTTGCAGCAAGGTGGTTACCTACCAGTGTGGTTCTTCTGTAATGCAGAGTCCGCTTTAGAAATTGGGAATTCACTCTAAAAGTCTATAAGTCTTCCCAGTTTGTCTATATGATGCTTAATTTTGCTTCTTTTGGTGCTAATTATCAATATATAAAAAGAAATATTTCATATTTCCACAGGTTTTCCAGTGGAATAAAGAGATATTTGTGCTGCATCATCAGCTTCCACTTTACGGAGCGCTGAACATAGCCGTGTTTCCTAGAGGAGGCGTTACCTACCTATTAGTTTCTCTGTCAAACACCAGCCAGAACATGCTCTTGTACCAGTGGCTGAATAATGAGTTTAGGAATCTTCATCAAGTACCAGCAGAAGAAATAACACATATGGAGGCCTGGATTTCTGGGTCTGATATCTACTTAATTACTGCAAAAGGTATTTAGCAGAAGACAAAGGCTGAGTTTGCTCAGCATGTGCTGGCTTATTTGGCAAAGGCGTTGGGGGTAAAGGAGTTTAGATGGGGATTGAAGTATTACTGAGGAGTGACAAGTCTCTGATTTTATCTCTGCATTTTATCAGAGTAATCTCTGTTTTGTCCCTCAGAGAATAAAATTATTGAGTTTATTCTGAAATACCTATGAAGCTAATTAAACATTTTCTCAAGAATCCTAAGAATTAGTAACTATTCATTTAGCTGTTGATTGCACCCTTCCTAAGCTTTTCTGAACTTCAGTATGCAAAGATCATTGGTCACCAAAGCATGTGTTTTTCATTACTAGTATGACATTTTAGGCATTGTTTCATGACTGCATCCCTATGCCATTTGAAGAGTTTATGCTGCAGTGCATAGGTATCTTTGCAGCTGGCTGTTGGCAGTCTTAGTGTTCTTATGTATTGTATGCGTGCAGAAAAGCCCTTAAATGATGTCAGTGGATGAATCATCCCATGAAGAGCAGTCACACTGTGGAGTCAGACTCCAAGTAAAAAAGGAAAATATGATGACTGATCTCACCTCGTAGTTAAAACTGGCAAGCTCTGCTTTTTGAGTGGCCAACAGTGTGCAATTGAACTAACAGGTGACAAAATTACAGGAGTTTTGTCATTTTGCTCCTCTGCAGAATCTGGAAATTCTTCTGATATTTTCATCTGGGAGACGGGGCAGTCTACCTTCAGGCACTTTCAGTCCCTTCCAGTCTGTGCTGTAAGAAACATCCATGTTTTCATGCCTCCTTCAGGCTTAGGTAAGATGTAATGCAAGAATTGCAGAAATAGATGTGCTCATTTTTTGCATCATCAGAATTTAAAAGTTACTGTGATCAATGCACTACCAATTCCTGGCATTGCAAGGGGACCTTTTAAATATATCTCTGACAATTTCTTTTTTCTCCTCCTTGCTCAACACAGTTCACATCCTGCTATCCAGTAAGGACACAGCAGCTCTGTATTCTTGGAACTCAGAAGGGAGCCATTTCTCTATAATGCTGGAAGCCCCCTATGCAGATCACATAAATTCAGTTACGGCGAGGTCTCTGAACTCCAGCAAGACCTTGATTGCTCTGTCGGTAGAGTCCAGCTCCCAGATTTACGAGCTGACCACTATCTCCAACCAGTCAGATTTTATACCTAGGTAGGTTTTTTTTTGTTTTATAAGAATTTCTCCGAGCTCTTGCATTTCTTTTTCTGTGATGCAGTTGTTTTTGGGAGGGTGGAAAGCATTATACACTTGTTTGTGCGATGTGCTATTAACACTAAAGGGAATTCTTCACAGGTAGGTTTCAGATAACCTGATGTCAATTATTCTTACAATTGACTTTAAAACAGGCAAGAAATGACTTGCAATAATGACTGGATTTTTTAAAACCTTTTATTTAGGATAAATGAAATTACTCGCATAGTTAAGTTCAATTAACCTATGATCTACTGAAATTAAAAAAATAAAATAATTAGAAATCCAGCAACCTTTAAACTTCAATTACTTTCTCAGAAATATAAACTATATTTTCAGACCCAAAAATATTCATTAAATTTACAGCAGTGCTTTCAAAGTTCATTAATCAGCTATCCTCAGTGTATAATTATTTGGTGTGTGTGTTCTTGTGCTAGTTCAGGTGAATTGATATTTGAGCCTGGGGACATGGAAGCTGTGATAGCAGTCAATATCCTAGATGACAATATCCCAGAGGAGGAAGAATGCTTCAAAGTGTGGTTGAAAAACCCTAAGGGGGGTGCAGAGATTGGTGCTCATGGCTTTGTTAAAGTAATTATTCCTTCCAATGACAATGCCTACGGAGTCATTGCATTTGCTCAGGTAAAACTTCTAAGGTAAATCATTAAAATATGTATTTATAATTTATGAATAACGGAATGCAAACATACTAAAATTTTAAAATGGAGCATGTGACAGGATGTTTCTCTGAAGTTCTGTAACAACCTAAGTTAGAAGCTTCTTAACATATTTTGCCTGGCTATGTGATTATATAGAAAATAAGGCAATAGAAAATCAGTTCCACAGTCTGTCTCTATTGTGAGATTTTTATAACCTGCTTACCTTTACCTCTGCTGTGGGGACAGGCTGAGAGGGTTGGGGTTGTCTAGCCAGGAGAAGAGAAGGCTCCAGGGAGACCTTAGAGTAGTTTCCCTTTCTGCTGCAGGGGCTGCAGAAAAGCTGGGGAGGAGCATTTTACAAGGGCCTGGAGTGACAGGATGAGGGGGAATGGCTTTAAATTGGAAGAGGGCAGAGTTAAATTAGGCATTGCCCAGGGAAGCTGAAGGTGCTCATTCCTGCAGGTGTTCAAGGCCAGGTTGGATGGGGCTTTGAACTCCCTGATCCACTGGGAGGTGTCCCTGCCCATGGCAGGAGCGTGGAACTGCATGGGTTTTAAGGTCACTTCTAACCCAAACCATTCTATGATTCTATGATTCTATGATTTAGATTAATGCATTACTTTATCAGCTTGATTTTGCAGCAACCTAAAAATTCAGGTTTTATGTGGCATATATAATATTGCCATTGTTAATCAAGGGAATTATGTAATCAGTTCTGAAGTTCCTTCTCTCCTGAAAAATATACTAATTGGGTTATGTCACCAGGTGACCCATTCTGCTAGAATATAATCATTTTTTTTTTGAAAAATGTCAGACTGAAAGTGTCATTGGAAATGGTTACTTCTTAGATTATCAAACACTGTAGGAGCCATCTAAACAGGTATATGGTAAATGGAACAGTCATTGCTGAAATGAAACAGTGCATCTGGACTTGTGTGAGGACAGTGGATAACATTAATGTAGTGGCAGTAGAAATATGTCTCTATTTAAGGTCTGCTTGACTTTTATCTGCTTCATACAGTTTAGATATAAAATGCTGTACTAAAAAAAGAAAAAAACAAAAAACAAAAGGCTGAACAAAACACAATCATTAGGGTTTTTTTTTTTAACAAGGAGGTTGTAGTGGGGCAGGGGTTGGTCTCTTCTCTCAGGTGACCAGGGACAGAACTAGAGGGCATGGACTCAAGCTTCGTCAGGGAAAGTTTAGACTTGATGTTAGGAAAAAGTTCTTCACTGAAAGGGTGATTGGTCATTGGAATGGGCTGCCCAGGAAGGGGGTGGAGTCACCAACCCTGGAGGTGTTTAAGGGGAGACTGGATGAGGCACTGAGTGCCATGGTTTAGATGATGGGTTGGTGTTGGTGTTGGGTTATAGGTTGGACTCGATGATCTCGGAGGTCCTTTCCAACTTTATGATACTGTGATACTGTGATACTGTGATACATTGGGATTAAGAGGCCTGACATTTTAAATTCTTAAATCCATGAAACACGGGAATAATGAGTGCTCCTGAAAATTAGGGCATGTAAATTTAATCAAGGAATATGTATTTGGCTGCTCAGTGGTAGATTAACTTATGAATGCCCAGTGTCATTAGCCCTCGTTGAATACCCAGGTGCCTAAAGAAACTTCTTTGTAATAAAATAATATTATTGTTCTGCTACTTTATGTTTTCCAGAGTTCTTTATTTAAGCAAGTTGAAGAAATGGAACAGGACAGCTTAATCACTTTGAATGTTGAACGTTTAATAGGAACATATGGACGAGTTACAGTGGAGTGGGTTGCTAATGGGAGCATAAGCGATGTATTTCCAGCTTCTGGAATGGTGTGTAATAGAATTGCTGATACTGGGGAAGCACTGATTGTATTGTCTCAGAAATAGGTACAGATGTATCGAGGAGGAAGAGTAGTAGAGGTTTGATTGCCCTTCCATTAATTCCCACTTTCTGGTCATTTGGCTGTGATTCTGGCAGTTTGCGCTTCTGGATGGCGCATTATAGCACAGCCCTACTCCTGCTCATCTAGAGCCAGATAGTGCAGTGTTTTCTCTTGTCCAGGCACAAGAGTTGCCTATCTGTATCCTGTTCCCATCTTCCTTTCTTCCTACTGTGTCAAACTGTTGGCATAGTGGGGAGCCTGGCAAGGTTTGCTCTTCCTCCTGACATTGTCAATACAATTGAAAGCGTCAGTGGCCCAGGATTATATCACAAGTCCTGGTTTTCCCTGGTTTTGAGACTGTTTAATATTCCAATCATGCTGAAATCCAGTGTTTTCTGCTAACCAAACTCTTGGTGTGCTTTAGGACTGATAGGTGCCAGGTTCTTTAAACCAAAGGTGTCCACTTGGTGTCCATCCATAGAAGACAAAAAGCCCTATGGGCCTTGGGGCTGTAAAGGTGAAGACCTCTATAGGCCCCTTCCAACCTCAAACACTAATTCTGTGATAATGAAGGTATATCTTCACTTTGAAAAGACTGAGCTGTTTTGCATAAACTTGGAGCATGCTGTCAGAAAGAGACCTCAGGTTGAAATCCTGTTTGTGGGGCAGATACTTGTAGTTAGCTTGATTACAACAAAGTCACCCTCGACAGGGAATTTGATCTCTCTGGTTATCATGCTTCCAATTCAGAATCTATTTCTTGCTTTGTCATGTGTTTCAATTTTTTTTAACCCATATTTTACTACATTGTATTTTTCACAATGTGATTCTTTCTGTTGCCTGTATCTCTGGGTCTTGAATTTATTTTTTCTGCACTTCCTTGGGGTTTGTTTTGAGTAGTGGTTCTTTTGTTAGGATTTTAAAGTAATTGTATAGCAACATTAAAAAGTTTGACTTCCTTTTCCTCTCCCTCTAAAACTTTAGATTACGTTTTCAGAAGGTCAAGCCCTGTCCACAATCACCCTGACAGTTCTTGCAGACAGTGTTGCAGAGCTTTCCGAGACTGTGGAAATCACACTAACCCATGTTACCACTGTGGGTGTTGAGGATGCCACAAAAGGTGCTGTCATTGATCCTAAAAGGGCAAGAGCCGTACTCACCATTTTACCCAGTGACTCTCCACACGGTGTCATTGGTTGGCACATGGACTCTCTCTTTGTTAAAGTCACAGAGCCAGAAGGTAAGTCTATTTCTTGATTCTTGGGAAAAAAAATGTTGTTTTTTTTCAAAGATAGCATTGTCAAAACTATAAAATTGGTTTTATAAATATATATATATGTTTCATATATTATGATATGCATATTTTTGTGGTTTTACATATATTGGCATTTTTATATGAAGTATTTGCAGCAGAAATACCCTTCAAAATAAATGACTGTGTTATTTCATTGCATACATTTTATGCTGTATTTCACAATGCCCATATCAACATTACATAGTCATTATTTTGCTTATGGGGTAAGTTATTAAAATCTTGGCATCTTGTGTTGCAAATAAGCAGTACATAAAATCATTCTGTTTAAATAAAAGGCCAAACTTACCAATCTGATGTGGTTAATATTTTGTTTAAAATAATTTACGCAGAACTGCATCAAAAAGGGAAGTGTTTCGTCCCGTGGGATAGAGGAAGGAAGGAAACAGAAAGAGAGTGAATTATGTTTTAATAAAACCAAATTGGGGTTTTCCTGCTTGCCAGCTGCATGTTTGGCTGGGCTGTGTCAGCTTTTCTTCCAGGCACCAAGTGAAATTGTAAAGGATCAGCCAGGCAGCTGGCCTGAAGAGGGCTGCCTTGGTGCTCAGGCTCCTGGCCAGGGAGCTACGCAGCTGATTGCTGGCATTCCCTGCTGCCTGGTTGGTTTCCAGCACTGATGGGCAATTCCTACTTCAAAAAGCCGACTGACATTTCCTGGCAATTTAAAATTCTGTCCACATTAAGAAATAAAATTTATGAAAGATTTATTATCAGAATATTATTGCAGATAAAACTTCCTCACCATTTCTGTTTTAAAATGAATTAATGTTACCCCCCCCCCTTTTTAGCACCTGAAATTATTGTTGAAGGGATTTTATTGGCTCCTTACATACACATACATGCACATTATAAACATTTATACTTTGACATTAGGATTCAGGGCAAGTTCTTTATTTTCATTTGCTGCTTAGTTTCTCTTCTGATCTTTAAATATTACATTTTAATGAAATGATATACATGTGCTAACTGTGAATTACTATCTAATTCATACAAGTAACAAACTCGTATGAAGTACAAAACCTGTTGCTTGTTATTTATCCATTCATATTTACCATTTTTATCCAGACATATTTACCCAGCGTTTTTAGCCTGTGTTTGGTGTCTTATTGGAAAAAATTGCAAGTCTGCTTTCCCAAAAGAGATCTGAGCTTGAGTAATGCAACTGTATCTTAATTGCTTCAAAGCCTGAGTTAAAGAAATGTGCAGTGGATTTCTGTAAAATTTACAGTCAGAGAGACTGCCTCTAAAGCTGCTTTCAGTGTATGGCCAATAGTCATGTCCTAGGCATGTAAAAACCAGGCCAAAGAGTGAGATGGGAGTTTTGAAGGAAAACTGAACGAAAATACCAATGTAGAAGTGACAGTTTATGCAGCAAACATTTAAAACTGTAAATATTCTGTATTTTAATCTCTGTCTAGATTCGATTTCACAATGCTTCCCAGATCTACACATTGTGTGCTGTGTGTGTTCACACCACTTGAACGTGCTCCTTTTCTTCAGTCATTGAATTATCCAAGTATTGTTGTGTTTCTAAGCACAGTTGAAGTGGGCTTTAGCAAGCAGCTCCAGTACAATTAGACGACCTGAATATCAGCCTGAGAAGAGGTTAAAACACTCATGTCATGTTTTTTTTGCCTCTCTCTTCTTTTTCTCTTAGGGCAAGAGAATTCAACTATTCTTACTTTAAAAATTGTTCGAGAGCAAGGGTTTGTCGGAGAGATTGCAATTCAGCTGAGCACCACGCCCAACGTTGAACTCCCCCTCTCCAATCAAGCAACAGAGAATGAGGATTATGTACTGGAAAAGAAGACAATCATTATGGGAGAGAACACAGCAATAACTCCTGTCGTAGTCACTATTTTGCCTGTGAGTAGTGTATCAACAACTTTAGCTAATGACGTGATTTGAGGAAAGGGAAAATGGTGCTATTTGAATACCAGAAAGATTTAGCATTCTAGAAATGTCTAAAGTAGAATTCGTGCCACGTCAGGTTGTTGTATGTTAGTAGAAATTGCAGCCATTTCTTTCAAAGAATTCAATAACTCAGTACTGAAAATGAAACAAATTCTTGGTTTATTATAGCCCCAAAATGAACATGAAATAATGGTAAAAGAAAAAAACCAAACTTTAAAAAGCTTTATTTTACTTTGTATACTTGAAAGATTTATTCTGTAGTTCAGGAATACTATTTTTTCACCAAAGATATGTCTATTCTTTGAATATACTCTGAATGGAAGTATTATTTTAAAGTTCTGGCTTAATTAAACAAGTGGCAGCCAACAAAGCTCTCCTTCATTTTTATAGATTTGGAATCTGACTGCCAACTTGAGTTGGCAGGTTCTCTCTTTCACCTTTTGTGTGGTGAGGAGCAAGGGACTGGTTTTATGGTACCAAGTGAACTGTAAGCAACTTGCAAGTAGTAATCTTTCTGCATGTATTACATGGTTTTATTTGAAAAGAATTTAAAAGCTAAATTTATTCTTGCAGGACAATGTTCCAGAATTACAGGAAGGATTTCTAATCAATATTACTGGGGTGCAGCTGGTCGATTCTCCCACAGGAGGTCAGCCAAGTGTGAAGAGGCTTGGGTTAGAAATAGCTGAAATAACAATTGAGGAAAATGATGATGCCAGAGGAATATTTAATTTCAATGTTACAAAGGTAAGTCAGTCTGAATAAAAAAAATATTTGAAGCAGGATTCCAGCAGTAGAGTCTGTGTTTTCAGCTGTTTTTATAGTGTTCGAGTAGGCTTTATGGCGGTAAATTGTTCTGGATAAAGAAGGCCAAATGCCAGACAAACAATTCCTTCTTAAAATGTTTTTCACAATTAATATATTTTTATTGGGGAGCTGGATGTACTAAAACTGGTGTCACAGAATATTCTAAAAGGTACCTCAGGAGGTCATCCAATTCAGAGTTTTGCTAAATTCAGACCAACAGGCAATGGTTATGTATTTCTTCGTTTAATTTGACCTGAAAGACAATGTGAAAACAAACAAACAAGCAAGTTGCTGTAACAGTCAGCAGTTTCTTGTTAAATTTACAGGATATAACTGGAGTTGTTGCTGGGTATGAAGTACCACCACCCCAGAATATATTGAAACTTCCAGTTGTTCGGCAGGCTGGGAGGTTTGGGTCGGCAACTCTGTACTGGGAAGCCATTCATTTAACTGCTGGCTTTGAAGATTTCACACCATCATTTGGTAACCTCACATTTGCAGATGGGCAGGTACGTGCTTGAAGGAAATTTAACTGTCTCCAGGTCAGCAGCTTTAGAGTTTCTCATTGTTTCTCCCAGCAGAATTTGCGTCTTGTCATTGAAAACTTTTTGTTTATGGCCTTATGTGTGTGAATGGTGCTGAATTCAGTTTTTAACATGGAAAAACAGAATGTTCCCACATGTTGACCAAATAGCCTTGTAGGCCTTTGGTATCTCCACAAATGAAGACGTGATTTCTAATAATAAATGTCGTTACACTAAAAATTTGTGACATAACCTGCCTTCTCTATGCCCTCAGAATAAGCCTGCATGTTTTCTTAGCTGTGTTTCAAATGCAGTTTTAAATCTCACACTGCCCCTGAAAATCCTTTGTGTACAAAAGGGGTTTGGATTTCAAATGAACAGAACTGGCAATTGAAAGGACATATTTTATGAGAAGAATTTTGGCTTAAGTACAATATCACCTACCTGCACCTTCTACTGAACACCAAAGCAGAGCAAAGCAGAATACAAAGCAGAGATTTAAGTTGATGGCTTAGAAAAACAGTCTTGAAATTTTATCTTTTTATAAGAATACAAGTACAATAAGAAATAAATGCAACTGAACAGTGTTTGAGGAGAGCCACGAAGATGATCCAAGGGCTGGAAACCCTCCCATGTGAGGACAGGCTGAGAGAGTAGGGGTTGCTCAAACTGGAGAAGAGAATGTTCCAGGGAGACCTTAGAGCAGCCTCCCAGTACTGAAACGGGCTGCAGAAAAGCTGGGGAGGGGCTCTTGATCAGGGAATGCAGGGATGGGATGAGAGGGAAGAGTTTTAAGCTCAAAGAGGGGAGATTGAGATGAGATTTTAGGAAGAAATATTTTCCTGTGAGGGTGAGGAAGTCTTGGCACAGGTTGCCCAGAGCAGTGGTGGCTGCCCCATCCCTGGATGTGTTCAAGGCCAGGTTGGATGGGGTTTTGAGCCTCCTGATCCAATGGGAGGTGTCCCTGCCCATGGCAGGGGATGTGGATCTGGATGATATTTGAGGTCCCTTCCATCCAAAACCAATCTGTGATTTTATAAATCTATGACTGTAGATATGCTTATCTGTAACCAGACGAAATTTACCTGCTTTAAATTTCAGATAATTTTCAGCAATTGACCAAATACTATAAATGAAAATCTGTCTCTCTTTTTTTTTTTTTTAACAATTTTTCAGGCTACAGGAGAAATAGAAATTACAATCATAGATGACAGTGAAGTTGAATTCCTTGAGATGTTCAAGATTGCCCTGGTGAGGGTTACAGGTGGTGCCAGACTTGGGGATGACAACCTTGTAACCATTGCCATTCCACCAAATGATTCTCCTGTTGGTGTATTTGGGTTTGAAGAAAAGAATGTAAGTTTGATTTTGATTGCACTCTTTTCTGCTAAAGCTGGATGATGGGTTTGTGTCACTAACACACAGCTGATTTTGTTAGGCCTTCATTACATTGGAAGACATGACTTCATGGAAAGGCACAGTAGTCTTGTCTTCACCTGGCTGTGTAAGATAGTGATAACAGAGAAAGTGCTGCTGCACAGATCTAGATTTTTGCATGACTAGGTCAATTTAATTCAGTATACTGACAACTGAGGAGATCCTAAGCAGGACTTTTTGTAGTCTGTGTAAAATTAAGAAGTTTTTGGAATAATCAGTATTACAAAAATAAAGCTTGGAAAGAAATTGAGAAAAACATCTCATCCTAGTTATTGTCAGTGAATGATTCTTCTGCTCTCCATTTCCCTGGTGCTGTGCCTGCATGTGACTCATTGCCTGTAATTGTTTTGAATCATAGAACATACAGAAATAACACCAGTGACTAATCTTCGCTACCAGAATTCAGCACACCCCTTACCTCTCATCTTGGTGATTTTCACTCTCGTCATTATTTCACCTTGCCATTGATGATGGTTTTTGTTGTTTGTCTCAAGTCAGTACTGATGCCTTTTGCTACAGCCTCTTCGACTCCCTCCTCTCTTCCTTCACCAGGTCACCGTGAAGGAGCCTCAGACACCTGGTGACTCCGCTGCGGTCGTGTTGCTCACTGTGTGTCGGAGCCAAGGAGGACGAGGAGCAGTTAAAGTGCTGTGGATTCTGGAGGAAGCGGCCAGATATGATCTCACCCCTCTGAATGGCACCCTTCACTTCAACGAGGTATTTCTGATATAGAATTAAATGATTCATTAATAGATTTATAAATAACTGCTTCAGGGGAAGTGGCTTTAAATTGGAAGGAGGAAGATTTAGATTAACCATTGGGAAGAAATTCTTCACAATGAGGGTGGGGAGGCCCTGGCCCAGGTTGCCCAGAGATGGGCTTCCCCATCCCTAGAGGGGTTCATGGCCAGGTTGGATGGGGCTTTGAGACCCCTGATCCAGTGGGAGGTGTCCCTGCCCATGGCAGGAGGTGGAACTGAATGGGCTTTAAAGTCTCTTCCAACCCAAACCATCCAGTGATTCTGTGATTCTTATCCATGTTTGCATGATTGTTGTTATGTATTTACAGAACTAGGGGTTCACTAACTATTACAGCACTAGGAAAATGCCACTTTGAACTGGTTGGGATTAGCAGTATACAGTAGATTTTCAAAAAAGAAAAGGAAAGTTGGCATGGTCTTTTTAAGGCAGTGTAAAATAATCATGAAGATGGGCTCTTCAAATCTGAATGGTTTTTACAGTCAAGGAAGAGGAAAAAATGTGCTGAATGTGAAGAATGATTACAGAAACATTTATTGTATTACAGTGTCAGTCAATTGGAAGAGAATATTGATATTGAAGGGTCAGAAGGATAAATGAATGCTCAAAATCAGTAATTTTTTAAAAAATAAAAATTGAAACACCATGATGACTTCCAAACTGGACAATGGTATTTGATTTGTACTTCAGTTTAAAACTCTGAACTAGGAGACAAAATATTGGATATTGCCAAGCTAATGTTGTTATCTGAATATTTCTCTTTTACATTCTACTCAAAATATTTAATGAAGAAAATTGTTTTAAGACAAAGAGATCTATTTTGTCTGTGCAATGCTACTTTGCATTAGATAAATAGGCATACTTGTTATTTCTTTTACTTTTTAGTCAGATGGAAAACAGCTTTTTTTTTTTTACCACTAGTATTTGGCTAGGTTTTGCTGTAATTTTTCTATCCTTCCTCTAGTCATGGACCTGGACATTTTTTTTCCTTCCTGAAATTTTTATACCTGTGTACATTTAAGAATACAAGTGTGTATCTATGGTGTACTAAAGCTGTATGTTTGCTACATTCTTATTTTAAGCATTTACTACTGCCCACTGACTAAAATGTGGACTAGACAGGTATTTGCTATGACCTAATACATCCAATCATTATAATGTTATTGCTTCTATTGAATGCACTCTTTCTGATAGAAAGGGGTTTGTACAGAAAGTTTCCTCTAAGTTGAAAACTTCTATGTGAATAAAATTTCAAAGTAATTTCAATCATTACTCAGTTGAAAATAGCCAGGGTGTTTTTGGAGTGGCACACAAGTTTTGAGAGACATGTATTGCTGTTTATTAATCTGTGAGAAAATGTTTCAACTAGACCATAAATGTGTTATTTAAAAAAAAATATTGCAGACTAATAGCATGATTAACACTTCATTTGTTAAAGGAAGGATCCTTTTTTGTGTATATTGTATTTTTTGTTTTACTCAATGTGTGTGTACCTGTCCTCTGGTCTTGATGCAGACTGAATACCAGCAGCTGATTGTTTTACATGCAGTACAAGATGGTCTGCTGGAGGGCAATGAAACATTTACCATTCAGCTGGTCTCTACTGGTGATGCAGAGATATCACCTGTCAATGGTAAAGGATGAATTCTTTACATTCTCTTTTGAGGCATTTCATATCAGAATTCTAGTAATTCTAGTCTGTTTGTATCATTTTAGTCTGCAGTGTTTATATATTTTGTGTGCAGTTAATTGTTAGACTCTGTCTTTTTTCCTAAGTTGTTGCCTTTTCTGAAGAACTAAAAGGGAATTTTAGATCATAATTTTACATTCTAAATTAATTTTTGTAGACTTATGTGTTCAGTTAGTTAACATTGTCTGTAAAGAATTCTTTAACAAAAAAAAAAGGAAGCAAATCTGAAACCCAAGTTCAGGCCTGTAAGAATCATAGAATAATTTCATTTTTAAAGAACCATCTGGGAGACATGTAGTTGAAAACCTTGCTGAATGAACAGGAGATTCAGAATTATATTAGGTTGCTGAATGCATTGTGCAATCATATTCTGAATACTTCCTACAATGGGAATTCCATAGGCTCCCTGGGAAGCTGCTGATTAGCCACTCATGTCAAAATTTACAAAAGTTAGCTCATTAATTAGTTTTCATTTACCACGAGAAGCTTTGTTCTCTTCATAGGCATTGCAACCATCATTATTTTGGGTGATGAAGGAGCTTTCGGTGTGGTTGGGATAGCTGATTCTTCCAAGCATGTTCTGATTGGAGAACCTTCAGGAAATTATAATGGAACTGCTCTTATTAGGTGGGTACATCACTAATTTTTCCAAAGGATGGGCAACAGCTCAGTTGCAACTGCTATGGTGTTCTACATTTGGCAAGAATTTCTTACTTGCTGCATCTAATCAGCACTTGTAAAATGAGAACTGTTTTAAAAATTAGATGCCTGTTTATAAAGAAGGGCAGTGTACACTACGTGTGTGCCTTTCCCGAATTAATGAGTTCCAAATATTCCTCTCAGTCTTCAAATTATTTACAACATTGATACATTAAAGGAAAGAGCATTCTAATCAAAGAGCAAGGAGGGAATCAAGGACATCTGAAGATGCTTTGTGCTCTTCAGGATTCAGTTCATCATTGGTGCCTGGAGTGTATTTCGGTATATTGCTACGATGGCTGTCATAACTCCCTAAAAGGAGGTTGTAGTCGGGCAGAGGTTGGTCTCTTCTCTCAGGTGTCCAGGGACAGAACTAGAGGGTATGGACTCAAGCTTCATCAGGGAAAGTTTAGGCTTGATGTGACGAAAAAGTTCTTCACTGAAAGGGTGATTGGCCATTGGAATGGGCTGCTCAGGGAGGGGGTGGAGTCACCGACCCTGGAGGTGTTTAAGGGGAGACTGGATGAGGCACTGAGTGCCATGGGTTAGATGATGGATTGGTGTTGGTGTTAGTGTTGGTGTTAGTGTTGGATTATAGGTTGGACCTGATGATCTCAGAGGTCCTTTCCAACCTTATGATACTGTGATGACCAGTGTGGGAACTGGGTTTTTTGTTCAACGAAGAAGCAGTTATTTCACTGCATTTGGTCAAGTGAAAACAGAATGGAAGAGGTGAAGGTGTTACCACAGAATCATAGAATCTTCCGGTTGGAAAAGACCTTGGAGATCATCGAGTCCAACCGTAGCCATCTTCTGCTAGAACATGTCCTTCAAAAACTCATCTGCCCTTTTCAAACACCTCCAGGGATGAGGAACCAACCCCCTCCCCGGGCAGCTGTGCCAGTCCCTGAGAACCCTTTCGGTAAAGAAATTCTTCCCAATATCCAGTCTGAACCTCCCCTGGCACAACTCATGGCCATTTCTTGTGCCATCATCTGTCACTTGAGAGATGAGATCAGCACTCGTTCTGCCACAGCCTCCTTTCAGGCAGTTGTAGACAGTGATGAGGTCTCCCCTCAACCTCCTCTTCTCCAGGCTAAACAACCCCAGTTCCCTCAGCCATTCCTCTTAGGACTTGTTCTCCAGCCCCTTCCCCAGCCTCATTGCCCTTTTGGACACACTCCAACACCTCTAATGTCCTTCTTGGAGTGAGGGGCCCAGAACTGACCCCAGCACTCGAGGGGTGGCCTCCCCAGTGCCCAGTGCAGGGGCACAATCCCTGCCCTGGTCCTGCTGCCCACACTCTTTCTGACACAGCCCAAGATGCCATTGGCCATCTTGGCCACCTGGGCCACTGCTGGCTCATGTTCAGCTGCTGTCAACCAACACCCCCAGGTCCTTCTCCTCCAGGCAGCTCTCCAGCCACTCTGCCCCAAGCCTGTAACGCTGCCTTGGGTTGTTGTGTCCCAGGTGCAGGACTCTGCCCTTGGCCTTGTTAAACCCTATCCCGTTGGTCTCAGCCCATGGATCCAGCCTGTCCAGATCCCTCTGCAGATCTTCCTTCAAGCAGATCAACACTGCCACCCAGCTTGGTGTCATCCCCAAACTTGCTAAGGGTGCACTCAGTCCCTTCATCCAGATCATTAATAAAGATATTGAACAGGACTGGACCCCATACTTTCTAAAAGTATTGGAAAAAAGGATTACAACATCTTCCCTTGTTGAACCATCAAATATAAGAACAGAACAGCTTCCCATGCTACCCTGAAATGCCCAAAAGACAAAGTGAATCTTTCTGTGGCAATAGTTACAGATCATGTAGTAGGACATGCTGGGTATAGACCAATTTTTTTGCCATGACATCTTACCAAGGCTGATGTCATGAATAAAACTAAGTTCTAGGTTTTTAGACAAGTTGCAGACAGAAGTGATCTCGTAGTAGTATCCAGTGTTCTTCTGTCTTAAAACCCAGATTGTCTCTGGTCCTATTTCCTTTCTGTTTTGCATATCTCTCTCCAGAAAAGCAGGATGGAATCAAGAGCTCAGTTTTCAGCCCCCTCCTTTGTGCTACATGTGCAAAGAAACTTTAAAGTCCTCTCACTAACAATTCAGCTCAAGATGCAGAGGCAAATAAAATAGAGCTACAGAATTGTTATTGCTCTAAAGAGGAAATTATAACTACTCTAATAGTGATTTAGTACTTCAAAAATCAAGATTCATGGTGCTAACAGCATTTATTTAATGCACAGCAATATGATATACTGTCTGTTTCTGGACTGCATATTATTAAAGACAGAAAATCAAATCCATGTTTGGGTTCTTACCTGCAGCCTTGTACGTGGCCCAGGGATTTTTGGTGAGATCATAGTATTTTGGAATATAACACCTCCTCATCACATGGAATTTATTGAGACATCGGGGACCTTGACGATGCGAGACCAGCAGTCTGCAGCAGTTGTTCTCATACAGGTATGTGAGAGATTCTACACCAGTAGCTATTTGAGCTACTTACTTTATTTAATTATTATCATGGCTAGAAATTAGTTATACCTTTCTCCCTGGAAATGGATTGAAACCTTTTAGCTTTCACTCATTCTTCTCCCTAGGCTGTAGATGACAACCGTCCTGAGGAGAAGCATTCCTACCAGTTTCAACTAACTGGAGTCAGCGATGGGGGACTCATCAATGAGTCCAGCAGCACAGCAAATATTACTATGGCTGCCAGTGATCTTCCCTATGGAGAGTTTGCATTTTCACAGGAACTACTGCAGACAACAGAAGAAGATAAATGGGTATTAGATTAAAATTCCTCTTAGGCAAGATTTTAATAGATATAAATACTGTTATTAGGTTTAAGCTTGACTTTAGGGAAAAAAAAAAGTATTTCAAAGTTGTATTTGATATTTATCATAGTACAGTCTCCAGAGAGAATGAGGCTTTTGGAGACTTCTGATACTCTGAGAATGACAGCTTTCTGCGAAGTTGCGTACTTAATGAAATAACTTGTTGCCTGCCAGAACCATTGAAAAGATGCCTTTAGAACAGTTTCCTAAAGGCAACTGTAACAGAGAAACAAAGCCATTTTTTAAATAGAATGTCCTCTTTCCCTCAGGTTAACATCACTGTTGTGCGTTCCAGGGGATCCTATGGCAAAGTCCGTCTTTGCTTTCAGATAATAAATGGGACCGCAGAGGAAGGAGTTGATTTCACTCTCACAGTAAAGGAACTGTGGTTTGAACCACGTGAGGAGAGAAAAATTATTATGGTGGAAATTCATGATGATGACTTTCCTGAAGGTCCTGAGGATTTTTTAGTGATGATTACCAAAGTGGAACTTCAAGGAAGGTAAAGATAAAATCTTCTGATGATTGATTACAAGCAGGAGAACACATTATTTTTGGAATCTGGTCTACCTGCATAAAGTCAGCACTGAATTTTACTGTTTTGCTGCAAAATTTCGTAGTACTGTGATAATCATCACAGAAGAAATTTGATGTATGGAGAGCCCAATTCTTTTCACATTAGTATAAAGATTTTGCTGATTAACATTTATTAAAGCTTAAAGTCCATATATGATCTAGAAATTATCAGGTAGCATGAAATACAAATATTAAGTTTTAATGAGAAAGAAAAAAATGAAACATGTGTGAATAAATCAATATTTTTATATATTTAATAGTTTGAAAGAGTGTGACCACAAATTCTGCAATAACTGTCAGAAAACAAATACGTTTGTAGCAATTGAAAAATTGTCATACCTGCATCTCAATACTTGCACAAGAATTTGTTATGTAATTTTCTTTTTTATGTTCTTGCAAGTGGATTTGATTTTACTGTAAAGGAAAATGGTCTACAGGTAGATCAACCTCCAATAATAGGAAATATATCCACAGTACGAGTCACAATAGCAAAAAGTGACAATGCAGAGGGCATCATAGAATTCGATCCACGGTATATCCTTCTACAGGGTAAGTTTACCTTACAAGGTAAGTTTATCCAGTTGGCAACTGGTCATAGGTGATGTACCCAGGGTCAGGGTTGGGGGTGGTTCAGTTTAATGTCTTTATCTGTGATCTGGATGAGGAAATCAATTGCTCCCTCGGTCAGTTTGCAGATGACACCTAATTGGGTGGAAGGGTTGATCTGCTGGAGGAAAGAAGCCCTCTGCAGAGGGATCTGGATAGGTTGTGTCAGTGGGCTGAGGCCAATGGGATGGAGTTCGACAAGGCTTAGTGTTGGGTCCTGCATTTGGATCACAACAACCCCATGCAGTTCTCCAGACTGGGGGAAGCGTGGCTAGAAATCTGCCCAGAGCTAAAGGACTTGGCAGCTGTTGGTTGTCGTCAGTTGCTCAGGTGGGGAAGAAGGCCAACAGCATCCTGACTTGTATCAGAAATGTTGTGGCCAGAGCTTTGTGAGCACTGGTGAGGCCACACCTCAAATCCTGTGTTGAGTTTTGGGCACCTCAATACAAGAAGCACATTGAGGAGCTGGTGCGTGTTTGGAGAAGGGCAATGGAGATGGGGAAGGGGCTGGAGAACAGGGGTTATGGGGAGTGGCTGAAGGAACTTGGATTATTTAGTCTGGAGAAGAAGAGGCTGAGGGGAGACCTCACACTCTCTTCAGCTCCCTGAAAGGAGGCTGTGGTGAGACGGGTGCTGGTCTCTTCTCCCAAGTGACAAGAGGAAGCAGCCTCAAGTTACACCAGGGGAGGTTGAGACTGGACATTCGGGAATATTTCTTCATGGAAAGGGTTCTTGGGCATTGGAAAGGGCTTCCTAGGGCAGTGGTGGAGTCACCATCCCTGGAGGTGTCTAAAAGATGAGTAGATGTGGTGCTTAGGGACGTGGTTAAGGAATGGACGTGATAGTGTTGGATTCACGGTTGGACTCAGTGGTGTTAAAGGACTTTTCCAACCGAAGCATTTCTATGATTCCATGATTCTGTACCTTACATTTTCAATGAGACTTAGAAGATGAGCCTGTGGCTATGGTACAGGTTTTGAAATAGAATACTTTTTTCTCCATTATTGTTTCAGTGGAAGAGGAGGCTGGATTAATCATGATCCCTGTTGTGAGAAAACGTGGAACTTACGGCTATGTAACAGCTGATTTTGTTTCTCGAAGTATTTCTGCACTTCCTGATGGTGTTGACTATGTCATGCATAATAATTCTGTCACATTTTACCATGGCCAAAACCAGACTTTTATTTATATCTCTATTATAGATGATGAAGAAAGGTAATTAGTTTTTCAGATATTTATTCACTTATTTGCTTCTCTGAAATCCTTTTTTTTTCAGCATGTGTAGTATGGCTGTGTGTAGAATTGAAATTGAACCCCAATTTTCTGAATATAAAGGGGGAAAAAAGAAGCTATTTTAGCCTTTCGCAGCCCCTCTTTAACTTTATGCAAACAAATACCTTTTTTTTAAAAAAAAATAGTCTATCACAACTTTTTGGTGTTAATCATGCTGTTGTCAATAATAAAATATTTTGCTTTTTTATGATTTATCAACTAGAAAATAGAATATTATTCCATGTATCACATTTCTATGCAAATAGAAGGAATTTTGTGCTTTATGCTTATAGGAATGCCTTCATATACTTTTAAACAGGTCCAACTGGATACATGATTGAATTGCTACGTATAGTTTTATTTTATTTTTTCCTCTCATGTTTCAGAATTTCTTTTTCTTTTTCCATGCAGCGAATTTGAAGAGCAATTTGAAATCCAGCTGACAGGGGCCACTGGTGGAGCAGTCCTGGGGCTCCACCTAGTGAGCCAGGTCACTATTGCTAAAAGTGACTCCCCACAGGGCATCGTCCGGTTCCTCAACCAAAGTCGAATAATTCTGCCCAATCCTGATACACCCACAGCGATGTCCCTGGTGCTGGAAAGGACTGGAAGGTTATTAGGGGAGGCACAGGTGGGCCCTGGCCTTCAAAGGCTGAATGCTTTCCAGTGACCAGAACTGAAAGCTCCCGTATCTTCCTTCAAGAGCTTTGTCATTTATTTCTAATCGGATATTTGCAGTTTTTATTAAACATGAATTGCCAATAGTTGCAGCCTAACAGAAAATGTTGTTACACTTTTAGTCTCCTCTTTCTTCTCCTGCTTTCTTTCCTGCACTATGATCTTGGTTTTTTTTAATTTTATGTATCTAATTGTAATAAATTGTAATTAATTTAAGTCAGTTCAATTACTTCCTAAAGCTGGTCAAACTTCTCTCAGTAATTTTTTGGTATGAGTTTTCTAAATTCTTTTTTTTTTTTTTGCACTCTGTAGAGACAACTGACAAAATAAAGGGATAAATATAAACCAAGGCGGACCTTTCCAATATTGGCAAATGACTGGTAGATTGGCAGTGAAGTCCATCAGCTCTTCCTCCCCACCATACAAAATTTGCCTTCTTTGGCTTTTTCTAGCAGCCATTTGAGAAAACTGCAAAACAATTAAAATTGTCAAAATAATAATTTTCAAGTGCTGAATATGACCTACTCAAAAGCAATTTAATTTTGGGGTGATTTTGAAGATATTATGACTTTTAATCAGAAGTATTAATTATCATTCGAGGGATTAAAAAATTTTAGTGTTTACTTTTAAGAAAATATATGTCATTTTCTGTCTTGATATCACCCTTCACAGGGAATTGTGTTGGTCTTGAGTTATTGATGACCTTCACAAAACAAAACCCCGAAGAGAGAGAAATAGAAACTGGCCTGTTACGTGATAAAAACGTTTCAGTTTCTTTTCTTTTGTACTGTTAATACCTAGAATTTCATAAAATGGTTTTGTGGCTAAATGATAATTCAACATTTTAATTTGTAATATGTCATATTTATTTTTCTGAAGGATTATATAGTTACCCACATAGAATTAATTGTGAATATTTTCTGTTCTGGATTAACAGCAACTACTTAAACATAGCTAGTCGCTAAATAATACAATAATTTTTATGTCACTCATAGTATTCTGAGGTTTCTCCCCTTTGGAGGCTGTTGTAATGTGTCACCAATCTAAATTTGAAACTAGTTATCTTCCACAGATTAAGTGGGACATCTTGGGACCCAACTCAGAAGAAGTTTTATCTCCCATGAATGATGACATTGGTGACCCCGTGAATGGATCGTTCTATTTTGGAGATGGAGAAGGAGGTCTGAGAGTTATTAATCTACAAATCTGTCCTCATGAAGAAGTTGAAGTTCAGGAGACCTTCATTGTTCGACTGAGCCTTGTGAAAGGTGAAGCAGAAATAGATCCAAAGGCAAACAGTGTTACACTAATAGTAAGTCATTAAATGTTTTCTTTCTCCGGACATTTCTGTTGATATTGGTATTTATCCTACAAAGCTTTTAAAATTCATTATTGCATAGTTTCTAATTTTTGTTGTAGTATTTAGGTACATTATTGCAGCTTCAGTTCTTAACAAAGAAGGCAAATAATCTGACAGTAAGACTGGTATATAAGCCTTCATCTGGCCCTCCTATTTGCAGATTTCCCTGGTTCTCTTTGGAGAAAGCATGGGTTGGGTCCTCATTTCTAAATGTCAGTTTGTTGTTCATCCCTTCTTGACCTCTTCTGCTCCAGCTATCATACATAAAATAAAGGAGAGAATATTGCAGAGCAAAACAAATGCAGAAATTTGTGGGAGAAGGCAGAGAGAGTTGTCAAAGACAAATTCTTGCTCAGGAAATACCGCAACTAAGGAAACATTTATGAGATTGTAATAACAACCTCCGTGCTCCCCAAATAATTCTTCCCTAGAAACTGGATTTTTTTTTTCCCTGGTCTGTAGAATGTTGATGGAATTAGTTTCTGTTTCCAGTGACTCCTCAATATCTCCTTCAAGGACCCAGCTCAGGAATAAATCCAAGTCCCTGTAATATTCCCCACCCCCCCAGCCCCGCACAACAATGAATTGGCCTCTCAGTAGTCTCAGTTGTGAATTGGCTCCCCAGGAATTCTTGTTGCAGGTAGCAATTCAGACAGATGAACGTGGATAAGCTCTGCCCCAGAGGGCTGAGTCTGCCGACTGATAATGTTAGAAGAGTTTCTGTACAACAGCCCAAGGTGCCTGAGCATTTCCTCCTTTAAAAGCAGAAACTTCTGATAGAGAATTTGAAATAGAACCTTCTTTTCTTTCTAGAATGCTGCTGAAAATCTGAAAAGGGGACATTTGTATTTTCTCTGATTTCTTTAAGCATCTTGTAATCATGGGATATGTTTTGCAAATTGTTTCAAGATTAATTTACTCTGAAATGTGTTTAGACCATTCATAGTTACAAGTATTTTAAAGCTGAGTGGGTTTCAACTCAATGGACAGAGACACTGTTATTGCCTGACTTTGTTTACATATAAAATACTTTTATCAGTTCAAGCTGAAAACTATATTTACTGGCAAAATCATATTTTGACTCATGTTCACTTTAGAGCCTGCTTAAATTTCTTTATGTATCATTGTAGGATTTTCTCACAAAAGAGCAGATTACTGACAGATTTCATGGAACAGTCTTGCTTATTTTTTGTGTGTGTGTGCATGGGCTTGGTGTCACTCCCTTCTCATCCCTCGATGGTCCTGTCTGCTGGGCTGGGTCTTTTTATTCTCTCAGTCTCAGTTTTGACCATCAATGTTGAGTCTTCTTAAGGGGAGAAGACTCAGTAGGAAGAACGAACAGATGTATGACCTGTAGCATCTAGGCAAGAAAATCTCCAAGACTTGAACAAGGATACAACTCACTCCACATTTCTGGATTTTTTTTCTTTGTTTGTTTACATTTTTTACAGATACAGAAGTTTGGTGATCCCAACGGAATTGTACAGTTTGCTCCTGAATCATTAACTGAGCATAACTATACAGAACCCTCAGCAGTGGAAGGGCCACAAAGTGTTACACTGTTCATCAGACGGGTTCAGGGCACTCTGGGAAACATAACGGTATTCTCACTCTTTTCCTGGCAAACAATATAATCTAAAGTCATCCTCAGTATCAATGTGTAGAAGAATGTTTTATTCTCTGCCTTTTAATAGCTTGTTTCTCAAATTTGTTTTTGAAATGTGGGTGTCTTTTAGACTGAATTTAGCAAGGACTCAGCCCTAGTGGGTTGGAGAGTCAGACTCAGTCTCCTCTGATCAGGAGAAAGAAAGAAAACCAATACTGCACTGCTTCTCTTTCTTTCTCTCTGCCTCTCCCTTTTGCTTTTGATGGGAGGACAGAAGAGAACAGACTCATATAATAATATTGCTTTGAGATCATCACAATTTGCTTTTTTCCAGACATACTTAAAGATAAGAACTAGAATATTTTGAATCATCACTTATATTGATACTGCATAAAGCTGTTCAGAAGCCAACACTTTCAATGTTATTCATTTAATCAAAAAAAAAAGCATCTGCTGTATTTAACAAGAACTATTCACCCTTTTCTGATATGAAGAATTTTGGAAAGAGGAAAAACAGGAAAGATGTCTTGGGGTAAAAATATTTGGTTTTAAATGGTTAAGGGATTTCATATGAATAAATATTAATTTAAAATAAAATTTATGAAGGTACATGAAGGAAATCTTTTAATTTGCAGTACTGTTAGAGGAACAACACATCCTCTTTTTGTAAGGTAGTCTGCCTCTTTCTGTGCATACCTACACCATTTTCTACTTTCCCTACTTGAAGCCAGTCCATTCCATATCCTGTCTATACTGAATCCTGCATACGAAAGTTTCTTTGTGGGTAATTTTACTTTCTTTTGTCTTGTGCACTTACTAAACTCATTTCAGGTTTACTGGGAAATACATAGTGAATATGACATCACAGGTGACTTCCTTAGGACAGAGGGATCTGTTGTCATTGCTGACCAGCAGAGCACAGCTGAGATAATTATCTACCTGTTACCTGATGATGTTCCAGAACTGGATGAAAGCTATGTGGTGCAGCTGATTTCAGTAGAAGGTGGAGCAGATATAGACCAAGAGAAAAGAATTTCAAAGATCAATGTTTTTGCAAATGATGATCCCTATGGAATATTTGCCCTCTACACCGACCAGCAGTCAGTACTGGTAGGGAGAAACCTGGATCGATTTGCCCAGATCAATGTAACTCGGCATGCTGGGGCTTTTGAAGATGTGATCGTTGAGTACCGTATCTTGTCTCATCATGAAGAAGCACTAATTGCACCTGAGAATGAGGTGGGATACCTCATAGTAAAAGATGGTGCCAGCTTTGGAGTGCAAAGAGTGCCAATAAGCAGCCAGGTTTGTATTATCCTTTTAATTCCTGTGATATCTATCGTTTCCTTTTGTATTGGTCACAACACAAATGTGCTGTGACTAAACTCTCAGTAGTGTCCACTGTAGAGAAATATCCACAGAAAAGAGATTTTTAGTATTTCCTGCTAATGGGGTAGAAATGTGTTGAAATATCACATTTTCAGATAATAATTGCAAAATCACTGCTATGCATCTGTCCAAATATTCCGTTTTTCCTTTCATGATTGCTTTATGTTACTGTCAACTCAGTATTTTATTATTATATGCAAATATTTTCTCAAGTTTCCCTTTTGGATTGTAAAAGGTGATCTGTTAGTGCTGACTCATGAAGTAGCAGATAAATTTTCCTTCAGCTCTCCCTATTCTTCAGCTGTTTGTTACACATTTATATTCTTTTACAGCCATCTTACATGCTTTTAATCCTAAGAGTTAAAATCTAGCTGAAGCCCACTGTATTAGATACAATAAAATGGCACTAGTTGCTCTACAGACTCATATTCCAAAAAAATGCTGCTAAATCACATTCACAGTCTTGAAGTTTTAGCCAAATTTTATTAGAGAAATATAATCAACAAAACACTTGTCTTTAAAACACTACTTTTTGTAGTCAAAAGAACAAACTGCACATTTTTCTGCTGAATATCAAAATTTTAGTGGAATTAAATTTCTACCCTGTTATTTAAATTCTCTCTCTCTAAGGCATTTCTTTTACTGGGCTTGAATTTTACTCTGGAGCTGATTAACGTAAGCCTGGTTAGCACAAGTGCCAAGGATGTGCCTAAAATATTAGGAAAAGCAAAGTCAGCTCTTCTGCTTGTCCCTGAGGAAGCTGCCAATTCACAGGTCAGTAGACTGGCTGCAGTGTAACATTTCTACCATGGAAAGAAGGTACATTTCATTACAAAAGATAGCTGCTGTAGGAATTCCCTTGGCTCCATGAAGTTTTCATCATTACAACCAGTTTAATGACTGACAAGTTTTTCTGGTTATTACGTGTGCTGTGTGTTCCTTTTCTCTGAATCAAATTCTTATAGAAATGTGTTGATACCATCTGAAAATGTCTCATCGTCTAAAAAATGGTAAAAGTGTAAATATTATGGTTAATTTATATTTTTCTTTACGTGAAATGGAAGTTCTAAGGCCTAAAGGAGAAGAACTAATTCTGGGCAATGTTATTCCTTTGTGTATAACAGCCCCAAAGTAGGTAACATCATGTGTGCAGTAGTGTGTGCAAAAAGAGATGGAGGTTGTGCTGGTTTGCAATGCAATTGACAAATATTTTGGCAGATCACTGACATTTTCTGCTTCTCTATATTAGACTGAGAAAAGAGAATTACCCTGTTCTAAGAGCTGCTACAGTTGCCTTTCTATATGTGAGGAAAAGACAATAGTATCTGGGAGTTTTATCTTACTGAATTTTTATTGAATGATTTTAATTGTCTTCAAGCACTGTTCTGTCTTTCAATTTGTAATTGAACTATAGTCAAATGGCCTGCCTGTAAATCATTGTTTACTGACATATATCCATTTATCATTGCTTTTAGAATGTGTGAATCATACTTTCAGTCCCATTTGCTGCTCAGAGAAAAAGAAAAATAGATGATATTAGCAGGAATAATTTTAAGAACTATGTCACGTGGCAACAACTTGCTTTTCACAGAATAATACTTGATAGATCTCTGTGTATATATATATATATATAATACTGCAGCTATTGCCTGTGAACATTAAGGGCATCCTAGTTTGTTTTTTGTTTGAACAAGACACGGAATCTAAAGGGTGATTGGCCATTGGAATGGGCTGCCCAGGGAGGTGGTGGAGTCACCGACCCTGGAGGTGTTTAAGGGGAGACTGGATGAGGCACTGAGTGCCATGGTCTAGATGATGGGTTGGTGTTAGTGTTGGTGTTAGTGTTGGGTTATAGGTTGGACTCGATGATCTCAGAGGTCCTTTCCAACCTTATGATACTGTGATACTGTGAATGTTTTCAATAGTGAAATGTCAGACATAGCAGAACCTTTTCCCTGAGACATAGTTCTTTAAAATCTCAGATTTGAAAGTACTGTTGAAGAGTCATGAAGGAAGTAGGTATGTATATATATATATATACACACACGCATCATGATTATAAAATGCCTGTTTTACAAAATACAGCACACTTCCATGTATGTTAGTGCCCATTTTTATTCCATTTTCTGTAACAAAATCTGTTATGTTCCCATTTCCCCAGGTTGGCTTTGAATCTGTGATTTTACGACTTACAGACATTGTAGCAGGGACAGGCCGGGCTGTCGTGACTAGGAAAGGAGTTTATGGCTCTGTAACAGTTACCTGGATTTCAGGATACCCACCAGACCTAATCACTGACTTCACTCAGCCAGGCAATATTACTCCTGCATTTGGTAAGTACTGGTCTGGGGAAGGAGTGTCCAGAGGAGGCCATGAGGCTGGGGAAGGGTCTGGAGGGGGAGTCGTGTGAGGAGAGGCTGAAGTCCCTTGGGCTGTTCAGCTGGAGAAGAGACTGAGAGGGGATCTCAGAGCTGTTTGTGCCTTCTCCCAAGGGAGGGAGGGGAAACAGGGGCTGAGCTCTGCTCTCTGGGGACCTGGGACAGGACTGGAGGCAATGGCAGGAAGATGTGCCAGGGCAGGGGGAGACTGGATATCATCAGGAAGAGGTTCTTCCCCCAGTGGCTGTTGAAGCACTGGAACAGCTCCCCAGGGCAGCAGTCCCAGCACCCACTTTGGAGCATTCCAGAAGCATTTGGGCAATGCCCTCAGCCACACCGGGTGAGTGTTGGGAGTGTCCTGTGCAGGGACAGGAGCTGGGCTCGATGATCCTTTTAGGTCCCCTCCAAATCCTGTCAGTCTATGATTCTATGATTCTATGAAATGATGATACCACCTTTTAGTGTTTTGTACCACTGTGTGTTCCCTTTATTAGTGAAGAGCCATTAGGATGAAATTTTATGGTCTAATTTTTGTCTGAAAGGGACGTGTTTATTTTATGAGAAAAAAATAAATGATTCATAAACAGAGGTATGATGCTTTGTCCCTGAAGGATAGCTTTCCATAGGATAGATCATTATAATTCAGATTTTTGTTTCCTAAGAGGAGTGGGTTGCAAGTAAGGTCTGTATCTCAGAATGCTCCCAGTTAAGGAGAAGATTTCTATGCACTGATTTTGACTTGTGCTCTCTCTCATTCTGACTCTTTTCCTTCAGGTACTGTTGAATTTTCCTCTGGTGAGAGAAGTAAAGTGATTTCATTCTGGGCTACTCCAAGCATAAATAAACATGAGTCATTTGCCATCAGTTTAACAGCAGTGCACAGCAATGTGTCTGGTGGGGCTCGCCTGAGGTAAGGATATTGCTTACATTTTTGAGTCATGCAGATGCTGTAAGAATTATGAATTCTGTACTGGCAACAATTTACAGAAATCCCTATTAATTATAGGTAGCCAGCAGTGGTAGTGTCAGCTTTGATAAATTGGTGTGTCTTGTCTCAGGTGGAAACAAGTGTCACAACTGCAGATCTGACCTGATCAGAACTGAAGCTTTTCTCCAGTTCCAGTCTGTTTCATATCACTGGGAACCAAGGTGCTTATAATGTCTCTCAAATGATGCAGACAGCTAAGAAAATGAAAAATCAACATCAAAGTTTCAGTCAGTATACGGAAGAATGAAAATAACTCTAAGAGTTTGCATTAGTATCCCTAAAAATCCACGTTTTGAAGCTCTTAGATAGCAAACTATTTATTGAAAATAAATACAATGAAAAAAGAAATGCTCCAAAAATACCTGATTTATATGAAAACCCATTTTTATTCTTAAAACCAAACCCATTATATTTAATGTAGCTTTCCATCTCAGCTAAGTTGTTAACTATTTTCAAAACTGTTTTCTTTTCATTCTTCCTTACTTGGTGGTAGCTAAAAAAAA
Source organism: Tapera naevia (assembly GCA_033556795.1). NCBI lineage: Eukaryota > Metazoa > Chordata > Aves > Cuculiformes > Neomorphidae > Tapera > Tapera naevia. The sequence goes on from JAUMJJ010000066.1 coordinate 137,722, forward strand.
GACTGGATATAGAGGTACAGTGTGTATGGAGAAGGGAATTGGCTTTAAAATGTTACAGCTCCACTGGCAAATCCAAAGGAAGCAATGATTGAACTGATGGCTCAACTCCCAGGACAGACGGCTTCTCCTAGGCTGGTCTGTCCTGTGGACTGGTGTCCTCAGAACACCTGTGTGCCCTGTGAGTCAAGGACCTTGAGTGGATGAGAATGGCCTTTCCTAGGAAAGGTAGGACTACATCCCACAGGAGGTAAGGCTGATAATTACTTTGAAGAGTTTTTGGCTCCCACAGTGGTGGAAAGGGTCTGCTTTGCTAACCAAAGCCACTGTAGTTGTACTGCCATTTGGTAGCCCCTGGCACTGAATAAGTCAGCTCTGGTCAGTGTAAGACCCAAGGCTTAGCAAACATTCTTGGTCTCTATGCTTGTTTTCTAATAAGAAGGGGCTATATTTAATATGAACAAAGTAGGACTTAGAAGTGAACATAGTAGGACTTGATACTGATAATAGGGCTCAAATCTGGAAAAAAATACTTTGAGAAATGTTGTGAGGGGGCAGCTGGTATTTCAGAGCCCCACTGTGAGTTTTAAAATAACTTCTCTTCCTTCTCCAGCTTCCTGGCTCACACTGTAGATCTGCCAGAACCTTTCTAACTCACAGTTTTCCCTTGGTGCAGGAGGCTGGTTCTGTGGTTAAAACTGGTATTACTCAGAGTGGCTGTGTTGTAATTTATCTCTCTGCATCATTTCCACAACAGGAATACGTCGTATTTCCGTTTGCATCTCTGTTTTCCCACAAAAATCTTATTTTATTTATCATAGATTCATATAATGATTTGGGTTGGAAGGGACCATAAAGATCATCTAGTTCCAGCCTCCTCAAGGACACCTCTCACTGGATCAGGGGGCTCCAAGCCCCATCCAGACTGGTCTTGAACACCTCCAGGGATGGGGCAGCCACGGCTTCTCTGGGCAGCCTGTGCCAGGGCCTCCCTGCCTTCACAGGAAAACATTTCTTCCTAAGATCTCATCTCAATCTTCCTTCTTTCATCTTATCCTTTACTCTGTATCCCATGCTAACTCAGGATGCATTAAGCCTATGGAGGGCTGTTTGATGCAACCATTGCAAAAGCATTTTTCAGGGAGCACCTTCACATCTCTCTTTGCATGGTTGCTATTTCTTTACCCTACTGTGACACATTTTTTTAATCCACTTTCTTACAGCCGTCATTGATTGTTCACTGGAAATTATTCTGCTTGCGTGTTTTGATTTTCATTCTTCATATTTCATCTCCTAACTTTGATATCTTTTTTATTTCAGATCAGGATTTACAGTAGCTGAAGTTGAGCCAATGGGGATCTTCCAGTTTGCCCTTAACTCAAGATCTGTTTCAGTTGAAGAAGATGTTCAGGCAGTCACACTACATGTCCAAAGACTGTTTGGATTTCGAAGTAATCTCACTAAATTGACATACCAGACCATTCCAGGAAGTGCCAAACCACTAGAGGACTTTATACCCATCTACAATGGAGAGCTTATGTTTTCACGTTTCCAGACAAATGCTGTGATAGAAATATCAATAATTGATGACACTGTGTCTGAAATAGAGGAATTTTTTTTTGTAAATTTGACTGCTGTGGAGACTTTGGATCTTCAACCTCTGGATGCTGACTGGAGTCCGCGTTTGAATCCAGCTTCCAGTGTTGCAACAATTAACATCCTGGCTAATGACATCCTGCATGGAATCCTAAGTTTGGGGCCAGAGATTGTTTATGTTGAAGAAGATACAGACAATGGTACCCTCAGCACAGTGGTACTCCATATCAGAAGGACCAAGGGTTTTACTGGGGATATTGAAGTAACTGTTAAAACCTTTGGGGGAGCGAGTGCACAGAGTGGAGTAGATTCTTATCCCTTTGGAAATCTTTATGGAAAATTAAATTTCACTTGGGCAATGGAAGGAGAGGATTTTGAGGAACAGTCAGTCTCTCTGACTTTGCTGGATGGAGAAAGAGAAAGCAAGGTGTCCATAAAAATTTTTGATGATGATGAGCCTGAAGGACAGGAAATATTTTATGTTTTCCTCTCAGATCCAAATTATGGAGCACAGATTGTGGAAGGAAAGGATGAATATGGATTTGCTGCTTTTGCAACAGTAGTTATTGCAGGTAGTATTTTTTCCTCCATAATGCAGCTGAATTATGTAATAGTAAATAACTGTTTGTTCTTATAAAAATCTTCTTGTAAAGACTGGAATTCTATTTCGTAGTAACCAGGGTGTTCTATTCCCAAATCTAGAGTTTTCCAGATCAGAGGAAGTATCTGATGCACCAATCTCACCACGCATCCCTTAGCAGCATCGGTCAAAATATATTTATAGGTGCTGCTTACATCAAATTCTTGTCTTGTGTTACTTCATGAAGGGGAAAGCTAAACCTGAGTGTTTTATTTCATGTGTAGAAGCATTGCAGGCTCTTTTTTTTTTGTTTTTTCTTTGTCATTTTGCAACTTCTGCATTGTGTGTTGTTTGTACAGAGTATAAAACACTTTCTGTTTTGTCCTTTGGTATTGTGTGGTTCACACCTGCCGTGCAGTCATCCTCTGCTTCTCTGGATGGGGGATAGGAATGGACTGACACAGATATCAGGGAAGAATTTTTCTTTGCACTCACTGCAGAGTGCTGTGAAAAAGTCATATCAGAGGAACAAATTCCCTTACCTTTTAATATAGACTTACCAATTGAGTATAAACCAAGTTTAAACCCAGTATAGGTTAAGGTTTAGAATCAAGCTGGGAACTGAAATAGTTTAGGCCAATCAAGAAAATTAGAAGTAAACCCCAACATTTGCTGGAGTTTTTGTGTATTTATATAGTCTTAACAAAAAAAGGTAGATGTTGAGAGCCAGGATTAAACTGTATGTTTGGATGAATATATACAGCAAACAAAATTATGAGTGTAAGAATAGATTGTATAAAACTCATAGAACTATAGAATCTCTAAAGTAATGGAAAAGACCTCCAAGCTCATCCAGTCTAAGGGTCAGCCCAACATCTCCATACCTACTAAACTGTGTCCTGAAGTGCCACATCTACAAGTTTTTTGAACACCTTCAGGGCCGGAGATTCTACCACTTCCTTGGGCAGCTTGTTGCAATGCTTCATAAGTTTCCTTCATGTGCAACATCTCTAGAATTCACCATCCAAGTCACCGTTTGCCCCTTTGTGCAGGTTAACTGAAGAAATATGTGCATAGACTCTGGCTGGAGTTCGAACTCGTGTGGAATCCCTCAGAATTGCCTTTACATGCTCTAGAGTTACACCCTGAACACTATGAGTAAGATAAGGAGGCAAAGTGTTAAGGAGAAGGGTTAAAGCATCAACCTGCTTTAAACTGTATAGATGGAGAGATGCAACAGTTTAAATATTTGTGCATGCACATAAACAAACGTGCAGTTTCTGTTAATTTTCACTGTGTGTACTGACATTTAAAAAAAGACTGGGTAGGAAGTAAATTGTCTTTTCAATTACTGAATAAACTCGTCACTACCTGTAAGGAGAATTCCCTTAGAAGCAAGATTTGATGGGGCATTTTGGTGACAATAGTTTCCCTAATTAAGCCTGCTTCTTTTAGCTCCACTGCTATTTTGCTGAGCTTTTTTTGCATTCCCATGAGAGCATTGCAGTATTTTGCAGCTCCTTAGTTCTGCACTCTGAATTAAAGATGCAGGAGAACAGCTGATGGAACAATTACAGGCTGAGTGGAAAATGGATTGAGAGTGGTACTGAAGAGTAGGACTTGGGATGCTGATAGATGAGAAGCAATGAGCTGACAATATGGGCTCTCAGCCCAGAAAACCAGCCGTATCCTGGGCTGCATCCCAAGCAGTGGGACCAGCAGGGAGAGGGAGGAGATTCTGCCCCTTTACTCTTCTCTAGTGAGACCCCACTCAGAGCCCTGCTTTCAGCTCTGAAGCCCTCAGCACAGGAAAGATATGGATCTGTTGGAGTGAGACCAGAGGAAACCATGGAGATGACCTGAGAACCAGAGCTCCCCCCATACGAGGACAGTCTGAGAGAGTTGGTGGTGTTCAGCCTGGAGAAGAGAAGGCTCTGGGGAGACCTTAGACCCCCCCCTGAAAAGGGCAACAGCAAAGTTGCAGAGGAGCTCTTCATTGAGGAGTGCAGAGACAGGATGATGGGGGATGGCTTTAAACTGGAAGGAGGAAGATGTAGATTAGGCATTAGGACTAAATTCTTCACAATAAGGGTAGTGAGGCCTTGTCCCAGGCTGCCCAGGGAACTGGTGTCTGTCCCACCCCTTGAGGTGTTGAAGACCAGTTTGGATGGGGCTTTGAGCCCCCTGATCCAGTGGGAGGTGTCCCTGCCCCTGGCAGAGGACTTAAAAAGTGGATGGACTTCCAACCAAAACCATTCTATGATTCTGTGATTCTGTAATTCTACAATTGTATGATATGGAAAAATGGATGGGCTCAACCATGTTGTTGATGGCATGAATAAGACAGTTAAAGTTTTGTCCTTGGAAGCCCTTCTTATCCAATAAACCTCTATAGCAATGCTATCTGTCTAGGGGCGTGCTGAGGCCCATTTCTGCTTAAAAAATAACGTGTTTTAAGAGTTATGATATACAGAAAACAGTGTAGCTGAGGTGATATTTGATAGGGGCATTATAATCTAGGTTTTTGACACTGTTCTGAACCTCTGTAACAGCTGTTCTCTTGAAGTCCAGGGACAAACTTCAGCCAGTTTGTTGAACACTGCTGAAAATACAAGATTGTGTACACAGAGGATGCCAGGATTACCATATAAGGAATTTACTTTCAAAAATACTTACCCTACTGATTTAAAATGAAATTTAGAAATGGCAACAGTTTAATTTCTAGATAAATATATAGTATAATTAAAAATAGAAACATTGAAAAGGATACTTTGCAGCGTACTTTTGATACCTTGTTCTTATCTTTTTTTAGTAGTTATCCACATTAAGATTATAAATTAATTTCATCTTAATATTCTTGCTAATTAGTGTCGTGGACTGTTTCCTATCTAGGAAGTGATCTCCAGAATGGCATTTTGGGATTTGTTCCAGAAGTACAGCGTGGTCTTGTGCTTGATGAGGACTCCGAAAAGAGAGAGGTGCTGCTGACTGTGACAAGGCAACCAAACAGGTGCAGGCAACAGCTGATTCCAGTGCCCTTCCCACACATTGTGGTGTTCTGTGTAAAATCAGAGAAGCTGCTCTTAGTGGAAGAGGTTGTCACAGAGTGTTGTTATAAGTCTTTCTCTTTCTGCAACTTTCGTAACTTCCCAGAATTTGGTGGAGAGGCTTTTAAGTTGTGGATGTGGTTCGATCTGTCACTGTGCTGTTAGAAAAGCAGAAATGGGAAAAAAACAAATGTTTTCCAGTTTATACCATAACTATGAAAGTTTTACTTTAAGTATTTAAACTGCAATTCAAATTCTCATCTCCTGTGTAATATATGAGTACTAAAATTACAAATATACCTGAATATCAGCATTATGCTTGCCTTTGCCCATGCAGATGCTGTGTTTTTTCTAATTAACATATATGTAAGTCACACATTTATGTGTCCTTTAAACAAATATGCCCGAGCACTTAAAGTTCCATAAACTTATAGGAAAACCATATTCTACCTGGCTTTCCAGGCCATGGTTTGCTCCATTATTAAGGAAAGTACTTGGGCACATCCCTGTCTTCCCATCACCAGTGTTTCCTTTTCAGCTGATCTCATGATGTCCAAAACAAAAATTGAGTAGGCTCTGGATGCCCATTATGGCTTTATTTTCTTCCTGTGTTATTTTTTGATAATCTAAACACGTTTTAGAGGAAGGAATTGGAATAAAAAGAGAAAATTTTTCATCTTAAAGCAGTTTGTTCCTAAGTTGTATGTTTTGAATAATTAAAAAAGGTATTTTAACTCTGTGGCTTATGTTTCCTAAAGCAATACTGGCCTCCTTCAGTACGTGTACGCTCTTTTGATTTGCTTATAGGGCTTTTGAAGATGTGAAGATCTTTTGGCGTGTGACCTTTAATAAAACAGCTGTTGTCCTTCTGAAGGATGGTGTGAACTTGGAGAAAGAGCTTGTATCTGTGCTGGGAGCCACTACTTGCGTGGCAGGTCAGACCATGTGCAACATCTCCATTGAAATAAAGCCTGATAATGTAAGTAATTATTGCTCATTTATGTAAAACGCTATGATGTTGAGTTGCAGTTGCTCAAGATGAAAGAAACTCTCTAGCCTAGAGGAAAGCACGTGCAGCTTGGAGATGCTAACTTGAGATCTACTCAGTTCCTCTGCAAACGCAGAACCACAAAACAGCTTATGTTGGACTCCAACCATAAATCTCACATGGCCATGTCGACCGCTTAACCATGACCCTAAGCACCACAGCTACACAGCTTTTAAATTACTCCAGGGATAGTGACCACTTCCCTGGGCAGCCTGTTCCACTGCTTCACCACTCTTTCAGGGAAGTAGTATTTCCTAAGATCCAGTCTAAATCTTCCCTGGTGCAGCTTGAAGGCATTTCCTCTATACCTATCCCTTGTTGCTTGGGAGAAGAGACCAGCACCTGCCTCACCACAACCTTCTTTCAGGGAGCTGCTGACAGTAATGAGGTCTCACTTCAACTTCTTCTTCTCCAGGTTAGACAATCCCAGTTCCCTCAGTTGCTTCTCATAGCCCCTGAGGTCCAGACCCTTCCTCAGCTTCGTTCCACTTCTCTGGATACACTCCAGGCCCTCAATGTCTTTCTTGTATTGAGGTGCCCAGAATTTAACACAGGGTTCAAGATGCAACCTCACCAGCACTGGGTACCCAGGCACATCTATTTACAGGCTTGTATTACATCCATTGTGACTTATAAATAATCAGGAAGGAGATAAGTACTTAGTTTCAAGATTAAATTGCAGATCTTGGATTTTCATAACATAATAAGAAAAAGAGAATGGAGTTATTTCAGTGAGGTGTATATTCATATTCTGGAATCTTATCCTTCACACAGTAATTTTATCATCTAAACATTTCCTATGGTGTTTTATGGAGAGCACATCCTGTAAGCAGCAATATCTCATTCCACAAAACACCTTTTATTGCAACTTTTACATAATTTTCCATACCCAGTTCTTGCACAGTGATTTGTGAAAACCCTATGCAGCTATAAAGCTACATAAGCCTGAGTGTCTAAAAATCTACTGCTGTGCACACCCAGCTTGTGAACAGAAGAGCAGTTCAGCAATCCTCCACTACAGCCGTTTGGTGTTGGTCAGTTGGATCTGCCGAAGCCAAAGTGCCTTGAGATCCATCAGAAATCAGAAATGAGACAATACAAAGCACAGCATTCAGTGATTTTTATCGAAAAGAGAAGAAAAACAGGGTTTTTTGTGATTATCTAGGAGTCAGAGTGGTCCCTTAGGAGAGCAAGTCTTAGTGTCTGCTATTCTTTCAGAGTGGAGGGTTTAAAACTTAGGGTTTACCCTAAGAGCCAGGCTGGTGGCAAAGCTGAGACCTGGGGGATGGAAAAGGAGAAGATAAGGAAGTTTTGGTAGTTTTCTGGTTACATTCTGGAAAACAATGCAAGATGTGGGAAAAGTGATTTCATCAGTGAGTTCATTCCATTATTTCAGTAAGAGGGAAATTTTCATTCTTCGTCTTCAGTTGTTATTTTTACATTACAGAGCCAATCAATAAGATGCACACATGAGTGGGACAGTGGCTGCCTCCCTGAGTAAACTGGAATTTTGAACCTCTTTAGCCCACAGAGGTGATGCCATTAATTAGTGACAGCAGTGCAGCAGCTGAGGAAACACGGGGTCGTACGACAGGACGCACAGGCGTGTGCACACCAACAGGTGCCAACAGAGGGCTAAACTTTCCCATGGCATTCCGGAAATTGTGCCTGTCATCAGTTCACCAAAATCACTCCATTTAAAGAATTACTTAACAGCTACCCAATTAAGCATGTATTTACCTCCCCCCCCAAATATTTCCTAATTCTTCTTCCATAAAATAGCTTATAAATTACAAATGCATCACAAAATGAAGTAATAAATATATCCAATAACTATTTTACATTTTTATAGCATATGGTGTGACATAGTCTGTCTTTTGACAGTTTTTACTTAGTCAGCTATACTGATTTCCTTAGCCAAAGAGGTGAATCCTACTTTCCTAGAATTAAAGTAGGGTTTCAAAAAATCCAGAGCTGAAACAAAAAGCTATGCTTACTAATAAAAGAATTGACTTCAACAACCATCATTTTTTTAATGTTTATAAAAGCATTATAAAATTGTCTTATAAAAAATACTTTTTACATATTTGCTGCTTCATGACTCCATCTAATAGGTAAAAATATTTCTAATTATTTCTGGAATCTTAGTGATCAGATCAGATCTCTACTTTTAAACATATTATGTTTGTATTGTAATACAAAATCAAACATGAGACATCATGCCATATTCTAATTTAATATCGCTGCCTTCTTTTGAATAAACAAGCATTACGAATGTAGAATTGACTAGATGAATCCTTTGATGTAGAAACACTAAAATTCAATAGTCTGTATTTCCAGACTGACAAAATATTTCTCTGTATCTTAAACTTCACAAAAGTCTTATCAGATTGTATCTCTAAGCTTTGGAATTTTTGATAAATTCAGTTAAGTGCTCAGGTCTATTGAGATTTGCTTGTTAAAAATTTACATAGAAATGTTTGTGTTCAAGCACTAAGACTCTATTAAAAAAGTATTTCAGAACTTCACCCAAGCTCAATACTTGAATACAGTCATTAATTAATTTCAGTTTCAGAACTTTGCACTTAGACTTCTGTGCAGTTTTTCCACGAGTGAGTAGGAGTCTACCTGCCTTTTTGAAAGACAAAAAGAAAATGAAAGAGCGAATTCCTTACAAAATGTACATCTTTGTAAATCAGTAATCTAAAATACTAGGTTCTCAGAGAGTTTACTGCCATGTGAATTTATAGCCACAATGCTTGTGATATTGAAATAGCCAATTTTTTTGCAATAAGTTCCATGTGAAAAATCTGTGATTTCACTATTGTACATGACAGAGTGGTGCCTGTTGCAATATTATCTTTAGGATATGCTTCATTGTGCTTATTGCATGCTTGTGGTGAGTGTTAGTACAAGTAATCCATTGTACATACAAAATAATGTATACATTTTTAAAAGCTGAAACTAATCGGTAGGTCTTATAATGATACAAAAACCCTCCCTCATTTACAGGTACCTGAGTTTGAAACACATTTTTTTGTTGAGCTGTATGCTGTAAGCACGGGAGCTGCATTGAACAGCAGTGCCAGATTTGCTTTTGTTACAGTCCTTGAAAGTGATTCTCCTCGTGGCTTGGTATATTTTGCTGTGGGATCTCGTTTTGCTGTGGCTCATAAGAAGACAACGTTAATCAGTCTGCAAGTGCTTAGAGACTCTAGTAGTTCAGTAACCACAGTGGTTAGCTACAGCATGCAGGTAAGACCTTTGTTATTCTTTTTATTATTTAATTTATTTTAGTATTATTTGGATCATTTAATCATGTTTCATTCGCTAAAGTAAAAGTGACTGTAATTAGTATTGTTTCAGGAAACAGTCAAATATTTGCTGGGCCCATATATTCCAGAGTTTTTGGATTTCTACTAGTAAACACATCTTGTTTTCATTTCACTGTCATGAGTAATTTCGTTCATACACCTTCAGTAGCCTCAGAGGCTAGAGTCTTTCTTTCTTTGTCCTAAGATCCTTATGGGACCTCTGTTTTTTAGGTTTCTTTCTCTGAAATTAAATTTTTATTATAACTGGTATGTCTAAAAAATTCAGATACCAAAAAACTTTCTGTGTTAGGTCACAAATATATTAAGGTACTTAGGAAAAGAGAGAGAGAACTTTAATTAATTTTTTTCTGTATTCTTGAAGTGCTAAACTTGAAAATTCTTTTGATTAAAAATCTCATGTGCTAAAGCCAGTTTTATCACTGCTGTTCATTTTTGTTACCTTCACAGCTGTAACATTAGACTTTTCTGTTGACCTTTTTTTGAGTATGTTATTGCTGGCAGATGATGAAGATTCTCTTTTAGCAGAAGTACTATACTGCAAAAACATGATTCCTGCCATTTCCTTATAGTTGTGACTCCAACATCAGAGCTGCAAGAGAGGTTCCTCTAAGTTTGCCATCATATTAGAAGCATAGAATGGTTTCATTTGGAAAAGACCTTTAATATCATTGTCCAACTCCAACCATTGATCCAGACCTGCTGAGTCAAACCTGAGACTGTGTCCCCACCTATGACATCCACTTGTCTTTCAAACACTTCCAGGGATGGTGACTCAACCACCTCCCTGGGCAGGCTCTGCCAGTACCTGACCACCCTTTCAGTAAAGAAATTCCTCCTAATATCCAACCTAAACGTCCCCTGGTGCATGTTGAGGCCATCTCCTCTTGTACTGTCACTGGCTGCCAGGGAGAAGAGACCAACCCCCACCTTGCTACAGCCTCCTTCCAGGCAGTTGTATAAGGTCTCTCCAGATTGATGAGGTCTCCTCCAACAGCAATGAAATATTGCTCTGAGTTTGATCTGCTTTTAGTATGCGGGATTTTATACCTAAAAATGTTATTTTTTTGAGGTTTATTGTAACTAGGCTTTGTGTGTCCAGTATACTTCTATCATCCTTTATGATAAAGGCTTTGCATTCTATAATTACATTACATGCACTTCTATTTTAAATGCATAGCACTACACAGAATTTCCATAGCTGGTCAGCCTTTAGCTTAGGTTGTATGGTAAAAAATATTCACATTCTTTCCAGCCAAGAGTTGATTGTGATTTAGCTGTTAAGTGAAGGAGAAATAGCTACTGTTCAGGGTATATTTAGGCTAAAAGATAAGGGACAATTCCTTATCCGCTTGTAACTTTTATCTAACAACCCCTGTTTGAACAGTTTTATGTTTTCAGGATGCGTGGCCTAGTGCCAAGGTATAGGTGCCATTGGTACCTGTAAAATAAGAGGTCATAACAGTCAGAAAGGGTGAGGTATTAACTAGAAACTGGTGTTTATCTCATTCCTACAAAGTGCTTTTATTACCGCTTATTTCCCTGTTTCCTAATTATCAATTGGAAGGGATAAACCAAAAGAACTTCTCACTGAAATTTGCACAGATGATATTATCATATTCTAGAGTGATTTTGAACAGATACACACTGGATTGATTTACCAAATACTCCTGTGAATTCCAAGAAGTCTGATTTATTCCATGAGTAAACTGCAATTAAAGAAACTCTAATTAAAAAAAACTAATTAAAGCTAAATATTTTCAAATTGAGTCTAGCATTGCATAGATAAAATTCCTGGGTTTTTACAGTAGGAGATTTTTACTTAAGAGTCAACTGTACTTATTAAATGAATAGATACTATTAAATAATTATACGTCTGAAAAAATGGCTCAGAATGTCAGAATGTTTGTTAATTTCCACTGAAGGAAAGTTTATTACCAGATACAATATCAAGGTTATTGTAACTGACTAAAAGAGCAAGAATGCGAAGAATGAAACAGTGTCAGCAAACCTCATGGAAGGCAAAAAACAAGTAGACAAGTTTATCAGGGATATAGTTAGCAGTGGACAGATGTGGTTGGACTCGATGATCTCAAAGGTCTTTTCCAACCTGGAGATTCTATGATTCCGTGGAATGAGGCCGTGTACCATAATAGATAAGGTCGTCTCTCTACCTTGCATGTATATTCTATAGTGTTTGCTTTGCTTTTGGACTTAAGTGGATTTTCCTTGCTTTTAGTATTTATTCTGGGACTGAAAATAGTTTGGACACAAATTCGCAAGACCTTTTCTTTGCTTCTGTTTAGTTTTCAGGTCCCTCTCATGCCTATCTGTACCCTGAACCGAGAGACACACCTGTTCACCCAGAAAAACTTTGTCATTTTTGCTCTAGAAAAGAAAGAGAGGGATGCTGTCTTGTATTAACAATATACATAATTCTTCTCCTAGGTTGTTGACGCTGACTGCATTTGACAGACTGCTTTTTCAGAGAGATATTTAATTTAATATGCAGTTATTATATTTTTCTTAAATTAATTTTTAACGATATCTTCTTTTTTACACATTCAAATTTTACCTATTTAAAATGTGTCCTACAGCAGTTGGTTTTGAACAGTTGTATCTATTATAGCATTACTTAAACTTCTTTTGTTTTGTTTTAAGGAGCTACAAAAGCCTGAACCGATTGGTCGGACCTTCATATCCCCAGCTGTGGCAGGAAAAGATTTTGCCAGATCTGAAGGTTTATTGACTTTTGAACCTGGACAGAGAAATACATTTCTGGATGTGACCCTGACTCCAAAGACAGGCTCTTTAAACCCATTTCCTAAAGGATTCCAGGTTGTCCTTTCAAATCCCACAGGTGGTGCCAGAGTAGATGACGTGTATGGTGTTGCTAACGTCACCATCATCTCAGATTTGGACTCCATGCCAGTTTGGGGGATGATTGATCAACTGCATCAGCCTCTTGATGACACCATTTTACACAGAATCCTCCAGAACCTGAATGTCAAAGTGGCTACAGAAACTACAGAAGAGCAGCTTACTGCTGTGATGCATATAATAGATAAGGTGAACCTTTCTTGCTCTTTCTTGAGTGATAAATGATTTTAATAAGTGTATAAAAACATGTAAGGCTGTGACAAGATCAAGTTTAGCACCCTCAACAGTAACCCAGGGTCACAGGCTGCAAAAGTAAAAATAGAAATTGTGAAGTCCCACGATCAAGGAAGACATTTGTCTGCCACTAATTAGGGTGATGGCAGGAAATAAAAGATCAACTCAGTTGAAAAGGGTAATACATATTCATTTTGTGTACGTTCCTCTAGATCAGGATTTTCTTTCCCTTTCTTAGAGCCTATTATGATTTCTTGATTCTCAGGCCACATCTTTGTTGGTTTTAAGCTCTGGCACAAGACAGTAGGCCCAAAGTTTGCTCATATCTGCATGGCTGACTGCTGTCAACACACGAGCAAACCCCACTAGGACAGCTGGAGTGTGTTGTGCTCCTAACCAGGAGTGCAGCTCTTCTTTTTTTTCCTGCAGTAGTGCTGGGAGTTGGGTTGGCAGGGTAGCCAAGCACTTCAGCACTGACCAAGTTCTGTAAAAACACTACTAGTTTTATGGCTTTCTGGCTCTCCTACACTTGTGGAATAAAGCATGGGAGCTGGGAAAACATTAGAATACCTACACACAGAGCAGTATAAGGATATTCATGAACCACAGTTCATTTCTCACTGTTCCCTTTTGACACAAAAGAACAGAGAAAATAGTGCAAAAACATTCTCAGAACTCCACAACCTCTGCTTCGTGAAAGAATGAAAAATTCCACCTATTTTCTTTAATAAGCAAATGATTATTAGTAATCATATCTTCATGTAGTTTTGACATAGACTGTGCCTCACCCCTTGGCAGCAGTGACGGGAAGGTGAAAAAATATACCCTGAACTTTCAGAATCAACCTTTGCATAAAACATTCATGTTATGAAGAAAAGTTACAAGCAGATTTCTGTGCATAACACGTTTGATTTCTTCTCCTCTCGTTAGGTTACAGATGTAGGTGAAAAACAGTTACTCACTGTAAAAATTAGAAGTCTTTTCTATGAGATACTCTGTGCTCTGGCTAGCCCAAAACGTGAGGACACACGGGGATACAGCCTGCTTGCCGTGGTGACTGAGAAGTTTGCTTTTTCCCTGTTGACTGGGATAATGTGTGGATCACCAGGAGAAAGGTTAGTAAACCTGAATGCATGTGCTGTGTACGTGTAAGATGCTATGGTACACTGTTGTGGGGTGGATGCTGGAGCAGGAGTCAGAAGATCCAGGATGTAATAATTCACATTTAGCTTGATTATTGCGTATAAGAGTGCTCATTCATCTTAATAAGAAAATAATATGTAATTGTATGTTGGAGAGTTATATTCTAAGGTTTAGATGAGAGTAAGTAATGCCAAATGTCTACTGGCATTTTGTAATTTTTGTGTGCTTAGTTTTGATTACTTAAATGTTATTTAACATTATTTTAAACCTCCTTATACTTTTACAATTGCAAAAATTTGTAGTTTTACAGCCCGTCATTGTACGAAGAACATTGTGGCACTGGTGCGTGTCCAGAGGAGTACGATGGAGCTGGGGAAGGGTCTGGAGCACAGGGGTTATGCTTAGTGGCTGAGGAACTTGCAGCTGTTTAACCCGGGGAAGAGGAGGCAGAGTGCACTCCTCATTGCTCTCTGCACCTCCCTGAAAGGAGGTTGTAGAGAAGAGGGTGTTGGTCTCTTCTCCCAAGCAACAGGATGAGAGGAAATGGCCTCAAGTTGCGCCAGGGCAGGTTTAGACTGCATGTTATTATTAGACTGGAAATTTCTTTACCAAAAGAGTGGTGAAGCATTGGAAAAGGCTGCCCAGGGCAGTGGTGGAGTCTCCTTCCCTGGAGGTATTTAAAAGAGGTGTATCCATGGCACTTTGGGATATGGTTTAGTAGGCACGGTGATGTTGGGCTCATGGTTGGACTGGATGATCTTAGAAGTCTTTTCCAACCTTAATGATTCAATGATTCTTTCATGTAGTTTACAATTGCTAATTTTGTGTGCAAGTGCATAATGCCCTGTGGTCAGGCTAATGGACAGGACAAACAGGTGACTCAATGACATCTATCAATGATATTCTTTTATGAATCAGATGGTTTTAACCAGTGCATTTCTCCCACTATGAATCTATTGAATAACTAGTAGTTGAATTCAGAAAAAAGTACCTTTTGTTTTCTCTCAGAAAACCAGTTAGATTTATATCTCAGCTTCTTTCAGAGATTTAATTATTCTTGCCATTTCCTAAGTTGTAGGGGGTATGAGGCCATTTTCAGTCAAAAACAGTAAGTGGCATAAGTATCAACGCTATGCTGAACAGTGTCCAGAACCTGACAGTTTAAATTCTTTGTTCCAAGTTTTTTTACATCATCTGTTGAGAAAAAACAGGTAAAGCCAGATTATCCATTCTTATACCTCTCATTCTTGTAGACTGTGTCGACACTGAGTTATAAAGATGAGCATTATGATAACCTGGTTTGCCATGGAGAGGTTTTCATTGGAGATCATAGTGAGCAAAACCAGAAAGGAAATGGCGAATCATAGAATATTCCGGTTGGAAAAGACCTTGGAGATCATCGAGTCCAACTGTACCCATCTTCTGCTAAACCATCTCCCTCAAAAACTCATCTACCTGTTTTTTAAACATCTCCAGGGATGGTGAATCAACCACCTCCCCGGGCAGCTGTGCCAGTGCCTGAGAACCCTTTTGGTAAAGAAATTCTTCCCAATATCCAGTCTGAACCTCCCCTGGCACAACTCATGGCCATTTCCTCTTGTCCCATCACCTGTCACTTGTGAGAACAGACCAACACTTGCTCTCCCACAGCCTCCTTTCAGGCAGTTGTAGACAGTGATGAGGTCTCCCCTCAGCCTCCTCTTCTCCAAACTAGACAACCCCACTTCCCTCAGCTGCTCCTTCAACTCCTTCCCCAGCCTCATTCCCTTCTCTGGATGTGCTCCAGCCCCTCAATGTCCTTCTTGGAGTGAGGGGCCCAGACTGACCCCAGTACTCAAAGTGTGGCCTCCCCAGCGCCGAGTGCAGGGGCACAATCCCTGCCCTGCTCCTGCTGCCCACGCTGTTTCTCATACCAGCCAAGATGCCATTGGCCTTTTGGCCAGTTTGGCACTGGGAAGCTGAAATACATAATAATCCATCCCCCCTTTTTTTAGGGAAACTGAAACTGTGTGTCAATTTAATGTCATAAAGCCTGAAAATAGTGACAAAATGAAGTGTTAATTTCAGATACATGTTAGTGTCATTCTGTGAACAACAGTGAAGCTCAGTTCCGCTTACCAGTCCTGTTGCTTTTCAATTTCACAGAGGTAAGAACATCCTTGACAGCTGCCCCTACATTGCAATAATGGCTCACAACTGGTTTCCTCAGCAAATCAATGGACACCGATTTGGTGGAAAAGATGGAGATTCTATTCAAGTACCTGAACATTTACTAGAGGTTTCTGTTGTGTTATCACCTCCTCGAGAAGAGAACTGTGAATCTGTACAGTTCACAGAATACAGCAGTCAGCAGTGGTTCCTTACTGGAGACAAAGAACTTGCCCTGAAAAACAAGGTTTGAAGATAATGCAATTTCTTTTATTTTCAAGAAAATAGTTCAATTTAGATATTGTTCAAAACGTCTTAAATGTTTAAAATAATGTGAGCATTTTTGTGTGTGTTATTAAAATGAGGACTGACTGTTGAATTTTTAGTGATAAATTTGTATTTATATTTTACATGTTGTTGCAGGTGTTTTCTATGAGTTTGAAGGGTCGGAGTTCACTCCCTTTGAAAGACAACAATGAAGTCATTTATCGGATTTATGCTACAGGAAGTCGGATTGTTCAACAAAAGTCTCTGTGCCTCCTCTGGAATCAAGCTGCTGAAAGGTTTTTTTCTTAACCTGTTTAATTTTCCAGTTCCTACCACCAACCTGTGTATTTTTCTAAGATGCAATGACTCGGATTAGAAAGTAGATATGTTTCCTATCTTTTTCCCTTAATTTTTCTGGCCTTTGTACCAGCACATAAAACTTTCTCTATAAAAAAATGCATAATTTTTCTAGCTCAGACATTTCTCACATTCCTCAGAACAGTAGTCCTTCTTAATTCTTGAAATGATAATCATAGAATCATAGAATCATAGAGCCATGGAATGGTTTGGATCAAAAGGGAACTTAAGGCCCTTCAATTCCAAACCCCTGCCACCTCCCAGTGGATCAGGGGGCTCAAAGCCCCATCCAGCCTGGCCTTGAACATCTCCAGGGATGAGACAGCCACCACTTTTCTCAAGAAGGAAATACTGGTGGCGCAGGAGCAGAACATCCCCGTGTGCTCTAAAATAAGTCAACAGGGAAAAAGGCCATCTTGGCTTAACAGAGAGCTCTGTGTTGGTCTAAGGAAAATGAGAAAAATCTATGAGCTTTGGAAGAGGGGGCAGGCATCTCAGGAGGACTGCAAGGAGCAGGTGAGATCATGTAGGCAGAAAATTAGAAAGGCTGAAGCCCAACTAGAACTCCATCTGGCCAGTTCAGTGGGAGACAACAACAAATGTTTCTTCAAGTATATTAACAATAACAGGAGGACCAAGGAAAATCTCCCTCCCTTACTGGATGCAAGGGGAATGGTAGTAACAGAGGATGAGGACAAGGCAGAGGTACATAATGCCTTCATTGCCTCAGTCTTTAACAGGAAGGTAAAATGTTCTCTGGGCTCCAAGCCCCCTGAGGCAGAAGACTGTGAAGACCAACCCTCAAAGTTGGGAAGTGCTGCTGGACTGGAGACTGACAAATGTAACTCCCATTTACAAGAAGGGTCAGAAGGAGGATCTGGGGAATTATAGGGCTGTCAGCTTGACCTCGGTACCGGGGAAGGTCATGGAGCAGATCACACTGAGTGCTATAACACAGCACATGAAGGACAGTCAGGTGATCAGACCCAGTCAACATGGGTTTATGAAAGGCAGATCCTGCCAGACCAACCTGATCTCCTTCTATGACAAGGTTACACAGTTAATAGATGAGGGAAAGGCTGTGGATGTGCTCTACATGGACTGTTGTAAAGCCTTTGACACTGTTTCTCACAGTATTCTGATTGAGGAACTGGCTGCCATTGGCCTGGACGGGCACAGCCTCTGCTGGGTGAAAAACTGGCTGGATGGCTGGGCCCAGAGGGTGGTGGGGAATGGAGTTTATTCCAGTTGGAGGCCAATCACAAGTGGTGTTCCCCAGGGTTCAGTGCTGGGTCCAGTCCTGTTCTATATCTTTATCAATGACCTGGGTGAAGGGATTGAGTGCACACTTAGCAAGTTTGCGGATGACACCAAGCTGGGTGGCAGTGTTGATCTGCTTGAAGGGAGGGAGGCTCTGCAGAGGGATCTGGACAGGCTGGATCCATGGGCTGAGACCAATGGAATGGGGTTTAACAAGGCCAAGGGCAGAGTCCTGCACCTGAGGCACAACAATCCCAGGCAGCGTTGGAGAAGAGTGGCTGGAGAGCTGCCTGGAGGAGAAGGACCTGGGGGTGTTGGTTGAGAATGGCTGAACATGAGCCAGCAGTGGCCCAGGTGGCCAAGAGAGCCAAAGGCATCTTGGCCTGATTCAGACACAGTGTGGGCAGCAGGAGCAGAGCAGGGACTGTGCCCCGGGACTGAGCACTGGTGAGGCCACACCTTGAGTAGTGGGGTCAGTTCTGGGCCCCTCACTACAGGAAGGACATTGAGGGGTTGGAGCTCCTACGAGAATGGCTGAGGGAACTGGTGTTGTTTAGCTTGAAGAAGAGGAGGCTGAGGGGAGACCTCATTGCTGTCTACAACTACCAGAAAGGAGGCTGTGGCAGAGCGAGTGTTGATCTCTTCTCCCAAGTGACAGGTGATGGGACAAGGGGAAATGGCCATGAGTTGTGACAGGGGAGGTTCAGACTGGATATTGGGAAGAATTTCTTTACCAAAAGGGTTCTCAGGCCCTGGCAGAGGCTGCCCAGGGAGGTGGTTGATTCACCATCCCTGGAGGTGTTTAAAAAATGGGTAGGTGAGTTTTTGAGGGAGATGGTTTAGCAGAAGGTGGATATGGTTGGACTCGATCTCCAAAGTCTTTTCCAACTGGAAGATTCTATGATGATTCCATGATTCTCTGGGCACTCTGTGCCAGGGCCTCCCCACCCTCATTGTAAAACATCTCTTCCTGCAATCTCATCTCCATCTTCCTTCTTTCAGCTTAAAACCTTTCTCCCCTTGCCCTATATAAACTATTTATCTTCAGAAAAGAGAAGCAGCAGAATTTACCTTTGTACTCTCCTTTTGTCTAGACACTAAATCATAGACATGATTTCCACTAGAAATAGCTTAGGAAGTCACCTGTATTACTCTTTTTCAAAATTAGTTCAGCAATACTGAAAGAAAACAAACAAATTTTAAATTCAAAGCAACAAATAGCAGTATAAAGTGAAGTGTTGTCCATAGTGGGGTAAAGTATTATGCAAGTTAACCAACAAACTATTTGAAAAGGCAGACAGACCTGCAAGTCTTGCAGAAATTTTAAAAACATGGCCACAAAAATTCTCTAGTGGAAAAAAAAGGTCATTATCACATATTTACAGATTTTTGTAATCACAAATGTAAAAAAAAAAGTCATAAAGGGTGTTTTATTTTTATGTGAATGTGCTATGCTGAGAACTGCACCTGAAATTTTATACAAAAAAAAAGCCATTTCAGAGATACAACAGCAGTTTTCAAGCCTGCTTGCCAGGTAAATTACATAAGTCCATTTCCAACTTTGTGAATCTTCTGTTTTGCAGCTGGCTTTCTGATAGTGGGTTCTGCAAAGTGGTTGATGACACATCCGACTACGTGGAATGCTCCTGTTCTCATATGTCCATTTATGCAGTTTATGCCCAAACAGATAACTTGTCTTCATACAATGAGGCTTTTTTCTCTTCTGGATTCATCTGCATTTCAGGTCAGTTGAATTAAGACAGTTTTCTCTTTAATAAAAATTGATGGCTGGTAAAAATGTTGTTTTCTAACAATTTTAGTAACTGATGACGAAGTTTATATTTGGAGGTGTATTAGAGGAGTGTTAACTAAATTAATGCATTAAATTTCCCATTTGGACAGATAATTGCACACCAGCAAATTTTGCCACCGAATAAAAAAGCTCCAGCAAAGAAATATGTTTCCTTGTAATGTTTTATTGAACCATACAAATGATAAATACGTCAATCATTTGGGGGAAGAAACTTGAAAATCCTAAATTCACCTGTGTCTCCATCAGCAGTAGAGTTGTCCTCTTTGTCAGATCTTTCAGACACTTGCAGGCAACCCCAGATGAAAGTAAATTTTGCTTCTGGTGTTGAAAGGCACTGTGCAAGCAGCAACCTGAAAATAGTGGACTCACTAAGAAAGCAGATTAAATGGATTCTTAATCTAACCTTGCAGCACTTCAATGTAGTTCTGGATCTGTTCCTTGTGAGGGTTGTGACTTCTAAGCTCCGTCATCACTGTATAAGTAAGAAAAAAGGGCAGCTAAATCCCCTATTTATCACTTCACAGCAAACTGCCCTAAGAGACTAAAGCAAGACTCCTGAATAACTTTAAAAACTCAGCCACAAAAAAGAAGACAAAGAGAAGAAAACCCTGTGGTTTTCATCTACTTTATACCAATTGATTGTATTATTTGAGAGTAATGAAAGAATTTTTTATCAGATAAAAAAAATTGTATTTTACAACACAGTTAACCTCTAAATTAGATTTTGTAGTGAAAGTGGAAAAAAAAAGAGACAAACTCAAATAAATGTAATTACTGGTTTACAGAAAAAAGGTAAATTGATGAGAGAAATATGCTATAGAATGCAGAATGCTATAGAAACTGAAGAAAAAAGCAATACAGAGTAAGCAAATGTGCTACAGAAAATAAAGCTAAGAGAAATACTTTGCTGAACTGGAAGAAATAAAGATGTACAGATCCTCGTTCAGCACTGGTTGTTTGTTGTAATCACATGCCATAGGAATGTATTTTAAAAATTAGAACATCTTAGCCTCCTAAGGGTTTGCCTTGAATGTAACTGGAACACCTTTCAGTTTATTTTGGTTGGATGGCAGTGTTTTCTTATGTGATTATATAAATATATATGTAAATCTAGTGATTAACAAATTTCTTTAGATTTAAGAGCTATAAATATTTATTTCTCTAGTGTCTCCACCTGGGTGTGCAGATTAGAGTAAAAAAGTAAGACAAAACCAAATAATAGCACAGTAGAGTGAAATAGAATATTAGTATTTCCAAAGTTTTGTTATGTCTATAGTTGTATAAATATATTTTGAAAGGTTTGGAAATGGTTCTTTCTGCAATGATTTATTTAATTCATATCTTATAAATACTTATAGTTCAGCAGTCTGTCTCAAGAGAGAATAAAAGATCTGCCTTAATTATCCAAACACCTGCCTTTCCTAAGGTGTGGAAGTGCACAAAAAATTTACTCTATATGAGGTTTATCACTGTTTCCCTTAGTGGCTCACCTCTTTTCTTCCAAGAACTAGTTACTGGTAGGCAAGGGGCTGTCTAGTTCATGTTCACAATGAATTAGTGATGTGAAAAGTGGTGTAAATCTTTCTGAGTACTGCTGTGATAGATTTCTATGCTGAACATAAATGCAATGGGAGACTGGCATTTGGAAGTTTATAGCTATCTTCACCTAAAGCAATACTACCCAGCTGGAGGCATTTTTTTGTTTGTTTCTAAAAGCATTTTTTGATGCAGTAATATGAAGACTGAGAAGTTACTTTTACTTTATATTTAACTGTTATGACAATCATCCATATAGTGCCAAAATTAAAAAAAAACTAATTTGCAAAAATGCCTTGCTTGCATTATGCAAGCATTTTAGCTCCCTAGCCTATAAAAAAGTTAAATAGAGGCTAGTACTTCAGTAACAAATTCTTGAGTGATCCCAGTGTGAAGCACAGTGACCATATTCTTTCTCATCATAGCATGGTTTGTGTTGGAAGGGACCATGAAGTTCATCTAGTCCAACCCCCTTATTATTTTTACCTAGCATACTTTATTAGCCTAATTTCCCTTTTTTTTTGTTGTTTGCTCCTGTGTAGGCTTCACATTGGCTATAATTTCCCACCTTTTCTGCACCAGATGTGCAATGTTTGCAGCTAAACTTCTTACTCACATGATGGTTGCTTGTTTGGGTACTCAGGTAAGAAAAAAGACTGAATCCTCTAACTGTAAATTAAGTGAGTCTTTACTTCCTATTTCCTTCTTTCCATGGCCATGTCTGAATAGGCCTCTGTTTGTTTTCCACAGTATAAATGCTTTTGGCAAATGTATAATTTCAACATATGAAATGCATAATTAATCCAATAGTCAGATCTTATGTGAGAAATTCAATTGAAATCATACATTTTCTGAAGACATTTACAGAAAACTTACGAGTGTTGCAGCCACAGGAGAAGATAGTCCTGCATCTGGAGTAACAAATATTTTGATGATGGGGTTCCATCACTAACATTATTATTTATTAACTAGATAAATATGATTAGTTCTAAATTCTGTGGGGAAAGTTTATTTTGAGTAGTAGATGCTGAAAGTTCTTTTGCACTCGAGTAGTTGTGGGAAGGAGTAGTTACAAAAATTTTAAATAATAGAAGAGAATAAACTGTAGAAAGTCTTCCTAGTTCTATCATGTTATTTCAAATAGTAGCTAATAGATTGTCAGTAAACTGAAGCAGCACATAAAAGGAGAATATGTCTCTCTGTCCTATAAAATATACATTCCTCAGCTTTGGTACATCTGATAAGAAATGTAAAGCTATGAATAACCTCAATGATCTTAAAATTATTTTATGGATTACTTAAGAAGAAGATATATTTATTTTTAATGCTAGAAAGATGATTTAAATACAAATTTAAACACATGCTGAAGGCAGAGATATTGAGAGAATTAATCAAATTAGTGGGCAGGTATTCAGAGGAATGTGTCGTACCAGGGAAGTTCTTTGTAGATAACTGAAATGGCCTTGTGCTACCTGTAAAATTTTAGCAACTGGCGTATCTCTTATACAAGATTTTTTTATACTGCCATGGTTTGTGTGTAATTTTGTTCATGTTACCTCATGATATCGTTCTTCGTTGTACAATGAGGTGTATGGATTATGTTCATCACTCAACTGGACTTACAATGAGCAGGAAAGTTCCCCACAGCACTTCTAGAGTGATGGAATACTAGCGAGGTTCATCCAACTTGGGATGTAAAAGTATTTTGACATCTCAGTTCTCGATTTTTGAAACACACTGATTTTTTTAATAGTTTTGTGCTAAAAACAGAAAGCTGGTTTGTTCCAGGGGCCAATAATGTGCGTGCTTACTACTGTACAAATGTGCAGACTTAATTTGGAACACACAGATCATAGCACAGGTAAGGACTTGCATATGGTAATGTCTTAAGATTACGCATAACAAGACCACTGAGGGCTTTGCAGCACATTTTACATTCTAATGATTTGATTTTGCAGACACTTCTTCAAATTTTCCTTTGCAGTGAATGTTGAATTGCCTGTGTTCCCAGAACTGTTTGCTATTTTGCATATAATTTAACTGTCCTTATCCATGATGCATTCTTTTTTATGTCCAATCATTCTCTATTTCTTTGGTGTTATGTTGGATTTCCAACACAGTGAACCTTGTTTCTTTTTCCAGTGAGATTCTCTTTCATGGAGAGTTTTTTTTTAATATAAGTCTTTTGTTTGTTTATTTGTTTGTTTTTTTTCTATAAGGACTCCTTACCAGGTCTTTCACACCCATTAAAACATCTTTACCTGTAAAACAAGTGTCTTTAAAAATGGTATTAAAGGTTCATTTGCTAACTATATCTTAGGTGAAAAGTTAAGGCCCAACTACCTGTCCAAAGTTCCCAAACCCCCAAAATTAATGTGTTAAATGGTATCCCAAATCAGGATTTGTTGTGCTTCAGGGCATTATTTGTGTGACCTGCCTTGGTTCTCTAGTTTCTGTAGAGTTATTTTGTAAGTTACCTTTATCATCCTTGGATTTACTTAGCTGCTGTAGTAGTTAGTGAATTTACTTATTTCTGAATATAACCTGAACAAGATTTCCCCTGATGCACTGATAGAATTTTAATTCCAGGTCTTAACAGGCTGCTAGACTTGTGTTCCTCCATTATCAGGCCAGTGCTGCAACTGCTTTGCTGTAAAATTAACATCATGCTGTCACGCATACACCTGCCAAAAAATGTTTAGTCAAAGCAGGTACAGCAATAGGAAACATTTCACTTGAGCATCGTATTCAATTGAAATTCAATTTTCATGAAAGTAGTCTAAATCAAATTATCTACTAAATATGCATGGAAGAACTTTAAAAAAGACATTTTTAAATCTTGACCTAAGTGGAAACTAAAACAAAAAGTTGTTGTATTTTGTGTTAAATGCAGCTTTATTTAAAAGTTACAAGCATACCACTTCTAAATTGTCATACACTGATGTGCAAGCATACTGTCAGTATCACACCTAGCAGCTCTTATCTGCTGACAGTTCCAGGTTTCAAATAGTACCTCTAATGCTATCTCATAGGTTTCTTCTCCAGGTTGTCAGGAACATGGGCATGGCTGGAGACCAGCTTAGGGAGAGACTAATCGTCCAGGGCTGAGTATAAACAGAGATTCTGGGCCTTGGAGCCGAGGGTGTCAGTGGAAATTCCAGATGGGACTGACTGGGACCATTAAGATTTACTACAGCACTCCATGCTCTGACATAAAGACAGATTCTCTCATTTTCATATTGCTCTCTGGTAAGCATTTTATGGCAGACTGGATGGTTTGAATGTCTTTGTTTTTCCATCTTTCTTCTGGAAAACAGACAAAATTTTGAGAATTAGAGAAGCTATCTGAAAGGCATGTAACTCAGAGGTGGAGAAAATTGGCAATCACCAATCCAGGAAAAGATTACAGAAGGTAACAGATTAAAATAGAAAGGGTTTTCAACTTAAGCTTTGTCAGGGAAAGTTTAGACTTGATATGAGGAAAAAGTTCTTCACTGACAGGGTGATTGGCCATTGGAATGGGCTGCCCAGGGAGGGGGTGGAGTCACCGGCACTGGAGGTGTTTAAGGGGAGACTGGATGAGGCACTGAGTGCCATGGTTTAGATGATGGTTGGTGTTAGTGTTGGTGTTAGTGTTGGGTTATAGGTTGGACTCGATGATCTCAGAGGTCCTTTCCAACCTTGTAATACTGTGATACTGTAACTAAGAGTATAAAAACGCCATTATTTTCTTTCCTTTTTCATGTACAAAAGTATTCCTGGGAAGTCAGATGTCTCTGGTAATGGAACACTGCACTCGGTTCTGGATGTTGGATAACTTTGAAAGTGAGAAAGTTATTTTCGGCTTTGGCCGCGGGCTCTTCTGTCTGCTGGTTGTCTTTTGTTCAAATACACTGCATTTACATTTTTACAAGAAAAATGAATATCCAGAATAATTCTTGAACAGTTCCATGTGATGTATAAATACAACAAATTATTTTAATGGAAGAGATACTGTTTAGAATGGTTCTAAGTCCTTTCATTATTCATCCTCAAGCCTTAAAATGCTTGGCTCTCCTGATCTCTTTTCCTTTTGCCGTGCAATTATTCTGCAAGTTTAAAACTAAACTTTTGGAAGAGGATTTTAGCAGTTTAGCTAGTTAGCTGGCTTGGAAAGGAAGGAAAGACAGTTTGGTAGCAGCTGTTCCTCAAAAGAGAGCGTCTCTAAGGCAGAGAGAAATGAGAAGGGATGTGTTTGACAAGAGTGAGCCAAACTACAGTGCAAGCTGCTCCAAACAGCTGAAGGAAGGTCTTCATGCAGTTACTGTGTTGTGATAGGTCGGCATATGTTCTGCCTCCAGAGAACCACCCTGATCAGGAAGCTGAAGTTTAACAGAAAACTGTAAATAGAAGATGTTTGCACAGCTATACTTAGCTACAAGCATTCAGAGACTATACACACGATTAAATGTTTACAATACAATTGAATATTCTGTGGCGTTGCTAACCAGTAACTCTATATGAGAGGAGATATTTAAGGCAGTCTTATTTGAGAACTTATGTGAAAATCAGGTCTTAATAATTCCTAGTTTAAATACAAGAAAAACATTATTAATTTCCATTTTATCTAGTAATATTTACACAGTAGCAGACACTGAATTTGTACCTAGTAGATCTCAGACTCTCTAGAGAATGGAGGAAGCTGATGTTTCTGTGTGCAGTTATATTTTTAGCAGAAAGGAAATCTAGGAAGTTTTTCAGGTTGGCTCCACTGTTCTGTACATATGTGAATAATTAATTTTCCTCTGTCTGCACTGGATGTTTATTAGAGTTGTGGGGTTTAGGTTGTTTTTTTTTTAATTGCAACCAGTGCACTAAATACTGTTATCTCTAGATGGCAGTCAAACCTTTGCAGCACACTGCTCAGAAAGTTGCTTCTTCCAAGACTCTGCCTGTTTTGTGGTTGCTCACAGTAATTGGTTTGACTCTGTCAGCGATGGGGAATGGTGATTCATAATATTCGACCTTCATTTCATTCTTGGTGTGTCTGGAGCTTCTGGTGTTAATGGAGCATGTGTAAAGCATTCAAGACTGGATGTTTCACCAGGTGTTTGGTGACACTCATCGGAAAGACATAAAAGGCTAGATATATCTCAAAGTTTTTTTTTCCTTTCCAGTGTGATATTTACTGAAAGAATCGTGATATCTCCAAAAAAATATTATTTCTTGAATCATTAGTCATAGCATTTTATTTGTTTGTTTGTTTAACTAGCATGTTATAACTTAATGCAACAGTACTTTGAATGCACAAGGAAAAAAAAGTACTGGGTTGATATTTTCAGTTTTGGAGTAATTTTAGGTGAAGATATATGCATTTTCAAAATTAAAGTGTAGTGAGAGCATACTTCCTAGTGTCCCAATACAGTTATACTAATGAATAAAATTCTCCCTTTCAAAAAAATTAAAACCTAGATTACAGTCTTTAATAGAAATGATTGCTTATGGCTCCCGTGCTTTTGCCTGGAAATTCCCAGGCAGAAATACGAGAATAAGCAATTTTAACATGGCCTTTACATGTATGCTGAGCTTGATGCAACTTGTCCACACTAAATTTCAGTGTGGATGTTTAAGACATCTCTACAGCACATGCTAAGTATTGCAAATAACATGGACATGTACTGAGTTCTCCATTTAGTCTTATTGTGTGCACACTGCTGACCTGCAATATATAGAATAGCTATTTCTCTGGAATATTTGAACATTCCCAATCCATTTACAGCAATATTTGTGTACAAATGGTCTGCTGTTCTTCTGGTCACTAATGCAAAATAAAAGTCTGACAGTTACATAGTGAAAAAGGCATCTGAGGAATAGTGTCATCCTATTTTTGTCAAAAAAAAAGTGTGTATTTCTGATTTAACCAGTTCTCAAGCTACAGTAGCACAGTCAACATTGTGATATCTGCAATAATTACCAACCTGGCTAGCCAAATTCATCCTTCCATTGACTTCAATAGAAATGCATGTTGAAGAATTATACTTACTGTGTTTAACTCTTTGATAATTGTGTGTTATTCAACCTGAGCAGAAATACAAGCATGTGTCAGTTACATCTTTTAAGAAGTTGTGCAAAGAATTCTAGTTAAAAAAACTGTTAAACACTTATTTGAAAATTATAAAATGCAGCGTTGGTAAAATTGTTGTTTCATTTTCTGGACTTACTCAAATTTGAAGTAAGATAGAAAACCCAATTCTGCCAAAACTAAGGTAGATTTTAAAGATGTGATGAAATCACCAAGTTGTGATTCGGGGACGGGATAAAATGATCATAGGCTCTGTCTGCCATTGTATAAAAGTGAAATTTCATTAACTGTGAAATGTTGCTTCTGCTTTATTGTCTTAACCTTAGCATTTCTTTTCCAAATGAGAATTCTTACTTTCTCCCAGGCATGATCAAAACCCTAAAGAAATTGACATATGTGCCTGGACACGAGGTGTTCACAAAGAATATTCCAGAATATGGCGGGTAGAGTGATCCACTGTGCTATCCACCACACAATGGATGGTCCCAGTTACCTGTCTGAGTGCCTGCCTCTTTCTTGGCAGCAGAGAGAAGCCTTCTTCTCAGTTCAGACCTCCACTTTTTACTCATTTGATAGGAAAGAGTAAATAAAGGGCTGTCTATGAAGAAGTCTGATAATGAAGCTCTTGGAACAGGAAACAACAAACATTTTTATGCACAACTCTACAGTTAGGGCCCAGTTGCCAAGGGTGAGGGAATTTACTTTATAAAACCTACTTGTCTTTAAAGAGAAGTAGGCCAGAGATTTCCTTACTATGACCTGACATCAGTAAATAATGCTGAATGTGATACCTCTGATTCTACATGAAGTAGAGAAACTCATAATGTTTGAGAGGGTACAGAGAAAACAAAATAAAACTGGACCCAATAATCCAGAATTGGTACCCGCTCTAGAAATTCAGCTCAATCACAGTAAATAAATGCTAGTTGCTTTACAGCAGCAGTCACACTGTTCCAGGGTATGAGGTGTATATTCCTTAGTCCTGCTGCTAACACGTTCCAGTATCACACAACATGCAGAGATTTCTTGGAGTCTTACCTATTTTCTTTCTTAACTTTGCAAGAACTTCCTAGTTCTTCCTTAAACATTCCTCCCAGTGACTGTGTTAGTGGGTTTCATATTGAATTAATTACTTATCAGCTGATTTCAGTCATTCCCATAAAGTTAGAGCACAGTGTTAAGTTCATGCAGCTTCTTTCAGAAGCAGTTTTAACCTAGTAATAATTAGAACTATTAGGGGATTAGTTTGCATAAAAGGCAGTTCTAAAGTTATCTAAATTGAATGCTTTTACAGCAGAGCTATATAGTTTTATGATCAGTAATGCTCTGAGGGCCCATCTCTATTACTTTATGTAACTACTTGTGAGCCTGCAATATCAAAGAAGAATCAGTCAAAGCTGAAGCTAACCAAGGATTTGTAATAGAAGAAATTTGTCTCAAGAAGTAAGTGAATTTATAAGTTGTATTCATCATAAGTATCTTAGAATCATAAAATGGTTTTTATTGGAAGGGACCTCAAAACCCATCCAATTCCCCTGCGATGGGCAGGGACATCCCCCACTGGATAGGGTGCTCAAAGCCCCATCCAACCTGGCCTTGAACAGCTCAAGGAATGGGGCAGCCACAGCTGCCCTGGGCAACCTTTGCCAGGGCTTTGCCATCCTCATTGTGAAGCATTTTTTTCTAATGTCTAGTCTAAAACTTCTCCTTTCTGATATAAAGCCACTCCCCCTCTTCGTATCCCTACACACCCTTGTAAAAAGTCCCTGTCCAGCTTCTCTGTAGCCCCTGGAAGGCTGCTATGAGGTCTCCCTGGAACCTTTTCTTCTCTGGGTTCAACAACCTCAACCCTCTCAGCCTGTCCTCATAGCAGAGATGCTCCAGCCCTCGGATCATCTTCACAGCCTTCCTCTGGACCTGTTCCAACAGTTCCATGTCCTTCTTGTGTTGGGGATTCCAGAACTGGACACAATATTCCAGGTGGGGTCTCCCCAGAGCAGAATGAGGGGCAGAATCCCCTACCTCACCCTGCTGGCTGCACTTCTCTGGATGCAGCCCAGGGTATGCTTGGTCTTCTGGGATGTGAGGGCATATTGCTGACTTATTCTCATAAACCAGCACCTCAAGTACTTCTTCACAGGGCTGCTCCCACTCACATCATCCCCCAGCCTGTATTGAAACCATGGATTGCTCTGACCCAGGGGTAGGACCTGGCCCTTGGCCTTGTTGAACCTCATGAGGTTCACACAGCCCAACTTTCCCAGCTTGTCCAGGTCCCTCTGGATGACATCCCACCCTCCTGGAGTGCCCACTGCCCCGCTCAGCTTGGTGTCATCTGCAAACGTGCTGAGGGTGCCCTCGATCTCACTGTTGATGTCATCAGTGACACTATTAAACAGCACTGGTCCCAGCACGGACCCCTGAGGACACCGCTCGTCACAGGTCTCCATCTGGACATCGAGCCATTGACCACCACTCTCTGAATGTGACCATCCAACCAATTCCTTATCCACTGAAAAGTTCACCCATCCAATCCACATACGTCTGGTTTAGAGAGAAGGATGGTGTGGGGGGTGGTGTCAGAGGTCCATATAGTTTATATCCATAGACATATATACGTACATTTTAAAAATATATATTTTATTGTGTATGCAGTCTTTTAGAATCTGATGATAAGAAATCCTTGTCTGAAGCAGTGAGGCACCTGATCATCAGGAGATGTCTTACACATAATATAACAGTGAGGAAGGACCGCTGCTGTAAAACAATAAGCATTCCGTTATCCGGATCACCTAAACGTCTCCCGAGGAAGTGGGAAGAGTAAAGCTTGCCCACAGGAACCTTATTGCAGCCTCTTTCACCCTTCTCCAGTAGGAGTCATTTTGCCTACTGAGTGCCTGGTCAGAATCTGCAAAGCAGGGGAACATCAGATGTGAAATTGCTGTGGCTCTGAGAGGCCTGATGTAAACAGGGGGCTGTAAATAGTTAAAGCTCAGGCAAAAGTAAAAGGCAATGCAGATGCTATTTGAGCAGGTCTTTAAGGTCTCACTCTAGAGAGGAAGCTGAAATGTCTCTATCCCATGGAAAAAGGACAAGAAATACTTTAGTAGTCATGGCCAAGTGATGGAGGGTGTAAGAAATAAAAATGAGATATTTATATAATTGAAACTTTAAGTTACATTTTTTCATTAACTGACACATGATTTTGGTCTCTGACTGGTAACTTATTGTGCAGCAGTGCCCACATATTTCTCCTTCTGCTGTTCATAGGGATAATGTTGCTTACCACCTTTGTTGACTTTTCTGATGTTGAGTCACCGTGTAGTGTTAATGCACAGCCTGTTAGTATCTTCTTATGGATTATAGCCTAGTGTTTGCCAAAACTCAGATATATGAGCAATACTATAACATATGTTAGAATGCTGCTACATTATCTCACACCTCCTGTCCTCATTGCAAACAGTCAAATGTTTTGTTTATCATTTTAAAGTATAAGAGTACGAGATCTCTATCAGCTAATGCCCCCCAGCTCTTTTTACATTATACCCTCTTTTTTTCCCAACATCACAAACAGTTGGAGACCACACACGGAGAGGAATTGGTAGCAACATTCCCAAGTTGTCTATCCATTGCTTTGCTCTCTGTCTTACTGTGAAGCAGGTTTATACTGCTACCTGTCTCTGCTACAAGCTTTTCATTGTCATTTTTCAACTCCTATTCCCATTTTCTGCCTCCTTTCTTCCTTTCCCTTTGTTCTGTCCACTGATGTGTGCCATTGTGCTTTAATAAAAAGGCAGGTATCTGTTACTTCTAATTAGCAAATCTCCCGTTGCTCATTTCTCCGCTAAAGGCTTTCCTCAGCCCTGTCTTGATGGGAAAAAGAACCTGAGCAGTTGCTGTTACCCATAAATCCAGGCCCTAGCAACAGCCGTGCAGTGTTAATCTGAAGTTTCCAAAACATCCTTAACTCAACTTTATCTTTTAGGACAAAAAGTCCATAGAACATGAACAATAGTGCCTCTATAGTTTTCCATTACAGCCAATTAAAATTATGGTAACTGCTGAATTCTTACTTTCTGGTTTTACTCCACCACCCTCACTTGGATTTCTTACATTCATGTGCAGGAATACGTGCAAAAATACTTTTAAAAAGAATCTTCTTTGTTTCCATTTTTGGCAGTTTTCTGATGACCTACTTCTTCATATCTTCCAGGCAGTTTGCGTTTCATACATGGTAGATTAACAAGTCCTTTTCAAGACTTGATTTGATTAATTAATGGTATAAATGAAATCAGAATCTGACCTTGCACTATTCATACAACAAGTGTAGTTTTAAGTGTATTTGGTTTCTGATTGCATTTGAAAAATATTGAATGAGGTTTTCATAAATACGAGCTTACTAATGATTAAAGTTAGATGTGATTAAATACACTCGTATAGTTTTTGGTAGTTTAATCAGCAGGATATAGTAAAATTTTATACACTGGATGTGCTTTTGTTCACCAAAAAAATCAGATGGTGACTTTTCCTGCTGTTATACAGTAAGTGCTTTTGATAATGGCATTATTTGGATATATAAGTATCAAACAAACAGGTCACAATACAAAGGCAAAGCAGACAGTCAATTTGGTTGTTCTTTTATATCCCATGTGGGTAATTTCAGTATTTTGTGCTAAATAAAATATTATTTGAAACAAAGACACTAATACAAATGTAGATCTGGACAATATCTGAAGAATAAACAGGAAAACCATAAATGCAGGGGATGATGGTGAATGACCAGTGAAATAATAAGTCAAGAGTTTGGGCTGTATATTAGCCAGAGGAAGAAACCAGGAGCGTGTAAATACATGTCCATATGCAGAAAAAAATCAAACTGATTTTTTCAGTCATGAAAAGAGGCTTAAAAGCCATGATGTTTTATCAAGGTCTATGCTGTATTTCCGTATTTCCATTTCTTTTTGCATTAACGGATTTGGAAAATCCAGACAATCTAAAAGATTGCGAAGTGTAAGACCAGATCATGTCACCAACTTCAAACCATTGCACAAGGCAATTCAAAGCCACTGAGGTGCTATTTTGGTGGGAAGGCAGTCACTGAAGAGACATCATATATCAAATTCTGTGGTGTATTGACGCGTAGATTCTGAGCTCGGGTTTGAACTAAGACCGTTTATTAACAGCGAGACCAGCTTTTAATATCCTACAGGTGGCTGTAACAGTGCCTCAGTAATTTTCCACTGTTACAGCAAGCGTGGCAAATATTTTTATGAGCAGTGAGATTCTCTTTCTGAAAATCAGCATTTCCATATCTTAGTTCACATATCCTAATTGCTTATCTAAAACAATGTCACAGTGCCCCTTGTATTTCACTCCATGTACTAAATTCTTGTGTCTTGTTGTGGCTTTTTCCAAAAAAAGCATTACAATGTCTCTCTGCAAAGGCCTTTCTTGATCCACTGAAATATTTGACCTTGCTTTTAGAATCGCTAAAAAATTCCACTCAATTCTTCCTAAATGCATAGCTAAGCAGCTGGTAGACAGCCATTCATTCAAAGAAAGTGAAGTAACTAGGAAAGATTTTTTTTTTTTTTGTAATAAGATGGATGAAAGAACAGAAACCAACTTCTAAACCAGTACAAATTAATTTGTGTGGCTGGAACATTTGCCGAGGGGTTAGAATTTTCCGTGTCTCCAGGAAAGAAGAGAGAGGGCAATAAGCAAACAGAAGATAATTAACTGCTTCGTTTTACTTCACAGCTGGAATGAGATAGGAATCTTCCCTTGGTCAATAATTCTGGATCAACTGGCAAGAATTAACTTGGGAAGCACAGAAATCTTAAGATTACTGGTTGGCTGTGAGTAAACAAACAGAGTTGAATTGAATGTACACCCAGCCATCTCATCATTTACTCAGTGATATTAAATGACTGCTCCACCCCAAGAGTTGAGTTTTTGATGAAAACTGCTAGATGCCCACCCTGCTCCTTGCACAGACGGTGTCCAAAGAGGTACAGCACTTTATTGTGCCTTGTAAGAGTTTTAGATGGATACTGCTCTAGTCCAAGGTCTGCCAGAGACCTGTGTTCCAGCCAGTCCAAACATAGATCTTTCACCATTGTGTAGAAGCAGTTGGCAAGGAGGGACAATACAAATGTTTTCACAATGTTGTGTGAGGTCAAGCCAATCCCCCTTGCGTGTGCTTTCAGGGTGATTGTGCTTTACAGTGTACAGGTTCAAAAGCAGGAAAACTCAGTCTTGAAAGTAAGTTAGGAAATAATGTCATGGTAGGTGATCTTTTTTTCTTTAATATGTTCCCAGAATGAGAACAAAGTTGGGAAGAAAGAGACCAAGAAGTCATATGGTGTGGATGTGTCCCATGAAGATACACCAGCCCTCTAAAACTAACACACACATGTATTTCATCTTCCCACCAGTGTGAATGATTCAGCACAAAATGAGAGGCAAATAGAGAAACAGATAGATGAAAAATGTAGATACAGAACTCTCCTATGTAAATGGCTCTTATTTACTGCAACTTGTTACTCCTGAAGCATTTTTAAAACAGTTAAAATACACTCAGTTCTGAGTATTATCTGTGAACTGGAGACTGCAGTATGCTTCAATTGGAGACAATTACATCAGGATTTTAATAAGTTCTCCGTGGGAGATAAAAGACGGAGATCTATAACGAAGTCTATCCTCATATTAATTCATGCTCTTTAACTGGAGCAGATCCTTGCAATCTCTTACCTTGGAGCAGAGTTCTGAGTAGGTGGGTGGTTAATGTGTTCCTAAACCCTCATCACAACAATTGCCAAGTTATTAATTCATGGTGATACGCAGAGTTCTGTCCTTCACTTGGCACAGGTTAAAGCGATGTTCATGTATTAATCTTGATATTTTCTATAAATACATACCTTACCAGCTACTTTATGCAGACCAAAATATGGCATTAATACATGGCAGCTCATTACTTAGTTTTGGCTGAGATCAAATATGATGGCAACGAATCACTTCTGTTTGGGTATATCAGCTTCCCAACTTTGAAGAACAAAAGCCTTCAGCTTACAGTTGATAGCAAATGTTATCTTTTGTTAAAATATGCTTTGTTAATATCAGACTGGTGTCTTAAAGCATTGTGCTACTGTGTTTCATTGGAAGAGAAATGGGATAGAAGCAAATAGTCAACATGTGATTAGTGAGTTTAAAACATTATCTTTTCAGATAATTTGTGTTATAAAATCCTACAACTTAGTGACAGAAATGTCACATTTACCTTCCTCTAACTGTGTGAAATTTTTCCTACATAATGTATTCCTGATTGTGTTAATTTAATGGTTTTACATGAATTTAGCTTTGACATTTCTAGGATTTAGACTGTAAGCTCTCTTTGTTCTGTGCCTCTGTTCTTGGCACCACTAAAAGGACAAAATAAAAGGTGAACTTTGATTGTACCAATTGTAATAATAATATAAAATGATTCCTGATATAGGAAACAAATGTAAGACTACGTTGATCTTCTGTTTAGAAGCGTAAATTGAAAATGGATCTTTTCGTCACAAGTACAAATAGGAATTAACTCCTTTGAAATCTGGTGATAGCTATGGAACAGGCTTGCACCTGAGCATGCGTTGCTCTGGCCAGGAGCAGGAGTCACTGGGGACTGGGGACACTGGTTACCTGGAAGATTATCCTTTCAATTTATAACAAACTTTTACCAAGGTTTAGAAACCCAGAAAGTATGTGTGGAAAAAGGTAGAATCATAGAACCATAGAATCATGGAATGGTTTGGTTTGGAAGGGACTTCAAAGCCCATCCAGTTCCGCCCACTGCCATGGGCAGGGACAGTTCCCACTAGATCAGGGTGCTTAGAGCCCCACCCAACCTGGCCTTGAACACCTCCAGGAACGGGGCAGCCACAGCTTCCCTGGGCAGCCTGGGCCAGGGCCTCCCGGTCCTTGTGGTGTGAAAATGTGATGAGAGAACTTTCCGAAGGTCACTGCTCACAGCTGTCAGTTTTGACATCCTGCTGCAGTCTGTGACCCTCATCATACAACTGTGGTAGCTTTCACACCATCTGCTTTCACAATGACAAAACTCCTTACCAACCTTTGCCACAGGAAAAAAGCACCTTCACAAACTTTCTCTGTAAAGCTGAGATGCACAGGTGTTATTAGTGAGCCTGATAAATGTCAGATTCCCATAGATAGTCTGTTTGTCACAGGAATGTAGAACAAGTTTATTTTTGTAAACTCTGAAATTACTAACATGTTGTCCTCAAAATGTTATAATATTCTACAGGATTCTGTTAACATTTACCTATGTAAATATGCAATAGTCATCCCCTTTTCAAAAGTAACTGCTTAATTAGCTAATCTAGTTTTACAAAACTGGAAATGTTTTTTTTTTCTATAAAGCAAAGACAAACTAATGTGGGGCTTTATTATTCAGCAGTTCCTTGCCCACTCAATTAGTCCATAGTTGCATAAATGTTACTCACTTGTAGCTTTGTTAGTTTATGAAATGCTGCTCTGTTTGTTCTAATTACAATCTGCTAAAATCTATAAACAGCAATTTGAAGAAAACATCTCAGCTGAGGAATTTTTGCTATAAAGAATTCACTTTGGCTTTATCTCCACCAGATGACTTTCCTGCTTGAAGTTTCCTCTGAACATTGCATCATATTGCCCTTTCAGAATAACTGAAGTTGCTGAGGGTTTTTGATTGAGATATATAGAGGATGACTCCAGTGTTGGAGGTCATCATTTGCTATCGGTGATGAAAATGGAAGCGTTGTAGCTTCTCTTGGCTTATTTCATATTTGTCTACCATTTAGTTTTATATGACCACAAGAACTACAATCCTGAACGATCTTGGATGCTGAATAATCCTAGTGAGTCCATTACTTAGGCAGTCTGGTATACCATGGAACTGTAGTCAAACACTTCGGGAACACCAAATACAGAAAAGAAATGCCTTGTAGACTTTATTTGACACCATTCTAATTTTTTAGCTACTATGCAGGTAAGGAGTTGAAGGAATTGTAGCTGTAGTAACTAGCTTGCAACCCAGGTTCAACATTATGCTTTAAAATTCTCAGATGAATTTACTGCATTTTTTTAAGGGGAGAGAACATACTTTTAATTCCAGTTCTACAGAGTAAAATAAGTGGACAGAGTTCCTGTAATTTAATTTTCAGCATTTCTTTTCTCAAACAAAGGGAATTGGGATGTATTCTCAACTCAATCTCAACATTGCTTTCTAATATTGTTTCATGCCTGCTTGTGAAGACTTTCAAATAAGCATTGTAAATTATTTTCATCCAAGAAACAAATTCATGAGGTTAAGAATAGGCTCTTGTTTGATAATTACAATCTAACATGCTTTCAGTAATCCAGCAAATTACGAGCTGTCATTTACTCACTACTAAAGTGGGTTTTCTTAAGATAGAATGAGATAGATGGAATACTTGTGGTACATGCCCCAAAATAAATGACTTTCTAGGTCACATTTTTGAACACCTCTTTTTAATAAGGCCAGTGCAAAGCTTTATGCAGTAACTTCCTACGACAGACAGTGCTGTTCAGAAAAGTCAGGTATCACTGATAAATTAAGAACATGCATCAATAACTTTAGGCTGTAAGTTCCCTTTCCTTTTCCCATCCTACAAAGACTTTCCTGCAAATGAGGTAGAAATCTGGATTTTTCCTTATAGTTTCTTTTAGCCTCAGTCCAACTGTGTGGTCATTCAATAGCATAACTGCCCTCTCTTTGTTTATCATGACTGAGCAGAATAACAGCAGTTGCCACACTTTCAAATGATACAAGATTTCTGAAATTAATGATATTTTTAAGTAAGTTCTATGTTTTGTTTGATTTTTACTTCTTTATTGTTACATTTCCTTTGGGGATTGTTGTGCTGCTAAAAACAATGCAAATTTTAAGACCAGTAATAACAATATGCTTTATGTAGTTTAATTCCAGGATGTGTTTAGTGTTGCCATAGCCATCTAATTCAGTTCCAAGCCTATTCCCTCTAGCTGAGGTCTGGTTGCTAACTTTCACTCAGAGCTGTATAATTACAGGAGTAGCCTAACGGGTAGGCTCTGTCCTGAAATGTTTGGTCTTAAAAATATTTTAAGAATGATAAAATGGAAAATATGT
The DNA here is from genome assembly GCA_033556795.1 of Tapera naevia. Taxonomy (NCBI): domain Eukaryota; kingdom Metazoa; phylum Chordata; class Aves; order Cuculiformes; family Neomorphidae; genus Tapera; species Tapera naevia. Next base: position 175,189 of record JAUMJJ010000066.1, read on the forward strand.
TTAACAAGCAGAGTAAAAAATTTACTGTCCCACCAAACAGTTCAGCAGTGCAATAAAAAACAAGTAGATTTAATCCAAAGCCTATGCCATCCTAGAGGTGTTGATGAAATTGTATTGGGCCCATGCAATTGTTTTATGTTCTATGTGATATGGACGTGCTAACCCCCCTAAACATTTGGACTGTAAATATTGTAAAACTAGCAGTGTATCACTAAAATGCTGGTCCATCAGTGTTAATATAGCCATACCCTAGATCAGATTACAGAATTTTGCTAATCTGTATGGAATTTTTCACCTTCTTTTCTAAGAGAGGTGTTTTTGGTTTTGTTTTTTTTTTTGCTTTCATTGTTTAAAACCTGTGTGGTCAAAGAAATACTGGGAGAATATATTATTGCTGTTGTCCCTATTTTTACTTCAGCTACTAACATGTCCCTCCTAACTTTAACAGTTGTGGCACAAAAGGTATGGAGTAGGTTGAAGAATGAGTGCTTTCAATATATCTTTCTGCTTTCATTGGAGTTTTATCAAGCCTAGAAGACTGTTATAAATAAGAAAAAGTGCTCTAGATCTACTTTATCATTTGAAGAAATATATTTATGCCCTCCATCTTCATAGCTGACTGTCCTTTACTCACGGCACTGGAGTTTCTTTCTTTCTAAGATCAAGGAAAGAGCCTACAATTTGCTTATTTGACGGCCTTTGAGGTGGGTTTTTTTTTTTGCTTAGGAAGACTTATGTTGGTAAAGGTCATCAATATAGTACTAAGTGAGTCTCAGTCTACTTTGGGAATGGGGAGTTTTTCCCCTGTGTGATAAGATTCCCATCAATATTGGCCTTGTCTTTTTTTTTGTAGTTGTTTTTTTCCCACTTCTGTGTAAAATATCGGAAATGGTGATTCCATATCTTTTTTGATAATGGGCCACTTCTTCTCTATCTGTGTTATTGCTGGTATCTCTTCCAAGAACAAACCTGTCCATGAAAATTCCTTCTGTCATATAGTTCTTCAGTCTAGTGCTGAGTAACACGTGAGGTGACTGAAGCAGAGATATGAGCAGAGAGCAAGTTTGACCCAAATACAGCTGCTGAGTAGATGTGCACCATGGTAGAAATTAACTGGTCTTTAATAAACAGATCATAGAACAGAATCACAGAATAATTACGGTTGGAGGAACTTCAGAGACCATGTAGTCCAACTCCTTGCTCAAAGGTCCCCTGCAAATTAGAGACCTGCAGAGAACTGTGCAGTTTATATTTCATTCTGATCACAGAAGAATATACTTAGAAGTGGTTTGTTTCTTCACTTCTAGTGTTTCTGGATGGATTTGCAATTCAAACTGGGATTTAGAGCGGGTTTTTTTGATATAACTCAAATTGTCCCAAATTATAAATCAAAAGCTTCCAATTGAAATGGATCATAATTTTAAAACAGTATAAATGCTCTAAGCAGTCAAAATAATTCCGACTATGGTTTAGTTTTGAAAATGGTACATTTAGTGATTACACTTGGAGGCATGAATTAAGATACTTTTGATGGTTTAGCTCGTCAGATCATATTGTTGCCTGCTGAATTTTAGAAAACACAATTATTTGGTTAATTTCAAATGTTTTTATTGTATAAAATGTAATTCTGAGTGATGTGGAGAGAAGATTCAGTCTTCATCACTTTTGTTTCAGAGATATTTGGTTTTAACTTGAGTTATATACAATATAAAAGCTTAGAGTCACCAAATATATTAATATTGTTTTCTAACCTGTTCGCAGGCAATTCAATCAAAACAGTCAAACCAGACTTTCTCTCACACTCTGCTCAGCTGCCCAGAATAACTGTGTAGGTGTATCTGAGAAGCACACTGTCAGCATTTCCTGCTGAAGACTGGAATGCTGAAATGCTGTGCTAGAAGTTCTTCTTGCGGAGCAGGTTTGACCAAAAACAAGACTACTGCATATCTCTCACAGGATCCTTTAGAAACCTTATATCCACCTCCATTTTCTAATCTGTTTCTGTGTCACCTGGTCTCTATGATGTGATCATTTGTTCCTCTGAACTTGAATTTTGATTAGGAATGTGGATTGAGATTAAGCAGTGTAGTGTAATATCAGTTCCTGAGAATAGTGTTCCACTTCGTGTGAAGATACATTTGATAATTAGGTAGCTCATCCATATCAATCATTTTAAGTCTGTTATAGCCTTTGCAAGGTTGTACCTCTAATTCTGAGTTCAGTTTTGGGCTCCTCAATGCAAGAAGGACATTGAGGGGCTGCAACGTGTCCGGAGAAGGGCAACAGAGCTACAGAAGGGTCTGGAGCGCAGGGGTCATGGGGAAGGGCTGAGGCAACTGAGATTGTTTAGCTTGGAGAAGAGGATGCTCAGTGCAGACCTTATCACTCTTTGCAGGTCCCTGAAAGGAGGTTGTAACGAGGTGGGTGTTGGTCTCTTCTCCCAAAGAACAAGCAACACAACGAGTGGAAAGGGTTTCAGATTGCATCAGGGCAGGTTTAGATTTGATAAGAAGAAAAATGTATTTATTGACAGATTGGTGAAGCACTGGAAGAGGCTGCCCAGGGAAGGGGTGAATTTGCCATTCCTGGAGGCATTCAAAAAGCATGTAATGTGGCTTTGGGTCGTGGTTCAGTAGGCGTGGTGAGCCTGGGCTGGCAGTTGGACTGGCTGGTCTTAGAGGTATTTTCCAACATTAGTGATTCTATGATTCTATGAATATATTTTCTCCATTACACATAGAAGAATGAAGAAAAGCAGCACACTGTAGTAGAGCAAAAATACTCCTTTTGTGTTTCTTTTTTTTAAAAAAAAAAGCTTTTAAAACAAAACAAGTGAAAATAAGTGACTATGTGTTGTATACATTATGTTGAAGCTATTAACAGGATCAAGAATAACAGAAAAGGCTCCTGATAAATCCAGGGATAAATCCAGAAGCCTGTATTAGATTTGGCCACTCCTGAGCTAAATGGGAAGTAGACCCAAAGCAGTTTTGTGGAAAACTAGAAAAACAGGGGGAATCCAGCCCTGCAGTAACTCAGTCTTGTTTGATTTACACCTGACTTTGGTTTGCATGTGACTTGCATATTATACCTGCTATATGCTGCTGAAATCTGAACAGTCCACCCTTCTCTTCAGTCTTTGTCAATAATTGTTCACAGGGACCAAAATCAACATTTTTCTCTTAGAAATATTCATTATATGCAACAAATAACGACATGGTTAGTAATTAATAAAATCTGTATTAAGAAAAACATTATTTTCCCATAATTAAACTCAAATTTCATCACTGAAAAAAATCTGCATCCTTGAAATACTGGACTAACAAAAATCTACAATAAACTATATTAACAGAGATATTCTGCCCTGTGCTTTTTAGATACTTTTGTTAGAGATGGGGCAGCGTGAGCATTGTTGCACAAGTTTTACAGCAGCTGTTCCAGCCAATGTAAAGGGTGTTCACGAAGACTGATTGCAGTTCAGTGAGCCCAACCTCCCCACACTCCCTTCCTGTGGTGTCAAAGCCTTCCTCAGCATCAGAGCACTTGTGTCAGACTCCTGCTTTGAATTTCTTCATGGGGAACTCTATCAATTTTTCTCACCTATAGTGAGACTACACTCACCAGGTTGAATTTAGGCTTTGCAAGTGAGTTTCTCCACTTCTCTTTAGTGGTGTCTTCATCCTAGTAGTCTCAAAGCATAGCAGCACCTGATTGGTGTTTGGAATGTTAAAGCACACACGTGGCAAAGAGTCACAAAGTTGTCCAACAATAATAAATACTTGCGCTTTTTTAAGCATAAGTGCAAAATATGGGTGAGTGAAGGTAGCTTATAAACTTTATAAGTAGAAAACTATAGAAAGGGAAGCATCATTATGTGGTTCCATAAGTAGCCCAACTAGCTAAATTTTAATTAGACAAGTATAGATGGTCTAGATATCTTTGATCAGTAGTTTAAATCCTATATAATAAATTATGGGGTAGAATATCAGAACCGAAATCATATATATTAAGAAGCTTCCTTAGTAAAAAAAGTTATTTACTAGATTAACTGAAAGTTACTATTTTGGGTACTGGATTTGACATATTTATTTTTCTTAGCTGTCCATTTTTTTCATCATTCAATCATTACTTAACTTCTTGAGAGATGTCAATAGAGAACTATTTCAGATTTAGAATTTCTTTCAAAATGATTGCTCTACAAAGCATGTGTTTATTTTTATAAAAGCACTTTCCTTTGACAGAACAAAACAAAATAAAAATTAATTTTGGTTGGTTTGACATTGGTCTCTTTATGTAAGTGGCATAATAATATCTAAACCACGACTTTGTCTAAAGGCTTAGATGATGAATGCTAAATTAATTTTATTAATTCATAACAAAAATATAGGCAACTACGATAAACTGTTTATGTTGAATGTGAAAGTGAATACATACAAGTCAAAAACTCATTGTAGATTTTTGTCTCTGAGGTGATAATTCCTGTGAAATTCCATGCAATGCCATCTGCTTGAATCAATTGGCAAAGTTTCATCCCCGTCCAAGACAAGCACAGTAGTAATTTTATATTCTCACCTGATATAACCACAGACTGACAGTGTGGGGATTTTTTATGCAGAACAGAAATTAGATGGTTGGGCTGCAGTTCCCGGAAGAACTGCTCTCACTCATTATTTCTGGCTTATTTATGTTTAAAAAATAACAACAACTACGAATAAGACACTATTCAATAACTTGTATTGCCGGAAATGGTGACAGTGTTAAATACATTTTCTTTTTGTAAAGAGGTCCAATTACTCCATTATTAATGATATTATTTAAGTACTCATTAAATGTGACATTATTTAATGGGTTCATGTTCATTTAAAACCTTCATTAAAGGATTACTGTGGGGGGTTTTGCAATCTTGTATTTTTCCATCCATCTGTGTTATATTTCCTACAGTCCCTATGAATTCAGAAACTTTTTTATTTGGACAGTGAATTTGGGACCTCGATGAAGGTGAAAATTATGTAGTTTTCAGGTAATGCAAGGAACTGGAAACAATTAAGCTTCATTGGTTGCCATTGTATTCTTTGAAATTGTTATATGGCATTGTGGTGATATTTATTTTTTATGTGGGCTTTCATATCATGTGGCAATTTCTGTTCTTGATAAACCTCCTCTTAAACTGTGCTGAGTTTCACAGACGACAAATGGCAGAATCCCAATACTACTCCCAATGCAAGAAACATGAAAACCAGGTATTTCTGTATTTAATTGTGAGTGCATCTTCTACACTGTAATAGAGAAGGAAGAATTAATGTACTGTTGGCATTGCTCTTCTTTCCTTGGTGTTGGACAATGGTATTTTAATATCCTAGGACTATAGGGAAAAAGTCTCTCATGTCTAACGCTGCGGTCTGTTGTAATTTTTCATAATTATCCCAGCTATACCTAGAGTTTGATTGCTAATTATGATATTGTTGTAATAGTTTAACAAAACTTTAAAAAAATTCCTGCCCTTGATAATTTTTTTTAAATTATGGCTATTAAGAAGTAGTTTATATCTGATCAAAATTTTGTTTCCAAAGAGAGGGTTTATATCAATAATAAATAATTGATTTCTGTCACTTTTCTACTTACAGTACTCTCTGATTAGGATCATTTCTTTCATCAGAGTTCCTTAGGTGTAAGTATCTCAAGACAAGAGAATCTAATTCTGGAATCTGTTTGAGAACTGAGAAAATCTGATTGCAGTACTCTGGCACTGGATCTTGTACTAAAGAGATTTTGAAGATCTTCGGTGAATTAATATAATTTATATAATTGCTCCGGCACCACTGTGTCAGTGAAAAAGAAAGTGTAAAGTATATAAAACTTTCTATATTTTAGAAGTGTGTCTAAATTGTGCTAGACTGAAAACTGACTGTCTTTGTATTCATGAGTGGAATTATAGAATCATGGAATGGTTTGGGTTGGAAGAGACATCAAAGCCCATCCAGTTTCAACTTCCGCCTGCCATGGGCTGAGACACCTCCCACTGGATCAGGGGCTCCAAGCTCCATCCAACCTGGCCTTGAACACCTGCAGGCGTGGGGCAGCCACCACTGCTCTGGGCAACCTGGGCCAGGGCCTCCCCAGCCTCACAGGAGAACGTTTCTTCCAATATTTCATCTCAATCTCCCCTTTTTCAGTTTAAAACTATTCCCCCTCATCTTATCCTGATCTCACTGATAAAGAGCCCCAAACAAAACAGATGTACACATATAAATATATGAATATATAAATAACTGCATAAGATGGATATTTGCACATAAATACAATTATAGAGAAAAAGAGGGAGCAAAAGAAACAGCCTGGCTAGACCAGACGACCTATACCAAATTATCTGAGGCAGACTAGAAAGCTAATCTGAAAATATAAGCACAGGTGCACCTTACAGCAAAAAAAAGCTTTACAAAATGTCATGCTACAAAATTCATATGTATTTAAATATATTTTTTATTATATCTTTTCTATAGTAGCCTTAGAAAATGTGGGAGCCTGCTGGTCACGCCCCTCTAGTGTCTTCCTTGCTTTTCTCCAATTTATTCCTGAAATCTCACCTGTTCAGGAGACTCTGTTTCCTTCTTATTTTTGCAATACCAACTACTTTTTAAGTATTTCAAATTTCGAAGGTGTATTCATATAGAAGAAATGTCATCTTGTCCTTAAGGCTCTGACTGCATATGCTGTTGCTCGTCTAAGTATTCAGCCTTGTGTAGGCCCTCCAGGTTCATGAGGCACAGCCCACTTTCCTCTGAATTGTTGTAATGTGACTCAAAGTGCAGAGGCCAGGATACCCCCATTACTTCCCTTTGCCAAGTTAAAAAAACCTGTTTTATAAGCAGAGGGAGTTTTCTTCCACAGCAGTCAATGGAATTTTCCTTGGTTTTCTTTCTTAAATCTTGACCAGGTGCTGCTTAACAATTGCTCATATCATCCTCATGCTCATTATAGCCATTTCTCCATTCTCTCCTGTTTCCCACCATTGCTACATCAAAATTCTCTATTTGCTTGATTTCCTCCTTCCTTCTCTTTTTAGCAGTCTCTCTGTCTAAGCCCACTTCACTCCTTCACTGATCACTCCTACCTGTAACCTGTCATATCCAGTCCTTAGCTCTGACTGGGGGCTGTAATTTGACTTTCTGCTGTGATCCCATGAAACCCTTTCTCCTTTGATGCCTCCCTGTGACTCCTGTTACTCCCCTCATTAATCACAGCAAAAACTTATTGGATTTAGTACAACTAATTAGCTCTGTGGTTTCCTTTTTATTGTACCATTAGCCCTTCTTAACTCTTCAAATCATGGTCATAGAATGATAGAACCATGGAATGGTTTGGATCCAGAGGGACCTCAAAACCCATCCCATTCCATTCCCTGCCATGGGCAGGGACACCTCCCACTGGATCAGGGGGCTCGAAGCTCCATCCAGCCTGGCCCTGAACACCTCCAGGGATGGGGCAGCCACAGCTTCTCTGGGCAACCTGGGCCAGGGCCTCCCCACCCTCACAAGAAAATATTTCTTGCTAAGATCTCATCTCAATCTCCCCTCTTTCAGCTGAAAACCTTTCCTTCTTGTCATATCCCTCCTCTCCCTGAGAAAAGAACTCCTCCTCAGCTTTCCTGTTGATCCCCAGTTATTACTGGACACTGTACTCTCCTTATTCTTTCAAGCTGTGGGAATCCTTTTGATGTGCTCTTACAAATGCCTTCTCTGTGATGGTGAACATGAGAAACTCTTCTTCTCCTTTCCCATGAAGCATCGCAGCAGGATGCCATTCATGTCCAATCCAACTTCATTTCGTGGTAAACAAGCCTTCCAGTTTGAATTGTTCCATCAGTCTGTTGTAATTGTTTAGATCAATGGGGCATGCACAGTGCAGGCAAGTTTTGAATAGCAAGCAAGCTCTGATGAGAGAACGTTAGGGCTGTGTGTAGTTTAAATTGAGATTCTGCAGCCAGTAGGGACAGGGTAGGAGGATGGTATTTTGAAGAGACCCGAGGAGTGATCAGAGTCAGAAATCTGAAATTAATAAGCAACAGCAGCCTGGAGAGAGAGGATCAGTCATCTTTCCCCTAAATTTTCTATATTTAAGTGAGTTCTCTCTTTGGAAAATTATTCCTCTTGATTATTGCTTATGTTGGTGGGAAAACATGCAAAATGAGAAAGCTTTTAACAGAAGTGACATAGCTTTCAGTCCCATTTTAGAGACTGTAAAGTTAAACACTTTACAATGTCAAGGGTATTTTGAATCAAGAATTAATAGTAAACTAAAATTAAAACTAAATTAATGCTCAAGATTAAGTATAAAATAATACAGTTTTCTCTTAATTCGTTAATCTGCTTACTTTTGATTGTAAACCATGTAGAAGTTTTGAAAAATTAAACATGCTTGTTTTGTTCATTTAGGTTTTTGAATAACCAGATACAATGTTGATTATCTAAATAACATCATTGTATGTTGTTCCAGATGGCTATTATTTAACAGAACCTTTTAACTCAATTGTACAGGTATGAAGTCTTGCTTCAAAAATGGAGAAAAATAGACCATGTAACCTAAGCCTCCGAGTCTATATTAAGTTTAGAAAGGCACTTTCTGTAAAAGAAGTCCTCACATTAGATTTGTCTTTCTTTCAATTTTATGGAATTGAATTTTGTTGCTTTATTTGATAGACTGATCACTTTCAGTGATATTCATCCCACATAGAGTTATGCAGCACATGAGTGGTTCTTACCTTAGCTTCTCCTTTTATAAGCTGGTTAAAGGAACACTTTAGGTTGTGAAGGACACTAAGGCTGTGAAGGACACGTGCTAGAAACATTTGCAGATGTGTCATTAACACACTATGACTCAATTTTTAACGTTCAGGTTAGAGATGTGATGCAGTGTATGCCTTTCTCCTCAGTCTGGCCTCCACCTTTGATTCTCTTTGTCCACAAAGGAATCCAAACTTCTTTTCCAATTCATAACCAAAACGTGGTTGAAGTTGATGATCTTAAAATTTTTTTTTCCCAGTGATTCTGTGATTATTTATTAAGAAATAAGATTGGACAATTTAATACGTAGGAAGGCTCTAATGTCCTCACCTAGGTAAATGATAATGTTTCTATAAGACATATGATAATATTTACAAATAAATGCATTTTGGAAAAAATTAAAAACAAAATCCATTTATGAAGACACCAACATCAGGAATTCATAATTTCTAAACCATTGAGCCTGATTTCTAGTAAGCTGGGCTGCTTCTCTGTTCAATATAAAGGGAGGTAGAAAAAAGTGTTTATACATATTTGGTGTTCCTCTCTTCAGGCGTTTTTACAAAGCAGAGAGTTTTGACTGTCATCATATGTAAAAGGGAGGTATTTTTGTGTGTATGTTTGTACAGCTCAAATAAGAGTCACGCCTCCGAGGTGCCTTTTCCTTTCTGTTGGTTTTCTTTTCAGTGACCTGTACTGGGTGTGGTGAAGGTGAAGTTAACGTGCTTGATATCAGCCTCTATACGCAGTGTTGGTCACAGTGCTTTGGCTGTTCCTCAGCAGTTCTTGCACAGCATTGAGGCTTTCCAGTTTTCCCACTCTGCCTCCACAGCAAGGAGGCTGGAGGTGGGCAAGATGCTGGGAGGGAAAACAGCCAGGACAGCTGGCTTGAATTGACCAAAGGGATATTCTGTACCATATAACATCATATTTAGAAATAAAAACTCAGGGGTGAGGGACTGGTCTTGCATGGCAGCTGGCTGGGCATCCGTCTGCTTGTGGGAGGGGGTGAATTATTGGTTTTTGTAGAAACAGAGAATTGTTAAGGTTGGAAAAGACCTCTAACCCTATCCAGTCCAACCGTCAGCCCAACCCCACTGTGCCTGCTAAACCATGTCACAAAGTGCCACATCTGCACGCTTTTAGAAAAATTCCAGGGGTGGAGGCTCCCCCACTGCCCTGGGCAGCCTCTGCCAGAGCTGCACCACTCTTTCAGTAAAGAAATTTTTCCTGATATCCAGTCTAAATCTCCCCTGGTGCAACTTGAGGCCCTTTTGTCTCGTCCTATCACTTGTTTCTTGGGAGAAGAGACCAACACCCACCTTGCTACAACATCCTTTTCCTGTCTATCAAAATATGGTATAGCAAAAATACTAAACATGATATGTCCTGTGTAGATTTTTCTCATTACTTCTGAAACCTGGAAATAGTTCCATAATTGCTGTATAAACTTAAGCTTAAAATGACTATAATGTTGATTTAAGAATTAAATTAACAATAAGCATTCCAGAATATTTTAGAGGAAAAAAAAAAGCCTCAATACTTTTTTCATAATTTGTTGGTAAAGATCTTCCCTAAAATTTGAGCTGGTGAAACATTTTCTGAAGACTTATGTCATTGTTCTGTTTTTGGCATTAAAAGCTTGAATTTATTTCTGACCAGTTATAGAGAAAAGGAGAGAAAGAGAGAAACTAAACCTGGCTCCATTGAATGTTATTATAAAATTGAAAGCTGAATCTGGAAAGGCTTATATGAACCCTATGCTTTCTGGTTGAGGTGTCCCTCTGGGATAAAGGTCTGCAGGCAGTTAAATCTTGTCAGCCTTTGGTTCTGATGAAGGGTTCTCATGCTTGTCCTCTCATTTGAGCTCTGAAATCACTTCAAATGGTCTGTAGGTTATTCCTAATTTGGAATATATTTTTTTCATCTTATTTTTTCCTTTTCGGCACTTTTTTATGAGTTCTACATAAGTGTCTGTCTTTGTGATGATTGTTTGTGACTCCCAGATGTCAAATAAGCTTAGGAATGATCCAGGTGCTTGCCTGACAGTGATTATCAGCTGTTAATTCTGCCTGAGAATTTTAAGTGCATTTTTCTGACTCATTCTTTGCATGCGTATTGTTACTGGTATATGAGGAGATTGGGAGGGGTTCTTTGGCACAGATGTCCAAGTTGGGTGATACAGCTTCCATTTTAGAATAAAATGAGAAGCAGAAAAGCCTGGAAAAGAAAGTTTCTAGTGTGCTGTAACGTGCTGTTTTAACATACTGAAAAAGATGAGGGATATAAAAATTTGCAGTTATCTATGACAAGTTGTTTGTGCTGGGGACCTGATTTGAAAAGGAATCTACAAACATGTGTTTTGTTATTTCTGGTCTTTCTTTCCCTTCTCAGATCCAAAGTTGTTCTCACTGAGTTTTTCACTCTGTGCTTGCTGCTGAGACACAGTGATCTGACCCTGACTCTAGTTTTTAAAATCATCAAACACACATGCCTCAGACTTTACAGCTCCTGTCTTGTCCTCTTGTGATTCAGTGCTTTCTTTAAAAAACAAAGCAAAAAAAAAAAAAACACTAAACCCAGAAAACCCCCAGGGTGTGCCAGCTTCAGTAGATGAGAGGTAATAAGGCTCAGTGTGCGTGTGCCAATGAGTTTGTAAAGAACAGTTGCCACACCTTAAACCTCAAGCAGCCTTCACCAGCCAGCATTGCTGGGATGAAGCATACCAGCTCCTATTTATTCAGACTGTTGCCACATGAGCTGATATTTCAGCTGATATTTCAGCTGAAGACAGATGTGCCAGTTTTCAGCTTATCTCTCTGTTCTGAGTGCTGCTGTTGTACAGGGACTTTGTCAACAGTGCTTCATTCCTTGCCTTTTATCAAACAAGGAAAACGCAGCGCCAAAGATTCTAATGTTTCAGTGCTGCCATTGCAACTGATACCTTTTTGATTTCTCTTTCCTCTTCCCCATGTGCCTATAGATGAAAAGGCTTGTTTTTATAACTTGTTTGTGTTCAGGCATGGCCTTGTGGAACAGCAATGTAATGACCTTGGCACAGCAGTATCAGACTGGCTGGGAAGGTTTCTCCTTGCTCTCTCTTAGTAATAAATCATGGGATGGTTTTGTTCAGACAGGACACTAAAGCCCATCCAGTTTCACCCCCATGCCACAGGCAGGCACAACTCCCACTGGATCAAGGGGCTCAGAGCCCCATCCAACCTGGCCTTGAACACCTCCAGGGATGGGTTAACCACTACTGCTCTGGGCAACCTGGGCCAGGGCCTCCCCACCCTCACAGGAAAATATTTCTTGATCATTTCTCATCTCAATCTCCCCTCTTCCAGCTTAAAACTCTTCCACCTTGTCCTATCCCAGCATGCCCTGATCAAGAGCCCCTCCCCAACTTTCCTGTAGGCCCCCTTTCAGTACAGGAAGGCTGAAACTAACCCCTGTGTATAAGGATCAATATTTTTCTCCCAGATATATTAATCTGGTTTTAACTTTTCGAAACTGAACAGAGGTTGTCTGCCAATACACTTACATTGTGACTTTTTTAAAAGAATAAGCATTAGAGCATTTGTTCAAGTATGGATTTATGAGTGTTGTTGACCGTCAGCCACAGTTTCCTAAGAGTGAAACTTAAATATGGAGATAGGGTTCCACATAAACTACACACCCTAATGTGAAATGTTTCAGCATGCCCTGTTCTCAGCTTGAATAAAGATGGTTCATTTCATCCTGGGACCTGACTACCAGGCCATAGGCTAGTCTGGGTGGGAGGCTTCCTTCACTTCACCTTTTGATGCTGTGCCAGCTCGAAAAAAGTACATCGGAATTCTCTAAGTCAAAGAGAAGGAGCAAGAGGGAGCATGACTGTGGCTAAATGATTGGGGCATCTATTTAGAAGAGGGGAGATCCTGGTTCTGATTTGTTCTCGAAAGGCTGTACAAGAGCCTTATGTTAAAGAGTTATTAGAGTTCAGAAATGTGGGTCTGCCCCCACGACAACCTGCGGCTTGAGGAGGACATGGAAACCAAGTCTTTCCATTTCTTAGGTGGGTCTGACCACCAGTGATCTGTTGGATGAAAGAAGGGCATTGTTACTGTCTGAAACATTTGTGTTTTCTAAAAGAAAAAAGTAAGCCTCCTGCCAAAGTCTAGGAAAACAAATTATGGTTGTGAACCCTAATCAAATATCAACGGCGTCGTGAACACTGAATTGCAATCCTGACTTCTGAGAAGAGACAGGATTTTATGAGACTTTTTCCCTTCTGCGTTCTCTGTTGATGGAAACTCATGCTCTGCACAGGCTGTGCTCAAAATTCTGGAGGTTGTGAAGTATGTTCATGGGAAAGTGCGACAGTGGTGCCACTGAGTCCCACACCAGCATGGCCTTGTATGCACTGAGGGATGTTCTTGTTGTCTTGTCTCTCGATTGTCGTACTTGGAGAGCTGTTTGTAGCCGGTCTACTTGGAGCTGCCTCTCTGACAGAGACATCAGAGTCCAAACTCAGAGGAGGGACTCAGTACAGGATCCAGGCAGGTACATTTTCATAGAATCATCATAGCATGGTTTGAATTGGAAGGCACCTTAATGCCCATCAGGTTCTATCCAGCTGTCATGGACAGGGACACCTCCCACTGAATCAGGGGGCTCAAAGCCCCATCCAACCTGTCCTTGAACACTTCCAGGGATGTGGGAGCCTCAGCTTCTCTGGGCAACCTGTGTCAGGACCTTCCCTCCCTCATGATGTGAAAAACACTAAGTTCTTATCTAAATCTCCCAACTTTCACCTTAAAACCATTCCCCCTTGACATATCCCTGCACTCCATGATAAGGACCCCTGCTTTCTTAGAGTGGCACTCTTGTTTTTAATACTGCATTAGCTGTGTAAGGTCACATGGGGAGTTTATGGTGATATTGTGAGTTCACTGAACTCTTAGACCTCAGACTGGCACCTTATCTGTACTTTCTCCACAGCACAAAGCTTTGTTTGTGTTTAAAAGACTGACTTTTCCCAAGGGAATGTAATCAAGCATAGTTTTGAGAATGATGGGCAACAGTCTAAATGATATGCTATTGTAACTTACATGGTCTATAAAATTTTATTAATGACATAATGATTTCTCTAGGTTTCTTAAATATAAAGCATGTTGAGATACCTTGATTTTTGAAAGGTTTTTTTTTTCACATATACTTCCTGTTTCCTTTGCTATTTAAATTGATAATCTCAGTTAATTTGCGGTGAGGCTTTTAGTTTCCTGTGTAAATTAATGAAGTCTACCCTTAGGCATAATTCAGATATTGCCAAGCCTCCTCAACTCCCTCCCCCAAATAACAGCAAACTGTTAAAAGCATGTTTCATACACAGAAATGGCTATATTAATGCATTTCAGCAGTTATCTTTTTATATGAAAGATCAGGATGAACTTCATCTCTAAAACATCAGGGATTAAATAAACAGCTCTGAGCTTCTAATGTTAAGGTTTCATTCTCTTAGCTGGAGAGAAGATACTAAAGGACTTCATTCATCACAACTCTCTGGACTTTTTTACTCAGTGAAGAGTACACCCACCCAAGCCCTGAGCTGCCGGTTTCTCCAGGAGAATGTTGTGGGTAACAGTGTCAAAACCTTTACTAAATTCTAGGTAGAAAACATCCACAGCCTTTCCCTCATCCACTAAGTGGGTCACCTTGTCATAGAAGGAGATCAGGTTGGTCAAGCAGAGCCTGCCTTTCCTAAACCTGATCACCTGGTTATCCAGTATGTGCCGCGTGATGACACTCAAGATGATCTATTCCATCACCTGGCACCCAGGTCAGGCTGACAGGCCTCCCACATTCTCCTTTCAGCCCTTCTTGAAGACTGGCATTTCATTGATTTGTTGATATCAAGTCAACTGGGACCTCCCCAGTTAGCCAGGACTGCTGATGGAAGATGGAAAGTGGCTTAGTGAGCACTTCTTCCAGCTCCCCCAGTACCCTTGGGTGAATCCCACCTGTCCTACAGGGTGTGTCTAAGTGGTGTAGCAAGTCTCTTACCACTTCCTCTTGAATTATGGGGACTCCACTCTACTCTCCATCCCTGTGTTCCAGCTCAGGGTGGGTAAGTACCCAGAGAACAAATGGTCTTACTATTAAAGACTGAGGTAAAAAAGGCATTAAGTACCTCAGCATTTTCCTCGTCCTTTGTCACTACGTTTCCCCTCACATCCAGGAAAGACTGAGGATTATCCTTACCTCTCCTCTTGCTGCTAGTATAGAAACATTCTTTATTCAGAAGGCAGACTAAGTCCTAGCTGGGCTTTGGCCCTTCCAGTTTTCTCCCTGCGTAACCTCACGACATTGTAGAATCATAGAATCACAGAATCTGTTCAGAATCATAGAATCACATCTGTTTGGAAAAGGCCTCTGAGGTCACCGAGTCCAACCGTACCTGTCCCCTCACCAAACCATGTCCCTTAGAAACGCATCTACGTGCCTTTTAAACACCTCCAGGGATGGCAACTCCACCACTTCTGCCAGTGCCTGAGAGCTCTTTCTGTGAAGAATTTTTTCCTGATGTCCAATCTGAACCTCCCCTGGCACAACTTGCAGCCATTTCCTCTCATCCTGTCACCTGTCACCTGGGAGAAGAGACCAACACCCATCACGTCTCTGCCTTCTTTCAGGCAGTTGTAGACAGTGATGAAGTCTTCCCTCAGCCTCCTCTTCTGCAGGCTGAACAGCCCCAGGTCCCTCAGCTGCTCCTCAGAGGACTTCCCCAGCCTCGTCCTCTTCTCTGGATGCGCTCCATCCCCTCAGAGTCCTTGTACTGAGGGGCCCAGAACTGACCCCAGTACTCAAGGTGTGGCCTCACCAGTCCCAGTACAGGGGCACAATCCCTGCCCTGGTCCTGCTGCCCACGCTGTGTCTGACACAGGCCAAGATGCCATTGGGTCTCTTGGCCAACTGGGCCACTGCTGGCTCATGTTCAGCCCCTGTCAGCCAACACCCCCAGGTCCTTCTCCTCCAGGCAGCTCTCCAGCTGCTCTTCCCCATGGGGTTGTTGGGCCCCAAGTACAGGGCTTGGCCCTTGCTCTTATTGAACCTCATCCAATTGCTTTCAGCCCATGTTTCCAGCCTGTCCAGATCCCTCTGCAGAGCCTCCCTTCCCTCAAGCAGATCGACACTTGCACCACCTTAGGACTACATCCCTGTAGTCCACCTGAGTTGCTTGCCTCTTCTCCCAAAGGTCCTGAACTCTCCTCTTTTTACCTGAGCAGTTTCATGGTAACAACGCTGAAAATAATAGCATTGAAGAACATAGGACCAGGTAGTTGAACTTCCTGAAGACAGAATTTAGTGTTCAAAGAACAAAGCAAGGTAGCAAATGAGATTATTTTCTGGTGGATAGGTGGCATTTGTATTGCGTTTGGTGGGTCAGAAGTGTCACTTCCCTCTTTGGTGATCTTCCCCTTTCATGCTGTCTCATTGATAGGATCATGCATGTTGACAAGAGCACTCCTCACTTGTCTGAGGGACCGTTGGAGGCTTCCACTGTTTGTTTTGCACACTATTAGAAGTTCTTACCTTCTATGATATTGCCTGGGTACCAATGATCAGCCTTCAGCTTGTTTTTTCTCTTAGAACAAGGTATCATCCAACCTCTTTGTTTTCATCATGAACAGATCAGACATCAGAAGACTCTTTATGTGAGGTCTTCACACATTTATTGTCTTCCTATTCCTGTTATTTTCCCTCAGTTTTTACTCTAGGACATGTCTTCCTTCAGCAGATTTGTAAGAGGCATGATTATGTTTTTGTCCTGAGATACTCTTAATTGACTTAGTGCAACTATTTTTGCTGAAACCTGATGTATCTCAATCACTTTAGATATTATTAATTATGAGAGATCTTTGCTTTCTTCAGTGGTGAGTGCAATATTTGTTGTGTTCTGAATAGGATTTACTCAGGCACTAAGAGGTTGTGCTTAATATGGTTTGATTCTTACATGTTCAAAGCCCAGCTCTTCTATTTTAAAAACTTTCTTAAACATACGCTGTGGTACATTGTCAAAATGAGCTCATCACAGAGATTGTCTGCCAAAAATTACTGTGCTGTAATTTACCCCAGCACTTGCCAAACAGCTGTGTTCTGTAACTTAAGATACAGAAACAAGACTGTAAGGGTGCCCTGTCAGCAGTCAGTTTGCAGTCTTTTTAGAAACACCATGAACAAACATGATGTTCCTTAAAACTGCATTTACTACAGCTACTGGAAACGTGTTCACTCCCTAATTTGTGGTGTGGACTTTTAATGTAAGGCAAAAAAAAAATTCACAGTATTAGAACAACATTCATGATATCATTTCAGTGTAGACACCATGAATATTTTTGATTGTGGGGAATTTGCAGGTTATGCAAGCCAATTTGTTTTCATCTTTTAACACCAGATCCTTTCTTGAATTAATTGATACTGTCACAGTTGAAAAAAAAGTAAATTTTAAAGTTTATCTTTTAATCTTTATTACTAACATAATCATCAGCCTTTATGTGTGAGGTCTATAACCTGGGATTTACTATGAATTCTTACATCTCCTTGTCATGCATATCTGGGCTGTGATCAAGTGTTTTCTTTCCAACATTCTAAGGATCTATTTATTAATTTACATCCCAAATCCTTGATATACACTCTGATATTTTACTTGTTTCCTGGAGCTTATCCTCATGAGCTGGAACAAAGTCTATTCAAAGTTATCCAGCAAAAATATTATTTCTTGTACAACATGCCACATCAGAGACATGGAAGTACTTTGAGTTGCTTCTCCAGGTGCCATGAAGGAGGTACTATCATGCCTCAGATGCCTTCGCATTGTGAGATTGGACTTTATTCAACTGGCATCTCTTCTCCTTTCTCTAGCATATAGGTACAATCCATGCATTTAATTTATTATTACTACAGGATTATGTAAGTGTTTTATATATATAATTAATATATTAGGGACATGGATCTGTTAGAGCGAGACCAGAGGAGGCCATGAAGATGATCTGAGGGCTGGAGCACCTCCCACATGAGGACAGGCTTGAGAGAGCTGGGGTTGTTCAACCTGGAGAAGAGAAGGCTCCAGGAAGACCTTAGAGCAGCCTCCCAGGACTGAAAGGGTCTCCAGGAAAGCTGGGGAGGGGCTCTTGATCAGGGAGTGCAGGGACAGGACAAGAGGCAGTTATTTCAAGCTGAAAGAGAGGAAATTGAGGGGAGATACTGGGAAGAAACGTTTTGCTGTGAGGGTGTGGAGGCTCTGGCCCAGGTTGCCCAGAGACACTGTGGCTGTCCCATGCCTGGAGGTGTTCCAGGCCAGGTTGAATGGGGCTTTGAGCCCCCTGATCCAGTGGGAGGTGTCCCTGCCCATGGCAGGGGGGTTGGAACTGCATGGGCTTTAATGTCCTGTCTGAACGAAACCATTCCATGATTCTATGATTCTAATAAATATAAGGATAGTACAATACACATAAATACAGATGCATGTCAAATAAATAAAGCAGTGCAGGCCAGTTTAAGGTCTTCATACTCATGCTGGTAGCATATTAGTCATGCAAATTTTGCTACTGAAGCCAATGGGATGACTCACACAGGGGAATAAGGGTGAAAATTGAGCCCTGGATGACTTGAGAAACACTTTATACTCATGGATTGAAAAATTATAATTTCATAGTGGTGGTTTAGCATTAAAAAAGTCATGTAAAACACTGCAAAAAAGCTGACTCATGACATGAAGACCTTAGGTTTAAAGTAGAGAGTTATTTAGTTATTCAAAAGAAACAATTTAAAGTGAAGTTAAAGTTTAAAAGAGTTATTTACGGCAGGGAGTTGTTCATTAGACCTCCACAA
Organism: Tapera naevia; assembly: GCA_033556795.1. Lineage (NCBI taxonomy): Eukaryota > Metazoa > Chordata > Aves > Cuculiformes > Neomorphidae > Tapera > Tapera naevia. Next base: position 193,842 of record JAUMJJ010000066.1, read on the forward strand.
ATAATTGTCACCCTGCTCCTCTTTTGCTGCCTTTCTAATGTATAATAGAATGCTTTGTACTTGGCTTAAGAATTTTGGGGTGAAAGCTGTGTTTTAATGACCATCATACAAACAACATGTGCAACTTAAGCCTTTCCCCATCTCTGAGGTTAAGCTCCTCCACTCTGCACAGAGCTCACTCTTAGTATATTCACATCAAAAGAAATCGTGGCATTTACTGAGGAAGAGCAAGACGTTTGTACCTTTGTCTGCAGTGTCCTAGCTGAGCATCCTAACTACTAGTTTATGAAATATTGCAAAGGAGGGATTAATTTGTTCTTGAATCAACTTTTTCTTCTTCCCAGCTATGGTTGAAGCATTCATTTCAGCAAGTAAGATTTTCTGATTAAATATCTAACTGATGGAAAATCCCTGTATGTGGAATTTTACAGAAGTGGGGATAATTATGGTTAGTGCTGTGTTTCTCCAGTCAGAATTAGTAAACGAAATCCATTGCTGAGGATTAGGTGTGATAGTTTAGTCAGAAGTACTAAACTGTTAACAGCAGTTCATTTCAGCTTGTTTTTCTCTAATGAGACAAGCCTGATCTTTCTGGGAAGATGCACTTTACTACAAAGGAGGTGATAAGCTGTTGCTGCTTTGCAGTTGTGAGCCCCATTTTAACAAGCCAACATGAAAAACCTTTTCCTGTCTTTGTTTTCTGAGTTGTGTCCCTCAAAGTGTTATGCTTTGGGGTGTACTAAGAGTAGCCAAATGCAGTCTGTCTGGTAGACTAAATGTAGTCTATTCAACTCCTTTTATAGCACTACTTTGTTGTTGAATATTTCCCACTATGCTGTTCTTGTGATTCTGTCCCTGGTGTTTTTGATGAACCTTGATGGCTAAATCCAGAGTTTTAGATTAACTAATTAAATAGAAAGACTTAGTGATAATTTGCCCATTTTGGGGCAGATAGAAGCTGAAGTCTGCAAACAAAACACCAGCGTGTTCAGTCTGCTATCACCTGTAAGTGTGTTCTCTGGTACTAGAATTTAATGCTTTTGAGGATATGTTAAATGCCTGTTACTGTGCCTTTTCACAAACAAAGCAAAGAACCATCAGGGCATTGTCCTTTTGCACAACAGTAATGCTTTTTCTCCTTGGAAAGAAGTTACCTAATCTCAGAGTGGGTTAAGCAAACAGGCAGTTTAGAAGCTAACCTTTATGTCATCCTTTCATTGCAAACACTACAGAGAGAGATAAAAATGGGTCATGGAGTAAGTTTTGTTGCCAGGAATAGTTCAGTTTTCAAAAGCACACAAAAAATTATTAAAAAGAGCATCTTAGGTAATCATTCACAGGCAGAGAGGTTGGCTTTAATAACTTGTTTTCATTCTCAGTAAACACAGGAATGTGCCAGCATCTCCAGGCCCAAACATTCTAGTTCAGCAATCACGTGTTGAGTGCATGGGCAAGTCACCTTTGTACCTTTCCAGAGTTCATGCTGACATCTACTTCGTGTTCATTCTTATGGTGTTTCCCAGTAAAAAGAGACAGTGTAGAATAATGGTGGTTTACTAAACAGCTGAGAATATCATGTTTGATGGCAAAGTACGTTGCAAGTCCATGATGATATTTTCCCTTGGTTTTGTGTAAGAGGTTTATTTTTTTTTTTACTAATTTCAGATACCAGACTATAACTGTTCAATGTCAGGAGAAAGGTAGGAGACCTTATCTACAAAGCCCTTACAGAATCCCATGTTGTCTTCTCTTGCAAGCATATACTGTCAGTCCTTCCTGTGTAGCTGGGAGATGGTGCCTTACATGTAACTCTTTTGCGGTCCTGGCTTGTGTTCCCAAAGGAATAAGAACAAAGACATACAAATGGCAACAATAAATAAGAAGTAAATTGTACTCTCGTGCTTTAGTCACACAAACAAGCAGAAATGTAGGGATTTTGAATGACTTTTTTTCACTTACCAGGGTATTCAAAAAGGGATGAAGTGCTTTGAGTGAATGTGTGGTCATGCTCAGAAAGCATTTTATAATAGAAAAGATTGCATGTTTGGTGGTTGTTGACAGTGTTAAAGCTGTGAAACAAGAGTTGCACCGCCTCCATAAGCTGAAATTTCTGTTATGTATCAACTCTATCTGCACTAGGTAAAAAAGTTTGCTTGTGTTAAGCATTCATTCAGGATTGGTAAAACCATAGCAAACCACAGTGAAAATCAGAGATTTTAAAGCAGTGAAATACAGATTAACAGCAATGGAACAGAAGAGATAAAAAGTCAAATGAGGATACAGAATGTGAGTGTTTTCCTGGAAGAGAATGTCTTTCTGTGAGTCAACCTGTTAGAGAAAGAGAGGAATTATTGAAACATGTGAAAAAGCAGGAGACAGCAGTTAGCATCTTTGGCTTAATAACAAAGCCATAACTGGATCATCAATCAAGTTTTGCTTAGATGCCTTATAGCCCCACAGTGCAAAATCCTGTACCATAGATTTTCAGGTGGAGAGGCTCCTGCTCACTGTGCCTTTTCTTGTGTTGTGGAATAATTACCATCTGCCCACTCAAAGAGATTCGCTTATGTAACTGACCATGAGGGCACAACAGCTTCTGAGTCAGGTATGTGACACGACCTCTATATCGCCCTTGAGTAATCATTCTGCTGAGTAACATCAGTTTACCTTAATTTTCTCCAGAAGACCTTTCTAGGTTAACAGCCGGGCTCTCTGAAAGAATTTTAGTTAATAATTTTCTCATTGGCAGCTGCTGTTACACCAAAATAGAAATATCGTGCTCAAAATTTGATTTTAGTCAAGGTTTTCGATGGGTAGAACTGAATAATTTTGTTTTATTGATCCAGACCAGCCACTGGAAATCTAGAGCTGGCAAACTTGTTAGGAAATGCCTTTATGGGAAGGCCTCAGACTTTTACCTGTTGCACTTAGATCAGCTACTAAAAGGTCCTGTATACTGTGGATTGTTAAGGTGCTTTTCTCATGATAGCAAAAGAAAAATAAAAAAGATAGTCAACAACCTTACTCTACAGAGCTGTAGAGAGTGAAACAGCAATGAAACAATGCTTGAACATTCCAGACTGCTGATATTGCTCAGCATGGGGAACCCACAGGACAAGGGCACCAAAGATGGCAACACTCCAGCCACCAAAATGTGTCCTTTCTCTACCTTCTATCTGAGATCTTTCTCCACCTTCTGTCTGAGATCTTTCTCCTTGTAGCATTCCCCAATCAGCCCCTACTGTACTGCACACCTTTCAGCTTCAAAATGAGTGAAATGAGGATGCTATGACAAGTAGTTCCAGAGGTGTACTGGGAAGTCCTGGGATAAGGTCCACTTAAAATGTCTTCCACAAGCCAAGCTTCCAGCCTCTGCTGGAATTTAACACTCTTCTCTCATAGTAGCCATGACTCATGACATTAACACCTTTCTGTTGATATTGCAGTGATGTCTGGGTGACTGTAGTAAAGAAAGTCAGAGCAGAGTGTCTTCTGAATCAAATGACATGGCAAAGCCAAGCCTCCCAGTGTGGAAGGGTCTTGATGTAGTCTGATTGCTGTGGTAGGAAAAACAGAACTGAAAACACCACTAGAAAATACTACGCTAAGTCTTTTTATAGGCTGATGTTTCAAATGGTGTCAGTAGAGCTGTTAAACTGCAAGGTTCTGGCACAGGGTGTAAAATTCCAGAAAAATAACACTTTTTTTCCACGAAATTAGATTTAGTGTTTAATAACAGTTTGAATGTAGCCCAGTGAACTTTAACACATCAAGGACAGTGTTCTCAAATAAAGTGGCCTGCAAATGTGACAGAGTTCAGTTCTGGTCTTGCAGACCTTTGAAGCCAGTTTGTTTAATTTGAGCAAGTTTATATACATGAAACAGAACTGTATATTTTGGCTTTGGAATCTAGATTGCTGTTTAACCGCCATTCATAATTATGGCATTACTTATTAATCTTTGCAGACTTAGGTCAGCAGAGATCTGAAAAGCAGCTGCATGTCTCAAGCATGACATCTTGTCTCCTGTTCATTCAAGCGACAGATGGTTTTGAAAATAAGCAACATGTCATTTTTTCACAGCTCATTGCAAAGTGCTTAAAAAAATTATTGGAAATCTCTATGTTGTAGATGGAGAAAGTGAGAGGCAGAGAAGCATCCTTACTCTTCTTTGAGTCTTTATGCTAGGATTGTGAAGATGGTGAGGGGCTGGAGCACAAGCCCTACGAGGAGTGACTGAGGGAGTTGGGGCTGTTTAGTCTGGAGAAGAGGAGGCTCAGGGGAGACCTCATTGCTCTCTACAACTCCCTAGAAGGAGGTTGTAGTCGGGCAGGGGTTGGTCTCTTCTCTCAGGTGACAGAACCAGAGGGCATGGACTAAAGCTTCGTCAGGGAAAGTTTAGACTGGATGTGAGGAAAAAGTTCTTCACTGAAAGGGTGATTGGCCATTGGAATGGGCTGCCCAGGGAGGGGTGGAGTCACAGACCCTGGAGGTGTTTAAGGGGAGACTGGATGAGGCACTGAGTGCCATGGTTTAGATGATGGTTGGTGTTAGTGTTGGTGTTGGTGTTGGGTTATAGGTTGGACTTGATGAACTCAGAGGTCCTTTCCAACCTTATGATACTGTGATACTGTGATACTCTGATTGGCCAGAGCCAGGATGCAAACATAGGTCACTTCAGTCCTGCACTAGTGGTCTGCTTACTCCAGTGTGTAAAGAATCAAGATATAACCATATTATTAGTAAAACTATAATTTTTTTAACAATTACATAATGACAATTTACCCTTGAGACACTAAGCAAATTTAACATGTATATTGCATTCGAGTTGTTTTTCCATAGATTTAGTCCTCTAGGGTTTTCCTTGAAAGATTCCACTCTGAGGAAGCATTTCTACCTTAATCTTTAGGAGCTTCCTATCGAAAGCATCTCAAGCCCTCTGTTAAATTTTCTGTTAAAAAGAAGTTCCACTGCCTGAAAGTAATTTGCTGGAATTACAGTCCATGAAGGATTGTTTGCAGTTGGTATTTGGGTAAGCAGCATTTTTCTTGTCTGCTTTTACATTGAGCTATATATTCATTTTTAGGTTAAGATATTAATATTTAAACAAAGTTCCTTAAATAATAGTAGCCACTTCTAAATTTAATAATATAGGTAAATGTAAATGTAGTTGTTATTTTTTGTGTGTTTCTCAAAGTAGTTTACTTGAAACTGTTTTAAATTCTGCCTGTCTGCAGAGCCCTTTCTCATTTTCTTGTGTAATTTCCTAGATTTTTCCACAGTAGATAGGATGCTAAATTCTTACCACAAGGCAGACACTTTGTAATTTTCCATGTGCTACTTATGTGAGTTAATGTGAGATTAGAATTAATCACTTATACAGTTCCCCCTCATAATGTGGTTTATCTGTTACTGATTGACCCAGGTAAGTATGAACTTCTTAAACTATTGATGATGACTTTCTATAAATTAACAATGCCATTAACATGCACTCAAGCAATCAGTTATTTTCCTAAAAGATCTCTCCCTTGAGAAAGGGGTTGAAACCACAAAGTCGGAAAGGTCCTTCATATAGCAACCCTTGCAGTGCCAAAAATATGCTGTGGTTGTGTATAAATATCTCTTTTTGTTTCAAGGTATACATTTACAAAGGAGTGAAGTGAGTAGCTGAGTACCTTAGGGAGCTATGAACAGTAACACCAGAGACAGAAGCTTCAATCCTTTTTCTGCAGGGAAGAAGACTTTTCCTTTTAGTTAGCAGCTATAACAGGAACAAGCAAGATCAGTTCCAGGGGTTCCATTGGTAGCTTTCCCATTATCCAGAGAAGGGCAAGGGGGCAAAAGAGGGAGGAGGAAATTACCTTTAAAGAACATTATTTTTTGTTCACAGATACTTTTTTTCCATTTCATACAATGGAGTGAAAAAACATACTCCAAAATACAAACTACTTCAGTAAATTTATGTATTTTAGGAACTACTCATAATTTCAACTTCAGTTATGAAGACTTGAGTTAGTTCATGAATGGAACAGCCATAATAGCCTGTCTCCAGATAAATGAAATGCCAGTATGGGAATGTCGAAGGAGGTGTTTCTCCCCCTCTACTCTGCTCTCATGAGACCCCACTTGGAATGCTGTGTCCAGTTCTGGAATCCCCAACATGAGAATGACATGGAATTGTTGGAAGAGGTCCAGAGGAGGCCACAGAGATGATCTGAGGGCTGGAGCATCTCTGCTATGAACACAGGCTGAGACAGTTGAGGTTGTTCAGCCTGAAGAAGAGAAGGCTCTGGGGAGACCTTAGAGCAGCCTCCCAGTACTGAAAGGGGCTCCAGGAAAGCTGGGGAGGGCTTTTTACAAGGGTGAATAGTGATATGAGAGGAGGGAATGGCTTTAAATTAGAAAGGGGAAGACTTAGATTAGACATTAAGGAGAATTCTTCACGATGAGGGTGAGGAGGCCCTGGCCCAGGTTGCTTAGGGAAGCTGTGGCTGCCCCTTCTCTGGAGGTGTTCAAGGCCAGGGTGGATGGGGACTTGAGCAGCCTGGTCTACTGGGAGGTGTCCCTGCCCATAGCAGGGGGGTGGAACTGAATGGGGTTTGAGGTCCCTTGCAACCCAAACAACTCTATATATCTATGATTCTATGAATCTATAAAAATCCAGATTTCAGATTGCCCTGAAAAACATTTCTTGATATTAACTCCACAAATAGTGATTAGAAACCACGAATGTTTCATTAATGCTGGATTCAGGAGGAGCTCTTCCACTTCTTCTATCTTAAAAAAAAAAAAAAAATTCACTTGGATGAGCTCAGGGATGAAATGGAGATTTGTTGAGCGTTTACTAATTGAGATTTATTTGAAGGTCAAAAGTGAGTAAGTTGTGCTCACAGCGATACCAAACACCTCTCTGTTCTTTGGTGAGTGGTGGCCGTTTCTCACCTGCAGTGGAATGCTCTGGTCAGAGGAGCAGTTGTGATTATCTGCATCAGATGGTGCAAAAGGCAGTGAACCTACAGGTTAAGTTTTGTAAATCTGTAAGAAAAATGTATATTGAAAGTTATAGTGGGTTTATAAATTTATACTTTCAAGAAAATCTCTTCTGGGATTTCAGGAATTTCATGCATAGCTGTATTTGTAGGTGGGCTGAGCTTGTGTCTGGCACTAATGACACAAGTCATTGGTTTGCTGTTGCCATTTCAGTTCCTGACTTGTTACCTGTATCCAGGAAAACATTCCTGTGCACCAGGGGAGAGAAGATTTCTTTAACTATAATGCTTGCATCTTCAGGCAGAACCCTCCCAAGTTTTATTGATCTTTAACAGTCCCTTGTAGTTGTAGGAATGATTACTTTGAAAGCCACACTTAACTCAAGGATATACAGGTTTCCCAGAGAGGTAGTAGAGACACCCATCCCTGGAAATATTCAAGTTCATTGTGGATGGGTCTCTGAGCAACCTGATTGAGTTAGGGATGTCCCTGTTCCTTCAGGAGGGTTAGAAGTGGATGACCTGGAAAGGTGCCTTCCAACCCAAACCATTCTGTGAGTCTGTGATTCTATGACATATAAAACCATCTAATACTCACATTTTCAGCACTAATACTTGACTAACACATGACTTTGTACCAATTTCTCATATATTCTGCCACTTAGTCTCTATTTTTCATGCAGCATTCACTTGTTTCATTATAGAAGAGATGTAAGATAGTGCAGTAGAACACATACTTTTTCTTCTCCTCCTGCTTGTGTAATTCAGATATTTGAGTTTATAGCAATCAACTATAAACTGTACTCTTGAACCTCTTTATGGGTGAATAGATTCCCATCTATTACTGACATCTAGAGCAGTCTTTTCCCACCCACCTACTGAGACCTGATTCCCAATGTTTTAAAAAGTACTGACTCCTAACAGTCAGTAATATTGTTACTTCCACCTTCTGCTTGCAAACTCCTTTGTAATTTGTCTTTGTAACTTTTTTCTTGCCTTAAATCGCAAATAAAAAGATATTAAAATTGAAAAGGAAAGAAAAGGGGCGTGTAAGGTATTTGTGTGTTGGTGGTTGTGACAGATGTATTGTAGTGTCTCAAAACTGACAAACCAGCCCACAGAAGTGAATTAATTCTCTGTAGTGACAGGAATAATGTGAAAAACATTTAAATGTTCTGGCTGGATAAATGTGACAAATATAATAATGTTTCTATGCTTAAAGTTTAAAATGCATTTATACAGCCATCTGATTACAAGGCAGAAATATTTTACAACTGGAGAATATTTTAATTTGGCTGATACCTGGCAGTTCATTCCCACAGAAAACCCTGAGGATTCCCAAATAAAAGTATCTCCAACCTCTACATGTGAAGATTGGCACACTTCTGGTGAGCATAGATGCCATGTGCAGTCTCGCTGCTGCCATCAGCATGGTGATGGTTTTACTCAGCTACCCTGCAATATTATTCTGCCACAGTGTGAAAACATGCTGGGAATTCAACTTTATCTTAGCACTCAGCTAATAATGAATTAATAATGGTTTTGGGGAAGAAGGTATGCTATGTTTTTTAACGAAGCTGCAACATAGTTTAGAACTCTCGCATAGCAAATGCCCTTTTCTCTTAAAAGAGAGTCAGTTTAACAACAAACTCTGTTCTGGGGTAATTTAGACATGACAAGTAATTGTCACAACTCCAAAATATTACCTCTTTACATGCAATGGTACTGCTTCTGAGTACTGTTGTAGATTTCAAGAGACATGCAACCTTTGTTGTCTGATTCCTCAAAACATGGATAATATTGATTCCCTGTGTCATTTGAATTTGCTTCTGGCTTCTTTATTTGTAGCCCCTTCCAGTACTTCCAGATGGTGTTTAATTCTTCTGTGTATCTTGCTTCCATCCCCGAATTAATTTTTAATAAAATCTTTTGATCATTAGTCTGGATATCAGGAAGAAAAGAAATCAAGATCTTTAAGTCAGGGAAGACTGTGGGAAAAGGGAGAGAAAGGGGGAAGCCAAAGAATACTCATTGCAAGTGAGGTTCCCCTCTGACTTATGCCTCACCAGTCTGGATGAATTCCTTTGTTTAGAGTCAGTTCAGGCCTAGAGGGAAGAGGTTTTAGAAGCATAAGAGCCATAGAAACCTGTTTGGTTGCTCTTGGAGCATAAAGCTTGAGATTTCACTGGGCAGCAATGTCCTAATGTGAGTGCATGCTAAAAATATGCTCTTGTCCAAGTTCTGTGGCTCGCTGATCTCCCTGGAGATGCCAACTTATCAACCAGTTATGTCAGTCCTGCACAAAGAATATCAGCCTCTGTCTCAGAGGTGTGTCTCGTCACAAGGCTTGAGCCTAAAAGAGCTGACCTTCAAGGAAGCAGGTGGGCTTCAAATTTTTTCTCTTCCTAAGGGGTGTAAACCAGGAGTTTTCTTCCCCACCTGTGTTCTGATTCTGACTTCCTTAAACTGCTTCATTGCAAGCTGATGATCTGGATGAGGGAAGTTTGCAGATGATACCAAGCTGGGAGGAAGGGTTGATCTGTTAGAGGGTAGGATGGCCCTACAGAGGGACCTGGACAGACTGGAGAGCTGGGCTGATTCTAATGGGATGATGTTTAATAAGTCCAAATGTTGGGTACTTCATTTTGGACACAACAATCCCATGCAGAGCTACAGACTGGGGACAGAGTGGCTGGAGAGGAGTCAGGCAGAAAGGGACCTGGGAGTGCTGGTGGACAGGAAGCTCACCATGAGCCAGCAGTGTGCCCAGGTGGCCAAGAAGGCCAATGGCATCCTGGCCTGCATCAGGAATAGTGTGGCCAGCAGGACCAGAGGAGTTATCGTCCCCCTGTACTCGGCACTGGTCAGGCCTCACCTTGAATATTGTGTCCAGTTCTGGGCCCCCCAGTTTGGGAAAGATGTCAGGATACTGGAGAGTGTCCAGAGGAGGGCAACGAAGATGGTGAAGGGGCTGGAGCACAAGCCCTACGAGGAGAGACTGAGGGAGCTGGGGCTGTTTAGTCTGGAGAAGAGGAGGCTCAGGGGAGACCTCATTGCTCTCTACAACTCCCTAAAAGGAGGTTGTAGTGGGGCAGGGGTTGGTCTCTTCTCTCAGGTGACCAGTGGCAGAACTAGAGGGCATGGACTCAAGCTTTGTCAGGGAAAGTTTAGACTTGATGTTAGGAAAAAGTTCTTCACTGAAAGGGTGATTGGTCATTGGAATGGGCTGCCCAGGGAGGGGGTGGAGTCACCGACCCTGGAGGTGTTTAAGGGGAGACTGGATGAGGCACTGAGTGCCATGGTTTAGATGATGGGGTGGTGTTTGTGTTGTGTTATAGGTTGGGCTCAATAATCTCTGAGGTCCTTTCCAACCTTATGATACTGTGATACTGTGAAACTCCCAGTTTAGCATTTCTCTGGTCCCCTGCAGCTTTATTTCACTCTTAACATTTCATTAATGCCTCTTCCTCTCCCCAACATCTGTACCAACCTTCTCTCCCTGCATCATTTACTCAGAGTCTAAAGCAAAGAGTGGTATTGGGTTTGCTTCTTGTGTTCTGCCATGTTTATTAAATACAACAAAAGCCACTTGGAATGAACACAGATATTTGCAAAATTGCTTCCTGAGAGTAAGGCATTTTGTGACATAAAAGATAATGTAATAAAAGTTTGAAAGTCTCTACATTCTGGAATAGAGTTAGAGATTAGTGTAATAAAAGAACAAAAATTATGATTCAGAGACAAAAATGAGCACAGGACAAATTCCAGTAAATTTATAAAAATGTATTAATTTCCATCTAATTTTATGGCATTACTGTTGAACTGCTAACTTCTACAGGAAATAAAATACGTTACTCTTTCAAATAGGAGTGTATTCTATCAAAGGTAATAAGCAGTTTCTTGGTCTTTACTTAGCTGGTAGTAATATCTTTGGAATTGTCTTTTGTTTTCTCATACTCACAATCATCAGAATATTACAGAAGTAATTGCCTGCTGTTTTTCATTTAAATGGTAATTCCTGATGGACATATTTTTTTATATTAGTTTAGTTTTCTGCTTCTTGGTCAAAGCAAATGCTCTTTAATTCTTCTTTAAAGAGATTTGGTGCAAGTTAGGTATTTGGGATCAGAGCAGTTCTATTTACCCGTGGTCTTAGTTAGGGGAGAACAAGTTGATGCTCGTGGTAAAAAAGATAATTTTGAGACCTTTGTAAAGATCTCTGTTGACATCCATCTTTTCTGAAAAAAATTAAAAAGAGAGTAGAATTTACGAAAATTAGCTGAAGTAGATTTTAATATGAAGAAAAGGTCATTTTTAAAGTGTGCAACTGAAAAAGTAAAAGTCCTTTTTATTCCCGGGAAAGCCTCCTATATTTTCAATATAGAAATTATGGTGATGATAAGCACAGCAGCGCTCACAAGTAGAGTAAATCATAGGAATTGCTGCATTTCTTGGGAAACGCTTGATGGCAATATCCCTCCTGTTTAATTTAAGCACTGACAAACCCACCGGAACAAATCTGATGACAGGGGATTTCCACTTAATGACATGACTTTCGCTTTCACACTGAACAGGAATGCCCACTGAGAGGCAGTCTTTACCCACACTCCAACCTGAAGACTGGCATTCTGAGAAACCATTCGTGTGGGGGTTTTGTACCTATTCTAATTAGACTTTCTGTACGATTATTTTAACTAAGGACAGAATCAAAGGGATTCCTATATCACAGTCTCTAAAATATTTTGATTTAATTCTGTATCTTGAGCAGTCACATCAATATCTGCAATATGCTACAAATACCAGCAAATGAAGAGCTAAGTAAGCAAGTTTGAGACTCTGGAGAGAAAAAAGTATTTGGAGAACTTTGAGCTTATTTGTTCTGTATAGATACTAATTTTTCTATGCTTAGGTTTTTACATTTGCACTCGACACAAAAATGCAGTAAAACATAGGAAAATAATCTTATTTTTTCATATTCTAATTTATACTTTGTAAAAAGAAATAGTTGAAATGTCTAATCACGTGGAGTGAAAGGTAGAACTTATGTTTTTCAATTTCATTCATGTTGCTTCTATGTAAGGTTCTGAGCTTGGGAGTCAGGGAAGCAGAGAAGGATCTGCAGTGAGGCATCTGGGTCTGTGTAGGAAAGGTGCACCAAAGATTCTGATCCATTTGCCTGATTCTGGATTTTCATGCTGCACGTTTACACCCGATCAAATAAAAAGCAGAGATATACTTGTTTGTGAAGGATATGCTGAATTAAAGCATGCTGAATTAAAGCATGATTCATTAAGTAATACTGCTGTAGCAGCAGTTTGCTCACAGCAAAATCTGTGGGACAAGATAATATCTTTTATCACACCAGCTAGAAAAATTGGATAAAGTAGATAAGACTTCAAATATGCAAACACTTTTAGTGCTGAAGAACTGCAGAAGGGGCTGATGTCCCTGAATTTCTGCATTTATTACTAATTAAAGGCTTTGCTCAAAGCCAACTGGGTTTGCCTCACTATAAATTGTGTCAGTTGCCCGTGACCCAAAGGGGCCATCACGGCAACCTGCTGGTAATGGAAAATTTTAGGAGAACCCTACTTTTTTTGCCAAATACTTTTCCCTGAACTCCCACCCTAGTGGCTGTGCAACACGAAAGAAATGAAGTATATGAACCTAACCTTATCCAGTGACATGTTATTCATCCTTGTGGGGAAAGAATATGCCTGTACAGCCCTTTCCTGGCAGACACAAGTACACAATTCCATGCTTCGAGCTGGACGTAGCTTCCAACAAAAACTGTTTAACTGCAGTTAGAGTTGCTTTGTGTTCAAAGTAATGTGGGGCTCAGCCTCTCCACAAGTTTCTTTTCTCAGGTACTAAACAGCGTTTCCAAACCGAACAGCTTTGGTCTGGAGCTGGCTCATACTCAGCTGACTTGGAGCATTAGGCAGGTGAAATTGCACCTGTGTGCAAGATACAACCCAAACTAAAGCTGACCTTATGTAACATGGCTGATGGCCACACATGGCAGAACATGCCATGGGGACACCTGTTTGAGCTATGTCATAGAGTAATAAAATGGTTTGGGTTGGAATTGGGGCTACTTGGTCTGGAGAAGAGAAGGCCAATGGCATCCTGGCCTGCATCAGGAATAGTGTGGCCAGCAGGACCAGAGGAGTTATCGTCCCCCTGTACTCAGCACTGGTCAGGCCTCACCTTGAATACTGTGTCCAGTTCTGGGCCCCCCAGTTTGGGAAAGATGTCAGGATACTGGAATGTGTTCAGAGGAGGGCAACGAAGATGGTGAAGGGGCTGGAGCACAAGCCCTATGAGGAGAGACTGAGGGAGTTGGGGCTGTTTAGTCTGAAGAAGAGGAGGCTCAGGGGAGACCTCATTGCTCTCTACAACTCCCTAAAAGGAGGTTGTAGTGGGGCAGGGGTTGGTCTCTTCTCTCAGGTGACCAGTGGCAGAACCAGAGGGCATGGACTCAAGCTTTGTCAGGGAAAGTTTAGACTTGATGTGAGGAAAAAGTTCTTCACTGAAAGGGTGATTGGCCATTGGAATGGGCTGCCCAGGGAGGGGGTGGAGTCACCGACCCTGGAGGTGTTTAAAGGGAGACTGGATGAGGCGCTGAGTGCCATGGTTTAGATGATGGTTGGTGTTAGTGTTGGTGTTAGTGTTGGGTTATAGGTTGGACTTGATGATCTCAGAGGTCCTTTCCAACCTTGTGATACTGTGATACTGTGATACTGTGGAAGGGACCTCAAAGCCCATCCAGTTCCAGCCCCCTGCCATGGGCAGGGACACCTCCCACTGGATTACATCTCTCCAAGCCCCATCCAACCTGGCCTGGAACACCTCCAGGGATGGGGCAGCCACAGCTTCTCTAGGCAGCCTGGGCCAGGGCCTCCCTACCCTCACAGGAGCACATTTCTTCCTGAGAGTTCATCTCAATATCCTGTCTTTCAGCTCAAAACCTTTCCCCTTCATCCTGTCCCTGCACTTCCTGATCAAGAGCCCCTCCCCAGCTTTCCTGGAGCCCCTTTCAGTACTGGGAGGCTGCTCTAAGGTCTCCCCGGAGCCTTCTCTTCTCCAGGTTGAACAACCCCAACTCTCTCTGCCTGTCCTCATATGGGAGGAGCTCCAGCCCTTGGATCAGTTTCGTGGTCTCTTCAAATATGGTTCAGTTGCATTTATTTCTTATTGTACTTGTATTTTTATAAAAAGATAACATTTCAAGAGTGTTTTTCTAATCCATCAACCTAAATCTTGTGTGATAAATCAGTGGATTGCTCTGCTTTGGTGCTCGGTAGAAAGTGCACGTAGATGATATTGTACTTAAGCCAAAACTCTGCTAACAAAATACATCTTTTCATTTGCCAGTTCTGTTCATTTGAACTCAACCTGTGCCAGGGCCTCCCCACCCTTATCATAAAGAATTTCTTCCTAAGTTCTAATTTAAATCTGCCCCCTTCCAATTTAAAGTCATTCCCCCTCATCCTGTCACTTCTTGCCCCAGTGAAAAGTTCTTTCCCATCTTCCTTGTAGCCCCTTCAGATACTGGGAGGCTGCACTAAGGTCCGTCCAGAGACTTCTCCAGGATGAACAACCCCAACTCTCTCAGCCTGTCTTTGTATGGGAGGTGCTCCAGCCCTCACATCATTCTCGTGGAGTCTTCTTTGCAGACACATCCTTTGGAGGCAGGTGGGAGAACAGGAAGGTGCAGAGAGGGAGACTGCAGGAAGGTACCTGCATGGATGACTTTAACAAAGGAAGTAAGGAAATTAACTTGTTTTCTTTGAAATGGCAAAATTCAGTTTTTCTTTCCTGTGGAGAGAAAGCAAACACAGGCAAGCTCATCCAAAAATGCTGTACGGAAGTGGCATGGAATCAGCACAAGTCTGAACTTCAGAAGTTGTTTCAGTGGTAGTAATTGAACTATATGCACATATTAAGAAGAAATAGAAAAGCAAAATGTGGTGATGAGGTTATTTCAGTTAATAAATAAATGCACATATGCTATTTTATGTATGTTTGCCCTTGTAGTGTTGATAAATTTAATATATGGGAAGAGTCTGAGGAGAGTATGTGCTATTCTTAAAATAGTCGAGCACAGGAAGGGTTTGAAGCCATTGGTCACAGCAAAAACATCCCTGTTTCTGCAGGAGCAACCAAAATGTTGAGATAAAATACAGAATCAATCTCTACAAGGAGGCAGGCTTGAGATGTTTGACTCTTTAAGACAAACATTCCTTGCATTTGGCTTGTGTTGCAATAAAAGATAAGGGGGATAATGCCATGTTTCTAGAATATGAAAAAGAGGAGAAAAAACTGCAGAAAAAGTGCTTTTGTTCAAATCTTTAAAGCAAATGTGGTGATTAATTGCTTGAGAACTATCAGTTAAGCAGAGAAGGGATTTGTTTTCTTGTATATGCACTCTTACACAGAGCCATTCTGCTTGGCCAGTTCTCCTTCCAGATGTGATTAAAGTGTGTGCTCTTCAAAGCTGTTTTTCAGAATTCTGTTTTGTATCTTGGCTTTTTCTTGCCTGCAGAATTACCACACATCTGTGAGAAATATTTATCATTTTGGGCCTGCTAAATGTAAACAACTCTCGGTTTTACAGCAACAGAGATGCAGAGGAGCTGCAGTCACCTTAGGGAAGGAATGTAAACCGGGCTAGGCAGCAGCTATTGGCTCACAAATAGCTCATTTTAAAGAACTTGGATCTGGAATTGTTTGACTCCATCTTGTCAAGAGAAACTTAGTCTCTAAGCTATGAGTGGCAGGAGCATATTCAGTGTTTAAAATGATCCCAGAAGAAGTTATTAAGCCGTGAATATTTATTCCTTTGAATCTGAATGCTGGCATTTGAAGGGAATTCTCCATTGCACTGCATTATACAGAATAAATCCTGTGAAGTCACAGAAGATTTTTCATTCTTGCAACTTATTTTGACAGTCAACCAGTGCTACATGTAATCTGGATATCAGTTTTTCTTTCATTTTTTATGACAAGCTTTCCTTACTGTCTAGAAGATACAGTAGAAGTCATTATTTTTGAACCTAAAAGTTCTGCAGCTTCTTAATCACCTGTGAAATACTTTCTTGTCTAAAAGCAATTTTTGTGCAAGCAGGTTCATTTAGAAATTAATTTGAAATGTTTCCAGCTACCTTTTCCACTTTCAGTCTGACACAATGAAACAGAAGATGGTTCTAAAATTACTGCCCGATTAGGAATGGGCTTTGTTTTTCTTACAAGGGAGGGTTAGTGCATCAGGTAATTAGAATTATTAAATGCAGTTTCAGTGAATTAAATGGCTGAGGGGTAGTGCTTCTTCTCTACTAAAGCCAGAAGAATCTATGAATTACTAACATTATAATTAAAATAAACCAATTTGAAACATTTGCACTAAGACAATCAGTCAAGAGTTGTCCTGCAATATCTGACAGCTATCACATCAATCAGAGGAGCTGCTGGGAACTGAAATGGAGCTACAGGAGCTAGGATCAAAACCCTAGGAGAGGGGGTGCTTGGTTTGGGGACACAGTCTCTGGCAGAGGCATCTCATCTTCATCTGACAGAAGAACATCCCCACCTGGATCCCACTTCTGCACCCACCAGGTACCATCTCACTGGCATCGCGGTCTGTGGGCGAGGGTCGGTACCCTCTATCAGTGTCGTAGACCTTCAGGGCTTTTGAATGCTGCCTGGGATGAGCTGGTAGAAACAGGTGACAGAAGTGGCTCAGGGTTAAGCCTTTACAGGGGAAAAATAGTAAAACACGATTCAGAGATCAGGAGTCTCATTCACTCTCCATCTTATAGTTTAGTATCCATCTTATCTCCCTTTCCCTTCAGTGCTATTTTTCCTTCTTGTTGTCACAGT
The DNA here is from genome assembly GCA_033556795.1 of Tapera naevia. NCBI lineage: Eukaryota > Metazoa > Chordata > Aves > Cuculiformes > Neomorphidae > Tapera > Tapera naevia. Next base: position 210,712 of record JAUMJJ010000066.1, read on the forward strand.
AAGTTGAATCTATGTCAAGGACAGAAGTTCACCTTTTTTTGAATAACAAATAAGCTATATTTAAGAAAACAGGAATAACTTCCTATTTGCCACCTAACAGATTTGTTTCAGGGAGGGTTTTTTTTTAAAAAATAACGGAAGTTTGGGCTCCTGGATGTTAACAAAAATCTGGCTTCCCTGAAGATGTCTTGACTGTCCCATGCAGCCTTTCTCACGTGCGATGTCTGATCTCTGCAATCAGGGGGCAAACGTAACTGGAGCCTCCCTACTAACGCCCAGCAATCATAAAAGAGTCTTGAGGCTGCTGACAGCTGATGTAAGTAATGATCTCTCTCCATATGGTCTGATTTTCCCAGTCACTTGAGTTGTCAGTACTAGGAAAGCTGCATGGAGCCATTTTTTTCCTGCCCGCTGAGGGTGAATCCTTGTAATATAAAGGCCGTGGAATTTGGAAATGGCTTATGATGGAACTGTATGCTGGAATATGAATTTTCATTTTAACACATATTCCCAGAACTTGAGGATGTGGAAACAGACCCAAACCACAATTTCAACTTCACTCTGATGCGGTAGTTTTTTTTCCTCATTCAGGTGAATGCTCCCTAGTAGCTGTGAGCTGTCTTGTCCATATTGCTGTAAGGCCTTGAGAAATTCATGTTGAAGCTGTAGGTTCTGTCTTTCTCCAGATACATTTTACCTGAGGGATTTCCAGAATTGATACAGATTTGTTAGTTTGTCCCACACCTACTTGCAGTCCAGGCACAGAGAGGTCTTTTTGCTTTAATCAAGTATACTTTAAACCAAGATTTTCTGTCTGAATGCTGAGGATTTCCTTCAGTGTAGGATCTATTCTGCATGTTCCCTACTAGATTTAGGCTGAATGCTGAACTGGGTTCTTATAGTTCTCCAAGTTCTTCTGTTCATTTCTACTGCAAGCCCCTCTTTTTTTAAACTGATCCCTTCTACCCAGAAAGGGTTTTACTACTTTACTTTCAGACCCTTTGTTATAGGTGGCCCATTCCACATCTGCACCAACTGACTAGAATACTGTGGGAACAAACCTGTGCCCTTAAATTTAGCATGGGACTTGTCTTAAGTCACCACTTCAATATCAGTGTCATCAAGACAAGGAAATTAAGTATCTCAACACAGAGGAACTCACACTTGGGTTGTAAATACCTTCAGAGAAGAGTGCTGGGTGCAGGAATGCATTATCAGCCTGTCCCAACTTAATATGCACTTCTTGATGGACAACAGAGTCAGCCTCTTGTCTCTGTACAATCTCTTTCTGTCCCAGGACATTAGATGGTCTCCACTGAGAATGATGACCACATGTGTCTGACGAAACTGGGGACCTGCGAGTTGTTTCTTATCCTTCTGTCTCCCATATCTACAACTCCCACCTAGTCAACAGATTCCCTGGAAAATGAGTTACCTAACTGAGTGCATTTCTGTTCCTGTTCAAGTATGGCAGAGCAGAGGTTTTCAATAAAAGCCCAGACATGCAGTGTAAAGACTTTTGGACCAGAGGGATTCATACAAGTGAGACGCGGAAAAGAGTGACATGAATCACCAGTCCATCAAAGAATGGTTTCAGTCAGAAGGCACCTCAAAGCCCATCCAGTTCCACCCCCTGCCATGGGCAGGGACACCTCCCACTGGATCAGGGGGCTCCAAACCCCATCCAACCTGGCCTTGAAAACCTCCAGGGATGGGGCAGCCACCACTGCTCTGGGCAACCTGGGCCAGGGCATCCCCACCCTCACAGCAAAACATTTCTTCCCAAGATCTCATCTAACTCTTCCCTTAAAATCATTCCCCTTCGTCCTATCCCTGCACTTCCTGATAAAGAACAGCTCCTTAGCTTTCCTGTAGGCCCTGATCATTTTGCATATCAAAACCTAAAGCTATTAAAAAAACCTTAAAAGAATCGGAAAGAATCAGCTAGAGCAGTATGTACAAATGAGAGGTTACATGGACACCTTTCTAGTCACAGAATTTGGAAGTTATAACATGTTTTGTCTTCTGTAGCCTGAGAACATCTACACTGCTTAAAATTCAGCTGTGTTTGTATATGATAAGTCTAAATCACTGGGTATTGGCTGTACTTTGGTTATGACAGATTAAATATCTCTTTTACTCTAATTCCCCTACAAAGCTTGAGGATTTTTACAGTAAGAATGCTTTTGAAATATCTGAAGTGTTTTGAGTTGTAAAGTCTTGCTCATATCCCAGGGGTTTTTTTTCCCCACCATTTTCATAAACTATGCAAATATTTTTATGTATTGATTGAAAATATAGCAGGTGATTTTAAAATGTAAAAAATAAACTGCCTTTATGTTTCTGCTACTCTGAAGACAGAGACAGCCATTTTCAACTTCACTACGTGATTTTGTTATCCCATAAGTGTGCATCAAAAATTTGAAGATAGTAAATGTGATAACAAATATAAATGTGATCAAAACAGTGCCCTAAGCATGGAATGCCTTCAAGTGCTTCATTCTCAGGGCTCCATGGTCCTAGTTTACCAAACTAATATTTCAAATTGTGAGACATTTAGACAGAAACATCAAAAAAGGGCAGTATAGAACTATGTGCTCAAATTCTTCTGCTATTTGACAGGAGATTCTGACCATAAAATAAGAATTAGTCCATATGTGTTTACATGGGCCCAGCCTTGGGCATGGCTTTTTAATTTACTGGGTAAAATGCAGATAGTAGTTACTTACTTTAAATACAAAAATCTCTGTCTATGTTACTGTTTTAATATAAGTTCCTTTAATAATATCTGAGAGGTAATTTTAAAGAATTAAACTTGAATCACTTTTTATTTTTAGAGATTTTGCTGCATCTGGCTTTTGACCGCTATCTGCAAGCCCACTTGCTTTAGACAGAGAAACTGTGAGAAACTATGAAAAACTCTTGCAGAAATCTTTATATTCTCTAGAGTTCACCAGAACCTTTCATCACTATTTTTAGAAGTAGTGAAGTAGGCGTTACAGAGTAATTTTTCTGTTTCATACACGGATGCTCTATTCCAGCATGAACATCAGTTTCTTTTAAATCATTTTTTTCATCAAGAATACTAGAACAACTGTTGTTTTAGGAATAAGTGACTTTGCAGTTAATTTTCACATTGTCATAGCCACAGGGGACAGATCATAGCTAGATTAGCAAGTTTCTGTGTTTGAGTTCGAAAAAGTGATTCAATCTGTACCCCTGAACAAAGTCCATGGCAACAGGATACATCTTCTAAATTCTATAAACACATGAACCACACTCTGGAACTTATTTTTACAATACTGTTTGCGTACTAAAAGTTGTACTTAATACCTAATCTGTGTTATTGCTTTAGGTTAGTCACAGTTCCTTATCTTTTTTGGCTTATTTACTGCATTTTTTTGTTTGTCTGTTTTTAACCTAAGTTATTGATCAGAGCACCAGTGACCGGGTTCCTTGCCCCTTGTTTACAGATGAGGTGGGTCTGTACAGAGCAGATAAACTATGACTACTAAGAGATTATTTAATGAGGTTTGATAATCTGGCATGCTTGTGACAGTTTTATTATAGGCATCTGGAAAGTCCTATCCTAGTGAAATCATCTTAAATCTTTACTGCTTGTTATAGCCTATACTGTTTACTAATTCACATTGATTATTGTGTGTTCAAAAGTCAGTTCTATTAACAAAACAAAATCCAAAGGTTTTGTGTTCTATTTTTATTAGCAAGGGAAGCTTTCTGCTGCTCTGTACTTATGAAGCCTGTTGAACAGAGAAAGCAGCAGGAAAGGTACTGATTTCAGTACAGATTACTGACCATTGAGCTGATGGTTCTCTAGGCCATATTTCAACATTTATAAGAAATTTGGATCAAAGATTGCCATAAATATTTAAATAAGGCCAGCAGTTCTTTAATATCATTGGTTATAAATAATAGTAGAACTTGGGAACTTACCTGTTAGCCCTTGCTGAAGAATGCTTGGTTTGTGTTAAAGGAATTTCTCTTTGTGTGTTCCAGCAAAACTTGGACTATTTAAATTATATATTCTTGCTTATCATGCTTAGAATATTGCTTCCAGCCAATAAATTAACAGATCTCTTTGGGAAGATCTTGCTTTCTATACCTAAATCTCTGGGTTCTTTTCTGGAGAGCGTAGAGAGCATGCACAGGTACTGATGAAAAACTTAACCATCATCAGCCTTCTGCTTGAGGTCACATTTTTAGTGTACCCACTTTTTGGGCTGCTTACGCAGCCACTGATTCTGTAAACATGACCCAGATTGCCATTAACACTTTAACTAGGAGGTCTTCGTTTAACCTACTACATTTTGACTGGAGAAGAAAAGGAAAAGCCCCTCAAAATGATCTGCAGACAAGCACAAGGGGACTAATGTCTAGGCAGAGGTTTGCTATGTGTCTGTAAGTACATCTTGAATATTTCTTTTTAAAGGGGATAGAGAAATAGTTATTGCATCCTGACACCAATTTATGGCGACTCTGCCTCACCCTGGGTTGTTTCCTGCAGAGTGGAAATCTGTGGACAAGCAGGCAGAAAGAGAGCTGCAGATTACTCCAACCAGCATCTAGACTCTAAGTAGTGATTTTAGCTTTCTCATCTTCAGGTTATTTCAAGTATATAACAGAAAAAATAGAGTAGTTCCAGTTGGAAGGGACCTACAGTGACCATCTGGTCCAACTGCCTTGTCACTTAAGGGCAGGCCAAATGGTAAACCATATTTTTAAGGACATTGTCCAAATGCCTCTTAATGCAGACAGGCTTAGAGCATCAGCCATGGGGCATGGGACATTAACCATATTAACTATTTATGCAAAGCATGCAGTAGTTTTACTTACCCGACATCACCTGTTACTGACACTGGATAGAGTTCTAAATTCAATCTAAAGGTAATAAATGGTTGTGCTGCCAAATTTGTGTACAATTATTGCAGGAAACTTACACCTGAATTTGAAGAAATGGATGAAGTGAAAAATCACTTAACAGTTTTACCCAATGTACCCACTAATCTTACAGAGATTCCACTTGGGAATCTTCTGCTTTCATGGCAGATCTACTCTGAGCCTAATCTGAACTTCTACATAGAAAACAATACAAGCAGATCCTACCTTAGAAAATCAACATCCATCAGAAAAGCTTGATTTGGATCTGCCAAATTAGCATATTCAGATTGCCCTGAGCTGCATCTGAGTACTTGAAACCGCAAAAAGTTGTAGATTTATTTTTGCTGGCTATGAAGAGAGGCCTTTTCATCTTCTATTTGCACCATTATGGCAAAAGTGTTGTGTTATTGAGGGCTTTGTAGTGGGACTCTGGAGGTCTGGCTTGTGTTCTGTGATAAGTGACAAAGCAATATGTATTTTTGTACCAGATTTAAAAGGAAGTGATAAGAGGATCTGTCTTTATATGGAGAGTAATTTGCCAAACACATTGTTCTGAATCTGTATAAGAAATCTAAATGTGTTAGGACTTGCTATGAACCTCCTAGTCCTTGTTTTTCCCTGTTTACACAAGAAACAAATCAAGTGTAACTTCTCAGCAAGTATAGCTCAACACATTCTTTGGAAGAGACAGCACAACTGGAACAGAGGAGAAATGGTGTTGGAGGAGACCATGCAGCTGAGTACTTGTCTCAGGCTGGTTTTGAGGAGGATATGAGCCTTTCCCCAGCAGGTGACTTCTGTTGCACGGCCAACGTGATCGCAGATTTCGATGCCTCACCTCCTCCTGTCCTGTACCCTGCACCCTCAGATTGAATTGCTTGGGGAAGAGAAATGAGTCCCTGAGCCTCAAAATGGGGAGTGAAGAGGAGAGGGACCAAATCCAGTGTGAAACCAGTGGGCACCCTGCTCAGCAGGGGAAGGGAATGAGTAACATTCTTGGGAAGCGTCAAAACTCCTTGCAGAAACTTTTGCTGTCACTGAGGTACCTGGCAGCTGTTGAAGGTAGAAGTCCTGTTAAATATAAGCCCAGAACCAAAAATCATGTTGCTCCCAATTAAGTAGAACACATTGCAGTCCAACGAGACTCTGACAAGGGAAGAGACCTTAATATAAATTAGTTCCAATTTGATGATTTAACTAGGTGTGTATGCTGGGAGGGAAGGAGGGAAAAATGCTTTAGTAGTCTCTATTCCTGGATTGAATACTTCTGATAAAATCCTCACCTCTTCTGAGTTGTTGTAAGATTGTACTCAGTATTGACAAAAGATTTCGTAAGACGATGTGATATTTGTGTTTTCTTGAAATACAAAAAGTACTGACAATACAATTTATGATCATTTATGAAACAATTTAGTGACTAATGAAGTCATTTAGCATTTATGTAATTTCACAAAAGAACTTTAACTGCTTGTTTTAGCATCAATAATACAGAATAAATATGAAAAGTTAGTTATTGAACTTTTCTTTTGACACAGTTAAACACTTTTGAAATTACATAATCCTTCCCTCTCTGCTCTTAAACTTGCTGTGTGTTGTATTGTTATTTTTTTTCCAGAAAGAGTGGCTTAGAATTTTTGCTAGTGTCCATCGATCTCTGCGATTTTTTGTACATCCTTTGTTGGTATTTTTGTCCTGGCATTTAATATCAGAACACAAAACACAAGAAGAACACTTGGTTTACATCAGTGTTGTCCTGATGTACCAAACGTTAACAAAAAGTATGATTCATGTGTACTGTTCTTCAACAGTCCCTGTGCTAAAGGAGGGAACCCCTGGTTTTTTTACTCATATAAAATTAATTCAACACAGAAGAAACTTGTTCAGTGAGAACAAGAGATTTTTGATATGTTTATTTTCCTACATTATTGTTTGTTGCAGCTGAATCCAACAAAAGGAACAGCGCTGTAAATTATGCCTTTGATACTGTTCCTCTTTTGAGATTGGGTTGGCATAATGACAGAACAGCTCTGTCTGAAATAGATTTTGAATTATTAAAATTACTTAAATTGATAAAAGAGAAAAAAATCACATAATATGAAGAGAAATGAAATGAGTGTTATTTGGATCCGTTTCTGTATATCTGTCTTGAAGAAGAGAACGTCTAAAGTTTTGTGAGTTTGTACTGTGAAACAGAAATTCACAGAAATTATAAAAAAAAAAGAGGCATAAGTGCACTGAGGTGTTCTTCAGTGCACACTCCAAAGTGTTCTAGATCTGGGCGTTGTGGGTTTCTCCTGTTGGTGAAGGAACTTTTGTTCAGCTACAGGAGGTGCCTCCTGCTCCTATGGGAAAGTGAAAGTGTTCTGAGCCAGTAGATGCAGCAGGCCCTGGCTCTGTGCCCTCTTCCAGAGGTAAATGTGTTTCCTTCTGCTGTTGATGCTTTTAAATCTGCTCGGATTAGCCTTCCCCATAGCTTTTTCTGCACATAGCACAGCATGCTGCCTCTTCAGCACTTCTTCTACTCCAAAGGGAAGGTTATGACTGTTTTCGCTGTGTGAAAATACTTTTGCAATTCTTAAAACTATAAATCAAGTATTGAAAATGCTTTTCTGCTTTATTGTTTTACCTTTTATTTTACATATTACTTTGGGTTTTAAACTGAATATTTATAGTATCAGTGCTGAAAGTTTCTTTTTTCTAGTGTTTCTATATCAAGGTGTCCCTGCCTATGGCAGAGGGTGGAACTGGATGACCTTTAAGGTCCCTTCCAACCCAAACCATTCTATGGTTTCTGATGGAGTTGTGTGCCTGCTATCCCACTAGGAACACATAGGTCTTTGCAAAATTAAGTTTTTTTCAGTATTTACTGCATCGTTAGGCTGAAAAATTGGGACAGAATATTAGGACATACTGGTTCAAGTTGAGGGGAACATGATAAATACAGGGATTTCAACAGAAAACATTCCTTACTGACCCGGATATGCAAAATGTAAAAAAGTCTTATTTAAACAAAAAAAATGAATTTTATCAGAGTATTCAAAAATCATCAATGTCACTGCATTTGTGTGGGAAGCTTCTGAAGGAATGCCACAATGGTAACCATAATAATACACAGCACAACTCTCTGCTGCATCAGCCGCTGCTTCCGGTTTGATATCACAGTATCACAGTATTACAAGGTTGGAAAGGACCTCTGAGATCATCGAGTCCAACCTATAACCCTACACTAACACCAACACTAACACCAACCATCATCTAAACCATGGCACTCAGTGCCTCATCCAGTCTTCCCTTAAACACCTCCAGGGTCGGTGACTCCACCCCCTCTCTGAGCAGCCCATTCCAATGGCCAATCACCCTTTCAGTGAAGAAAGATATCACCTGCAAATGTGCTGAGGGTGCACTCTGCCCCATCTTCTAGGTCAGTAACAAAGGCATTAAGCAGAACTAGACCCAGTATTGACACCTGTGGTGCCCCACTAGTCACTGGGCTCCAACTAGTCTTTGCAACACTTATCACCACCCTCTGGACATGGTCATTCAGCCAGTTTTCAATTTACCTCTCTGTCTTTTTATCCAGTCCATAAGCAGGTAGTTTATGAGACCTTGTGGGAGATAGTGTCAAAGACCTTACTGAAGTCCAGGTAGACAATATCCACTGCTCTCCCCTCATCTACCAACTAATCACTTCATCATAGAAGTTTATCAAATTGGTCAAGCATGACTTACTCTCAATAAAGCTGTGCTGACTACAGATGTGCCTGCAACCAGTTTCCAGGATTAACAACTCCATTACCTTCCCATGGATAGGGGTGAGTGTGACCAACTTGTAGTTGCCTGAGTCCTCTTTCTTGCCCTTATTGAAGGTGCAGGTGACGTTTGCTTTTGTCCAGTATTTGGACAGGTCTCCTAGTCTCCATGATTGGTCAAAGATCAGCAAGAGTGGCATCTGTCAGCTCCCTCAGCACTTGTGGGTGCATCTTGTCGGGCCCCATGGTTCAGTCTGCTTAAATGTTCCCTGATCTGATACTCTTCTGCCAAGGGTATTTCTTGTTCCAACCTTACCCCTTGCTCATGGGACCTGGGATGCCTGAAGGCGGATATTGCTGGAAAAGACTGAGGCAAAGCAGACGTTCAGTACTTTGACCTTTCGGTTCAAAGTAGAGGTAAGATTCATTTCCATGTGTCTCATGCTGTATCCTCATTTTAAAATGCATCATATGGAGGCATTTAAGCACTTACTGTGGCAATTTGCAATTACTTCTAGTTCATATTCCACTTATTTATCCTTCTTATATATATCTTATTTAATTTTCAGCCAACCTATTCTCAGTTGGCTGTTGTTTACCTGATTGGTCAAGAATTACTTCAGTCTTCCTGCCTTTCCATTTTCTATTCTATGTAGTATTGGAAAGGCAACCGTCAGACTCATTTTCTCAGCAGATTTCTGCAACAAGGACAGGCTTAGTTCTGTTAATTCTGAACTTAGATTTTAATAAATTCTTTTATCATTGGAAAGTTGATGGATTTCCTCACATCTTTCATAGATGGCATCAATGAATACGCCTTATACAATTGGGTGGTCATATTATATCATAGCAGTGTAAGCTTGCGTGGAATTTTTGCCAAGCATTTTTAGTTACTTATATGAAGAGAAAATCATGCAAAATTTCTGGTAAAAAATTCTGTGAAGTACAGTATTAAGAGTGAATCCAAACTGACAAAGTTAAACTCTTTACATTTTCAGAGAGGATGGGATGATGGTGTTAAAGATCACAGTTATGATAAAGGCAAGGTGGTGATAGAGTTAGTGCAACAGACTTAAGGTTATGGCTACTGAGGCAGAGGAGAGATTGAACGACAGGTGTATTCCTGTGATGGAACAAGAAGGTCCCCATTAGGTGGAACAAGAAGGTCATCATTACAAACTTTGAAAGTGCACATCTAGCAGCAGATGCTCTCAACAAATTCTTCAATTCTCAAGAAATCCTTCAAATGGAGATAAATACAGTTGCTGGCTGGACACAAGTGGTGTTTCCCAGGGCTTGATGTTGGGGTCAGTCTTGTTTAGTGTCTTTATCAATGATTCTTATGAGGAGACAGAGAGCTACCTCAGAAAGTTTGCAGACGACACCGAAATGGGCAGAAGTGTCGATCTACTTGAGAAAAGGGAGGCTCTGCAGAGGGACAGGCTGGATCCATGGGCTGAGGCCAATTGTATGAGATTCAACAAGGTCAAGTGTCAGGCTCTGCACCTGGGCCACAGCAACTCCATGCAGTGCTCCAGGCTTGAGGAAGAGTGGCTGGAAAGCTGCCCAGAGGAAAAGGACTTGTTGGCCCACAGCGGCTGAGCACGAGCCAGCAGAGGCCCAGGTGGCCAAGAAGAGCAACCTCATTCCTGGTTTGGATCAGCCATGGTGTGGCCAGCAGGAGCAGGGAAGTGACTGTCTCCCTGTACTCGCTTCTGGTGAGGCCACACCTCGAATGCTGTGTTCATTTTTGGGCCCCTCAGTACAAGAACACTGAGGGGCTGGAGCGCGTCCAGAAAGGGCAGCAGAGGAGGGGTCTGGAGCACAGGGGCTATGAGGAGTGATGGAGGGAATTGGAGTTTCTTGGCCTGGAGGAGGCTGAGGGGAGACATTATTGCTCTGTACAACTACCTGAAAGGAGGTTGTAATGTAGGTGCTGGTCTCTTCTCCCAAATAACAAGTGATAGGATGAGAGGAAATGGCCTCAAGTTGAACACAGAGGAGTTTTGATTGGGTATTAGGAAAAATTTTTTAACTGGAACACTGGTGAAGCACTGGACAAGGCTGCCCAGGGCAGTGCTGGAGTCTCCTTTCCTGGAAGTGTTAAAGAACTGTGTAGATGTGACACTTCCTTACATGATTTAGCAGGCATGGTGGGGTTGGGCTGATGGTTGGACTGGATGAGCTCAGAGGTCCTTTCCAACCTTAACAGTTCTGTAATTCTATGCTTCTTACTTAGAATGGTACTATGTGACTGGAAAATAATGTATGAAAAGGGGGAGATGATCTGAGCAACTGCAGGCCCAGTAATTCAGTTTCAGAAGCATAGAGAAGTTCAGAAAAAGATCTATCAAAAGACACACAGAGAAATGAAGAGAATAAGACTGCTGTGTGTTTAGCCTTAGATCATGTCAGAGTAGTCTGATAGTATTCTTTGATGAGATAAATGCAGAAAAATAGATAGATCACATAATTAGTAAAATAATAGTGGAGGATTAGCCCAAGACTTGAGTGTGGGAAGAAACAGACGAATGGGAAAAGACGCGTAGACAGTGGGAAATGAAGACAAGTATTTCACTGATCTTAAAGGAGTAGTTTGGGGAACAGATGATAATGTGCCCGGGCCAAATGCACTGCTGGCAGAAAATAGAGAGGTACTGACACTACAAAGTGGCAGTGGAGCAGTGTATAGAAAGATGCAAGTAGCTTTGAAGACTAAAATGTGAAAAATAGGCGTATTTCCTAGAACAAGGGGAAAAGTCCCAATTTGAAAGCTAACAGCAAAAGCTTAACTCTGTGGCAAGAGGTAGTCCATTGGAAATGAGAAAACTGTGTAACAGATGGTCACTGAGGTATTGCCATATATCACAAGAAATATTTGCATGTTAAGTAGGGAGATGAGAAAACTGTTGGGTGAGAATCTTGTGAGACCCCTGCAGCTTTTCTGCATCCTAACCTGAATAGGTGTTTCCACAAGGGACAGGCTCAAAGTGGCACTGGTGTAGGGAAGGGTGATGAAATTGATGTGCAAGCTGCACGAGGACAGGTTTCACACATGTGGGTACACATTTCACAGCACAGTACATTGGATTACTGGGAGAAATAAGATAAATTGATCCAGGCAGATGCTGTATTTGCAGAGCTAAACTGCTTTTGCTGTCCAGCCCAGCTTAGACATCTCTACAAAGCACCGTGCTGGGTAGTGATCAGCTTATTTAACCTTGAAGTGAAGGTTAAATGAAATCTGAGGGAGAATACTACTGTTTTCCACAAATTCATGATAGTGCAGACCGCAAGGAGGAGGAAATCCTGTTTAATCTGAGAGGCTTCCAGCAGAAGAACAAATAGGTGTAAACTGGTCATGAATAAGTTCAGACTGGAAACTAGGAGTTGGCTCTTAACCAGCAGAGGAGGGATGTTCTGAAAGAGCTTGGTTCTTGGAAACAGCAGTTCAAAGACACAATTCTTCATACAGGAGCATACAGTTTGTACCTCATCTGATTTTATTCATTTATAGCTTGGTTCTGATAACTTTTGAATACCCAGGTGCTAATTTCCTTCAAGTAATTACTAGGTAATTGTCCTAGAGTTACAAAGGAATCGCAGAGTCCTTTGATTAATCAACAAGTAAGTGGCTGTCAGTCAGAAACCCTGTCAAAGCTCTTTTTTGCTCTTTAACAGAAGTTCTTCCATTCATCCTCTTTTATTTTTTAACTTCTGTTGTTTCATTTCGTCAAGATGAACCTTGTGAGTAGTGCTCCATCACTATAATTTTTAATGTGGCGCAGAAATATCACACACAAATCAACAAAAGGAGCAGTCTGTTCCTTGATTGACTCAAGCCACTTGTTATCCCTCAGTTACATAATTTCGGGTCGAGTCTGATCACCTTGGCAAATACCAGGAAGAAGCCATTGTGTTATAAACTTGGCATAGAACCAAATGGTGGGTTACGAAGATTGATTGAAAGAGGTATTTAAAATCATGTGATCTCTGTATAAAAGAGCTCTGAACAATTGGTATCAAAAGGAACACATCCAATAAGTATTTTTTAACGTTTCAAAAGGGAACCACTTATTCCAATATATGGCACGTATTTTGCTTGTTGAAGTAATAGGTTCATTATTACAAAAATTGCCCACTAGAGTTAAAAAACTAAGCAAGGTACAGAAGACAAGAGGCACTTAGGTCTAAGGAACCATTTATTTGGAAAGAGCTTTTTTGTACATTTCCCTGACCACCTCAGACACTGTGGAGGCCAAGATCTATTCAGTGCTCTGCACTGTAGGTGTTTCTACTAAATTGCAGTGCATTGCACTTTAGGCTTTAAGTGCCAAAGTACCCAGCACTTGTCAGAACAGCTAAACTACAGCCTCTTCTCCCAGCACCTCAAAACATGGCCTGCCATTCCCATTTGTGTCTTCTGCCTAAGGCACAAGATAACGATGAAAATAATGTAGAAATGTTTCTTCACCTCTTTTACATTTTTAGTTGCTTTTATCTAGAATGCCACTAATTGCAATGAATTCTTAGCTGAGTGCTGTATTGCTGTTTTACTTCAACAAAAGTTAGTATCCATTAAAGGTATGTTTTTTTGGCAAATATTTGGACTTTTCACATTGTTTTGGTTGGGAAATTGTTGACATGGTAAGATACTTCTCTTTTTTAGTATGTGAAAATTATTCTTGAAACACAGGAAAAAGCTAGAAATAATAGTTTCTTTATTTACAGATGCAAAATGCTTTCAAGCCATCATTCAGCCCAGAAGGTGCTAAAAACAAGTTTCCAGGACTCATTCTGCTTTTGTGTTTTCATCTCTTCTCTGTCTCCATCTCAGCCTAACAGTCTGTCCTTGACATATACACAAGCCTCCAGAGAACAAAAGCTGGTAAAGCCTCTCCACCCAGATGTGTCCTGCATTTCTCTTGCTGTACATAGAAGCATTTGCTCAGGTTTTAGAGGAAGTACTGTTCGAGCTGGTGCTACACAGTGGTTTACACAAACAGTCCTTGTGTTTGTTCCTAAGGGAAGGCAGCTATTGCACACATATTTCAGTTGTGTTTAACCCACTCCAGACAACAGCATTTGTGTCAGAATTTTGCAAATAGGAGTCTATGTTAAGCTGTATGTTAACCTCTTAATAACTGAATGCTTCATGTGGCCATGGTTAGATTCCCAGCAGAGACTGATGAACCCTACTTGAAATACTAAAAGAACATTTTTTTTCCTTTAAATAATGAAATTCATCTTATAATTGAGTTTAGCCCAGTTGTTGTCCAGTTGCTGCATTCTTGTCATTCTATCTCATGGTCAGATAATATCATCTGTCAATATTCCAACCCTGCCATTATGTATTTTTACAGTAAAGAGATTACATAAGAGTTATGTGATACCATACATGTATTTTTGTTGTAAATACAATGTCCAGGAGTATGCCAAATCCCTTGGTATACTTTAACTTTCTTCTCCACCCACCTCTTTATTTTATTTATATGAAATCCGTGTGCACAGTCCACAAAAGTCTATTACTAACAAGTCAATGGTCTGTTGGTCAAAATGATAGCATTCCTTGTAAAATAACTGAAAAACCATCAATTACTTCAGGTGTTCAGTGGGTAAATTCTTTATTTGTTTAGTTCTTTAATGAAGTCTGCATGTAGAACAATTTCCTTTGTAAAGAAATTCAGAGAACAGAGCTAAATATTACTGAGGTGTGTTTTAGTTTTTCATGCTATATTGAAATTTCTTAGCAGCATTTATTGCAGTTTGAGTTGAAACACTTTTCCTTAGACTTAGAGCTGCCTCACAGATGTGAAATCCTGATCTGCTTTTAGGCAACGGAAGAAATGTTTGCTTCCCTTTTGTCCATCTTATGTGATGGAGTATAATTTTGCTCCGTGTCTGACAGTCTGAAGGCAGTACACGCCTTTTGAGTTTGTTTTGGGCACAATCTCTGGAAACCAGAGGGTAATATCCCTTTTTATTCTATGGAGGAAAATCTCCAAACTTAGTTACAAAACTGGTGTCTAATGTTGCATGGGTATTAGTCTGGGGAAGAATATTAAATAATAAATGCTGAGTATCTCTATAGTTTTTTTCAGATATGGATGTAACAGATACTAGATTTTCTGCAAAGACTTTAAAGCTAGTTTTGTGGCTGACATTGTTTTTTTGGTGAGTCTCTCAAGTCTCTTGAACAACAGCTGAGCTCACATATTGGTTCCAAACTGAAGATTTTTTTTTTTTCTCATTATTACTATTATTAAATTAATTGTATTTAATTTCAATATGCATGTATTCATTTTTTTTCCCCTGCAGATTTCATTTCTGGCCTCTGCTTACATGAGCCAGCATCTCTCAGAGGAAAGCTGCTCCGCCCTTGCTTCTGTTACTCATTACCTTTACCTCTGCCAGTTCAGCTGGATGCTTATTCAGGTGGGTTTCAGTCCTTTTCATCCCTTTCCCAAAATCTCTGTGAAGGTAACTGGTGCTTAGGATGTGTTTCTCTCCTATTTTAGTAAGTGTATCTCTGGAATTCAGTGCTACTAGAGAGGCAAAACTTTAGATGGCCTTTATAAAACCTAGAGTGTCACAGCTCCGAAAGCAAATATTTGATCCTTATAAAGACTTTTTCCAATAATAACCATTATGATTGAATTTCCATATCTCACTTAATCCTGTGGAAGTTACTGCCTCAAGAACCAATATAACCTCTGAAGAAATATTTTTATTTGAGTTAATATCTTTTCTAAACATCTCTTATTTGGTCTTTTGAAACATTCTTTTATAGGTGACAGATAAGTGTAAACTACACTATAATTTTTTTGAGTCAGTAGCATTTTAGTCATCAAAATTGTATAGTGTGACAAACAGGCCTTGATAATTTTCTACCAAAATAAGAAGCTTGTAAGTTCACAAATATTAATAGAATTTTTATAGAATCATGGAACTATTTAGGTTGGATAAGTCTTTTAAGATCGAGTCCGACCCTTATTCAGACACTGCCAAACCCACCAATAAACCATGTACCTAAGCACCACATTTACACATCTTTTAAACACCTCCCAGGATGGTGACTCCACCACTTCCCCTGGCAGCTTATTTCAGTGCTTGACAACCCTTTCTGTGAAGAAATTTTTCCTAATATCGAATCTAAACTTCCCCTGGTACAACTTGAGGCCATTTCCTTTCGTCGTATTGGTTGTCACTTGGGAGCAGAGCCCAGCACCCCCCTCACCACAGCCCCCTTTCAGACAGTTGTAGACAGTGATGAGGTCTCCCCTCAGCCTCCTCTTCTCCAGGCTGAACAACCCCAGGTCCCTCAGCTGTTCCTCACAGGACTTGTGTTTCAGATCCATCACCAGCTTCATTGCTCTTTTGACATATCATAGAACAACAAATTGTGTAAAAAAGCAATTGAACTAATGTGGGAGACAATCAACAATCAAATTTGTTACAGAAAATTACCAGTTACCCAAACTAACAAGTTATGAGCTTATTTGGAAAATATGTTATCACACCCTCATTTAGAAATATATATTTAGCACTAATATGTGAATTATGCTATTTATTTGTTACTTTAGTAGTATTTTTCCATATCACAGTTATAGCATTCAGCTTTATATGAGCATTTCCATACATTACTATACAAATCCTCCAACACACAGACTGTCAGACCAGGAATTGCAGATTAGGCTGTCACTAAATACAGCTTTCTCTCCCAGTGACATCTGGTATGTGGCATTTTCCTGGGATTATGTCATGCTCACTCTCATTGAGAACTCTGGCAGCCTCTCTAACACCTCCACCGTGCTTGTTGGTCTCAACCAGCTGCCCATGGATGCTCTGTCTGGTCCACTGCTGCTGCAACTGCTCATAAAAATGGAGCAGAGGTCTAGACTGCTCTGTCTTTATTGATACCAATACTCTTACTATTCTTGTTTTCCTCCTTGAATGTATTCAGTTAGCAGGATTAAATTTTATCTCCAGTGGATGTATCTTTCTGCTTTCTCTGCATAGAAATATTCTACTGTACTTCTCATTCCCATATCTTGATTCATGACTTTCTCTTAAGTTAACTTACTGAAGCATTTTGTCACTGCTAAATTTAACTCTTCTTCACAACTGCTCATTTGCTTCATTCCTAAGTCACTTCAGTTCTTTTGAACGTTTGCTGTTTGGGGCAAATTAATGCTTTAAATTGTCATTTAACTGGGTTAGCTCATGTTTTGACTGCTCAGTGTTTAGTAGTGTTCCAACTTCTCACTCTGTGCATGTTACATTGCATTAAGTTACAAGAGGGTCCCCTTCTCCAGTGCTTGCTCTTCTAAGGAGTAGTCACCTATAGTGGCTATAGTGTATGACCCTTAACAGTTGGTCATTTTTATGGCTGCAGTTGAAAAGCATTGTTATTTTTGTTGGAGTAGACTTTTGCCAGATCCTGAGAACTTGCACGTGCCATTTAGTGTGCCCTCTGATTTATGTTAGTCATGAGGAGTCTTCATGCAAATCTGAGGGGGTAAAAGAGGGAATGTTTTATAATCTCCTGAGTGATGAGCTGACAAGAGCTGCCAGGAGTAAAACTAAAAGTCAAGAGGATTGCCCTTTCTTGTAGGTGCAACTGTAAACAATTCCTGAAATTTGAAAGCCCCAATATGAAAGAAAACATTTGAAATGTAGGTCAAGCCAGCCCTCAGCCACAACTTGCTCCTCTTGATTGGGAATAGGTCCTGAATTTATATTTTTTTCATTGCAGAGTAGGGAAACAATGCCAGGGCCCTGAAGGAGTGCTGGGGAACATCTGTGTGCTTGAACTGGTCCCCGTGACAGTATCAGCAAAGCTTGTGGATCCAATAGAAAACCAGACTGATTTGGGAAATCTAGTTGCTACTGCTGTCTAAATGACATTCTTAAATGCTTGGGAAATTACAGTTTCACACAGTATCACAAGGTTGGAGAGGACCTCTGAGATCATCAAGTCCAGCCTATAACCCTACACCAACACTAACACCAACACTAACACCAACCATCATCTAAACCATGGCACTCAGTGCCTCATCCAATCTCCCTTTAAACACCTCCAGGGTCGGTGACTCCACCCCCTCCCTGGGCAGCCCATTCCAATGGCCAATCACCCTTTCAGTGAAGAACTTTTTCCTCATATCAAGTCTAAATAAATGTTCATATTTCTCAGAATGGTATACTTAATGCATATGATTTGATTTGGAAAGCAGAATTAATAATGTATTTATACTTAATTGAGACTTAAATACTGCTGTCTGAGAAACAGCAAAAATTGAGAACAGATTGTGTGTCACTCGTGCAGTCACTCTGCCCTCTGTGAGGGTGTGTAGCATAGTACATATGCCATAACATAAACTCATTTTATACAGATCTGCAAGAGTCAGTCTTGATCATTGTATACAGGAGCAGAAATCGAGTGCAAGCAGCATACAGATATGTGGAACTGAAACGTGCAGAAAATTCCAACCAATTTAAAGTGATCAAATAGTGGTGGAGCAATAATTCCAGGCAAAAGTCTACGGAAAAACACAGATTCAACAGTACAGCTGGACTATACAGATTCAATTCTGTAGTCTAGGTCAAAGATCTCCACTTTCTGGACTCTAGGACAACTTCCTTATCTTTTTGTCCTAATATTTCCACCTTTTACATATTTCTAGGTATTTTCATTATACTTAATATTTTAATATCTTTTATTAGAGTTTACAACAACAAAATCTGTAGCTTCATATTCTAGTTTTTTTTTTGCATTTTTAGCTTCTTGTATCTGTAGGCTCCTATTTGAAATTAGTGTTTGTGCTACTACACCAGAATACAGGAGTGAAAAGGACCTCAGAGATCACCTGGTCCATTTTCAGAGTCAGAACAAAGGAGTTTGTCTTTTGTCTGATTCTTCTTGTCCCTATGTACTGCTTGCCTTGTTTCCTGGGTGTTGTAGGGAGATTGTGTAAGTTTCAGAATTTTACATTATCCATTTATTTAAGAATGAGCCTTCCTTGAGAGCAGAAGGAAAGGAGTGAGCAAGGTGCAAATGACCCTTTGTGCCCAAAGAGTGAGATTAGCCTGAAATATTTCTCTTATACTAATATCTGAAGTGTAGAAGTCTTCATCCTGACAAATGTCCCTTCACACAAATGTGTGTTGCTATGGTGTAAACCTGTGTGTTCTAATGCAGTCTGCACTTTTACCTTAGGAGCACACAGTAAGGAAGCTTTTCTGTGTTCTGTTGTTTTTCCCATGAAAAATCTGTAGTATAACAGTCATTTATCAGGAAAAATTATTTCCTTCTTTTAGCATTTTCTAGCTTGTTTCTAAATAAAAAGTTACCAAAAAAATTACAAGCTATCTTTTGAGGAAAAAAAATTAATATTGTGTAGTTCTCCATCAGCAGTCCTGACATACAGTAAATTATGGGGAAAAGTGGACACTTTGTACTGTGAGCCATTGCTTCAATGGAGTAAATCAACAGCAAAAGTGGCAGTTCAATAAGCAAGCCAGAATGAACATCATGAGCTTGCTGTCACCCATGCCTGAATCCTCCTTTGTGGATTTAACAGCACCTTACATTTTCTATGAATTTATTGCAGACTTGTAAACCAATGAGTTTAATGCTTATTTTTAAGAATGATTTATGGACTGCCTAACTGCTCCAAAAAACAAATTATATGATAGCATGCAACAATCCTGAAAATGAAAGCTGTGGCCATTCCTAAAAAGAAGGAAGAAAGGAAGCAGAAGTTTTCCCCCTGAATTGGGGAAGACTTTATTTAAAGTAGTTTGCAGCTGGTATTTACCAGATATCCACAGATTATCACTGAAGATGAGTGAATGAATAAATAACGAAGTAGCCAAAATCACCCCAGTTTTGCAATGGTAATTTCAATTAACTGCCTCGTTCTGAAAGGAAGAAGCTTCACTGAAGTTCACATTGTCTCTTTAGAGTGTTATTTGAATTTGTAATCGTTTCATGTTCTGCATCAGAACAATCACAGGCACATTTGTTCTTCCACCTGAGCTGCTGAGTACTGTACATTTTATTCCTCTGTGGAACTGGTTATTGTTCCAGCGTGGCAACAGGAAAGGATTTCCTAACAATAGCTCTGCTATTTGTATTTCATTGATTAAATTTTGGAACATCAGAAAGGGCTGAAGACAAGGACTTATAGTTCTCAAGATAGCAATGTCACTGGACAGGAAATAGCAGACTGTCCAAACCCCCTTACATCTTCGCAGCAGCACTGAGTTAAAGTGTCCTGTGATAAATGGGGTGAGATTGGTAAATATGGCTAAACAAACACCGAGCAAGGACACGAGGCACTATTTCTTAGAAAGCAATCTCGGTTGGATGACTGAGAACAATGTTCACCAGATTGTCAGAATTAGTAGAACCAACAATCCCTGAGCGTGATGGTGTAAATCAGTTCAAGGATTTTGCTGTCTGGAAACGCTCGCAGTGAGGCTCAGCCCAGCCAGGACTGCAAGGCCATGTAATTTGAAAAATATTTATTGGCATGAGGTGACAGAATCTTGAGTGGGTTTTCAGTCCCACGTACAAGTTAAGAGAGAAAGGGATTTTATAAAAGAGGAACCAAATCCTTCCACAAACTGTGATTTTTTTACCCAAATATCATTTTCATCTGTTTAATGTTTTCTTCCTGTGAATGTCCAACAATGGAATTAATACTTTGTCTGTGTTCTTTCAACTTGCACAGGACAGTTACAATGATATGGTAGGGTTTTCCTCTTTTAAGGAAAACAAACTTTGCCTTTATTCACATAACACAAACCACCAAATGAAAAAAAATAAAGAACATAATAATTATGACCTAATTAACATAATTGCATACACTGGACATGTTTATTAAAATGTTCTCAAAGAGAACATTTAAAATGCTTACTAGAGTCATTATTTTTTCGGAAAAGGGTTGTTAGCATATGCAATGTCCCTTATTAGTCATAACAGAAAGCATTATATATTCATGCTATATAAATCACAAAAAACCCCCATGTAATGATAATTAACTGATGAGACTTACATAAGCAATCCATAAGCCACTAATTAAGTATTTTAGTATGAAAATTCAGTCTGCCTGAGCAAACTGGTAGGCAACCTCTTGGCTACAAAGTTTTGTGATTAAAAATAATCACTTTGCAATTGTCTTGCCACTGTATGTGGATTTTACCCATGCTGAACACAGACAGCTGCAAATTAAGCAAATAATGCAACATTACTGTATGAAATACCTGTGTAGACAACGGAGAAAGGTCTGTATGACTGGGTAAGCTCAACGAGTGCCTGAGGAAGTCTGTCTCTCTCAAGACAACCTAGAGGCACAAGCTTGAATTACGCAGAAAAGAACAAATTTAATCCCTTATCCCCTCAATGTAAAAGACCAGAAATAAATATATGACATGCAGAGCTATACCTGGTATCATACATTTGAAATGGAGGAAATCAAGAACAGTTTTGGAAAATGTGTTTTTATGATGTTTAGGTGTTTATCGGGAAGTAATGATATGTGTGTAGAAATGCACATAAGAAAATGTTTATACCATTAAATTCTTAAAGTAAATTAAGTGATCCTAGCAAAATTCTACTTTTTTTTACCTGAAAGCTTTCCTGGCTCATACTGCCAGTTCTTTCACCAGATTGCAACTATTCGACTTATTTTTAATTAATTTTTGCCCTTAAATTCTTAGTTATGCCATTTGAGGATGAGTCTATCATAAGAAGATACAGATTGTTGTAGAGATGTATGTGAATTTAAATTCTTTATTTTTTTCTTAAGCTCTTTTACAAATTTTACACAGAATCACAGATCCAATAAAGCTGCAGAGACATCTTGATACTGTCTAGTCCAACACCATGGCTCAAGCAGCATCAGCTAGGGCAGGTTGCCCAGGTCTATGCTCAGTTACATTTTGGTTATCTCTAAAGATAGAAACTCCACAACATTTCTGGACAGCTTGGCCCAGTGTTTCACCACCCCCATGGCAAGAAAAGAGCTTTTTCTTGTGTACAGATGGAATTTCATGTGTATTAATTTCTACCCCCTGCCTCTTGTCCTACAATTGGGCACCACTGAGAAAAATCTGTCTGCTTCTTCATCACTCCCTCCCCATTATGCATGTGGCTAATATTCCCCCAGAGCCTTCTCTTCTCCAGGCTGAACACTCCCAGCTCTCTCAGCCTGTTCTCATAGGAGAGATGATCCAGTCCCTTAATCACCTTCATGACCCTTTGCTGGGCTCTCCCCATGTCTTTTTTGTACTGGTGAGCCCAGAACTGGACCCACAGTCAGGACTGTTGAAGGAGATTAGTGCATTTCCTACAAGCAGATACATAGAGCTGAGCAATAGTATAAAAACTTTTGCAACACAAAGCTATATTTGCACTGCTGAAACAGTGTTTTCTACTAAACAAAAATAACGTTCTACAAAAATAGTGTTGTCCTTCCTCTCTAATTCCAAACCTGACACTTACATAAATAAACATATGTCTCTTATAATGTCTGTTTTGATTACTTAAGATAAGAAAATGAAAACAAAATATTTATGTTGAAAAATGTTTATATATACACATATGCTGGGACAGAAATATACTGTAATATGACTTTCAGAGTGGTTTTACTTTTGGGACAGCTAATCATCTACCAAGTCTACTGATTAATATTCTGCATTATTCTTCAGGCTATTAATTTCTGGTACGTCCTGGTGATGAACGATGAACACACGGAGCGGCGCTATCTGCTTTACTTCCTTTTGAGTTGGGGGCTTCCAGCTTTTGTCGTGATCCTGCTTTTAATTATCCTGAGAGGAATCTATCACCACAGCACAGCACAGATTTATGGCCTTGTCTACAGTGATCTGTAAGTTTTCCTTTAAAACAACATAAGCTGGGTGTCGTTCTCTCTGTATTGCTTTAGACTTAATTTGGTTGTGCCCAAAGCAGTAACAAACAAGAGGACTCCTCGTTTGGTAGAGATGAAGCTCGTGTCACCCATGAGCAATGCAGTTCTTTCTGTGCAATGGGGCTTTGCTCCAGTTTCCCCACAGTTCTATGCTGGGCTGAGCACTGGCAGAGGAAAGAGAGTGTCTGCTTTGTGGGTAAATTATTTATTCTTTTCTGAGACTGTGCAATTCCAGGGTAAAGGATATAAATGGCTACTTCTGCAGCAGTGAGAAAAGCATGTTTTTCTTCCATTTCGTTTCCATATTTAATAAAACACAACACCGACCAAGCCTTAATCTTCCTTCTCTTAGATTATTAAATATATTCTCTGCTAAACAATGTGACTACATTAACACATAAAATATATTTCCTGAAGTGTTTATCTTGAAATAGTTAACGTTATGTTCCGAATTGTTCCCAATTTGACCACTGTTGTAATGCCAATAATTAACACAGCTGTTTCACAGCTATACATAACCTCAGAAAACTCTCCTAATTATGACAATGCATCTTCATAGAACTTGAGACATTTAAGTGTAATGATACTTAGATAAATGGTTTTGTTCTCCTTCCCTACCTCTTTTAGGCTGCCCTTTTAGGCTGGCAAAGCCAATCTATTATAATGGCTATTCCAGGACATGAGGGTGTTTTAGGCTTACTTTTCTTTGTGTCATGATTACAGGCTTCATGCACTGGAAAGGGTAAGCACACAGCAATAAAAGGCCCTGTCCCAGGTTGCCCAGAGCAGTGGTGGCTGCCTCTTCCCTGGAGGTGCTCAAGGCCAGGTTGGATGGGGCTTTGAGCCCCCTGATCCAGTGGGAGGTGTCCCTGCCCATGGCAGGGGTGGAACTGGATGAGCTTTAAGGTCCCTTCCAACCCAAACCATTCTATAATTCTATGACTCTATGATTTTATTTTCTATTAAAAATAGTATAAGAATGTACAAATGCTTTTTATGAAAACTCTTATGAGGGTGCTTGCAGAGTAGACCCAAACCAAGAAAATATCCACCTGTCCTTAATCAGAGGAAGATATAGTGTGCGTTATTCTATTATAAGTGAACAAAATTCATCACAGTGTTTTTTTTGTCATAGAAAGGGAATTACTATGAGAAGGAGATACTGGAATTCAATATCCATGTGTTTTATAGCTATGCATATACATATCTATGTGTACTTATAAATTTCACTTGTGTAGATGTGTATATGTGTACAGTGCATGATAAACAGGGATACCTGATTTAGATGTAAATGACCTATGGCTACTATAAGCCATGCTGGTTCCACACTGACTGATAAGGTCTCTCAAATGAGAAGAATATCTGAGGCCCACAACAGCAAACTATTTCTGATATTCTGACATTCTGATATTCTGATAGAGGGCTGCATGGCTTCATGCCATCCCATACACAGAAATATTCACAAAATGGGGCAAACAAGAGTGTTGTATTTTTCTTCATGGTGAAATGCTTGTTGGTGCACAGTGAACACAATAAGTGTGTGCAGCATAATAAAGTCTTCTGATTGCAGCCAGACTGTGGTCTGTTGGTATCATTGTGCCGTGAACCACAGTTTCACAGTTGTTTTCTTTTGTTGTCTGTGTTTCATTTTTTCAAAACAAGCAAAAATCCCTAAGTTCTGATAAAGTTGTTAAGCAGAGGAAAATTACTCAGACCAACTCATTTGCCCAAATTAAATACAAAGCTTTTCCAGCATCTTATTAAATTGGGAAAATGATGCCAGAAATCTCCCCAAGCTTAGTGAGTGTGCAGCTCATTCCAGCTCATCCAGTGTGAGCATTGTTAGGAGATACATGCAAACCTTTTCATAAACACCACCAACGCTAGTTCCCAATTTGAAGAGCACTCTTTGCAAGTTGCTCAAAGGGTACTTCCAAAGTCAGAATGTATGAAAGGGGACAGATTTAACTACTTATCTTGGTTTGTTTTCTCCAAACCAGGATGTAGTGGTGGAAAAAGTAACAATGATATTTCCAGAGTCAAGGTCATTGCATCGTAACTTCAGAAGCAGTCTCAGAAATAGTTTGAGAACAATAGTATGCTGCTAAGAGCTCATTTGATGTGAGAGCTGGAAGGCTGGTTAAAGTAATAAAAGCAGTGGAGCCTGTTAGCTCATCTCTTTTCTAAATCATCACTCCTTCAGGCAACTTATTTCTGCATTACTATGGTGCCTGACCAACTGTCTTGTTCCCAACCAAACGCCATGGGAACAGTCAATAGCCATCAGGATGGCTGTGCTGAAAGCACTTCCCTTTACGCTTGTACTGAACGTATAATGGTTTGAGCTGTGTTGGATTTTGTGCTTCAAAAGATGTACTATGACAAGGTCTGCCTTCAGACATGACAAATTCTACACACAAATGCATGTTTTGTACAGTAACTCCCATAACATGTCACAGTGTACCACTAACAGGCTGCTTTGGTGATAAAGTAGTATAAATACTGTTGATTATTTTCATAATTAGTGAAATTTACGTGTGGTGTCAACAGTGCACTCTTTGGCATTATGTGATTTTTTTTTTTATCACACTGGCAAATTTTTCTTTATCAATGACATTGAGAAGCATGATTTTTTTTTTTTTTCAGAGCATAGCTCAATGATTTGTTAAAGGGCTAACTGCCAAGAAAGGGCTTTTTTTTACTCCTTCCTGTGCTAATTCCCCCATTGCTCGGAAAGGCTGTTTGAATAGGAACAGAAAAGTTGCTGATGAAAGGAATATCAGCATAACTTCAGTGAGAGAAGGAATGAGAGAAGGTCCTTTGCTTAGAAGGTTTGAACAGAGGAAGAGCAGTCTGTCTGGATAGAAAAATATGAGTATCTGGTACAATACCTTCACTAAGGAAGTAAACCCCACCTAAAAATATACCTTAGCTATCGTGTCTTCTTTTAAAAAGGAATAACAGGTTATTTCAGATGTAGATGTCTACAAATGCACCTCTGTTTAATTTCTGTGTGTAATAACCTCTGGCTCAATCATGTCATGCAACTTCAAAGTAGGTGTGTTCTCCCTCTGCAGCTGCCTTGTAGAAGGGGCTTGGATAAGCATTTGATATCTCTCCTGTTGTCTACTGTTTATGTTTTCTACTTTTTGTGTTATGACAAAAATCTTACATGAACGTTGGTCAGTGTAGGTAAATGAATCTCTGATGGGTCTCTAAATGTCAAGAACATTGCCTACCCTCAGTATCTAGTAACCAGGCTCTAAAATTTATATACTTGTTTGAGAATTGCCAGGATGTCTGGGGCATTAGTGTTTTTTAGTGGTAAGAGGCAAATATTGGCTCCTTTCAGCTGGTTAATAACTGAAATTTGAATTAAGCTCTAAACTAAATGGCTTAAAATCACTCTAAAAAAGGATATTACCCTTCTGTTCTTCTGAGTTTTTATGTCACACAGACAACCTTTTAACCCCTGTTTGAATTTGCTGCAATCTCTATCTAAAATATCTTCCAAGGACATAAAGTCTGCCATTTAGGTAAACACTGTTTGAAAGAAATAGTTTCCTTTTGTCATTCCTTATTACATTGAATGTCACCATGACTTTGTGTTGTGACATAGCTAGATATCTCAGGATAACCTTTCTCTTTCACTTGTTTGTTTGGGTTATTTTCTCCCATCTGATTGTCTCTTTCAAGATTATAAACCAAACTGATAATTTCTTTTCTTTACAGGAATTGTTAATAGTCTTGCACCCTTATTCTCATTTTGAGAAGAATTTTTCTTGCTTAGTAGGAAAAACTTATGAATAGATGACCTCACAAAAAGATAATAGCTCAGCTTAAAATACAAATTCTGAAGCTTGCTGTGGTTCCCAAACTTTATTCAGTTCAACATCTGCTGTTGTCCTGGTTTACGCAGCTAATAAATTATGACCTCCTTTTAGAAAAACCTTTTAGCTAATGTTATCAAAGTGAGTTTAATCTTAGCAAAATTTTAAACTGAGCAGTGTATTTCTCTTAAAGTACAAAGACACGGTTCACCCAGTGTGGTGTAAAACACACGGAGGCAATTGAAGCTGTAGATATTGGCAAAGAGAGATGTAGAGTGCAATGGAGAGGTGAGGATAAGAAAGAGAAGTATTACATAATTTCTAGCTTCCACCAGTTTCATCCTGGTCTTGGTGGTGTTTACTGAGAGGAAAAATGTCAGCAATACATGTGTACCATGTATCTTCAAAAAGATTGCATCACAGGGGATTTACAGACTGAAGACAGTTCTGGAAACCAGTGCAGTGTAGATGTGAAACCTCAAACTGGTTGATAACTTTAGACCAGCAAGAGCCGAATCATCTTCTACAGAGGAAACTGGGTTTGTGTTTGTGACACCTTAAAACTCTTACAAAACAAAGAAGCAAGAAACAGAACTTCTAAAATGGGAATCCTTGACAATAAAGTAGCTTTCTGACTTCTTGTATAAGCCTAATATTTTAACTCTCCACACTTATATGCACCAGTAAAAATTTCAATACTCTTTGAAGTCAGTGGAACCACACCCATTCGCAGGGTTGTGCCCTAACTCATCTGTTTCTGAGATCAGAGGCCAGAATTACTTCATTACAAGTATCAGGTATGTTCACAAACACGAGTTTAAAGGTTATTTATGCTACATTCACTGGACTTGTACCCAAGAGATTCAAGCACTATAATAGATGTTATAAAAAAGAAGTACTGCCCTAAAATTGACCATAATCACAGCTCCGATGAGCCTGAACTTTTAACTCACTTGGGTGGCTTGAAAACTCTTACCTACAATAGCATTAAGGTATGTTTTTTATAAACTTGAGAAGTACCCTTGTTGCAGTTTTAAGCTTTGAGCCTGACTAGGTCATTTTCTTGAAACTGAACACCCCTAAGAAGGCCAGAGGACTGTTTTTACTAAAGTATAAACTAAGCCAAGTAACCTTTGAAAAACATAAAACTGGAAGTAATTAGACATGAAAGAATACAAATTTTAAATTTGGTAAACAAATATATATCAAGCTGGTTTCCAAGCATGGCTTTTATTAAGCTTTATCCTACCTTTCTTAATTGAAACAAACTGTATGATTTCCTCTAGTTCCCAGAATACCAGAATACTTTTTTTTTTGTCATTTCTGAGGCATGGCTGTCTGCTCCTTGCTCTTTTCAGAGCTCTTTTCCCTCTGTAAAACCCTCCAATTTCTAGCCATGCCTCTTTTTTTGGCAGGATCTTTTATTTGCCCAAGGGAAAAATTATATCCCTCTCAGGATGTTCCACCTGATTCATTCATTTTCCTCTTTAAAATAACCTGTGGCAAAAAAAAAAAAACTGAGCACAGAGGAACCCCATATACCATTTTAAAATTACAGAAACATCCTTGTATTCGGTTTCAGTGATAGTGGCATGTTAATATCTCATAGCAGAAAAAGTTAAATGTTCTCACAAATATATCTTCTTTGTATCATATCATCTGCTGTGATGGTATCCATGAGAAAAAATGAAAAAAAATTGTCCAGCAAAATTCTTTTCCTGAAAAAAAACAAATGCTTCTCTCTCCTCTGCAGTGTAGCCCAAGGCAGAGGTTTTCCAGCAGAGTCACTGGGTATGTGACTGTGCAGCCACATCCAGGGAACGAGAGTACTCAAAGCTACAGAAAGCTGGAAACTATGAACTTTTTTCTGTGACTAAGAGTTACAACTCTTCCTGTTACTCACATTGCAGTTTCTCTGAATCAAGCTTTTACGCATAGGCACGGCACGGGGCACAAATTAATTCCTAGGAGCCATGGCCAACGTTATTTGGAAAAGAAACTTCACAGAAAATGTGTTCCAGCACCAGGTGCATTGCGGTGGGTCAAGGGCACTTTGTGTACCTTCACACGAGAGAGTCAGACCTGGATTTCAGGAAAAACAAGCAGTGCAGTTGCTGTCTGAATGCTCAGTTTCCTTGAGAGAGTTGTGCCCTACTGGGTTGTGACCCAAACTTAAGAAAATCCTCAATTTAAGAAGGATATGTAACTTTTGGAGCAGGTCCAGAGGAGGGACACGAAGATGGTCAAAGGGCTGGAGCACCTCTGCAATGAGGATAGGCTGAGAGGACTGGAGAAGACAAGGCTCTGGGGAGACCTTAGAGCAGCCTCCCAGTACCTGAAGGGGGCTACAGGAAAGGAGGGACTTGTTACAAAGGGATGCAGGGATATGATGAGGGAGAATGGCTTTGCATTGGAAGGGGGAAGATTTAGATCAGATTAGGAAGAAATTCTTAATGATGATGGTGGGGAGGCCCTGGCCCAGGTTGCC
This sequence comes from Tapera naevia, assembly GCA_033556795.1. NCBI lineage: Eukaryota > Metazoa > Chordata > Aves > Cuculiformes > Neomorphidae > Tapera > Tapera naevia. The sequence continues at coordinate 239,612 of JAUMJJ010000066.1, forward strand.
CAGAGCAGTGGTGGCTGCTTCATCCCTGGAGGTGTTTGGGGCCAGGCTGATGGGGCTTTGAGCCCCCTGATCCAGAGGGAGGTGTCCCTGCCCATGGCAGGGGGTTGGAACTGGATGGACTTCAAGGTCCATTCCAACCCAAACCATTCTATGATTCTATGGTTCTAGAGATTCTATGTTTCTATGATAAAATAAGAGCATGGAAATAAATCATGCTCTGAGATATTAAGTCTTAATTGCTAGTTTGTTGAATACCTGTATGCTGAGAACTGTACAATGTACAAAAATAAATATAGGGAACACTTCCAAGGACACTCTTATGTGATAAAGCACAAACAATAGCAGACTTCACGTCACTTGCAAGTGTAGTGAAGAAATGGAAGGCTCAGAAGAAGCACACACCTGTAAATAATTATGCCCTGCTTGTATGCCTGGTGTTATATAGAGTTCATAAAAGCTGCACATGATGAGAAATATTTACCTAAAATCTTGCCAGAGCTCGAGGTTTGCGTGATAAGGCTCACCTAAGTCTTCTTAAAGAAATAAGTTTTAACTCATAAGAATAGCAGGGCTGAACCTGAGCAAAAAGAATTCATGTGTTGTCTAAGTAGTTCTCCAAGATTCTTTTTTTTTTCATATTATTGTAAGAATAAAATCTTCCTGAAGTACCTTTCCAGACACTACTTTTCATTGTTTTATTTCAAGGGCTACAGCCCCCGTGATTTCTAATTATTTACTGTCTGTACTCAAAAGGACAACCACTTAAACCTTAATTATTTATTACAGATGGAGTCTTGCTTTGTCGCCAGCCAAACACCTGCGAGGCTGGTGCACTGTCACTTAAACCAGTCAAATTGCTGGAACATGCTTTGGTCTCACCAAATTGCATGACTCTTCCACTACTGGCATGCATTCTGGGCACAGATTCCTGGCTTTCTTTCCTAAAATAGAAACCTGCTCTCTTAAAGCCAAGGACTTGTGCCGCCACCAGTAATGGGAATTTTGTAGCTTGAGCGAGCTAATTTATGTCAAAGTTATTTGGATGCAGTCCCTTATGTCCCACTTCCCTGCTACTTCAAATGTGATGAATTTAGTCCTGAGTCTTAGAACAGGCTTCAAACACTAGACTTTCACAGGCAGGAATAGCTAAGAAAATAGCTAAGAACAGCCAGAAAAAGCATTCAGGAGTTTTTAATGGGAGTGTCAGACGTGCTAAGAGGAAGAGGTCTGTATGACGAATGGATGTGGAATTCCCGTCCCCTAATGCTTGATCCTTGCTTTATATTCTGAGTGGACTTGGAAGTGTCTCCCTGCACAGTCCTCTCTCTCCAGCTTTTGCTTCTTGTTGTGCCAGTTTTTTCACTTCCTCTCTCCTCAGTTTGCTGATAAATCACCCAGGATTTCTAAGCTTCCTCAAACCGCTGTTGCTACAGCTCGGTGCAGAGTGATGCCTGGATATCTGAATGAGAGGCTGAATGCTGTGAGAACCACTTAGCCAGAGCAGCAGGGGGAAAAAAAGCCTGAATTTTTCATTTTTCATTGGCTGATTTCTCACCTTTCACTATTTTGCTCTTCTTGGCAGGGTAAATTAGCCCATGCTGTGTGCTCTGTGCTACTGTAGGAGAAATGGTTCTGAAGAACCAGAGCTACTTGGGTTGTGTCTACACTGCACCACAATATAGATATTCAAATATATATATAAAGTGGGTAAATTATCCTATTTCCCTGACTTCTAGTGACAGTTAAGAGAGTACAAAGTTTGACCTTTTTACATTCTATACTTGAGTGTCATTTTCCAAACTCCCCCGTTACTTCCAGTGAAGCTGCCTAATGTGCTACCCACTGCTAAGAATTACTTAAAAATACCTCACTGCTAAATGTCATGGATTTAATTACCTTTTATTTATTCCTCATTACCAACATATGTTTTCAGTGGAGGAAAATAGTTGGGGATAGGGACAGGGGGTTGAGTGCTTTTTCATATCTTGGCAAATATTTGCTGTTAGCACTAAGCAAATGTTAGCACATCAGAAGCACACACAATCACTATGTTGTGCTTTTAAAGTGTTAAGGTAAAGAAAGATAAATTCTGGCTGATTTTAGTGATGGAATTTTGAGAAGGGAGTAGAGAAAAGTATTTGTTATGAAAGTTAAATTTCCCCACCACTCTTAAGAGCTGGAGCCAATCTGCTGTGAGACAGGCTGAGAGAGTTGGGGTTGTTCAGCCTAGAGAAGAGAAGGCTCCAAGGAGACCTTAGAGCAGCCTCCCAGTACTGAAAAAAGGGCTCCAGGAAAGCTGGGGAGGGGCTCTTTTATCAGGGAGTGCAGGGATAGGATGAGGGGGAAGAGTTTTCAGCTGAAAGAGGGGAGATTGAGATGAGATCTTAGAAATGTTTGCTGTGAGGGTCAGGAGGCCCTGGCCCAGGTTGCCCAGAGAAGCTGTGGCTGCCCCATCCCTGGAGGTGTTCAAGGCCAGGTTGAATGGAGCTTTGACCACTCTGATCCAGTGGGAGGTGTCCCTGCCTGTGGCAGGGGGTTGGAACTGGATGAGTTTTAAGGTCCATTCTAACCCAAACCATTCTATGATTCTGTGATTCTATGACAAATCAAGATATTTTAAAGGCTTGCAAACATAGGTTGTTATGGGTGAAAGTTGCACCCACAAATGACCTTGGGACCTAATCCTTCAAGCAGATTCAGATGATGGGATTTTTTGTGTCCAAGGAAAACTCTAAAGCCTTCTCTGAAGCTTATGTAGTGCTATGGTAAGAGCAACAGAGAGCGGCTGCAGGATGAAGGCTCTCATCCCTGCCACTGACAGCCTTTAAAAGCAGGTTGTGTAAGAAATTAGCAAGATAGTCCCTCCTACTTTATGGTCTTTAATTAGCAGGATACCACCTACTGCTACTAAAAAAACTTGTTCCTGGTTTGTCTGTTTTCCAACAGTTTTGAAAAGTCTTCATCTGATATTCTAGAATATAGCAGGAAATACTAAAATTAGCAATAGTGAGATAAATACCAGCATCTGGCTCTGGCTGCTTCATTGACACTGACATGCTGCTTGTAATAAGCATTATATATCTAACCCCTTGTACCTGATCTTCCTAAAAAGAGCAGAAAAAAATTAGGGTTTCTTTTTTTAACTTCACCATGGGACTGTTCTGCAATAAGTCAGTTCTGTGCTCACATTTGTGTTGTGTGAATTACAGGGACATTGACTGTATGGAGTGCGGGGAGCTGCACTTTGGAAGACAGATTCTTGTCAGTGCTGTGTAACAACACCTGTAATTAAAAGTACATCTCACTGAACTGTGCTAAGGTACATCTGAGAAATAGGAATGCAGCTTTAGTAGACTGATTTGTATTAGTACTATTAAATTTAATTTTTAGTATGCCTTACACAGAAGCAGTATTCCTAGCAGAGGTTGCAATAGAGGTGATATTATTGCTTGCTTGCTTATGCTGGACATCTATTATGTTACAACAGTATATGCAGATAAAAAAATATGTACATACCAAATGCTGATTTAAAGAGGGAAAAAACCTTTTCCATGACATTTTGTTATTCTTCAGGCCAAAGGGCAGGACTGTGAACATAACCTTCATTTATTTCTGACAGTTTGCACATGGAAACATTTCCCGTTCTCAGCTAGATTTATATTAAAATCCTTGGTTTAAAGAATGGATAGAAAAATCAGCTAATTGGGAATGACTGCCTTACAAGCTAATACAAGGGAAACATTTTATTTGAATGTGAGTAACTGTAACAAATATTAAATAATAAAAAAAGAACAATCATAGTAACAGATTATTGTTTTAAAGCCATTGATGATAGGTTGTACACATAAAGAACGGGCTTTAGATATACACAGGATCAATTGAAAATCAGACACGTAATTTGTTATATAATTTTAAAATTGCAGTGTTAGCAAGAACCTTGCTCTAAGAGATTTCAAGCATGGCTCTTATCAGCTTATTTTCCCAGTCAAATGCTGAGGGATACAAATCTTCTGGGATGATCTGCCTGGGGACTCCAGAACTTTCAGCAGCTTGGAAGCCTAAACTGTATGAACTCAGTGCTTCCTTAGTATTAACTTTCATGGGAAGGGAAAAAAAAAAGTAAAAAAGAAAAGTAGGAATAAAATTGTTCAGAGATATTTCCAGAGGAGGGTATAATGAGAGGAGTGAAACACAGAGGACCGTGTTCTAAAGCAGCATCAGATGACATTTTGGGTTCTCATTACAGAAAAGCATTGCTTAGGCATTTTATTTTTCCCCTTTTCCCAACTGTTTAGCTCTACAGCAACAGCAGCAGTAGAGAAAAACAAGGAAACTGTTTTTCACTTCATTATGCAATAGGCCTGGTTTATTGACAAGGCTGTTGCTGCACGCACTGACTCAAACTGAATCTTCTGAAGATCCTGTTCTTTGCTGTTTCAAAACAGCATCTTGGCACTTCTTCATTCTTTGTTCGTGGTGGACTGGATTTTCCCCACTGTTTTCAGTCGTTGGCAGTTGCTCTGTGGGCACCTCCATTAATGAATGCGGTGCTATTCGTAATGAATTCAACACATGAGTAAAGGTAAAAGGGTAAAACTTCTAGCAGCAATTCCCACTGAGGTCTAGTGGGCTTTCAAAAAAATTATTAGGCCAATCAGTCCAAACGTAAACAAGAACAAGCAAGCCTTGACTTGATTTCTGGCAATTGTGATTTCCACTGCTTTCTGAGTTTACATTTCTTAACCAAAATGGTCTGTGTTTTCATTAGCTTTTTTCCATACTTCCTCTCCTCTTCCCCTCACTCTCTTTCCTCTTTTCCTGCATAGAGGAAAGAAACCAAACAAAAACCAAATAACACCAAAGGATTTACTGCCATGTTATCACTCTACAAAATCTGGAAAAAGTTATTAGACATTTTACATTTCATTTGAAACTTGCATTCAATGAAATAATTAATTTCCCCATGTTAAATTATATATGAAATAAAAGTTATGGGCCTGTCTCTGAGCTAATCTGCATGAGATATAAACTGATTTAAATTCATGGAACCCAAACATGGCTTTCATTTTTTGTTCATGCCAAGCAACATGTAGAGCAGTAGCAATAAGAGATTTCTTTGGTTGTTCGTTTTCCCATCGTCCCGATGAGGTGACAGAGGCCAAATGCAGCACTGAATCAAAGAGGGTCAGTCTAGCTGTGTTGGGCTTTGGGAAGTAGTATTTGATTACAGAAGTCTCAAAATGCATTTGTGCAGGTGGGTGACTTTTTTCACACTGGGCTCTTTGTGGTTCATCTCAATTTTGCTTGTTTTGACCCATAAGCAGTTGATGTTTGGTGTTCCAGGGAAAATCCTCTAGTTCCTTCTGAGGAAAGGTGATTAATCAAAAGCAAAAGTAACATTATGGTGTAATCTTTGAGCTGCAGCTCTAGGGAAAGCACTCACCTTTTTCACTTTTTTTTCCAAAACAATTCCATAGATACAGACAACCTTTCTTAACTGTTTTGCTGAAAATATAGGGTAATAAGTGTTGGGTTTTTTTTTTTTCCCTGATTCCATTTCTTACACCCAATCTCTTAGTTAATTAAGGAAAATTGAACGAGGAGACTTTTATGTTCTGAAACAAAATTTGTGCAGTTGCCACCATGGATCAAGACCTTATTTGAATGTAGGATCACCTGTGAAACAGCTGGTGGAACTTCATGGCCATGGCTTTATGAGCCTGCACAGCAGATAGAGAATAAAATTTCTTGCAAAGGCGCATGCAAGTGTAAGATGCTTCAGCCAGATGGGTATTTTGGGAGCAGAGGCTCAGTGCTTGCCCAGGGGCTGTTGTTTTGACATCTCTGGGAGGTGCCCCATCTCCCTGGAGAGCTGTGCTGGCTTTGGGGTGCTCAGCTGCAAGAAGCAGCTTATCTCAAAGCCTGTCTCTGCAGTGTGCTGACACTGGCTGAACAAAGCACAGCCTTGTAAAACCCTGTTAATGAACAGCTGGCAAAGCCAGTGAGGCTGAGCCTTCAACAAGTGGCAGTTTGTCATCCCAGGGATAACAGACGTGGAAGTGGTGCCAACTGTGCCCCTTGGTATCAGCCGTTTTGCCATCTGGGAAAGGCAGATGCAGCGCTTTGGGAAAGGGGCAGGGGAGTGTGGACTGGCTGCTCTGCAGGCACACGAATTTAGGGCTTTTTTCAGCCTGCTTGTGAGGAAAGAAACTGGTACTTCCTGCAGAGCAGTAACACCGAGAGCTTCCTCTCTGCGATGTTCTGCACATGCTGTACTGAAAGCTGCATCTGTTTGCAAAGCAAGGGGGAAAAAACCCACCCTGAAAACCCCAAACAAACAAAACTGCACATTGCAAAAGCCTCTGCTAACGGGCAGAGCTGGGGATTCTCTGGCTGCATTGTTCAGAGGTGAGAATTGAGAGGAGGCTTTTAAAAAAGTCTCACTGGTATCAGGAAGTGTTGGCTGAGTTTCACTTATCAGCAAGAACATTTATTTATATTAGTGTTCTTCGCTTATCAGCAGCAGCAACAACATGAGCTTGTGGTAGAAATTCAGCACACACTGTATTGTTTAAGGTAGAAAAAACAAGGAGAGATCTTTATTACAGCTGATGCATTGTTTTTACATTTCTAATTTGTTTTACCTGACATTTTCTTAGCTTTCCTAAATGTCTTCTCTTTCTGGTAGAAAGCCTACATTTTTTAAGCAGATTTATTTTGTAAATTACAAAAATGGGATTTTTTTCTGAAATAGAAGCAACAGGAACCGACATTTAAATAGCTCCAGATACATATCATGCAGAGAGAAGTGTAATATTTACAACTGCTTGGTCATGTGTTATTTCAGAGGTGTTTTACACATAACAGATTATTCTGTAGGACTGGAATACACATACTATAAAACTTTTCGCTTGATAAAATGTAACTCAAGTGGAGTGCCTATTTTTTAAAAAAAAACTTCTGCAATCATCCTGTACTCTTTAATTTCAGTGCAGGCAATTTTTTAGGATCCAGTTGCTTTCATTTAGTACCCAATTCTCACAGCTGCCTATATCTTTTAATGGAAAGAAATAACCAAAAGATTCCTAGTAAGGCCATGTACATATGTAAATTATGCTTTAAAATCTTTAAATGTCTATTTAGAAATTTCCACTGTATAATGAATACATTTCCAAGATTTTTAACCTAGTAAAACCAGGATTCAAGGTAGTTTATGATGCTGTACTGCAACTCAGTTTAAAAAAATCAGAGTTCTGTTTAAAATTTGATGCAGTCCATGTAGTCTGGCCAACATGGGTTAAGAATGCAGTTTGTTTGCAAGTCCTTAAAAGGGTGGCAGGGATTTTCCAAAGAATGTAGGAGAGCTGGTGGGCAACCACATCCTGTCAGGGCGATGCCCACGGGATGTGGGCTGTGTCACGCCTCTTTGAAAGCTCCAGCAATGCCCTTTGACTCAGTTATAAACCAGTGCCGCTTTCACCTCACCATAAGGCCTTTTCTGGGAGTTACCTGGTGCAGATACAGATCAGATATAGCTCTCTCCTGGCTATTTTGAGCCACTCTCTTCTGGCAGAAGAATGTTCCTCTCTTCCTGGGAGGAACCTCTTACTAAAAGAAAGCCTTGCTTATCAGAGAGTCATCAAAACACGAAGCCATGCCACATTTCTGTCAGTCTCCACAGCCTGAACAACCTCTCTGGCCCTGCCAAGTATAATTTAGAGTACCCCGAGGCGGCTGTAATTTATGCTGACCAGTGTGAAATTGTTCTTCCCTGCTCAGTCCTGCAGAAAAATCAGCCTAGTTGAAGAGAAGGTTCTTGCTCAGCAGGCTCGTACAAATGTTTCTGAAGCACTGAATCATGAAAAGGGACAAAATATTGCCCTCTACAACTACCTGAAAGGAGGTTGTAGTGAGGTGGGTGTTGTTGCCTTCTCTCAGAAGAGATAGGACGAGAGGAAATGTCCTCAGGTTACACCAGTGGAAGCTTAGATTGCACATTAGGAAAAGTTTCTCCACTGAAAGAGTGGTGAAGCACTGGACGAGGCTGCCCAGGGCAGTGGTGGAGTCTCCATCCATGAAAGTGTTAAAAAACATGGCACTTTGGGACATTGTTTAGTAGGCACGGTGGTGTTGGGCTGATAGTTGGAATGGATAAGCCTAGAATTCTTTTCCAGCCTTAATGATTCCATGATTCTATATTTGATCTTCCTCAGTCGTGATACCTCTGTGCTTGCCTTCCGGCATTAGGTTTACCCAAGCAGTGTCACTTCTCCTTTTAAAAGTTGCCTTGGGCCTGAGGTTGTTATGAATAATGAGCTGTTAGAAATGCAGAGTGCATCTGACCATTAATTCTCAGCTTCACTGCAGCTGCCATAGTCTTATTTTTATCAAGGCATGCATGGCCTTGTCTAGTGATGCTGGAAGCCAGATGTTTGTTTTTGTTTTTATCAAATCATGTTTTTACTCTTTTGGTGAGGGATACATAGTATTTAGAAAACCAATGTTATTATGATAAATGTTATTATCATTAGCATTACCACAATTATGTAATAATTGTGTATTTTTAAAATAATGGAAGCTATTGTTTCCTTTTAATACAGGTCATTATGCAGCTGCAGTTCATTAGTTTATTATTACCTTTTTTCCTCTAATAGTTGGAATTTTCTGCTTTAGACAAAGATGGTCAAACACTGTTCTCAGTTTCTGAAACGGCACAGACATAAGCATTTCTTTTTTACTGGGTGGGAAATTATGACATCCAAATTTGCAAAAAAGGCCAGTTTCTTTGTAGGCCTTCATTTGTGCATTTTCTTATTTTAACTACTGAAATATGACTATCAGAATATGAACTTTGTATAATGAATCAGTATTTCAGTATACTTTATTAAATTATTTTAATTTTCATATAAACACTGAAATAAGATTGTAAGGAGATATATTCTCCTAATCATCACTGAGTTTTCTGTAGAAGTTTGATGTTATTACTGTAAGTCAGGACAAAGGGGAAAAAAAATGCTGGTGTATCAGTTTCTAGGAGCATCCTGAAACGCCATGAAGTGGCCTGCTGCCAGGCATCCACCATCACTCAAAATCAGCAGCTTCACAAGGCCTCCCAGAACTGAGGAGGTTCCTATTTCTCACTTTTGAAAGTCTTTAAAATTATAAAGTGATGGCTCAGTTTTCACCCTTGGACACTGGAAGGAATTGCTTTTCTTATTCTGCGCTTTGGATGGTGCAATATTTTGGTGGATTATGGATGTAAATGAGCTTGCTTATCATCAGAGGCACTGGCAGGCCACGTCCTAGTAAAATACCTAGTGGGATGTAAATAAAATGTGTGCTGGGCATGTTCTTTGGATGTGTGCAGGTATCCTGTGCTTGTGCACAGTCTGCAGATATTGATAACAAAGGGAGGGGAAGTGTAAATGGGAAGAGGAAGGGGAGAAAGGGAGAGAAGAAGGGAGGGGAGGGGAGGAGAGGAGAGGAGAGGAAAGAATTCATCTACAGTGGAAAAAAAAAAGAAGCTCAGGTGATCTTTTTTTCATATTTTGGGCTTGACTCTGTGGGTCACCTAGGAAATGTTTAACAAGTCTTCACTGGAAGAGAAAACTTTATTTACATTAGAACTGAACCTCTTGGGGCTTAATTGGAAAGAACCTTTCAAACACAGAAATAAAAGCTCCGTAACATCTTTCATTGTAAGGCATGTACTTTAGGTCTTTTTATATTTTTTTACCCAAGCATTCATTTCTGGGCTTGAAAGGACCCTGTTTGTGCATGGATGCTCTTTTAAAGGATCTGGCGCTGATCGTTGTGGATCTGCTAAACATAGTTAATTTCTTTTGTGGCTACTCTGGTAGCCATCAACCACTGTTGGTACAGTTTAAGCCTATCAACTTGTATTTTCCAAATATATGTATTATATATTACAGCATGGAGAAAGTACTGTACTTTTGGTTTTTGCCTACTTGTGGAATGTCAGTTCCTTTGCCTACTTGTAGTTTGCCAAAACGTGGCCCTTCTCTTTAGGAAAAAAAAACCAAAACCAAACTAAACAAACATATCGATATTGGTTTTAGTCTGTTTGAAGTGGATCACATTTGTAAGACCTCTGGTAGCCTTCAGAGCTCTACTGTGATCTTTCTTAATTTAATTCATGTTTTTGAAAGACACAGCTTGTTACTGACATTTTTGTAATGATGACTAGAGTGGAAGAGTTGCTTCATAGGTATTACAGCACATACTGCTGTTCATACATCCAAGTATGACTCTTACCTCTTTGGAGCAGCATAAAATTTTACTTATATTCTGCTTAATGTGATCCACAGTAATTTCCAAATTCTATTCTGCAGAATTAAGAAGTAGCCAGTGATTGTGGCAGGTATGTAGTGGGTTTTTAGTTTTCTTCCTTCTATTACATCCTGCTGTGTAATTCAAAGAGTGTCAAAAGTTTCCAAGTTACCAAATCTATAACTTCGTGAAAGAATGAAATCAAGTTTATCCGATATAGTCGGTTGTCCAGAAAATCATCTTGATTTTTTGCTTTTTAATCCTTCATGAGATGAATTTTCTAACATATCTCGTATTTGTTTGGTTTCTGAATTCCAGAGGGTAGATTTAGATGAGATCTTAAGAGGAAGTGTTTTCCTGTGGGATTGGGGAGGCCCTGGCACAGGCTGCCCAGAGAACCTGTGGCTGCCCCATCCCTGGAGGTGTTCAAGGCCAGGCTGGATGGGGCTTGGAGCCCTCTGATCAGGTGGGAAGTGTCCTTGCTCGTGGCAGCAAGTTGGAACTGGATGGGCTTTAAGACCCCTTCCCACCCAAACCATTCTATGATTCTATGATATCTAGTTATGTCAAAGTTTTCATGTGTATTTCAAGAAAAAAAAATCCTGTTAACAAAATAACTATGTACTCAGGTAAATTTTTCAGAATTCTTAGATGAAACTTGTCAAAGAATCATGACTTTAAAATGTCTTTCAAATATTGTTCAACATTTCCTTAGTTACTAATGGACTAGAAAATATTACATATGCTTCATATAATACAAATATGAGAGAAAGGAGTTTCCAATGAAATTCTCCACAGCATAAAGCTGGAAAAGCATTGGGTGTCAGTTATAATTCATACTATTATTGTCATCTGAGTTCTGTTCTGAAAAGTAGCATGGTATTCAGTGGGGACATGTGGAAAGAATTGCATCTTGCCAATAATGATTAGCTATGAAAAAATAGTATAGGGAATAACTGGAGTTTACCAGTTCCTCATGCAAAGATCTCATGTGCATTGTGGATGATAAACTGAGCATGAGTCAACAGCTTTGTACTACAGCACGAAAGGCAGAGATGTTATTGGCATACATATAAAGCAATTTAATCCTAAGGTCACAATATAGTCCTGCTGCAGTCACGTACTGAGGTGAAATTCTAACAAAGGTCCCGTGCCCCATAATTTAAGAAATGCATTAGCAAAGTGGTGCAATCAATGAGACCAGCAAGGGTCTTAAATATAAAATATGCTCATAAAGAATAAAAGATTTAGCACTGTTCAGTTAAAAGAAGAGTGGAGGGGAAAATTGTAGCAATTTACAAGTAGACAAAGAAATATTGCAGCAAACAATGGAAAAGTCTGTTTCCCTCATCAGTGTTGGCTATGCCAAGATGTCCCATGTGTACACTGCTACAAGAAAGAGTGAAATCTAACACTGGGAGATGATCTGTGGTGTTGTGAAGCATTGGAATAGGTTTCTTGGAGAGGTTGTGTTCTGTACCAGGCTAGACAGACAGCAGGCAATAATGGCGTAGAGTGCAGAATAGAGAAAAGCTTTTTCATGGAGAGAAAAACTTTTTGGTCCTCAGCCACAATACAATTTCCTTTACTAAATGTTCTAAATTGGTGACGAATCCTCTGTGATGGTACCATGGTGTTAAACCATCCAACAGCTGTATCCATGATACTGTCACAGGCCAACACTTGCTGAAATAGTTGTATATGTGTCTTGGCTGGCTTGCAGATTTCATATCTGTGCAGTAAAGCTCAGCCCCCCCTCCAAATAAATGCCACATCACCTTCCATTGACGAAGAAGACTGCCATAAAGCACATCAGATTGGGCCACTCTCTTCTATTCAGTCTTCTGTGAGTTTTTTAAAGTGTTACATCTATTTTTTCAGATTGTTGCACAGTCTGTTGTTAGTGTACCTAGAAGACCGCATGAAGTAAAATTAAGACTGCTCCCTCCCTGGAGGTGTTCAGGGCCAGGCTGGATGGGGCTTTGAGCCTCCTGATCCAGTGGGAGGTGTCCCTGCCCATGGCAGGGGGTGGAACTGGATGGGCTTTGAGGTCCCTTCCAGCCCAAACCATTCCATGATTCTGTGATTCTAATTTCTGTGATTAGACTATGGGTCTAAACCCATGTGGCTTTGACACTGTGATTTTTTGTATAATGTCATAGAAGTCTGTAGAGTCTTATTTACTACAGAAACAGAATTTTTTCTCGTGTGAATGTGGCTTTTGAATTTCCTTGGGAACTAGTGACTGTCATCTCAAATGTTACACGTTTTAAGCTTAACATACGCTTTCTGACTGGTGTTCTGTGCATCAGTTCATAGAAATACAGGATTTTTGTAAAAATAAAAAGCAACACTTTCAGTAAAATTTCCAGCATGTTTCATTTGCTGTCAGGGAAGTGGAAAACAAGACACAGCACAAACATTAGTCTTGTTTCTTAATTTGTTTATGGACAATTATAGAGGAACTGTAATCTGTCCACGTTGAAAATTCATCAGGTTCAGGAAGCAAAAGCCATCATGGTTATCTGCTCTGAAGTTATGATCACTGCTGATTTGGTCTCTAACTGTTGCCAAAATTGTCATTTTCCTCTATGCAGTTTTAAATTAAATGAGCATTTATTTGAGCTTGCTTTAAAAGGCTCTGCTTTAAAGCTCAGTGGCTCATGAGCTGCTCTGCATTGATTCACTGCATTGATTCACCCACCATGGTAGATGGCCACATGCATAAAACACCAGCAATCCTGAATGGTGTGTGAAGTGTGCAAGGACTGGGGGCCCCAGCTTGGTGCTGAGGGAAATAACCACCTACAGCACCACCAGGATGCTTACTGCGTTGTGTCCATACCTCACTGGCAAGAGACGCTAAAAGAATTTGATATAAAGAACGGCCGTGTTCCAAAACCAGCAGAAAGCTGGAAGGAGGGACCAGATAGAACAGCATAAACTCCTGCAGGAATTATTGCACCAAGTGTAGGGCCGCACAGCAGCAGTTTGTCACCTGAAATTGCAGTTACAGTATCACAGTATCATAGTATCACAGTATCATAAGGTTGGAAAGGACCTCTGAGATCATCAAGTCCAACCTATAACCTAACACTAACACCAACCATCATCTAGACCATGGCACTCAGTGCCTCATCCAGTCTCCCTTTAAACACCTCCAGGGTAGGTGACTCCACCCCCTCCCTGGGCAGCCCATTCCAATGGCCAATCACCCTTTCAGTGAAGAATTTTTTCCTCACATCAAGTCTAAACTTTCCCTGATGAAGCTTGAGTCCATGCCCTCTGGTTCTACCACTGGTCACCTGAGAGAAGAGACCAACCCCTGCCTGACTACAACCTCCTTTTAGGTAGTTGTAGAGAGCAATGAGGTCTCCCCTGAGCCTCCTCTTCTCCAGACTAAACAGCCCCAATTCCCTCAGTCGCTCCTCATAGGGCTTGTGCTCCAGCCCCTTCACCATCTTCGTTGCCCTCCTCTGGACACTCTCCAGCATCCTGACATCTTTCCCATACTGAGGGGCCCAGAACTGGACACAATATTCAAGATGAGGCCTGACCAGTGCTGAGGACAGGGGGACGATAACTCCTCTGGTCCTGCTGGCCACACTATTCCTGATGCAGGCCAGGATGCCATTGGCCTTCTTGGCCACCTGGGCACACTGCTGGCTCATGTTGAGCTTCCTGTCCACCAGCACTCCCAGGTCCTTTTCTACCTGACTACTCTCCAGCCACTCTGTCCCCAGTCTGTAGCTCTGCATGGGATTGTTGTGTCCAAAATGAAGTACCCGACATTTGGACTTATTAAACATCATCCCATTAGAATCAGCCCAGCTCTCCAATCTGTCCAGGTCCCTCTGTAGGGCCATCCTACCCTCTAGCAGATCAACTCTTCCTCCCAGCTTGGTATCATCTGCAAATTTGCTGATGATGGACTCAATCCCCTCATCCAAATCGTCAATAAAGATATTAAACAGGACGGGACCCAACACCGATCCCTGGGGGACACCACTGGTGACCAACTGGATGAGACACCATTGACCATCACTCTCTGGGCTCGGCCATCCAGCCAATTCCTAACCCAGCACAAAATGCTCCCATCTAGGCCACGAGCTGCCAGCTTCCCTAGGAGTCTACTGTGGGGGACCGTGTCAAAGGCCTTACTGAAATCCAAGTATACCACATCCACAGCCTTCCTCTCATCCACCAGGCGAGTCACATGATCGTAAAACATACAGAGGAAAATTGAGTTTATTCATCATTTCGAGATGCAATTCAAGGGATCAGATCTTCTCCGAGGGTTATGTCTAACAATTGTGTCCAAATTAGAAGCCCAGAACTTGTACCTATTAAAAAAGTATAATGTTTTCAAAATAAAGTTTGATTATCAAAATTTAAGCTGCCCAAAATATCAGAATTAGATAATATATATCATCATCTAGGATGATTTTATGAAAGAAAGACTTTTTAGTTTTTCATATGTTGTTTAGGTTCAGGTCATACACAATTCTCAGCAGATAATTTGTGAGATTACCAATTTTTTAGCTAGTAATTTTTTGCAAAAAAAACCCGAAAACATTTCCATTGTCTGGCCTGCTCTGCACTTAGTAGGAAATGGTTGAGAATGTCCTAATAACTGTGAACTGCTAACTTAAATGTGATGCAGCCTTCTTCCACAACAAAGTCAAGAACAGAGCAAGCTGCTTTTTAAGAAATCCCAGAACATGTGAACATCTGGAAGTGTGTGTAGATTATAACTCAGCTTGTCTGTTTTCAGTTTTTAGCATTGTCTTATTACTTAGTGAAGAATTGGCTGAGCAAGCATGAATAAGTGATTCAAGATTTGCCTTTTGTTGGGTTTTTTAGGTACACAGTTTTCTTTCTCTAAACCAAGGTGATGAAATACAAATATAAGTGCAAATTCATGCATCTGACCTTTGCCTTTTACTTCACTGATGTAACGTGTGTGATTCGATGCCTCAGTTCCCTGTTCTCTGTGCTAGGCTGCCCACTGGTCAGCGGTGCCTGAAGCAAGGGAGAAGCATGAGAGCTGTCAAGCTTTGCACCCAGGATGAAATAATAATTAAAATTGAAATAAATGATTAAGTAAAAAATAACAACAAAAATAGTAAAGATAATAATCTAGGTCTAGCTCTGGAGAGAAACTCATGTGACAAGTTAAAGTCAAAGGGCTCACTGCCTGTTGTAAAAACTTAAACTTTTGAAGTCTCAAGATGAAATTGGAGGAAATTGTCCTTGGAATTCAAGACAGGACAATAATGAAATTAAACCATCATTAACACATTGAGCTATTTTAAATATTCCTTGCTTAGAGGAGAACAAAACATATCAGCCCTTTCATTGAAAGCCTTCCTGATTTAGACAGTTCTTATTTGCAGTGTTGCTTGTTTTCTTTTTCCTTTTTAAGTATTAATTATATAATAGTGCTAATGAATATTTCCAGTATACATCTTGCCAGTTGTTTTCTCTTTTTCTTTTAAAAGTATTAGAAAAATAAAATATGCAGCTGGAATACCTCTCCAGATTTTAGGAAAAGTCATGATAGATCACACAATGCTTTAAAAAGACAATTACAGGGTCAGATAAACAAGTCTCACTGTCTTGAGAAGAAAACAAGCTTAGTGATTTCTTTTTATAGATTAGAAAGGAGAAAAAAGCAAAACCAATGTAAATCCCTGTCGCTGGCAGGCTAATAAGCAAAGGAATTTCAATCAATGAATTGATTTAAATGTATACGATTTTCTGAGATTATGTCTTTTCCAAAGGAAAGAAGATATTGCCTGTTAATTTTTATGTTCTAATATCTCTGAGTTTGTGTATTTCAAAATATCATTTTAGATTGAATGAACATCTGCAATAGTTCTCTATAGAGAAAAAAACAATCTTATGTATTCAAGCTGTTTCTCATCATTCCAGTCCTGACAAAATAATACGTAAAGTAGGTGTGTTAATGCTTAATACAGAAGGAAAAAAATTAATTTTTATATCTATATTTTTTTTAGTCCTAAAATGATTAACAAATCATTACTTAGTGGTATGGAATTATACCTTGGAGAAAACATATTCTAAAGACAGTTATTTCTAAAATTATTTCTAGCCTCCTTTGTAGAGTTAATATAGATACAAATCTACACAGGTCATTGGATTAGGTGTTTAATGTTTTCATAAGTTGGGGAAAAACTCTTGCAAGTTAGAAACATTTGAGGTGAAAGTAGAGTGCATTATATGGGAAAAGTGACACCATGCATGGAATACAAGATTGGGAGGCTACCAGAGAATGTCTTGGAGTTAAAGAAATCAGGTTTGCTGGGAGTAGTGAAGAAAAATCAGCCAATGGGAATATGTTCCTGTTGAGGTTATCAAAGATATTTATAGAAATCAAAACAAAATCTGGGATCAGAACAAAGTCAGTGGTCAGAACAGAGGAGTCAAAATAGTCAAAGAAATTACACGATCCTTTAGGTTGGATAAGAGTTTTAAGATCATTGAGCCCAGCCCTTAACTTAACACTGCCAACTACACCACTAAACCATGTCCCTAAGCACCACAGCTACGTCTTTTAAATCCCTCCCAGTCAGATAACAACAGTCAATAAGAGCAAGAGTGAAGGTGGATTGGGAAGAAAGCTAAACGGTTGTCTTTTTGATGCTAGAAGAGATGTAAGCTGGTAGCAAAACTTCTCAAAATAGAAAAAAAAAGTACAATCTGGTAATAGAAAGTGTTAACAGGAAGTCACAGAAACTTTGTAATAGAATGACAGACTCTGAAGAAGCTAACAGTGCTTGTTTTCTTTGGCCCCATTGCACAAGGTATTTCAAATTGTAATATTTTTTTTTGCTACTACTCAGATTCCAAACAAACTACACAAAAAACTTATAGTTACTCACCCACAAAAATAACTTCATTATGCACAGTGGCTCTGTCTCTCATAAATTAAAGACTTACTTTATAGAGTCTAGTGTTTAAAAAAACCCCAAAACTTGCTTGAAGTCTAAACTGCTCTTTAAACAGGCAAGATTTGTAATTACAGAGTTCACTCCAATTTCCACATCAATCTTTCTAGCCTTTTTCTGTAGAACAGTTGTGTTCTGGAACACCAACTTAGTTGATGTTTTGAGACATTTGTCTTCTGTTCCTCACCAAATGCTAGGAGCACAAGCCACACAGTGGTTCCATATGACAAATGTGTTATGGTAATGGAATAATAAATGCGTGCCCCTAGTGTCAAGTATAACAAATATTTTCAGTTAATCCCTATAATGAGATCCCATAAGATTGCCAGAATAAAAGACATCTTTCAACATATATTATCACACAACTATATGTGAATAAAACTTACAGGAAATAGTAGTCATTACTGAATTTCTCAGCATTGCTTTCCAGAGGAAAAATTCAAGTAAGCTTGGTAGGTTAATATGGCTTTGTATATTTCTTGTCTACCTGACTTTTCAGTGTGAGTATCTAGGAGTTTTAATAAAAGTGGTACAGCTCTGTAGGTTTTCATCTTTATGCAGCTTTTGTTAACTAAATATAAAGGAATCACAGAATCATATATATGTAGAATGGTTTGGGTTGGGAGGGGCATCAAAGCCCATCCAGTTCCATCTTCCTTGTCACGGGAAGGAACAACTCTCACTGGCTCAGGGTGCTCAAAACCCCAGCCTTGAACACCTCCAGGGATGGGGCAGCGACAACTTCTCTGGACAACCTATGCCAGAGCCTCACCACCCTCATTTCTTCTTAATATCTAATCTAAAGTTCCCCTCTTTCAGCTGAAAACCATTCTCCCTCATCCTACCCCTGCTCTCCCTGATCAAAAGCTCCTCCCCAGCTTTCCTGAAGCCCCTTTCAGTACTGGAAGGCTGCTATAAATTCTTCCTGGAACCATCTTTTCTATAGGCTGTACAACCCCAGATCTCTTAGCCTGTCACAGAATGCTTCCAAGACATTTAGATAGGCTTTTTTAAGAGTTTACATGATATCTGAGTTATGAAAATATATCAAATTGAAAATATATCAGGTTTCAGAACCTAAATATGATTTTAAAGAAGATTATACTTATGTTGATATTCTTGGCTTCTGTGTAACCATTAAAAACAGCATAATGCTAATTAGGCCCACTCTAGAATACATTTGAGGAGTAAAAATAACTTTCATACCTAAGAAATATTCAAAATTAGAAGAATGAAATGGATCAGACTTCATGTCCAAGAAACAACTGTGTTGCCAACAGGTTGAGGGACAGGATCTTTCCTTTGGCTCAGTACTGGTGAGGCCACACCTGGAGTGCTGGATCTCGTTGTGGACTCCCCAGTACAACAAAGGCATGAAAAGGTGGGACAAAGAAAGGCCACCCAGGTGAGTAAGGGGCTGGAGTGTCTCTCTGTAAGGAAGGATGAGAAAGTTGGGACCACTCAGCCTGCAGAAAAAGAGATATTTTTTATATGTACAGATGCCTGTAGGGAGGGTGGAAAGGGGACAGAGCTAAGCTCTTTTCAGTGCTTACCAATGACAGAGCCAGAGGCAATGGGCACAAAATGAAGCATGGAATACTCCATCTGAACATCATGAAACTCTTTTTCACTGTGAGGGTGACCAAGCACTGACACAGTTGCCCAGAGAGGTGGTAGAATCTCCCTCCTTGGAGATACTCAATACACAGTCCTGGGCAATGGGCTATGAATGGCCCTGCTTAAGCAGAGGGTTTGAACAAGATGACTTCCAAAGATCTCTTCCAAGCTCAACCATCCTGTGATTCTGTGAAATGAACACCTTTAATTGAATTGTAATAGAGATCCTGCACACCCTGTTGCTTACTTACTTGCTCGGTGATGTTATCGATCAGTGTCCCAGCTGGTATTTGCCTGGGCCTGTACCTTCTGAAAAGACTTGCAGAAGGTATCAAGATTCTGCTGGAAATTATTCTGGGATTCACTGAGCATGCCCAACCAACACAGAGTGCATCCCAGAGCAATGCAGGACGTGCTGGACAGAAAACATGTGTCCACCAAAGCAACCCCAGAGATGTACCAGGTACACCAGTGAAAAAGTGTACCCAGGCTCTTCTCAGCTGTGTGTTGTACAAGCATTGGCTCTAAACATGTTTAGCAGAGCTGACCTGACAGAGAGAAGGGCTGGGTAGGTTACACCCTCCTAATAAGGATAGCAGTGAGCACATACTCTCTAGACACACTGACTCCCGAGCCGTCCCTTGGGCTGCTCCGTCGTGCGTCATCTCTAGAGTAGGTCAGATGCAGTAAAGCACATACTGACCTCCAGGGAGTTCACAGAGAGCCCTGATCTCTCAAACAGCCAAAAGCTCTCTTTAGCTCTCCTCTTCAGATCCTTCAAGTCATTGTCTTATATGCGTAATTTGACTCTTTTTCAGGAATAACTCATGTTTCTGTCACATCTTTATAGATAATTATAACTTTAATAAATGGAAAGGGTAAGGAGAGACAAGACAATTAGAAAATTGGGAGGGAGGGAGAATTTGGCTTCAGTGTGCAAATGACATATAATTTCCAACAACTTGAAGAGGAATAGTTATCTTGCCTTTAAGACTCATTCATTTATTTTAAAAATATATTTCTCAAAATTTAATTTGTGGTTTAGGGAGCTAAGTATAGAAAACTACATAATGCCCTTTTATACTCTGGTGACTAAGAGTGATCACACTAAATGAATATAGCATGCTTGGAGTTTGTTAAAATATAATTTTTTCCATTACAACAGTTTAAATCCCTCCAACACTGGTTAGGCTAAAATATACTATGAACCCTTTCAAGGTCCAAATGTTATATTTCTTAATATGTGATGAGGAGACAAGAGCCAATAGGACCCAATTCATCATATCAAGGTCACTCTGGGAACAGAGTTAAATAATTTGTGGTTTGTAAATCTCATCTTTTTTCAACGGCATGTGGTTTTGAAATGCCACTCCTGACTGTTCAAGGTGCCTCTTACATTTATTAACACCTTTCCTTTTTCCATTTTGTTTCCACCAGGTGCTTCATTCCAAATGCCTACGCTGCTCTCTTCACCGCTGCTCTGGTGCCGTTAATGTGCTTGGTAGTGGTTTTTGTGGTGTTCATCCATGCCTACCAGGTGACCCCACAGTGGAAAGCGTACGATGATATTTTCAGAGGAAGAACAAATGCTGCAGGTATGATTTGTAGGTACCCCTGCACAAACAAGTTGGACTTTCAGAATGGTCCTGACTGTTCTCACCAGTTCAGAAAACCCCGCTAGAAACCGTAGTGCAGTAGATACCCACGCGCTTGTTTGACATTAAGCAAGTTTGTGGTCCCTTTGAAGTGTGTGAAAGTACTTTAATGATGAAAGTTATGCAGATGCTTGGCTGTCTTATGAGGATAAAAATGTGCTAAACCTAAAACAAAGAGTTACTATCCCTGATTAAGTGTAATCTAGTAAAGAAAAAAGTGATAAGACACGGCTCTGCCCCACTTGGAGCCCTGTGTCTCCACGCCTGGTCTTGACTGTCCTTCTCTGCTCGGCCTCAGGTGGTGGGCACAGCTCCTGGCCCTTCCGTTTTGCAGTGTATTGAGTAGCTGCAAAGTCATGCACTGCCTGCATGTTGGAGTATTTGGAGTTAATGCCTCTGTTTTGAAATTTCCCAGTGCTACTCTCACCCGAAATGTGCTTGAAAGAAAAGATCTCTCTTGTGCAAAACAGGAAGTATTGGTCGGTCTCCTCTGTCAGATCAAATACCATAATGTTCACAAAATAAAGCTGCAGCAGTTTAGACCAGTACTGTAATCACAGGACACTCGGTGGAAGCGTAGAGTGGTTCTTTTGTTTTCATCTTGTTTTTGGAAAATAATCTGACATTTATAAACAAGTGCAAATATATAAGTTTTTAGTAAAAGTGTGTTTTATTTTCTCCCTGACTACATGAAACTAGTTAGATTTTATAAACATGTGAAACATTCTCAATTTTTTTCCAATTAATGAGGTAAATATCATCTTAACTTAAAAGGGACAGGGATTATTAAACAATTCCATTGAGGAGTCCATTTCTTGTAACTGTTCAGACTTATGAAGAGTAGCTGTCTTGTTCAAATGCTCAAATTTCCAGTGATAATTGTTTTATGAAATGAGGGGTTATGAGATTTTTTTAACATTTGGGTTATAGAAATATATTCATTTTGTGAGAAAACGAAAATAAATATTATTTATTATATGGATATTTCTTCAACTATTAATTTCCTTCTTAGTGACAAAATTTTATCTTGACTAAGACCAGTATGAAATTGGATAAGGTCTGATAAACACAGCTTAGAAGTTTGAAACTCAAGACCTTACTTGCACTTTACTCTTTCATTTCTTTCTGATATAAAAGAGACTGCCTGGGGCAATCAGGAATCACTCTTGAATAATACAGCTTTTTTCTTTATAAGCAAGTTTTTTTTAGTGTCTCTAAGAATGGAGATTCCATATTCATGTGTTGAAGGTTAAGGCTTGTCTCAGAGTAATTAAACCAAAGGGAAAAATCCCTGAATACTGAAACAATACCACAAATAAAGTTGGCATGCAAAATGGCAGAAAGCACGAACAGAAATCACATGACATAAAGATGTGAAAAAATGGGGTTGAAATAAAACTTTGTTTGATTTAACATAGGATTCAGGGTGTTATTTTTCTCCAATAGAGTACAGAAAATGTTATGGAGAGTGTTAAGGTCCCACAAGAAAAGGGAAAAAAATCAGGAAGAGAAGTCTTCAATAAAATTTTGATAAAAGTAGGGGGTTTTAAAGCAGGTTGTAACTTTTACTACTTGTGTACCTTTGTGGCAAAGTGGCCTTTTGCTGCCGTAGGGCGTTTGCAAACGTGTGAAAGTACCTCATGCAGTGTGGGTGACAGAAAGTTGGAGAGAGACTGTTCTAAAGAAGAAAAAGAGGTACCTGGTGAGGTTTGTGATGCCTGTGGCTGTGCAAGGCCTCTCTGTGCAGCTATGTTTACAGTGTAAGCTTCCAGAAAGAAAAAGATTTCTCTAGTTTGTAATGTTGCCTGTAGCTATATAACATTCTACTAATTGTTAACAGAAGACCTCCAAATTCCCGACTGAATATTTCAATCCTGAAATTTGAGATGCTGATATTTACATTATTTTTAATATTTTGAGGATACACTGTGCTTTTAAAGACATACTCAGAGACAGTTTGCTATAGTTGAGACACATTACCACTTCCAAATTTTGAATATTACCATATGACCCACCCTTTGGAGACAATCAATCACTCTGCTGACTGCCTGGGACATCCCTCAATGGGACCTGCTCCTGTCTCAGTGCTGTTATTGCAGCCACCACAGAGGACGCAGTGGAAAACACCACTTTTCACAATGGCAAAGTTGCCTGCAATCACTTGAGTGAGAAATTTCTTCCTCTGCAACAGAGAGGGGATCCTGGATCACACACAGACCACTTTTTGGCATCAGTGCAACTTATGAGATCCTGTGGGGTAGGGGAGGTCTTCTGGCAATGTTACCTCCTTAAGCTATCATAGAATCATAGAATGGTTTAGATTGGAAGGGAGCTTAAAGATCATCCAGTTCACAGTTGCACAGGCAATTTTGTTATGGCAAGGAAAACACTGGGGCTTCCCTCTGTTTCACCCAAAACCAGAGGAAAGGTGGAGTTACCAAGCAACAGTTGTCTACGTGTAGTGTCTTGTTCTAGTTTGTCTCTGGCTGCCATCCCCACACTACTCTACTCCCTGTTCAGTCTCCCACAACACAACAATGAAAAAATCTTTCCCCAGCCTCCAGCCTGAGGTTTGGTACCCAAACTTCCCCACTTTGAACAGCACAGTAAATGATGAAAAGAACAACAACAACCAAAAAATAAAAAAAAAAAAAAGAAAACCCACTGCTTTGGAACACCACCTGCTGTCTCCTAGTTAGCCTTTTTAGAAAGAGAATAAAATTTCAAGTGAGTGACACTGTAAATAATTCTGACATATCAAGTGTAGAGCTGTAAACATAGACAAAAATATGTTTTAAACGTGCTTTTGCTAGTAATTGTGGACACCTGTTCATTAAATTCCAGAGAGCATGAAGTATTGCAGAAAGGAAAATATGGCATATATAGACTTCTAGTTATCTTTTTTGTATAGATATTTATACAAACACCTATTTACATATCAATATTTGAACTAGTAATCCTTATTCCCTTTCTGGGAATCATTCAGTTATAAGACAGGTAAAATTGCAATGTGATACAAATGACCCCATGTGGATTCTGCAATAATTCACGTGAGACATTTCTGAATGTTAGCAGTAAAAATAAAATAGCAAGGTCCTTGACTTGCATATTACCATAAAATAGGAAAAAGGGTTGAATATTCAGATTTGAAAAGAAAAAATTTTACCCAGCTTCTAAAAGTAAAATTTGTCCTTATTTGCAGTATATATTGTTTTTCTTCTGATAAATTGAATATGCAAGTGGCTAAACTGAAAACTGAGTGGATTTTTTTATTACTGTCTTTTTCCCCACTGTTGGAATTCTGAAGCTTACCTTGTAAAGAAGGTTCATTTTGAGCTGTCCAGGATCACTGAACTGTAGAATGACTTGGGTTGGAAGAGGCCTTTAAGATCATGTAGCAGTGACATCTTTCACTGGATCACATAGCTTAAATCCCTGTCCAGCCTGACCTTGAATGCTTCTGAAGATGGGACACCCACAGCTTCTGTGGACAACCTGTTCCCATTGCCTCACCATCCTCATCCTAAAAAAATTCTTAGCAATATCCATTCTAAATCTGCCCTCATTCAGTTTCAAACCATTGCCCCTTGTCCTGTGTTTACAGACCCTTTTTCTATTTTTCTTACAGGTGTTTCTTTAAAATATTGAAAGGCTGTGCTAAGCCAGAACCTTCTCTTCTCCAAGGTGAACAACCCTAACTCTATCAGGTTTTCGTAACAGGGAAAGCATTCCGCCTCTCTGATCATTCTCATGACGCTCCTCTGGACCCGCTCTCACAGGTCCATGTCTGTCCTGTGCTGGGGACCCCAGACCAGGATGGAGTAACTTTAGGTGAGGTCTCACCAGAGCAGAGCAGAGGGCTAATATAATTTCTTTTAACATTCTGGTCATGATTCTTGTCACGCAGCCCAGCGTACAGTTGCCTTTCTGGGATGCAAGCGCGCATTGCCAGCTCATGTCCAGCTTTTTATCTGCCATTATCCCCAATCCTTCTCTGCAGAGCTGCTCACAATTCTTCATCTCAGTCTGTACTGGTACTGATGATTGCCCCAATCCTGAGTGTAGGACCTTGCACTTGGCCTTGTTGAACTTCATGAAGTAGTACAGGCCCACTTCTGCAGGCTGTCAAGGACAGCAACTCATCCCTCAAGCACATCAACTATGCCAGTCAGCTTCATGTCACCCGTGAATGCACTGAGGGCACACTCAGTCCCACTGCCTATGTCATTGGTAAAGATAGTGAACAGTAAGTTCATGGTCCCAGTATGGAGTCCTCAAGGACACCGCTTGTTACTGATCTGCATTTGGACACTGAGCTACTGACTGCACTTCTTTGGATGGGGCTCTCCAGCCAATTCTTTATCCATGAAGTTATTCATCCATCAGATCCATATCTGCCCAATTTAAGGCAATGGTGTCACGTGGGACCATCTCAGAGACCTTAGTCAAGTCAAGATGGATGACATCAATTTCTCTTCCCTTATTTACAAACATAGTCACTCCATCGTAAACGGGTACCAAATCATCTTCTAGAGCTACTAGGATAAAATCTACTTGCTGTAGCAAAACACTTTCATGCACTTAGGTAGCAGTACTCCATTTTACCATTTTGCTCTGTCTGTAGGAGCAGAGTTTGCTGTTACTTGTACAAAACGGGATCATCACATATTTTTGTTATTAAGAGCAGAATAACTCTGCTAGGTTTCACCATATGTATCTAAGAGAAAAATTTTGCCTCTTTGTAACTGAAAAGAGAATTTGTTCGTACATGATTCAATAGTTTCTTGGAAAAATATAGGATGCAATTTGGAGTTTTTACATATATTAATACACAGATATTCGTTATTAGTTGTACCTCCTTCTCTGACATGCATATATTCCTCCTAGTCCTCTACATTTTTTGTGTCTGCTCCTGAATAGAGTCATGTCTATCAATCTTCTGGTAGCTTCCAGGCTTTCAAGAAAGCATCATGGCTCAAGAACCGTGATCTTCCCAAAGTGCTTGTCCTATTTTTTAATTTTGCCTGGGATATGACTGTAAAAGCATATGATTAAAACAAGGTTGTACTGGAGAATAAAGACAAACAGAATTTGCCAAATCCTAATTTGGGCAATATGTTCACTTCTCGCTGACCTGTCTGGGACACCGAGTACGTGAGGTCGTACTCTCACATTCCTTTTTATTGCTCCAAAATTGCTCTGTTACCAGTTGTGTTGTTTACGTGGTGATTGATACAGCCTGCTTAGGCCAGGGAATTCTCAACATTAGAAGGCTATCAGAAAGGGAAATAGGGGAGCCAAGAATTAAGTCACTCCTAAAGAAGGCAGCTCTTCCTCCTCAAAAGTGAACGCTGGAAAATAGTATGAATGCTGATTTAAAAAGAATTTAATCTCTGCCTCAAGAATACTCTTTCAAAAGTATGCATTGAATTTCTACCACAGAATGGTTTGGGTTGGAAGGGACCTTAAAGCTCATTCAGTTCCAATCCCTCTGCCATGGGCAGGGACACTTCCCACTAGCCCAGACTGCTCAAGGCATCATCCAACATGGCCTTGAATTTGCTAGAAAAGAGACTTCAATTTGGACCGGTTCAGATTGCCAGCATTTCAGCAAACATGTTCTGCTGACTGATAATTCTGCTATATATAGAAAGTAAATTCTCAACAGTTAGCCTTGACAGTAGCCAAGTCAGAAGGATGCACTGATTAAACAGTCTCTGATTTAAGTTCACAACAAGAAAGACTGTTTTGTGAAGGAATCCAGATAGTATAAAGCAGAATAGTTATTTCTGGTTGAAATAATAGGAGGTTGCAATAGGCATATATATGAGATGACTGATTTTTTCTTGACAGTCCTAAAGTGCAAATATAGAAATTGGGGATGAATAATAGAGCAATCCAATATCTATCTTTTAATTTTCCAACTGCTGACTAAACTTTCATAATTTTGAAAAAAAAAAAAAGAATTGAAAATGTAACAGAAAAAAAAATTAATTGAAAAATCACTTGCATTTTCCTCTGAGAATACCTTTGTGAATAGATGACTTCCATTTATTGAAAAACATGTAGTGGCATAATTTTTATGCCCTACCCATAAATACTCAGCAGAACTTACGTGATTCAGATATCATCATTGTAAATATGCCAGAATTAATTTAAAGATTAAAACTTTCTGTTGCCAAAATAGAACTGGATGAAGAAAGCCTTAGATATTTAGCTGTAAAATTTTAACTGCCTTCTTGTGTGTTCTTTCACATGCAATTCCTGATCATGACAGAACATGTTGGGTGGTCCACTTATATCTGCTATCATCTGTTCTTCTCAAGAGATAAATAAGACATATGAAAGGCAAGTAGAGGACATTCCAGCCATGTTTCTGTGATTAGGAAATGATGCTGAGGACAGGGCTTTCAATTCTGAGGATGTATATCTAAACCTGTGCTTACCTGTCTTCGTTATCATGCAAGCTATATGCTAAAATCTTTATCTCAAATAGAAGATGTATATCATGCCTCTAAGAAAATCAAAGGAACTATGAATTGCAGACCTGCTTTCACCTTGAGATGACAATATGCATCTAGAAGTAGAGAACCAGATGCTGGCTACCTCTGAATTTAGAGTTATGTACAGTATTCACAGTATTCATTTCAGTTACACATTGGGTATAATATTTCAGTCTTCAGGGGCTTTCCTTTTTTGAGATAAGGAGAAAAAGAATCTTTGCCTCTGAGATTTTTACAAATACACTTAAGGAAAAAAAATGCACAAGCATAATTACAAGCTGAAATAAAAAAAAGATCTGAATAAGATAATAAATTAGATGCATCATCTGCACTCATGTAGTTCAGATTGTTTGCACTGTGCTTTACATGCCTAAATTAGCTTTTTTCCTTTAAAGAATTCTGCAGAAAAAAGTTAATTTGCATAAGTTATGCTTGTGCAGTTGTGAATTTAGCATTCATTTAATATTTTAATAATGATTTTATTATATGGACATAAGTAGATTCCAATTTTTCTTTCTTTTTTGATTTGCTGTTGTTCTGGGATTTGCAGTGTTCCCTGAATAACAGTAATAGCATAAGCTATAATAAGATGCATGGTGTTTCATTTCATTGTACCATAAAGTGCCTTGAAGATGTATGAGAAAGTTTGCTGAAAAACTGATGCTTAGAGAGGTCAATCTTTTATGATTTTATAGTAACAATGTAGTTTTTATGATTAATGGGAAGTGTGCTTCTCTTTTAGGAGGTATTCTTTAATTTCAGTCCTTTCCTTGCCACAGGGAGCAGCAGATCAGAAAAATAAGAATGTACCAAATGTAATATTTTAACAGATTTCCTGCTTCCTCATTTTACAAATGATCCAGTTTTGTCCAAGCAGATTTCAAGGACCTTCAGTATCAGCTACTGTCAAATTTGCACATCTTTAACATTCCCAAGCTGGAAGCAGGGGTTTTGTCATGAGTCATTGATTGCGTGCTGATGATATTTTCTCCTTTGAACTCTATGAGGAAATCTGTTAGCTTCTTTATTTTGGCCATGAAATCCTGTTACCAAACTCCTTTTCTACAGCAGTTGTCAAGAGTGATTGGAAATGGAGCCAGCAGGATTTGTAACACTGTTATTCAGGCTTATTTTAAGAAAATTGGTGGCATTTTCCTAGTTCTGATGCTAAGTTCAACATTTGACTTATTAAGCAATAGCCTGTAAATATTTTACTAATTTAGGTCTCCCACAAACTGACGAAAGTCTGTGAAGCAATACATTCT
The DNA here is from genome assembly GCA_033556795.1 of Tapera naevia. NCBI lineage: Eukaryota > Metazoa > Chordata > Aves > Cuculiformes > Neomorphidae > Tapera > Tapera naevia. The sequence continues at coordinate 267,913 of JAUMJJ010000066.1, forward strand.
CCCCAATCATGTAGGAAAAAATGTTGGTCTTAATGTGTAGCCAAGAACAATTAAAAGCAATTAAAGTTGCATTATCAGTTTAACAGCCTAAGGGGAAGACACATACTAAATATTTACAGGTAAACTCAGACAATCATTAAAGCCCTATTATTTAATTGCTCCTTTTATTGACTTTCCTATTTTTAGAAAAAAAAAAAAATTAAACACCTCAGGCAATAAAAAGAAGTCATAATGTGGGCCAGCATAGTCATGAGAATACAAACATTTGGATATGTTATGAAAGCATAGTGCATTCTTTATTTTCCATAGCTAAATCCTCTAGGTGTTTGCTGCAAAGGCATACTCAGCATTGCACTTCAGTCTTAATATTATTGAATAAAGTGCAGTTTTATTAATTTCTATTCAATTTAACATTTTTCACTACTAACCCTCGTTGTCCTGGAGAATTTTATCTGTGGTGTCAGGTACAGGAAGAAGAAAGAAAGTATTCAGGTAGTCTACTTGACAGTTTAGTAATGAAACAGGCTCAATACAAGAAGTTAAGTAGCAATTCTAACTTCGCAGACAGAAGAAACAGAAAATTGGCAATTCCAGAATGTGTCATTTTATTTTGAATTAGGTATCTATTCTAGGAATAAATAATGTAGTATCTTCTGAAACACATAACCTAATCCAAACTGAAAATTTGTGATTTTTTCTATCTCTCAGTTGCAAAAGACACCATCAAAGTCCTCCTGTGTGACTGGATGTGGTATTATGAAGGGACTAACCTCCGACTTCCAGAGCTGGCAATCCATAAAACCAATATGTTGTTTTCCCTTGTTCATTTCAGTTACTTTTCCAAGTGGTTACAGATTTTCTCCAGAGCAATGAGCTGGTCATTATTTCACAGTGCTTGTAACGTATTTCTGTTTTATCACAGACTCATGGAATGGTTTAGGTCAGGCAGGACATTAAAGCCCAAGCAGTTCCACCGTCCTGCCATGGGCAGGGACATCTCCCACTGGATCAGGGGGCTCCAAGCCCCATCCAGCCTGGCCTTGAACACCTCCAGGGATGGGACAGCCAACAATTCTCTGGACAACCAGGGCCTCCCCACCCTGACAGCAAAACATTTCTCCCTAAAATCTCATCTCAATCTCCCCTCTTTCAACTGAAACCCTTCCCCCTCATCCTGTCCCTGCACTCCCTGGTCAAGAGACCTTCCTCAGCTTTCCTGGAACCTCTTTCAGTACTGAAACACTTCTTTTAGATCTTCCCAGAGCCTTCTTTTCTCCAGCCTGAACAACCCCAACTCCCTCAGCCTGTCAAGCACGTCTCTAACACCACACCTACGGGACTTTTAAATCCCTCCAGGGATAGTGACACTATCACTTCCCTGGGCAACATTTTCCAGTACATGGCAACCCTTTCAGTGTAGAAATATTTCCTAATATCCAATCTGAACCTGCCCTGGTACAACTTGAGGCCATTTCCTCTTGTGCTATCACTTGTTACTTGAGAGAAGAGGAAGCTTCTGTTTTGTAAATGGGAGATTCACATCGAGCCAGCCTTTTTGGCCCTTGTTAGATGTAAGGTCAGATGAATATTTTTTCATACCCAGTACAGCCCCAATTAGATTCCCGTTGAGGTAGTTGTTTTTTTCCACCATCTCAATACTTTTTCTGATTCACAAATTTTGTAATCCAAACCTGTCATGAAAATACTGCAGTATATCTTTCAAATTATCACCAGCATCATTTTTATGTAAATCAATGGACAAAATCCTGTGTTTGTTCTAAGGATTTCCCTACTGTAGTAAAGCAACAGTTTTATCACCTATAAAAAAATGATTACACTGTACTGCAGCTCTCACTGCAGTAAGTATTGCAGAAAAGTAAATTTTATAGATAAGCTAATAGGGAAAATAATGTTTTCTCAGCAATGAGGAAGAAGTCAGATACAATGGATGTATGTAGTTGTGTGGTAAATTGAGTGGTTGTAATTTCACATGATCAAACATCACATGATCAAACATCAGTCTGGACTATGGTAAGTTTTCAAAAACCTGCACAAGCTGCATTTATCCGTATTGAGCTGTCAACTCTGCCAATGTGTCTTAAGCTTGTAGTTAGGGAAAAGAGGAGATATTTCAGGGAGAGGCATGAGCATTCAGGATGGTGATATATGCATACATACATATATATATAAATTAAGGAGTGGGTGGACTGACTGTTGCTTAAATAAAATCTTTTATCATTCCCAGTACTAAAAAAAGATCTGGTAATGGTGTAAAAAAACTTGGATCAGCATGGTTTGCATATATAACTCCCAACAGAGCAGCTTGACAATGTCTCAGAGGCATCATGCTGATGCTAAGTTGACTGTTCCACGGCAGTGGCAGTCTTTTATCTGTTTATCCAACTACTCTACAGGCAACTGCTTGCTCTTGAATTAAGTGTAAAATTCATATCAATGAAGGTTCATCTGCCCAGAAATACTCTTTGAGTCAGTTTGGGAGGGGGTTGTTGGTTTTATCTCCATATGAAGGAAACCACAGATAGACATCAGAGACTATTTTGGTTCATTTCAAGACAATTTATTGGCATCCTTTATGCAGGGCGGTTTTTACATACATTGTTGCTGATGTCCTGATGTGTTTGTTCTAGTAATTGAGCTTTTGTTTGATTAAATGCAATGAATTGTCTGATCAAAATGGGCATGAGAATTCAAAAAAGCTGAAACTGAATGCAGTGAAAGTTTCAGCTCTATATTAGCCCTTTGCAAAGTGAAGCAATTGTTGCTGGCGAAGATAAAAGTAGGATCATAAGTGTACAAGCATTCAGCATCTGACAAAAAGCAAGCATCTTTAGATCATCTTTATTGTTATAATACATACATAAATTGACGTGTTTCTACTGAGTAGCATTCATTACATAAACTTTTCTCAGAACTGCTCAAGGTACATTCTATAAAGACCTTGTTGGATTTGTGAGCTTGATTCTAGTTTTGCCTGTGGTGATTTTATTCTAGTGAGATGGCACTGAATTTGTTAAGTTTCCCCTTCATAAATGTTTGAAGATAATAAAGTCAGATCATAGTACATCAGAAATTTATTACCTAGATATCATATTGCTCCATTCCCATCAGCTTTGTGTTCACTGCTATTTCAGTGATCTATGGCTTCAATATTCTAGAAGTGATATGTTACAGTTAATATGATAGCTTTTCTCCTTAGCTGATGTTTATGCACTGAGCACAGAAATCATGATGTTGATTTTTAACATGGTCTATGGCCTGCAGGTTGTCCTTCCACAATTTGCTTTCTTTTCTTCCCTTCCCTCCACTTGAGTTAACCATATTGCAAAGTAATACGAAAGCTAAATCATTATTCAACTTCTTTGCTCGCTTTTTTCTATGCGTGGCATTTAGAATTGTATGCATTAGTAATAATTACATAATGCCTGTCCATTATATCTGTTGAATATCATAAGCACTAATGTTTATTACAAGATTTTGAGATTTAAACAAAAAGGTCTTATCTTCCATTACTATCTAAAATACATTAATGAGTTGCTTTACAGGTAATTATTGAATTTACCTTTAGGGTTACATTACAAAAAGCAAAAAACTGTTATATATGTTTCCTTATTTTTTTTTTGGTGAATTTTGTTATTGTAGAAAATTTTTATTACATGGAGGTGTCTGAGGCCATGTTGTATGAGGTTTTGAGAAACCTGATCCAGTGGGAAGTGTCCCTGCCCATGACAGCGAGTTTGGAAGAGGATGACCTTTAAGGTCCCTTCCAACCCAAATCATTCCGTGATTCCATGATTCTATGATAACCTCAAAAATGTATGCATTGCCAGTTCTCAGTTCATTTTAACTGTTTCTTGTGAGCATTGCTAAGTGCACATCTAATAAGTTTTTGGATTCATTAGTGCATGCAATGTAAGATAAAGAAAAATACTTAATGCTCTGCTTCTTGCCATACTCCCTGCTAATTTAGAAGGCTTTGCATTGTTAATTACTGTAAAGGCATTGTGATGTTGGCCACGTATGTTATTATCTGTTACAGAAAAGTTTGTTTCAACATCTGCTGAGGCCACAAGGAATTCTTCCATTTTGCTCAAGAGCTTTGAGATGGGAGCATTTGCATTTCCATTCTATTAGTTTAACAAAATTGAGCTTCCCCCAGACAAATAACAGAGACCGATAGCCTTAATCTTCTTCCCCTGATGCTGCTCTGAGAAATGCACATATATTGTTAGTGTTATGGATCAGGGATACCCGAGAAGTCTCAGACCTTTAGTTAATTTTGGTGATTCAGGTGCTTAACAGGCATCAATGGTAATTTGAGACAACCAAGGTTATCCAGTCTGGCCTCCAGCTTTCTCTTCATAAGGAACAAGTCTTCCACAGGTCCTGTGTTGTATGTAGTGGTCACACACAGATTCTTTATATATCCTATGATATGAAATGCGTGAATCTAATGCCATTGTGAATCACCAGTACCCACTCATGATGCCTCCTCAAGTCCTGCTAGAGGTTCCCAGCTGTGCTCACAGTGCTGCACCCTCCCATCCACTGGGAACCATCTAGCAATCCTGCTTGCACAGAAACAGCACTATTTACAAGTGGCCAAACTGGAGAGGGTTTAGATCACAGCCTAAGGCATAAGAGGTAGAATACAGTACCTTAATGATGTTTACAGCTGAGCTTTCAAACACATTTGCTTAGGGATTTTCTTAATGCTGTAATGGCCTTTGTTATTTTTTCAGTAAAAATAAGTAAGTTTTTTTCTTTCCCTGCTGAAAAAGCAAGGCCTGGTTAACTGCTTCTAAGAACTAAGTTTATTTTAATAATGCAGTTTTATTGCCTCTACTCCTAGTTTACCATTACCCTAGCATAATGTAAATTTTCACATGTAACAGAGTATCTCATTACAACTCACTAAGGAAATATGGATCTTTGTTAAATGCTATGTCACTGTTATACCAAACAGTCTAAAAGCCCAGGCTGAGGTTGGCACCCCAGTGATGATTGATGTTAGGCTTTAGTAGGGGGAACTTTAGGAACACAGCACATGCTCACACTGCGGTTCGCTTCAAGTCATTCCTTTACTTACAAAAATAAACATGCATTTCTACCAAAGCAATAGTTTTTGCTCTGAAGAAACTACTGCCTGTTTTGTAGGAAGGTAGTCTTGACTTTGCCTGTTGCCTGCATTCAGAAAGCACCCAGTATTTCTGTAGTATTAAATAAAGTGCCTCAAGTGCTCCCAAGCTGCTGTTTCTAGAAAGGTGCCTCTCTGAAGCACATCCCCACTCTTTGCTGATGCTGCATGACTAACGAGGAGAGGGGCAATGCCTGGCTGAGCACCTCTGCCCTTGAACTGCACAGACCTGAATAAACATGGACTTTGAAATCTGCTGGGAATACGGTCAACACGGGGAGCCGGCGTGGTGCACCTGGTTGTGCCAACAGGAGCCAGTGGGGGCAAAAGCCAACTTCTGCTTTTCCTTTGTGTCTGCAAACTGTGTCCACACAGACATCTTCCTGGCAGCATTCCTTAGAACTTTTGTGCTGCAAATGCAGTAGGGAATGAAAAATGCATCTGTATGTATGTATCCAGCTTAAGGATGGATTCTGCACGTAGTTCTGAAGGTTATTGAGGTTCACTGGTGCAAGGCCTGTCTTTGGGGGGTCCTCAACTGAGTAGAGGTTGTCACTTAAACTTCCATAGAGCAGACGCCTTCTTATGGTCAGATTGCAGTAAAACTATCAACAAATCAGAGAATGCTGTTAGAATTTCTCTGTAATTCTATGAATTTTCAGAGCCGTGGAAGTTTTTGTATTGAAAACACTTTTTTCTTTTCCCTTTGAAAATCCCTTTCCTCCAAAAATTTCCAGAGCTAGCCAGAAGCTCTCCTGTGTGTCCCCCAAGGTCAGTGCTTTTTCTGACTCCACGTGTGCTCTTCCCCACCTGCAGAGCACCGGTGCCTGGTTTGCTGAGCTGGGCTTTGCCCCCCTTGTCCCCTCCATCCCCTGGCCCCACAGTTGGCCATGCCCTCGTGCTGGTCTCCTGGCCCCAGGGAGGTCCCAAAAGCACTGCAAGCCACCCCTGGCTGGGACAGGAGAAGAGATGCCCATCACTAGAGAGCGAGCTCCAAGTCTGGCCAGAGACAGTGAAGCAGGATCCGGCGCCACTAATGCTTTAAAAAGTATGTTCCCCAGGACACGGTGGCTGAAATGCTGTGTTTGTTGTTTCCAGAGATTCCCTTGGTCCTGTACCTCTTTGCCTTGATTTCCATCACCTGGCTGTGGGGAGGACTACACATGGCTTACCGACACCTCTGGATGTTGGTCTTCTTCATCATCTTCAACAGCCTGCAGGTAAGGATGTCTTTTCCTTACGTCCCCTTGCAGAGCCGGGGGTCATCTCCATCGTTCATGGTGTTTGGCATTTCAGATTCACCAGCTGAGCAACTCCCAGAAACACAATGTGACACAGCAGAAATATTAATTGTTTATTCTGTTTATTTCTGACATTAATATACAGACTGCATACTTGCATTGTTTTGAAACAATAGCAGCATAATTGCATAGATTTCACACTCGAAAAGAAAATTGCTGTATGTAATGTGTTGCTGATATAATTATAGCAGTAAAACTGAAATATCTGCAGCCATTGCCAAAACACTTGAGTATTTCAATTTTCCATATCTGTTAACTCTAATTAAAAAAAAATCCACAAAGATTTTAAAATGATATAACCATAATATTGAATTCTTTTTTTGTTATTAGAGGTGATCCTTGAGGCTTAGTTTTTCTCATGCAGCGTATGCATTGGCAAAACAAAGATTTTTTTATTTAAAAGAGTCAAATATAGACTACATGCTATGTATTAGTTATGGAAAATTCAAATAGCCTTTTGCAGGATTTTGCACAAAGTTCCCACTGGACTCAGTACCATAGTGAACGTTGTGGAATTGTTTACAGAGTAGGGGACAATATAACACAGGTGGGAAAATGTCACTAATACCTGAAAAACAGTGAAATGGTGAAGAATTTAAAATATATATATATACAAATCTATGGTGTGAACCTTGCTCTGCCAGAAATATGTGTTACCATTTATGATGTAACTATATTAAAAATCTTGGTGTCTTGCCATGTAAAAATTATTTGAAAAAGTATTTATTTTAGATTTGAATTCAAAATGTATGAGTTTCCTCAAACAGAAATCTAAACATTTTCACATTGTACATCTCAGAAATAAATTTTTTTTCAATTGAGAAAAAATGTGCCTTATGAGCTTAGCATTTAACTACTCAGTATGTATTGTCATATTGCTATTCTCTTGGCACATATATATTGGCTCAAATTAGTGACGATGTTTCTTTCTGTGAAGTTACATGGGAAGATTTGCTCTAGTGATTGCAAATCACTAGAGCACAAGCACAAGCAAATAAAATTGCTTTTTAGGAAGGCAGCTGAGGTTCTTTTGTAGTCAGACTGCCACAATTCTGAAGGATTGGCAGTTAGTACCAAAGCACATTCGATTCCTTTCCTCTCCCTCTGCAAAACCTCAGAGAACAGACAAACTCCCCATGAGTTTTAGTGCCAGAACTGTAACTACTGCAGCTTTGTAGTGAAACTTCATACAGTGATGGAAAGCATAGAATTGTGCTGAGGTGTGTGTATGTACATGTAGAGCTATGTATATATTTTTATATATCCTTCCTTATTGTCTCTCTATAAAGAGGTATTGCTAGGATCTAACTTATTAAAACTGAGATTTAATGGTGGAGGTAAAACAGTACCAGAACATTGTAATTTGCATGGATATTTGCTTTAAAACAAAATTACATTCTTACCAGCACATAGTTAGAGGGATATGAGTACTTCATGAAAATTATAATTCTTGATGGGAGAAATGACCCTTCTATGTAATTTCCAGAAGAGATTTTGCATTACTCTACTTTATATAACCTGATGTTTTGTTTTATTCAAAAAGCCATAGAATTATTGTTATTTTAATTAATATTGGCAGTTTCATGCAATAGGATCAATAGGTAAAACAGGATGTTGAAAGCCAGTGCTGTAAAATATGAGGCCTGTAAGCTCCAGGGGGGATTTATTGCACAAGTAGTCCACTGATATGGAAAACTCAACTATAAAAGCATGCCTAGAATAATGTTTAAGTCATGACTGCTATTAGAGATGTACCATCGAATAACTCCAACGTCAGGACTTTTGTTTAGATCGAGGTAAAACTGAGATGATAACAGAAATCTGCTTCTTTTTATGGGGTTTTGCTTCAATTCATGTGCTTTGAACTTCAGGAAGTTTATTTTTCTTTTACTGGCTATTCTTTGCTTGTGGACTGACCTCTTATCAGCGTTGCTTATCCACATAAAAGTTATATAGAAATAAGACTTGCATGTGTAGCACATAACCCTCTGGTCCTTCTGCTGCAACTTTTATGGGTATTACAGTGTCAGAAATATTTCTACTGTGATTCTACACAACTGAAAGAATGCATAATCCTGTATATATTGTTTTGGTGCTTGAGGGCTGTACATAAATAATTTTCACTTTCAAGAGCCGTACTCGTCTGTGGGCTGTGTCCTGCTGCAGCTCAGGGTCATAAACACAGGTAACAGTCTCCATCTGATCTTCCAGAGGCACGTCCCCAGTTGCATCTGCACCCCCAATTAAGATGGGAAGTACATATTCAGAAACTGTATTTGAACTCCTTCGGTGGAGCTAGGAAATCAAAAAATTAAAGAAACTGAATACCTCTGCACTGGCTGGGTTGCCTTGTGCTGTTATCACTGCTGTGCAACCCCACGTGTGGAAAACAACCTTAATTTCAAGGCCACGGTGATACCTCACCATGGTGAGGTGATGCCCTTCTGCCCAGAATTTTTGCTTTAACTCTTTACCAACATCAGCAACTGCTTCACCAAAGGATATTGTCTCTTTTGTATTGAGGTCAATTGATTTGTCTTCTTACCCTGATGAGAGATCATAACATCTGGGGAATAACTGTAGATGTCAACTGGCCTGCAGCAGTGGCACAACAGGAAAATTTCTATTCAAATAATATCTATGCTGATCTTGCACATCAAAAGGAGAAATGGGTTTTGCTGTTCCTAGCCCTAGAGAATCTGCAAAATATCAAATATAAAACAAAAGGGGTTTTGCTGAAAGGAAATGCAATAATTTCAAATGTATATTACAGTATCACAGTATCACAGTATCATAAGGTTGGAAAGGACCTCTGAGATCATCAAGTCCAACCTATAACCTAACACTAACACCAACCATCATCTAGACCATGGCACTCAGTGCCTCATCCAGTCTCCCTTTAAACACCTCCAGGGTCGGTGACTCCACCCCCTCCCTGGGCAGCCCATTCCAATGGCCAATCACCCTTTCAGTGAAGAATTTTTTCCTCACATCAAGTCTAAACTTTCCCTGATGAAGCTTGAGTCCATGCCCTCTGGTTCTGCCACTGGTCACCTGAGAGAAGAGACCAACCCCTGCCCAACTACAACCTCCTTTTAGGTAGTTGTAGAGAGCAATGAGGTCTCCCCTGAGCCTCCTCTTCTCCAGGCTAAACAGCCCCAATTCCCTCAGTCGCTCCTCATAGGGCTTGTGCTCCAGCCCCCTCACCATCTTCGTTGCCCTCCTCTGAACACATTCCAGTATCCTAACATCTTTCCCATACTGAGGGGCCCAGAACTGGACACAATATTCAAGGTGAGGCCTGACCAGTGCCGAGTACAGGGGGACAATAACTTCTCTGGTCCTGCTTACTACACTATTCCTGATGCAGGCCAGGATTCCATTAGCCTTCTTGGCCACCTGGGCACACTGCTGGCTCATGTTGAGCTTCCTGTCCACCAGCACTCCCAGGTCCTTTTCTACCTGACTACTCTCTAGCCACTCTGTCCCCAGTCTGTATCTCTGCATGGGATTGTTGTGTCCAAAATGAAGTACCCGACATTTGGACTTATTAAACATCATCCCATTAGAATCGGCCCAGCTCTCCAATCTGTCCAGGTCCCTCTGCAGGGCCATCCTACCCTCTAGCAGATCAACTCTTCCTCCCAGCTTGGTATCATCTGCAAATTTGCTGATGATGGACTCAATCCCCTCATCCAAATCGTCAATAAAGATATTAAACAGGACGGGACCCAATACCGAGCCCTGGGGGACACCACTGGTGACCGGCCGCCAACTGGATGAGACACCATTTACCATCACTCTTTGGGCTCGGCCATCCAGCCAATTCCTAACCCAGCACAAAGTGCTCCCATCTAGTCCACGAGCTGCCAGCTTCCCTAGGAGTCTACTGTGGGGGACCGTGTCAAAGGCCTTACTGAAATCCAAGTATACCACATCCACAGCCTTCCTCTCATCCACCAGGCGAGTCACATGATCGTAAAAGGAGATCAGGTTGGTCAGGCAGGACCTACCCCTCCTAAACCCATGCTGGCTGGGCCTGATTTCTTGACCGTTCTGCAGGTGGTGCATGATTGCACCCAGGATTATCTTCTCCATGATTTTACCTGGGACCGAGGTCAGGCTGACAGGTCTGTAATTACCTGGATCATCCTTACAGCCCTTCTTGTGGATGGGCGTCACATTGGCCAACTTCCAGTCTTCCGGGACCTCTCCAGTGAGCCAGGACTGCTGAAAGATGATGGAGAGCGGCTTAGCAAGCTCATCCGCCAGCTCTCTCAGCACCCTAGGATGGATCCCATCCGGCCCCATAGCCTTATGAGGGTCCAAGCGGCTCAGCAGGTCTCTAACCTCCTCCTCATGGATTGCAGGAGGGCCATATTCCCTTCCTGGTTAATATATTAAATTAAAACTTGCAAGTCTGTAGCTCCAACTGAAACAGTATTAAATAAAAAGTTCCCTTCTAGGTATGAAGAGCTCAGGAACTTCACACTTAACATTTTAAAAGCATTTTTTAACCTTTACTGGAATTTTCAGAGATAATATGTAATAGGATCCTCTACAATATGTAATAGAATCCTCTACCTTTCATTACTAGATATTGGAAATCACTTTTTAATATAAAGTTGCCGAGTATATAAAAGGATGTCTTTTTAGGATTGGGTACCCTGAGAACAGAAAAAAAAATGGGGTAGCTCTTTCATAGTACTACAGTTTTTATATTTGTTTGCTTATTTTAATATGTGATTGTCTTCAGTGCTTTGTAAATCGCTACAATAAAGCAAGTTTAAAAAACATTTCCTGCAACACTCCCATGTTTTAAATAACCGCCCCACGTGTATTGTTCTCCTGTTTTAAAGTTGGCATTTATCTAATCAGGAAACAGAAGAACTGACGTGGGATTCAGGTGACCAGACATACAGCATGAAATGAAAAACAGGGAAGGAGCAAGGTGAAGAAACTGTAAATTTCCCTAGTCTGTGCTCCTTATCAAATAACCAAATACACTGAATTGTCTTAATTACAGAAAGCATCAGTATGCAGACTGTTTGTGCAGAAGACAACTATGTGTTACAGGTAGTGAATATGGAATAAGTGAAGGGTTTGCTCTAAGCAGGTACAGATTAATAAGCTTTACACAGCTTTTGCAGACCACACTCCCATTATTGAGGGGCTGCTCTGGAGGAGCACACAGGCCCTGCTAAGTTGTCTTTCTGCCCTCCTGGCTCTGCAGAGCCATCCACAAAAGGGACAGCTGTTTCCAGACCCTTTCAAAACTTTAATCTCAGCCTGGCTGTTTGGGAATGGGCGAGGAGAATGGGGCTTGACAGTGGATAACACGCTTTCAAAAAAGGTTTTGAGAGGAACTAGCTGACTCTTAGTGCAAGGTGTTGGCATCTCATTCCCATGCGTTATGCCTTTATCAGTTCTCAGAATTCGTAATTATTGTTAAAACAAGGCCATTTCTCTGCAATAAAAGGCAGTTTTGCCATTAATCAGTGGGCATTTCTGCTGTACAACGTGCCCTGTTTCAGCTGGAAAGCAAGTCCATGTTCATTAAGAGCTTTACCCCAATAGGAAAGATAACATGAAATAGTTCACAACAGAGAGCCTCCTGCTTCCCTGCTGCTCAGGAGCTACAGGCCAGGTAATGAAACAGAATATAACCCTTTAAATGTGCTGCTTATCCAAATGGGTTCAACCTAGGAGACTGGAAGGGCACTGCGTGTTATCCAATTTAGTTGTTTAGCCTTGTGACATTTCCTAGGAAAAGCACTTGATAGGAAAATTGTCTACTAAGGACAAATTGTTTCTGAGCACTTCCTGCAGGCAATGGTTCCCATCGGAGACCAGTGTTTAGTGTGAGCTGTTCTAGTGCATGGAGGGGAAAGCACCCCTTTCACTGTAACTCCACGAATAAACATGCCAAGTGCCATATGGGGGGACAAAAATTTAAAAAGAAATTTAGAAAAGCATGCAAGGAAAAGGAGAAGCAGCTTGTTTGAGAGACCTGATGTTTTGAGTTCCTCAGCAGTTTGCTCCTGATTATCCTAGCCAGGCAGCATCTGTGTTGCAGAAACACACCCCATGCTGTCATGTGAGGCTGCACCTCAAATCCTGGTTTCAGATTTGGGCCCCTCGCTACAAGAAAGACCTTGAGCTACTGGAGCATGTCCAGAGGAGGGCAAGGAACCTGGAGAAGGTTCTGGAAACACAAGTCTTACAGAGAGCAGCTGAGGGGGCTGTTTAGTCTGGAGAAGAGGAGGCTGAGGGGAGGCCTTATGGCTCTCTACAACTATCTAAAAGGAGGTAGTAGTGAGGTGGGTACTGGTATCTTCAACCTAGTAAAGAGTGATTGGATGAAAGAAAATTGCATCAAGTTGCACCAGGGGAGGTTTAGACTGGATACTAGGAAAAATTTCTTTACTAAAAGAGTGACAAAGCTTCAGAAGAAACTACCCAGGGAAGTGGTGGACTCTCCAGCCCTGGAGGTGTTAAAAAAATGTGTAGACATGGCTCTTTGGGATTTGGTTTATCAGACATGGTGGTGTTTGGCTGATGGTTGGACTGGAGGAGCTTTTCCAGCCTTTATGATTCTATGATTCTATGTCTTAGCTCCCCATCTTTTCACTTGAAAATCCTCTTTACCTTACAAATTACTGCCTTAATGGATTTATTCACAAGATATTTGCTGGGGTCAGGAGTGAAAGGATAAGCTCCTCTATACGTGCTTCTCTCTAAAGGTTGGGGTTTCACACGCTATTTTGCATACTCTATATTTGTCTAAATGATCACCTTGGTTTTAATGCAATTAAGGGAGTTTCTTGTTTGTATAGCTAAATGTCATCAACCACGTGTTTACTGTTCGATGGATTCAAAGTTCAGAAAGGTGGGTGGATCTCTTCCCGTTGTTTGCAGAGGGGCTTCAGACCCATTCAAAGCTCTTCTCTGAAGCTGACTTTCTCAGTATAATCTTGATAATTCTTTGGCTATATTTCAAGCAAACTGTGATGCACAGCCCAGTGCTCTGCTTTATAATTTAGGATATATCTACATTTCAAACTACAAGGTATTAGATACACCTGAGCTACTCCTGTCATAGTTTCCTGCACTAAGCCCCACCGTAACCTAGCTCCAGTGGTAAATTAATAAACTGTTTTAATAAGTAATTTTTAATCAAAACCCTGCTCTTCTGAGGTACTGAAATGTTACCCATCAGCAGTATCAAAACTCCATTTTTCAGAAATTTTACATCAGGAGAAAAATAAATCAAAACAGGCAGGTATCTCATTATTAAATACGGTATTCAAAAAGATCTTGAGCATTTGTTTTGGCTCGTGCAGGTAAGGGTAAAATGTCTTTATCCAGTGTGTGTTTGAGCATACCAGGATGAGTCACACCTACAGAATGGTCAACAGTGATACCTGTAAAATACATTGTCCCAAAAAACACAGGGCAATTCTGGCAGTAAGAGCTGGCTGGTGGATATTTGAACAGGGCAAAAGGACTTATTTTTCTAATAAGATAATTTTTAGAAGACGTAGAATCATAGACTGATGGAACGGTTTGGGATTGAAGGGGCCTCCAAGCCCACCCAGTTCCACATCCCTTCCATGGGCAGGGACAACTCCCACTGGATAAGGAGGCTCAAAGCCCCATCCAGCCTGGCCTTGAACACCTTCAGGGATGGAGCAGCCACCACTGCTCTGGGCAACCTTGGCCAGGGCCTCCCCACTGTCATCTTGAAGAATTTGTTTCTAATATTTCATCTAAATATCTCCTTTGTTGTCTTAAAACTGTAGTGGATTAGAGAAAGAGAATATTCAGATATTCATGTTGAATATTTGAAAATATTTGAAAAGCCCACGGTGCCTACCTTAAACAAGAAATATAGGCTCACAGAAAATGGGTGAACAGGTGCACACCCCAGCCTGGCTGTAGTAGGTGTGATTCACCCAACTTCTTTAATTAAAGTAGTGGAAACAAACTAGAATGGGAGCAAGGGCTAGCTCAGGTAGCAAAGGAGGTAAAATATCAGAGAAAACTAGTAGAGACAGTGGAAGCGAAAATCACCAAACTTTATAAGGAAGATTACTGTGTTTGTGGAGCAACAGTAAATAAATACAGCAAAAGAAATCAATATGTAAAAAAAATACAGTGTATTGAGAAAGCAAGAATGAAACAAAGATAAGCAGTTCTGTACAGTTTTGTAAGTTCATTATATTAGTGTAGTAAAGAAAATAAATAAGAGTATATGTTTTATAAAGCTCATGCCAAAACCCACTGTGAGTGAAGGATATGTTTTTTCCTAGAACATACTATTTAAACTGTGGGATATAGTCAAGGGACACTGAGAAGGCCGCTGATATAAATAGATCCACTTCCTGTTTCTTGTGGCATGTTCCTAAAGCATCTCCTCCCAATGAGTCAGAAACAGACCAGAAGATCCAGTACAGTAGTTCTGATGACCTAAGTCACACAAAACCAAACAAAATCAAGTCCTAGGCAGGCATGAGGTAAATGTAAATACCATGGGCTGCAAAAGGTTGCCTAAAGGTTTTGCAAAACATGATTCTACACTACAGATAAAGCCAACAAAAGATAATGATGTAACACTATTGCTGGGACAAGATGACCTGCAAGCAGAATATCAGAAAAGGCACAAAAGCTTGTTCAAGAAGAAATAGTACAAGGAGTACCAAACCCTCTTTTGTCAACTGAGTGTATAAGACAAACACAATTAAATACAGTGAAAAAAAAATTCATATGCTAACCCAGAAACAAAATAAAATATGCACCCAAAGCAGGCATTGCATTTTGACATCTGTGCAATAAAATAGATTCCTCTGCATTTTCTGGGGACTTTGATTCTATGCTATACTTGGAAGGAAAGAAAACAGTATTCTCAGTACATTTCACTTGTTTAGTAAGTGAATTAAGTTATTTTTACCAAAGTAAAAAATCCTAAAAGTTTGTTCAGTACATGCATTTTTTTTTCTAAAAATGTAGGAAAAAAAATGCAAAACAAATAACGACTGTCGCTTTTTGACACTTGATACCTTTTGACATCAGCAGCTAAACTTT
Organism: Tapera naevia; assembly: GCA_033556795.1. NCBI lineage: Eukaryota > Metazoa > Chordata > Aves > Cuculiformes > Neomorphidae > Tapera > Tapera naevia. Next base: position 283,453 of record JAUMJJ010000066.1, read on the forward strand.
TGGGATGTAAACCTGATTGGGCAATAGCTTTGGTATGCATTCTACCAGCCAAGCAAACTTGCAAAGTCATCCAAGTGACTTGATTATTCAGTGAATTGAGACAATGCAGTATTCAATTTTATATCCCTTTCTCTATCTACATTACTCCCTTCTTAAAGAAAAACTCCCCATGTTCCTAATTACTGTGCTAAACATAGTCTAAGACCTGACTACTATAATGGCTTATAAAATTATGGCAAAATACTCGCTTTACCTATTGAAGTTCTTACACAAGAGACCCAAAGTCAAACTATAACTGAGCACAAAACAAAGAATAAACTGTGCAGTGTCAGGTGAACAAAGGAAGCACCGCTAGGTTGGAACTAAATACCTCCAAAATATACACGAGAAACTGATGTTCAAAAGAGAGAAGTTTGTGCCTAGAGCCATGTCTAAATAATGCATCATAAAACTGGAAAAAATACAGAGTGAAAGGTTGTATTGAAGTGGGTTGTGATTTAGTGGATTTACCAATTGTCCAACCAAAAATGTTTAGAGGCTATTTTGTTTACAATAGAAAAAATAACACAATTGATTAAAAATAAAAATAGCTTGGTCACAACCCTGGGCACATGGCCCTGAGATCATGATTTCTTAGAAAAACATCAAATATCACAGAACTAATGATAAAACCCAAAGTCCTAGAAATCATATAGACAGGAAAGTTGAAGTAACACTTTAGTCATCTTTATGAATGACTTTAGAGCAGTGGATTCAGATTCTTACGTTTCAGCACTGTAGAGGTGTCGCTATGCATAAATATCTTTGTTATCGTGCTATGAAGGCAGATCTCAACGTTTTAGTGAAATAAATATATATAAAGTTTTAATGGCCTCTAGGTAAAGAACCCTCCCCTTTTCCCCACCCACACATTTCCTGCACAAGAACCCTCTATATTGTACAAGCCTGATGTTTTACCAGTATGAGAATGATGTTTTCTCCTTTTCTTCATAATAAATAGAGATGAGGCTTTGTTTGGGGGGTTTGTAAAACTTGCGTTAAAATCCCTAAATTATCTTATTTTGTATACAGTTTCAGTGGTCTCCAAGCAACTACTGTAGAAAGATTGAATGACATTACTGCTTTTGTCTCTCATAGTTTCATTATTACTCAGCATATCCATGATATGCATGTCAGCAGAGACCATGATAGGCTAAAATTTCATTCTGAAACAACACCAAAATAAAAGGAATTTAGTAAAGACTGAATTCATTAACTTTTTTTCTGAAGTACTATGTACAAGTCCCTCTTTATATTTTATTTTATCTCTGATGTATGGTACATTGTAAACTGGTATCACTGTTGAAAGTTGTTTGGATTTTGGAAATGTCATCCAGCTGATGAATATTGGAGGACTATGAGTTAAAGGAGTACCGCCCAGACTTAATTTATACAATGTCTTGTGGAACTAATAACAGAAAATAACTGGAAAGGGTATGAAAAACTTGTTCAAGAATGGGGAAAAGAAAATCCAATCGTTTAAGCATGTGGTCCTTACAGAATAATGCATGAAGGAATTATGTAGGTAAAAAAGTTATTGCGTACAGCAATCAGTGTGAGTTAATTAAGAGTTCCAATCTTTAAAAAAAAGAGCATTTAATGGCTTTCACCTATTGAAATTATCCTGTGTTGTGGCCAAGACAGAGTTAAAATCATCTTGAAACCAAACCATTAATGACACTAATGCTTGGCAGCTTTTTCTTATAGCAATCAAATATAGTAATTCTTACATTAATCTACACGCAGATAAACTGCAAGTGCTTATTTTTCAGTGATGATGAATCCTTTCTCTAAGTGCAGTTGATAGTGATTTTACTATCCTGACAAATAACAAATTAGAAGTTGTCCAAACTATGACAGATTTAGCCTGAAAGAAACTCTGCAATGGATTCTTTTCAGAAGAACTTTCTTCTAAAGATAGTTCTTTAGAAGAACTTTCTTCTAAAGAAGTGCTGTTGTGGGCTCTGACAGGTCACATTAGGAGTACAGGGGAGGTAGTTAGCCAAAAGAAACCATGACTTTTTGGAACAGTGATATGATATGAAAATATAGTTTACATTTCACTTAAAAACGTTTTGGATTAAACTAAGCAAGGAATCCTTGAAATAAAGTTGGGAGAGATCTAAATATCAGCAAAACCTTTTTATGCAGCACCATGAGTTAATATATTTTGATTTTGTCAACTAAAGGACTAGTAGCTAGATATCATTTTAAAAACTAAAGATCAGATAGCTGAGAGTAACATGGGTTCTAGCTTGGATGTAGTGAAGTAAGATGTAACAGTCCAAACCATTATCTGCCAATCCAGAAAAAGGAAGTGTAGCAAATCTGTTTAATTCTTAGGGAGCTATTTGATACAGTGCCACAAGAAAAAGGGAGGGGTAAGAGTAAAGGAAAAAATATGGTAAAAATAAAATTGCAGAAAAAATATTACATTACATTACATCTCGATGCCAATCTTCTCTTGTATTTTCTTTATGATCCTGGCAGAAAAAGTACTAATATAGCTTTTGATTACACAAATTCAGGTTTTAGTGGTGATTCAGAGGACTAATTTGTCCTACAGAATAAAATAGATGATTTTTAGTCTGTGAAATGAATTAATATTAATTATATGAGATTTGACAACACTAAGTACAAAATCATGCACCAGGATACTAACGGTGCTGTAAGTTGATAAGTTATATATAACTGAGAAGTACAAACCAAAATGGGTGTGTTGCTTTTTCTCAGGACAAATGCAAATCACCAATGCAACATAGGCTTGAAAGAAGCAATGGTGATGCTTATTTTGTACCCAACAGCCATACAAATGCCTCTACAAAAGGTACTGTTGATGCATTATTTGGACATTTCTGAGCCCATTTATCCAAGAGATGAATTCTGTGTATGACAGGATTAGAAAACAAGTATTAGTGGTGATCAGGGATTTGAAAACTTGTTTCAGAGGCGTGCGAATATTTCACATGTCAGCAGTCATCTGTTGTCTGTGTGCTCATTGGCAGTGCTCCAGCAGCTGCACAGTCACACCAGTGCTGAGTTGCGCACAAAATAATGTCTCCTGTCTCTCAGCAGGCATTTTTTAAAGGCTTCAGTCCTTTTTTTTCAGAGTTGGCCCTGAGTCTGAGTAACTTTTTTTTTGAGTTCCAGCACTTTGCTTCTGCTCGGGAGGCAAAGTGGTACCAAGGCATAAAGGAGGTATTGAGCATCACGTTCAAAGCTGAGTTCACACTGGCAGCTTCTGCTGGTGCAGAGCTCTGCCAGCTGCAGTTTGTAGGAGCACGCGGTGAAACATCTAACCTGCTCAGCCACACCGAGTGTGGCTGTGATCTTATACCACTGAATTATTTGAGATTTCCAGTGTTCCCTGCTGTTAGCAAAAGCACCGTGAGTTCAAGGAACGCGTTAACTGTACTGTTGTACATTCATTCCAAAGTCAGTTTGTTTGAAAGTTTTTAAGTGTCGCGTTGCCAATGTTTTCTTTTCGGGCTGGATTTTTGTGATGGATATTTTTTCTCCAAATGGGAACATGTCAACAGTTAAATGTGAGATCTGAATATAACCACTTAGTAGCAACTCTCTCAGGAAGCTTTCTAATGCATGTGAGGACTGCAAATCATTTGTGTCTGGAAAGAGTTGAGCAACTGTGGAGCTGGAGCTAACCGCAGTTGGATGAAAATTGCTAAATTATGGCTTTTTTATTTTGAACAAAATGTCAAGTGTTGCTCTTTTGCCTTTGCCTTGACAAAGGTCAATTGGATTAAAAAAGAAGCATCAAATCAACTTGTACTGTCAGCTGATTATTTGTTTAAATCTTCAGATGTGTTTCTTTGCCGTTACAACAGAGCCATGGAAAGTTTTAATGGCAAAGAAGTATTAGGTCCTCGATGACAAAACTGAGAACCACACTGATGTTTTTCCTTTCTTCTTTGTATGTCTTCTGAAAGTTAGTTAGTTGAAGACTTAGTTTTAAGAGGAGTATAATCTTATTTTATCTCTGGTCTGGATGATTGTGTGTAAATAAAACACACGATCTTCTGGAGACTTCCTAATGTTGAGATTGTGCTTCAAAATAAGTGTAATGGGGAAGCAGGATGAAAATTCTAATACTTATCCTAAAATGTACCCGGACACCCTGCATACCCAGTAGAGGATTTTGAAATTTCAGTATTTCTTATGACCCAGCACAACCCAGCACCCTCTTCCTTTCCAGGAAAGGAAAAAAAAAAAGGCATTTTAATTGTCGGAGTGATTCCTTTCTGAGTAGAGTGGGGGAAGGAGTTCTTGCAGGACTTTTGTCTGACTTTTGAAAAGTGGCAGAAAAAAGGTGGTTCTCACCATGAAGACTTCTGATTTCCAGAAAATCCTTTTTATTGTCACACTAGCTTTTATGTAACCAGCTGTTATTAGCCAAGTAGGCCAACCCAAGTGACAGAATATTTTACTTCATAAAAAGGATACGTGTTTATAGCTCATTTCATTTTCACCAGTGAAGAAAAAAGGGTTACTCACACTCCTCAGTTCTTAGTATCTGAATTAGTACACTGCTTTCCAAAGACTTTTTATGTGATCCATAAAAAGAGAAATATAATCACAGAGGATGCTTCATCAGACACATGTGAGGTTCCTTCCTCCTTTCTCATTTTTTTAGTTAGTATAAAGATTCAGTATTTAGGCTATTTATACTGTAATGTTTTATTAAATAGAAATGCCTATGTGTTAAAAAAAAAAAAAGACAAAAATGTGAAAATAATTAATAGTCATTTTAGAAACTGGTTACTTTCAGGTTTTCCTTTAATGATAAAAATTGTTTCATCCTTTCTTTTGCTGATGAACATCTGAGGAATAAGCCCAGGTTAGGACCACTGCTGTAGCTGGCTGCCTACGTACTTGCCTCACAGAAAAAGCTATACCTAACAATTATTTAGACTGGGAAATTATGTTTGTACTTTAGTTGTAAGTGGAGTTCATGAAAGGGTTAGATTTTCGTTGTGTTGAATACTGTACAGAGAACGAAAGGATGTCCTGTGCCCTAATGTGTCTATAAACTCCGATGTGAGACAAGAAATGGACACACAGGGCACCCAGTGCAAGCAGGCAGTTAGGCAACAGGCCAGCATGACAGACAGGCAACAAGCTTTATAGCCAGAAACCTAAGAGGAGGTGATAAAAAAATAAGCAGGTTGGATTTTTAACTGTTTGCTCACAAAAATTGTAACTGACAGCGCTGTGCAGTATTCAAAGTGCTGCGTGGTGGAAGGATAGGAATAAGTTGGGCAGGATGCATGGGAATAAGTTGAAATAAACCTCAAGTACCTTTGAGCTGAGTCAGGGAGCAGTAAAGACTCTCTCTGTGCTCTAAAGCCACACTAACTACCATTGCTGAGAAGCATTTTGCAACAAGCAGTGAAGATTCCCCCCTTCTTCCCACATCATCCATTCCTGTCGTTGAAACTCTACTGAGATTTAGTCCCAGAGGGAACTCTGTCCTTATGCACCTGCTTCTTTGTCCCCTTCTGCACAGGTGTTAAAAAATTAATACCTAGACATTATGGAATCATTAGAATCACTACCTACTAAACTATGCCACTAAGTGCCATGATTTTGAACACTTCCAGGGATGGAGACTCCAACACTGCCCTGGGCAGCCTCTTCCAATGGTTCACCACTTTTTCTGTGAAGAAATTTTTCCTAATATCCAATCTGAACCTCCCATGGCACAACGAGGACATTTCTTCCCATTCTGTCACTTGTTCCTTGAGAGAAGAGACCAACACCCACCTCACTTCAACCTCCTTTCAGGGAGCTGCAGAGAGCAATGTGGTCTCCCCTCATCTTCCTTTTCTCCAGGAAAAACAGCCCCAGTTCCATCAGCTGATCCTCCTAAGACTTGTTTTCCAGCCCATTCACCACCTCTGTTGCCCTTCTCTGGACTCTCAATGCCTTTTTTATATAGTGAGGAGCCAAAAGCTGAACACAGGATTCCAGTTGAGGCCTCTTCAGTGCCGAATACAGGAGGACGATCCCTTCCCTGTTCCTACTGGCCAGACCATGGCTGATCCAAGCCAGGATGCTGTTGGCCTTCCTGGCCACCTGTGCCCCTGCTGGCTCATGTTCAGACACTGCTGACCAGCATCCCCAGCACGACCAGCACATCACACACATTGAGACCAGCAAGTCTGCCAGCACCCACTCTGGTATTTCTTTGCCTATCTCAGAACAATTTTTTCATTTTACCCTAAAAGACAGGTAAACTCATAAGGAAAAATTAATTTGTATCCACATTTCCTCAGGGGATTTGCAAATAAACACAGTGTAGATATCCTTCACGTAGGCTATAGAGGAACAGAATGTAATGAGGCCAGAGGCCAGAGGATTCTTGGACCACCTGAAGTTTTTCTTACTAATCAGTGTATAAATAGATTAAAGAATTAATTTATCTGAGATCTGTCTGTGTGGTATGAATTTTATTTTAAGTTTTTGTCCCAGTCGCTTGAAAAACAGGGTAACTCTCCTGCTTTCCTTTAGGACACATGAAAACCAACTGAGAAAATATTTGAAGTACCAAAAGTTTTTACAATTTTGCCTCTTATAAAAGATATTTGTAGAAAAACACAGATCTTATCTGATGTTTGGACAAACTTCTAGAAAGACTGTAGAAATGCAATATTTTCACTAATGTAATATAGATTTTAAGTTCATATATTATAAAGAAATTTCAAAGCACTCACAAGTAATCATTTTCTGCTTACAAAATTATCACAGTAAGAGACATTGATAAAATATATGAAAAAATGAGAATAGATTATTTTTTAATGACTATCTTTTTTTAATAGTTCATCTGGCCTATAAGCAGTCACATCTGCTCTACAGAGGCATGAATTACTGACCTGTCAATCTTCAGGGTGCGTTTCTGAAATGGATATCAGCGTCTCTGTTTTATAGATGGCTGGAATAAAAGCCATGGGAAGACAAATGGCTTTTTTAGGGCCAGCATACTTTGCTAATTTAGGAAGCAAATATAATGGCCTCAACATTTCAGGTTGGTGCTCAGTTTATTACATCACATTACTACCAGTCTCTTGGTCTGTATCACCGCAAGTGCTTTAGTTTTTTCCAAATGGATTGTATTTTCTAAATGGAAGCCAAATATAGCACTACTAGTTCATTAAATCCCTGTAGCAGGAGAGAGTAGAAGGAGCTGTGGGATGAGTGATTTTCAGTATAATCTAAATAAAGACCCTCCTCTTCCTGGAAACGCCTCTTTTTGGATGGCTTCAGATTGCCACCCTCCTTTCCACTGGCAAAGACCATTAGCACAAACTGTTTACTCACTTTGCTGGCATGGCTTGGCTTAGTTTGTGAGAATGATTTGTAACAGCTAAAATGCCAAGCCTGAACTGGAAGAAAATAATGCAATACTTAACACTAAGTAATGTCTCCCTTGCTTGCCTGGAAATTTCTCCTTCCACAGTACCAATGCAAACAATGCAAAAAGGAAATATTAATGAATTTCATGATCATAGTTATAGCTTTCTGCCAAGAATATGATTTCTGTGTGTGGCTTGTATAGATTTAGCCATCTAGTGCATTAAAAAATTGCTTTCATTAGCTTTGTTCACACACCAACCTAAGTTATAGTGTATCCTGCATCTCTTCAAAACCTCGTTTGAGTAGACGTTAACCGGTTCAGTCATTTTTTAATGAAAACAAAGAATCAGTCATCATATCAGTAGTCACAAACTTTGTGTAGAGAATGGAATTTTTTCACAAAAAAAAAAATATCAATGAGACCTTAAAGCATGAGTGCTGGATTTTTGGGCTGCCGTTTGAAATGCATCTGCTACGTGGTCTGACATGGATAACCCTAACCCGACATAAAGCATGTCTGCATTGGAGCCAAGAGTAATATAAGACTGTCAAGGGTGATGCAGAGCCAGAGTAAAAGGGATGAGGGAAGAAGCTCATGAGCTTGGACTCAGCACTGCTTACTCTTCTACACTGCTCTTGACCCATCTTCTTCGTTTCATTGCTCAGATGATGACTACAGGTGCCCTCATCCTTAGAGGCCTTTGGACTGGTCATTTAGCTGGGTCATGGTTCTTTTTGTGTTAAGTTTGTTCTGCAATAAAACTTCACTTTCATCTATAATGATGAGGATTTACTAGATAAGCAGGTGCTTTGGAAAGTGTTTTGATGCACCAAGTCTGTTAATGTCCAACAGGCTGGGCTGTAATTATCACAACAGTCATGCCACAAACACTGCACTTAGTATCATTTGCAAAACATAACAACCATGCCTATACCATACATTAATGATTTATTGACCCTTTAGAACTATGCATAAATTGAATCTTGGAACATATTCTGCCAATTATGTCATAACTAACAGTAATTAATGATTACACTGCTAAGATTCCATTTGCCAACCATGCAAATGCCTTCCACGGGGGACATTCTTGTAGGGGCCAAAGTATTACTGACCATTTTATGGATTTTTGACTGGCAACTAGGCCTCCTCTTTATACTTATAATGGATTTTATTATAGCATTTCCTTTGCGTGCAGAAGGTGAAGTGGTGTGTGTGTGATACATGTGAAATGAAATCATAATCTCTAATTCCTTTTCTGTTGCTTTCAGCAAAGTCTGGAAAGATTGCTACTACCAGTACTTTTTTCACTTTCCTGATAGACTCCTTTTCAAATTAAGAAATTCAGCTTAGCCTCCATTCATTCCACTTCTGCAGTAAAGGCAATGCATGACTAAAGCATGGCACAAAGTAAATGAATTTTTGTTGCTTTAGTTCATGTTGGTAAGTGCCATCTTCATTATAAGTCTGTATTTTTTAATGGAGAAAAGAACTCATATTACTATTCATTCCAGAAATTTTACATCCGTTAATGCAATTTCACGTCTAATTTTACATCTAGTTTTACATCTAGTAATTTATTACACATTAAACATAACCTAAGGCTGTGAGTACAGTTGATAGTAACTGAATAGATATGCTTTGAGTAGTCCTATAGGACTACGTGGAAGAATTACCTAAGGCCTAAGATGGAATCTACTTTGTGTCTTAAAACTTGTCTAATGTGTTCGAAGAACAATTGTGCTGATAGGAAATGTTGTGCCTGTGCCTAGTTTATCTAAATTAAATTACATATATAGAATTACAAAATCATAGAATTGTCTAGTTGGAAAAGACCTTTGAGCTCATCGAGTCCAACGATTCCCATCATCTGCTAAGCCATGTCCCTCAAAAACTCATCTGCCCTTTTCAAACACCTCCAGGGATGGTGACTCAACCCCCTCCCTGGGCAGCTGTTCCAATACCTGACCACCCTTTTGGTAAAGAAATTCTTCCCAATATCCAGTCTGAACCTCCCCTGGTGCAACTCATGGCCATTTCCTCTTGTCCCATCACCTGTCAGTTGACAGAAGAGATCAACACTCGCCCTGCCACAGCCTCCTTTCAGGCAGTTGTAGGCAGTGATGAGGTCTCCCCTCAGCCTCCTCTTCTCCAGGCTAAACAACCCCAGTTCCCTCAGATGTTCCTCATAGGCCTTGTTCTCCAGACTCAACAACCCCAGTTCCCTCAGATGTTCCTCGTAGGCCTTGTTCTCCAGCCCCTTCCCCAGCTCCGTTCCCTTCTCTGGAAGCGTTTCAGCCCTTCAATGTCCTTCTGGGAGTGAGGGGCCCAGAACTGACCCCAGTACTCGAGGTGTGGCCTCACCAGTGCCCAGTGCAGGGGCACAATCCCTGCCCTGGTCCTGCTGCCCACACTGTTTCTGATACAGGCCAAGATGCCATTGGCCTTCTTGGCCACCTGGGCCACTGCTGGCTCATGTTCAGCCCCTGTCAACCAACACCCCCAGGTCCTTCTCCCCTGGGCAGCTCTCCAGACACTCTTCCCCAAGCCTGTAGCACTGCAGGGGGTTGTTGTGCCCAAGTGCAGGACTCGGCACTTGGCCTTTTTGAACCTCATCCCGTTGGTCTCAGCCCATGGATCCAGCCTGTCCAGATCCCTCTGCAGAGCCTCCCTCCCTTCAAGCAGATCAACACTGCCACCCAGATTGGTGCCATCTGCAAACTTGCTAAGGGTGCACTCGATCCCTTCACCCAGATCATTGATAAAGATATTGAACAAGACTGGACCCAGCACTGAACCCTGGGGAACACCACTCATGACCGGCCTCCAATTCCCTTTAACTCCCTTCCCCACCACCCTCTATACCATAAGTATATATTTACACAGTTGTACATATGTAGTTATAGATAGTTATGGGCAAACACGGATTGATATATTTTTCTGATACCCGTACAATTTGTATTATATCTTAGACAACACAGAGACCACCTTAAAAAAAAACATCACAGGCCATTTGTATCTTTGAAACACTCACAAGGAAGAGCATGGATTGACAGTGAGGCAGAAGGTAGGTGTGTGGAGATGAGAGGCTATGGTTTACCACTGAGAGCACTTGGAGAAACTCGAGAAACTGGCTTGTCCAGTTATGGGAGTGTCATTATATCACATTAAACTGAAGTTTTCTGAATCAGCCTGCAGCAAGAACCACTGTCCTGGTGGTGGTGGTGGACACACTGTGACCAATGTAGGAGCAGAGGAAGAAGAAACACGCTCAGGTTGTTAGCATTTTGACTGTCACTGCTGGAATGGAATGGTGAACATCACTCTACGGAATTCCATGTTCATTATATTGTGTTAATTATTATAATTATTAATTATATGGAACAGCACAGGTGTAACAGACAATGAGAGTTCCAATACTTGTCTATATAGCTGGGTTTTACAGGCTTTATACTTGACCTGTATAACATAAAATTGCTTCAAAATCCACCTGCCTGGCAAAGTTTCTCCATCTCACTTCAGAATTTCCTTCCAGTTCCCTCAGGAGATTGCTTTTACCTCTCATCCATCTTCTCATTACTCACTTATCAGCCCCATCTCTTCTGCTAACTTCTGCAAGGAGCCAAAACACTGTTACAGTCACCTGAACATACACAGTCTGGAGGTGGAGGCCTAATTAGGTCAGCGTTCCAGGTCTAACCTGGAAGTAGCTCCAAGTTGGTGGATCTCACCAACGTGCTCTGCAGGCAGAGCCTGTGATCACGTGGGCAGAGTGGAAGAAGGCTTGATGTCCTTCTCCCAGCACTGCCTGGATGAGGGATAATGGCAGAGCTGGTAACTAAAGTGCCATGGCTGGGACAGGAAAGTGCAAAGGAAGAAAACCCAAAAAGCACTAGAGTTGAAAAAAAAATAGCGAAGGGCTTTGTCCAGTCATGTACTCTTCCCTTGATGCACCGTGCGGCTCTGGAGTTGGCAGCTGTCTGTGTTTGCCTTACATCAGGCTTCGCTGCGCAGCCAAGACAGCTCTGTCAAGCACTTTGGGTGGTTTTGCAATGAGAAAACATGATACTGCAGAGCCAGCAGTTATTGCCATACAAGGGTGCTGGAAAAGGATAGACAGTCATCTGCAGCCCTCACACAAAGAGGGAGACCTCAAAAGGACATATATTCCATGCTAAGTAATAGGAAAAACTAAGTTCAAATAAAACCAAAACAACAGCTGAGAAGATTATTGCTTTGAAAAATATGTGAAAGCCCATCCTTCGACAGCCTCTACAATTTTTTCCTTTTAATAAAAGCTCCACAGATAGCAGGAATGGGTCACAGAGCAGGTCATATCCAAATTCTTCTGTTTAGTGCTGCAAACATATCTTAGGTCGCTTCTGGAATTCATCCATTAAAAAGAATTTCTAAGAGGGAAAGTAGCTTCTTGTTTTCCAAGTACAAGAAGAACCTGCATTTCGATGTGTGTTTCATGACTTACGCTATCTGCGGGCAGAGCTACATTCCTGCAAAATTCAGTAAATGTAGCAGAAATCAAATGTTCTGATTGCTTAGTTCTCAAATATATATGTATATATAACCTTTGGTATTGCATTAATATGTATTAACACATGATTTAGGGTTTTATAAGCAGAATCATAGGGAACTAACTAAATGCCACAAGATCATTACTCCACCAAATATATTTCTTGTTTCAGAAGTACTCCTGAGTGGGACTTTTCTTGTCTCAGAGCGGTCTCTGCTTAAAGTATGTCAATGATATTTCCTCAAAGTCACTCCAGTCCCTTTCTATTTTCTATAAAATTTCCTTTTTTATTGTTGTTTTATTTTCACCTGATTAATGGTATTTCTGTCTGAGTCTATTTAGAAAGCTCTAATATAAATTTTGTGTCCTGATTGTTCTTCCATTGAAAAACAAGAAGTTGTAACAAATGAAGTTTAAAGTCACCATTGCTAGAAAACAAAATCAACCCAAAATTTCCTAATACAAGATTGAGATCATATCCATATTTAATGTGAGTTTACTTTTAATTTTACTTTGAGCAACACTCCCTATGAAAGAGATATCATTAACTCTTGAAGCACTTTTTTTTTGATCCAGAGCTTTTTCTCCTTGCATAGATTGGGGGCATGGATGGGGGAGGAAAATCATCTCATTATCTCAGGCTGGGATGTGAATGATTTCAATGACAGAGCCAAATGTATTATTATACCTCCACCTACTCTTCTTCACCTACTTGTCAGATTCAAAAGGACATCTAGTCCTTGTCCTCATTTTTGCCCACGTTTCCCTTTTTTTGAGAAGCATCCCTAACCAAAACAGTGTTAATTTCCTGCTTTATAAATAAGACTTGCCTTCTGCTGTCTCCAAGGCTGCAGAAAGGCAGTAGATACCTACAGTAATTTTCATTAAAATCAGGGGGAGTAGGGAGTGTAAACGGGTTCCTATAATTATCTTTAAAGCCTGATGAACAAAACCATTATTTCTGTAGTAACTTACACATCTGTTAACCTGAACATAAAAAACATTAAAAGACATTGTAAGGTACTTAACTGAAGGGATGTTGAAGATGGTGAGGCTTCATGTGGTTCCTTACAGCACAGTTAACTGGATGCAGCATCCCCAGAAGGTTTTCCCAAGAGAACTCTGGAGCAAAAAACACCCTATTTCCTCCAGTCTTGTCCTAAAATACTTAAGCAGCAGGTGTGGAAGGTAATTATGTCCGTAATCTACAAACCTTGGATTCCCTCCTAGGAAGGTTTTTCAAGGTTTCTTGCATCTATGTCTTTTGAAGTTGCAATAGTTATTTCCAGTTTTACTCTTTTATGGCACTGTTGCAAAAAGCTGCTAAATAAATGGTTTATCTGATTTCTCAGTCAGATATCACAGCATAACAAGAAATAAAGTTAAGAGTAAACATAAGAGATATTATGACACTGAAAAAATAAATTAAAGTGAAAAATATTTTTATAGCCATAACTCCTGCCCTTTACTTAGCTCTTCATTTTGAGATATTCTGTAAAAGCAAGTAAAAGTTCAGCAATAAACACAAAGTTACCTTCTCTCTTTTGACTCTTCCTGTCAGTCAATGCTGACTTTCAGTTCTCTGTTCTTTTAATTCTTTGTATTCGTCATTAACATAGAGAAATAGAAAATACTGCTTTAAAAAAAACTTACTACTAATACTTCAGTGTGCTGCAGAAATACCACTGTCTTGGAGTTTTTACATGGGAAGGATTAACCTGTATTCAGTGATGCTGGTTTGCATGATCCCTAAATCATAGAATCACAGAATTATGGAATGGTTTGGGTTGGATGGGACCTTAAAGCCCTTCCAGTCCCAACCACCTGCTATGGACAAGGACATCTTCAGCTCATTCAGGTTGCTCAAAGCCCCGTCCAACCTCACCTTGAACATCTCCAGGGTGAATGTGTTGTAGGTTTGTCAGCTTCTAACTTTCCTTGAGGGTATTGCTTTCCTGTGATAGATTTCAGCTTACTTTGAGACATGACTAGAGAATTAATATCTCTCATGCTGTCAGGCAGTGAATTTGTTGGCCTAGGGCAGAGATGAGAAAGGTTTTTTATTCTGTCACTTCTTGTGTGTTTAAAGAAGAAGTTAAAATTTTGGTAGGCTTAAAATGTAAGGTATGAGCTGAAATGTAGGTTTATAATTGTTTACCTGGGAAAGTATTTGCAAGAGTAAATGTTTGCAAAATATTGTAAAGCATAGGTACAGATTCATGACCTCTGATATTTCTAAGTCTTTATAGTCAATGCAGTTGAAAAATATATTTGTTAGAAATAGTTTTGCTGCTTTTACTGTTCCTATTTTTTCTATTTTAGTGTAAGGTTTACTAGTGGGCAGATATTCTGCTTTTCAGTAACATGTGATCTGGCTGCTTTCTGCTACCTGAGAGTTCTTCAACACAGAATCATGGAATCATAGAGTCAGAGAATCAGAGAATCACCTGATTGGAAAAGACCTCTGAGATCATCGAGTCCAACCATACCTGTCCACTATTAACCATGTCTCTCAGAAAATCATCTTTTAAACACCTCCAGGGATGGTGACTCCACCCCCTCCCTGGGCAGCTGTTTCAGGGCCTGACTACCCTTTTGGTAAAGAAATTCTTCCGAATATCCAGTCTGAACCTCCCCTGTCACAACTCATGGCCATTTCCCCTTGTCCCATCACCTGTCACTTGAGAGAAGAGATCAACACTCCCTCTGCCAGAGCCTCCTTTCAGGCAGTTGTAGACAGTGATGAGGTCTCCCCTCAGCCTCCTCTTCTCCAGCCTAAGTTCCCTCAGATGTTCCTCATAGGCCTTGTTCTCCAGCCCCTTCCCCAGCCTCGTTGACAAAGCACTAGAATAACCTAACTGGAACTCACAGGATGCTGTCACTGATTTCTTTTGCCTCTGTAGGAAAGGGGGGAAAAAAGGGCATGGGTTGAGAAATAGGGGAGTGATAGAGAATGATGGAGAGGGAGGGAAGGTATAGCCTTCTGCATATCTGGCAAGTCTGGCAAATCCTCTGTATTTTCAGTGCATCTTCAAGCTGAACACCTCTCTTTTACAATCTTAATTTGTCCTCTTAAAACAAACAACAGCAACAAAACAAAAACAAACCCAAACCAAACAAACAAAAAAAACCCAAAACAAAATCCGTTTTCACCACTTGCACGGCCAAAATCTGAGGTAAAAATGACTGTTGTGTGGGAGTAGCTGCAAGTGTGCTGAGAGATATGCAAAATATTTATAGCAAATCCTGGGTATCCAAGCAAGCATGATTTTTAATGATTTGCCAAATTTTGTGAAGCTTTCAGGTAAGCCTGAGCCAAGTTTAGACTCAGCTGAATGCAGTTCTCCAGAAAGGAATTTATGACTTTGTCTTTGGGTAGAATCTACAAGATTCAGCATGGTCTTGGCATAGATGGCTCTGCATAAAGACAAATTTGGCAGTTTAGACTAAGCATAGTATTTTTATCATTATTACAAAATAGACTGTAACCTTTTTATTTGTAGAATTTTAATTTTCTGTGGAATTATAACATTACAAATTAAAGAAAGCACTCAAAATAACTGTATCTTAGTGCAAAACTGTATAAACATTCTTATTTTAATGATAGATACATGATTGATTACTTTATTCCATTTTTTTATGGTGGCTTCTGTGCATGGATGGGTTTGTGCGTGTGGTGGTCGTAGTAGTTGGTTGTTTGAACAAGTTACCTACCAGGACAGTATGAGTTTTGCAGACCTCACTTACATTATTTGTTGTCTCTTTGTTTTGATGTGAATTTTTAGAATTTCAGCTGTAATTGGCATAAACTGGGATCCCTTGCTGCTGAAATTATCAAGGTTGGGGCTAAACCATGACATTTTCCTTCAGAAGAGAACCGAGAGTAAACACCTCTTGAAGGACAGTGAGGATAAGCAATAAATGTTCCCAATAGAAACAATGGTAACAGAAATTATATGAATGATAAGAATTATGACAGATTCCTTGAAACTAGTTCTTAGCAGCAAATAAATAGTCAGACCCTTGATGATACACAGCAGATCCAAAGTCAACGTATTAAATGTAATCACCATTTCACAGGGTGGCACTGTTAAGGACAAACTTTTACAACAGTCACTTTGGATGCTGAGAGAAATAGATTTAAATGGAAAGATCTGATTTATATTTCAAAGGTTAGTATTTCTGGAGAACTATGAGTGGGAGATGTTGTGATAATATAGGCTATATTATAATGTGACTAAGATGATACTTCTGTGATGATGACACCAATAAAAGACCTTCAAACTGTTCTCAAAGGAAGATACAGTTGAAGAAGATACAGAAATATAAAATGTACATTAAAGTCTGCTATTTGATATCCAGACTCATAAAAATGCTGTGTTTGCAATTTATCATAATTATCTTCAAAAAAGGGGAAACTTACAGAAGGAAATAGAAAATTATAATGTTATAACTTGGATAACATTAGCAATGCTATTATGCATATGAATATTCAGTTCCACGGATAATTTTATTCCAAAAGTTATTGGGAAAGACAAAAATATCAAATGTATTTTATAAATAATTTTTAATATTTATTTTAAATGTTTTTAATATATATTATTTACAATGAGGGTGGTGAAACACTGTCACAGGTTGCCTAGGGAGACAGTGGAGGCCCCATCCCTGGAAACATTTAAAGTCAGGTTGGATAATGCTCTGAGCAAAATGACTGAGTTAAAGACGTCTCTGCCCATGGCAAGGGGTTGGAACTGGATGGGCTTTATAGTCTCTTCCAACCCAAACCATTCCATGATGCTATGATTATATATCATGCATCGTACAAAGGCCCTGATTATAATTTCCTGTGTATGACTTCTTTAACATTGTGAGTCATTTTTTGCTATGTAGTTGCTAGTTTCCTGAACATGACGAAACATGCAAATTATCTGGATTTATCAGACCAGTAATTTTCCCAAAAGCAGCAGGCACTTGTTATGTAAATCCGTGTTAATCCACAGTAGGCTTTGACCGGCCTGTGATGGAAAACTACGTGAGAAAAGAGAATTTTGCAACATAAGAACTTCCAGTAAATTAGTGAAATCCCCAGGGAAGTTCACAAGGAGTCAGCTAAACCATTAAGGTGCACAAGCATCAGCCAAGATGCCGCCACCAGAACTGGCATCAGCACCCATGGCCATTGACAGCCACCCAGGGAGGACAGCCTGACCATTAAACTGACAAGTAAAGGCCTTTGTAGGATGGGTTGTCAAGAGTAAATTACCCTAGTCCAGATGGAGAATAAGATTAAATCTCACCCTGATAAAATGAAAAAAAAAAAGTTAAACTAACCAAATCATAAACCAACATGTGGAAATTCCTCTCCAGTGACTGCAGGCAGCTTGTCTCAAAAGCTGATCTGAATAAAGACAGCTCTTCTGTTGGCAGAGAAACCTGGTTTTGTGATTTATTGCTTTTTTTACCGCCTGGCACCAATGAATACATAAGTTTAAAAATAATAGGGTGTAGCCATGGGGATCTAAGGATCAGAATGATCCAGTTCTGGACACAAAGGCCTTTTGTGGCCTTACACAAGATGCTATCTTTCTTCACAGGTTTTGATTCACTTAAACATATTCTTTTTTGAAACGGGCCCCCAGCTTTTAGTCATGGAGTCACATGATGGAATTTAAAAATAAAATTTTCCAAATTAAAACAGAAACACAAAGATTGCACCTATTCAGTGCATGCACTTTTTGCTAGTGCTGATAAATTCTCTGAAGCAAATTGAGGACTTGTGCAAACACTGTGTTCAAATGAGTGTTCTTTACCAAAAGTCCTGCAAAGATGCTTTAGTTTTATAAGTAGAAACATCGTTATTCTAAAATAGATGGTGTTATCTGAATTCACTTCTCCTCAGAAAAAACAATTTCTGCAGTTACAGGATAGGGTATCTCAGCCATGAATGAAAGCAAGTGTGAAAATTATGATGTAATTTATTAAAAAAAAATTAAATCTAATGCTTTGGTGTGTTTGTGTTCATTAGTGTTATAGAAGTCCTATATCTTACAGGACTAATATAAACGCATGGGATACAGTGGGAATGTTGATTTTCTCTCGGTGTGTAAAAAGGAGATAAAGAGGTTTGTTGATGGCCTGCAGCCTGTGGTATCTTTTCTTATTACTATTAGCAGGGTTATCTCAATTTCCAAATTTAGAAATGCTGTAGTGGCAGTACAATCAGTTGGAACATGTAGAATTAAAGGATAAGGAGGCAGAGAGGCTACCAGTGTCAAAAGCACAATACAGGCTTTCTGTGGGTCAAACCACCAGGTTTGCATGTGATTTTATGAAATGTAAAATGTATTCTGTCCTTTTATTGACAGCTATGGAAATTTGTCCTTGGTTTAGTACTTTCCTGCAGCTGTCACTCTGCAGAATAAATCATAGAATTATAGAATCACAAAACCACAGAATTGTGGAATGGTTTGGGTTGGAAAGGACCTTAAAGCCCATCCAGTTCCAACCCCCCTGCCATGGGCAGGGACACCTCCCAGTAGATCAGGGGGCTCAAAGCCCCATCCAACCTGGCCTTGAACACCTCCATACTCCACAACTTCTCTGGCCTAATAAACCAAGCTGCTGTAGACATGAACCCCCTCACACACACTCACAAAACCCCCTCCCACAAATTTAAAAATATACCAGGAAAACCTCCCTTCTTCTCCCATGGAGAGCTTTCCACAGCCACTTGGGGAAAGTTGTTCCAGAGCTTAATTATCCTCACAGTAAATACATTTCCCTTACATCCAGTTGGAACCTTCTCTGTTTCAACTTAGGACCAAAGTATCTCGTTCTCCTGCCATATTCCTCTGTCTTCTTGGTAACCAACTCTTGACATTTGGGCTTGATGCTCTTAGAGGTCTTTTCCAACCTTAATGATTCTATTATTCTATCATTGTGTATAGGAAGAATAATAGTAGTTAATGGCTGTTAACTCCACTGTGAGCCTTCCTCACACCAAAAAGCTCACTTCCCTCAGCACATCCTCACAGGTTATGTTCTTGAGCCCCTGACCATCTAGATGACCCTCTACTGGACTTACTCAAGTTTTTCCCCAGCTGGTCTTGACTACATTTTCCTAACTTGGGTACCACAGTGCTGTGCAAAAACATGCTGAAAGGCTTTCAAAACTCATAGCAGATTTGATCCACTGTTGTCCCTTTACCAGTGACAGAAGGCAATCAGGTTGGCCAAGTATCACTGGCACCCTCTTTCATAAAATAACTATGTGGCATAACTTAGAGCAGCCCTGAGGCTGTTCCCACCTCAGTGACTGAAAAGGTCCCTGTAGACTCTTCAGCATGTGAGTTTCCTTCAGACAGTTGTTGTGTTTCTTTCTGGATATGTTTTTCCTTTACATAATAGTGCAAAATTGTAGATGTATAGACCAGCTTGCTGAGGTGAAATAACAAATCTTAGTTGTCTTCCATCCACACATATCAGTAAAATAATCAGCCAGCACCCTTTGCTGAGAGCTTCTTACAAACAATTTTCAGGCAGCCATCACATCTGAAAAGAAATGTAAATTGCCTGTCTTTGCTTTCACCTTCAGGACAACTTAATTGTTTGCTTGAAGCTGTTGTCATCTTTCCTCATGGGAGATGCATTAGTAACACTTTTTCCTCTTATCTTTTCCTGTGATATTGTATTAATACCATTATCATAATGTGGCTGTAAATGACATGAGGTTAAATGCTTCATACGCAGCCCTGTGGGCCCAGTGCACACAAGTTGTGTGGTACTACAGTTTAATTCTCCAGTTTCCTAGTTCTTTAGCTAAATTGTTCAATCTACTTCCATAAAGCCCAGGTCAAGCTCTCAGGTTAGAAATAGGTTATTCCACTCCAAGACCCAAGAGTCTTTTGACCTACTTTTACGTGCTTGTGAGCTGAGGAGAATGGCTGTGATCTGCATGCAACAGCAGAAGATGTATGTAATAGGCTGAGGTTTGGGGTTTTGGGGCTAGGTTAGAAGTTTTTCATGAAATCTTAATAAGAATACAAAATTAATATTTACCACATTTTTAACAGAGATGTCATTGTCTGTGCTACTAACATCCATAGCCAGACCTGTCTTTTATTGATCCCTTTGGACTGTGTGGGTTTCCTCTCGGAAGGTCATGCAGGTCTGGTAGGCTTGTCAGCAGAACTTCACTATTCTCTGTGCTTCATACTTGGTCCAATGGCAAGGACAATAATCATGTGTCTCTGAAAAAGTAATGCATTGCCAACTTGGCTAAAGTTTTTTTATATAATAAACACAGCCAACAGCCTTATTGTCACAGTAGAGATTATAATATGACTTTTTTTATAGTATCAAAGGTTGAAATGAAAAAGAATGTGTCAAAAATGTGATGAAGGACAATTCAATTCTCAAACAAGTGCTCCTGAAAAAAACACTGAGACTGTGAAAGCTGTGGTTGTTCTTACATAATCCAAGTATCTGCATCCTGCCCATGTCCTTTTGGAGTAAACAGCCAACAGCCTGGTAGATGTTGGTTCTCAATTAAGCATAAATCAATATGACTTGATCCATGGCAACTTTGTGTGTGTCATCATTGGAAATCAGTTTTGTTTGGGCAGCACAATTTGCCTTGTTTTCTTTGCGAAAATTCAGCTGTGGTGGTTTCTAATAGAGACACGGGGTAGTGAGAATATGACCACAAACCCCTTTTCATACTTCAAACAAAACCACAATGATGCCACAAACAAACCGAGCTCTGCAGAATGTATCTTATATATTTGGCTCTACATTTGTATAGCAACATGAGTCAAAGAAGTTTCCATCCCTTTTCCAGCTAATCAAGAAGTGTTCAGAAATACAGTTCCAGCTTAAACGTATGACCTACTCAGCAGTGTTGGGTTTTGTTAGGTGTAAGTGTCTGTTTGTAAAGAGTTGCTCTCATATTTTACAAGGGAGATTTAAAACAATTTTTGTTTCTACTAGCTAACTCTGTGAAGATGATCAGAGATGTGTAGGCCCTCCCATAAGAGAACAAACTGAGAGAGTTGTACTAGTTCAGCTTGGAGGAGAGAAGGCTGTGAGGAGACCTTAGAGTAGCCTCCCAGTACCTGAAGGGGCTCCAGGAAAGCTGGAGAGGGGCTCTTTATCAAGGAGTGCAAGGACAGGACGAGGGGGAGCAGTTCTAAGCTAAGAGAGGGGAGATTGAGGAAAGAACAAGAAATGTTCTCCTGGGAGGGTGGGGAGGTCCTGGCCCAGGTTGCCCAGACAAGCGGGGGCTGCCCCATCCCTGGAGGTGTTCAATACCAGGTTGGACGGGGCCTCGAGCACCCTGATCCAGTGGGAAGGGATTGGAACTGGATGGACTTTAACATCCCTTCCAATCCAAACCATTCTATGACTCTATGAACGCAGTCTGTGACTCCTCCTGTCCATAGGCAAGTGAAATGACCTCCCTGAGTCCACGTGCTTGTTACTGAAGGATGCAGAGGAGCTGTCTCATCGCTCGTCTGCATCAATACATGGGAGATCTCTGAACTGCACTCATTGAAATTACTTCTCAACCTCGAGAAAAGGAGGGCAGGAGCAGGAGTGCCACACAAGGCAATGCATCTCAGGGATGCTGTCCCCTGCTGCTAAGGACAAGATCTGTGTCTCTGGATGATGACAAGGGGCAGAGATTGTTGCAACAGGAAGGAGTGGTAGCAAAGATGCTTTCGGTATCAAAATGCCTTTCTGTCATTCTGGTAGAACAGTGGTTCCTCAGAAACAGCGCTATCTAAAACACACAGAGAGTTAAATCAGGACATCAGGCTGACTTATGGGGATAATTGTGGCACTTTCTTCCATACTTACTTGTTTTAGAAGAGTGAGTGTCCACACTTGGGGCAGGAGAAGGACACAGCATGGGCCTTGCACATCAAAGCCTGCTGTCACTGCGGTTCTGAGAGACAGGGCTGTGCAGTGAATCATGTGTGCAGCTTTTGTGACGAGTCCTCAGAGACTGAAATGCCAGAGGCTGCTCTGAATTCAGTGTCATCACTGTTATATATTCTTGTTTTTTTCATCCTTCTCACATCCATTAAACAACTTAAATTAAAAGAATTCCATTTACTAGTTCCATTATGCTTGACCTACATCAGAGTCCTTGGAATTATGTATAGAAGGAAAGGACATTTTGGTCCTTTTTAGTGCAGCATGTGTTTGCATTATTTTTTTCTGGAATGTGTTTATTTACATGTATCAGAAAAAAAATTTCCTCTCAGTTAACACCTCTGGGTCCTCATGACAAAAAACTATAATCTGGAAAAGTGGGGAAGTGTTTTCTCAAAATGGTTTTAACACTTTTAATTGCTGGTTAACTGTTGAAAAACTGTGCACATGGATCTGTATGGCTTTATAGCATCTATATGAGGTTGTTTGGTCAGCTGACATTGAAATCCCATTAACTTCTGTTTTGTGTCACTTCAGACAAGACTCTTTTGTCAAATAGAATCATAGAATCACAGAATCATACAATCATTTGGATGGAAAAGACATTTGAGATCATTGAGAATGATTGTACTTGTCCAGTACTAAAACAGATGCCTGGGCACCTTGTCTACCTGTCTTTTAAACACTTCCAGGGATGGGGACTCAACCCCTTCCCTGGGCAGCTGTTCCAGTGCCTGAGAACCCTTTCGGTAAAGAAATTCTTCCTCCTATCCACTCTGAACCTCCCTTGATGCAACCTGAGGACATTTCCTCTCATCCTGTCACTTCTCATTTGGCAGAAGACACCAACACCCACCTCGCTACAACTTTTCAGGCAGCCATAGACAACGATGAGGTCTCCTCTCAGCCTCCTCTTCTCCAGGCTAAACAACCCCAGTTCCCTCAGCCACTTGTCATAGGACTTGTTCTCCATCCCCTTCTCCAGCCTCGTCGCCCTTCTCCAACACCGCAATGTCCTTCTTAGAGTGAGGTGCCCAGAACTGACCCCAGTATTCAAGGTTTGGCCTCACCAGTGCCCAGTCCAGGGACACAATCCCTGCCCTGTTTCTGCTGACCACGCTGTTTCTGGTACAAGCCAAGATGCCATTGGCTCTCTTGGCCACCTGGGCCACTGCTGGCTCATGTTCATCCGCAGTCAACCAACACCCCCAGGGCCTTCTCCTCCAGGCAGCTCTCCAGACACTCTTCCCCAATCCTGTAACGCTGTTGTGCCCTACGTACAGGACTTGGCGCTTGGCCTTGTTGAACCTCATCCCGTTGGTCTCACCTCATGGATCCAGCCTGTCCAGATCCCTCTGTGAACCTTCCCTACTCTCAAGCAGATCAACACTGCCACCCAGCTCAGTGTTATCGACACACTTGCTAAGGGTGCACTCGATCCCTTCGTTCAGATCATCTATTAAGATACTGAGCATAACTGGACCCAACACTGAGTCCTGAGGAACACCAGTTGCTGACTGGATTTAGTGCCATTCCCCACCACCCTCTGGGCTCGGCCATCCATCCAGTTTTTCATCCAGCAGAGGCTGTGCCTGTCCAGGCCAAAGGCAGCTGCTTTCTCAAGAAGAATATTGTGAGAAATGGTGTCAAAGGCTTTACAAAAGTCCATGTACAACATATCCACAGCCTTTCCCTCATCCACTAAGTGAGTGAACTTGTCATAAAAGGAGATTGGGTTGGTCTGGCAGGACCTACCTTTCACAAACCCACGTTGACTGGGTCTGATCACCTGGCTGTCCTGCATGTGCTGTGTGACAGCACTCAGTATGATCTGCTCCATGGCCTTCCCTGGCACCAAGGTCAGGCTGACAGGCCTGGAGTTCCCCGGATACTCCCTCCAGCCCTTCTTGTAAATGGGTGTAACCCTTGCCAACCTCAATATGAATCTATGGATCATGAAGTGCTGCTGCTTGTTTTATAGGGATAGAAATGAAAACATATCTTGGGTATTTGCATTCCCCATGCATTCCTTCCATTAGGAATTCCCAAATATAACTAGATGAAACCCCTTACTATTTATAATCACAGTTATTACCTTTATGCCAATGGGTACCTTTCCAGTAAACTGTTCTGTTTCATACAATTGGTTTCAGGGGTCTGGAAGACAATGTAAAATACAAAACAGTGCAAATGTAGCTTTATTTCAGCATTTGGGAAAAATATAAAAAGTCTTCTTTCTGTACTCTTTTGGTTAACCTTGTCTTTAGTCATTACTGAACTGGTTGATTTATCAACTGAAATGGATTATTTTCCCTCAGTATTAGTGCGGCTTAAGAATTAGAGAAAGTCAGATTTCATATTCAGAAATTCAGTCACTGGATTTCTTTGCAAATAAAATATGTGGTTATAATACTTTTCTTGGCTAAGTTTAAAGGTCAAACCCAGCAAGTTTTAAAGAAGAACTGCAGAGGCATGCAGCAGAGTCTTTGTAGTCATCACAAATGAAGCACAGTGCTGAATTAGTGGATGTCCTAGAGAATCTAATTTATAGTTACAACTTGGTGTGTGTGATAGCAGCAGTGCAGTTTGCATGAGACGGAAATTGGGGCAAAATCTCAAAGAGCTAGCAGGTCAGTAAGGAAATAAAGAGTTGTGGCTAGGGGCCAGCAGCCAAATCCTGTTGTAAAGGCAGCCCTTAACCACATTTTCACTATGATGACAACTGTGAAACTTGAGTTGTCTTTGTTGTTGTTGGGATCTTGGCTTTGCTTCGACACCGTGTGGGTTAAACCAAATAATCGCTTTCAATGACTCTTTTGGGTTGGGGTTTGCGTGTGTGTGTTTAGCTGGAGGCCTCAGGGTATGGACTTATTTTTAACTTCCAAATCTATGATGGGCAGCAACATCATCTCTCTCTTTCCATAGAAACTGTCTGCAGCCCTTTGAGGCATAGACAGTGTAAGGGAAGAAAAGGCATTTGCTGCAGTATATAGGACCTTGCCGTGACTACTTTCAAACTCTGATTGAAGCTCCCCGCTTTGCACATGCTGATGTTCATTTTCTCTCTCTTCGTTTCAGGGCCTTTATGTCTTTGTGGTGTACTTTATCCTGCACAACCAGCTTTGCTGCCCTGTGAAAGCCAGTTACACTGTAGACATGAATGGGCACACAACTCCGGGATCAGCTTTTTTCACACATGGCAGTGGTTTGCCAGCTGCAGGTGGAGAGATCAGCAAGTCCACTCAGAACCTCATCAGTGCTATGGAGGAGGTAACAGTGCTCTGTGGTTGGTACTTGGTGTATTGAAAGTGTACCTGGAGATGTAAGTGGCAGTACTGAAGAGTAACACATAGAAATGAAATGCTTATTATTATAGGCTGGCTTTTTGTAGGCAGGGATTATTATTTTTTTACAATAAAATTGTTACCTTTAGCCACGGTGATATTCTTGGCACTTACAATTCCCTGGTAAAATCCCATCTAGAGAATTTCCAGTTTTGTACTTGACTCTTCAGTTTGTTATAGAAACTGGTTAAAGTGTTGTCAAGACTAGGTCTAAGAAATCAAAATATCAAGTTAATTCTTTCAGCTTACTATGGGTCTTAGATGAGTCTTTAGTTTTCCAAAGTCATGCTGTGCAAAATTTCTGAAAATTGTAGTAGAATAGAATAAACTTGCAATAAAATTGGAAGGCAATGAAACGGATCACGAGAGAGGAGAGGAGAGGAGAGGAGAGGAGAGGAGAGGAGAGGAGAGGAGAGGAGAGGAGAGGAGAGGAGAGGAGAGGAGAGGAGAGGAGAGGAGAGGAGAGGAGAGGAGAGGAGAGGAGAGGAGAGGAGAGGAGAGGAGAGGAGAGGAGAGGAGAGGAGAGGAGAGGAGAGGAGAGGAGAGGAGAGGAGAGGAGAGGAGAGGAGAGGAGAGGAGAGGAGAGGAGAGGAGAGGAGAGGAGAGGAGAGGAGAGGAGAGGAGAGGAGAGGAGAGGAGAGGAGAGGAGAGGAGAGGAGAGGAGAGGAGGGGAGAGGAGAGGAGGGGAGAGGAGGGGAGAGGAGAGGAGAGGAGAGGAGAGGAGAGGAGAGGAGAGGAGAGGAGAGGAGAGGAGAGGAGAGGAGAGGAGAGGAGAGGAGAGGAGAGGAGAGGAGAGGAGAGGAGAGGAGAGGAGAGGAGAGGAGAGGAGAGGAGAGGAGAGGAGAGGAGAGGAGAGGAGAGGAGACATGATTTTCAATCTCTTTGTTGCTGGAACTGGAATGATACTCATATTTCTACTACCTGCAGTAACCCAAGGTGACTTTTTCTTCTATGTACATGTGTATATTGCTAGAGCTAGTTGAAAATTTTCCAGCTAAACAGTTTTTCCAGGAAAACCACTGATTTATTGGAATTGAAATATTTCAAGAGAACGCGTCAGTACTAGTAATAATTCCTGTGGAAATCAAGCTGCCCACCTGGTAGCAGTTTTACCCACTTATCTACCTGCTTGACTGTAGGTTTGTTTGGATTTTAGAGCTCCTCAGCTTCCCCTTGGCAGACCACTAAATTTATTCAACTTCTCAGCATCTCACTTAAGGTGGTGCCTGAATTCCCAGTTTAGTGGGAAACGTAGCCTCTCAGCATTAGATGGCAAGCTTTTATGTTCCTGAACTCCTAAACAGCGGGTAGGCACTTTTTTTTTCTTCAGAGTTCAGCATTTTGGCTTTCCATCACATTTAAGAAGGAGATACATTTTCAAAACCACCTTTTTTTTCTCTTTAATTGAAATTCTGATATTTTGTGCAACTCCACCTTGATCTGAAGCAGCAGATGAACTATAGCAAAGTTGATATTGAAGCAGTGGGGCTGTATAACACCACCAGAACCTTCAAAGACTGCCAAATTACTTTAAAACGTTGCATTGGTAAATGTTGTAAGCAGTGGGTTGTCAGCTATAGATCATGTAATGGAAATCACTTATGATTAGTGACTATAGAAGGAAGGAGCAGGGTCCAGCAGAGGAAGAGGCAGTGGTAGGAAAGGAGTGAGCTGGAACCTTTCAGTGCTTTATTTTAAAGTTCTCCATAGCTGGAGAAATAGCAGTAGCTTTTCAACTTTCTGATGCATCTACGGCAGGTATAATAAACACATGATTAAATGAGTTAGTTAAGTTAGATATGTATTTTACCTGAAACAAACAAACAAGGCTATCTGGTTTACGGTAGAAGAGACAGAATAACTGTGTCAGAAATGTTTTGGTCTTGAGTTCAGTTCTTGTCATCACAGCTTCCAGTTTCCAGGCTATGTTTTTGATGGTTACTGGACTACTGTGTCTTTTTAAAATTTGCAGGTGCCTGCAGACTGGGAGAGAGCATCCTTGCAGCCTGCTAGTCAAGCCAGTGCTGCATTTAAACAGAGTCCACAAAATGGCAATGTTTTCCACCCTTCTGGAGGATTTAGTACCGGCTCATTGGTTGCTGATGAAGAATCACAGGAGTTTGATGACCTAATATTTGCTTTAAAGACTGGTAGGTGACTCTTTTCCTTGTTTCTCAAAGGTTTTCATGTTGTTCTTCACCATAATGGTGTCACCATTCCATGAGATCCAGTTAATAAGATCCATCAATATCATTTGATTACCAGTGAAAACATGAAGTAAAATTGTTTTGCCTTGGACTGATATTCCATGAAAAACGTTGTGCAGGCTGTCCAAAACAACAGAGCAGAAGTCTGCAAAGGTATGCTCTGAGTCATGATGGTATGCAGACCTACAGAAAGCAGCAGCAGATTGGAGGCTCTGATATTTTTTCACAAGTGCTTAAAGGGCTAACATGCTGCCTCTAGGCATGGCCCCCCTTGTCTTCTTTTCCTTTCTTTTTCAAATTGATCTATAAAGTATATACAATGCCTATGATTCGATTCTATTCTATTCTATTCTATTCTATTCTATTCTATTCTATTCTATTCTATTCTATTCTATTCTATTCTATTCTATTCTATTCTATTCTATTCTATTCTATTATATTCTATTATATTATATTATATTATATTATATTATATTTATTATATTATATTATTGTTATATTCTATAATATGTATTATATTTTTATATGTGTTATATATTCATATATATTCATATATACATAAAAATATGCAGTCCAACATAAAAATTAAAAAAGACTGTACCTGTAACACTTTTTATTTAATGAAATCAAGAAAATAAACCTTCAAAACAGTTCCCTTCTGAGCTGACACACAGCTGCACGTGATGCTGCCGGTGTCCAAAGCAATTATGCAGGTGGTTGAGTCGCTGACGCTGGAGGTGTTTAAGGGGAGACTGGATGAGGCACTGAGTGCCATGGTTTAGATGATGGTTGGTGTTAGTGTTGGTGTTAGTGTTGGGTTATAGGCTGGACTTGATGATCTCAGAGGTCCTTTCCAACCTTATGATACTGTGATACTGTGATCATTTTCTGAAAGGCCGTTGAGTATCTCCATAATTTTAGCTTTCACATCTCCTTACCAACAGAGCAATTGGTTCATTTGAGCACTGACTGGATCTTTGGAACCTCTGCACTGACAACTTCAGTTAATAATGGAAAAGTCTCTATCATGGATTTCTTGTTTCACAAGAAACTTAATGTTAACTCACTCTTGCACAGTAATATTTTCCAACTGAAGGTTAAGAAAATGCCTGTTTGAACTACCATCCATTCATACTCAGTGCAGTGATTGAGTTGAGCCTTGTCTCACTTTAACAGATGAGAACACATTCTATAACCACCTCTTTCTCTCTCCCTTCCCACACTTGGTTCCCAAACTATAGAATTAGTCTTGTTTTACTGTGTGTCCGACTGCATGTATATGTATTTTTGAGAAACACCATAACTTCAAAATTATTAATTCTCCCAATAAGTATAACACAAAATATTTCTGTAAAATATATTTGGATCTGAAAAATGGTGTACACTGGAAAGGTAAACTAGATGTATTTCTGCCCAAACACAAGAGCCAACTGTGAAGTGCTCACCATGTTGCTGGAGGACAGAAGCAGGGCTGGTCACTCAGTTGTCCAGAGTGAAACACCATCTGCAAAACAAAACATTTGTAATCAGATTCCCCTCAACAGCCTTAGAGTTCAAGAGTTCAAAATCCCAGGCTTTGCCTTCACTTATGCATTGCTTTTCTACCTTCTCACCCACACCACAAATGAAAATTCAGGTTGTTCAAGTGATGACATAAATAAATAGACAGACATGGCCACAAGTGGAAGAAAAATGGAGTGAAAACTAATTCAAAGACAGTCAACATGGAAACCGCAAATATGATCAGAGGGCTGGAGCACCTCCTGTATGGGTACAGGCTGAGAGTTGGGGTTGTTCACCCTGGAGAACAGAAGGCTCCATGGAGACCTTAGAGCAGCCTCCCAGTACTGAAAGGGGCTACAGGAAAGCTGGGGAGGGGCTCTTGATCAGGGAGTGCAGGGATGGGATGAGGTTGAATGGTTTTCGGCTGAAAAAGTGGAGATTTAGATGAGATATGAGGAAGAAATGTTTTGCTGTGAGGGTGGGGAAGCCCTGACCCAGGTTGCCCAGAGAAGTGGTGGCTGTCCCATCTCTGGAGGTGTTCAGGACCAGGTTGGATGGGGCCTTGAGCAGCCGGGTCTTGTGGGAGGTGTCCCTGCCCATAGCATGGGGTTGGAACTGGGTGGTGTTTAAGGTCCCTTCCAACCAGAACCTTTTTATGGTTCTATGATGTAGTATATTCTTAACACTTTATGTCCTAAGCCAAATTCCACAGCCAAAACCTCTTCTATTTATGAAGATAAATGGATAATTAGCAACTGGCCTAGTGCTAAGAAATAGAAATTTTTATGAAGGTTGTCACAAAATCTGTACATACCTGTTAATTTTCCTGGGCATTTTGCAGACTGCTTCTACTTTGTTATACAGTTAGAGATTTCATGCAAAACTTTCAAATCTAGGTGCATAAGGTTATAGTTCCAACCATTTTTTTTAAGTACTTAAGAAGGTATCTTTTATTTTTATGTTCCTTCCTGAGTATTTTGTGGGAAAACAGCTGATTCATAGTTTGTTATGATATATAATGATTCACATCTAACACTTCCACCATTGCACACAGTGTTTGCTGCTTAAGCAGCTCAGTTGAAATCAGTTGGCCTATTTTCTGCATTAAAATCTACACACATTGTAAAACTGAGTCTTAAATCATGAAGAACAATCTAGGCAACAGCCATAGTTAAAATTCATGATTAATATAATTCACCACAACTTTGGCATTTAATGATTTTGTAATAAAACATCAAGCTCCATCCTTAGTTAATTTGTTTTCAGTCCTTCTAAAGGAAATAGATCTAGAACCAGGTTTTGATTATTTTGCCTGAATTTTATTATTGTCTTCTTGAGTAATATTTTATTTTCATTTCTTCTTCTGAGCCTTTTGTGTTAACGTGATTTGAAGCAGAGACCACAGGCAACATTAGGAGGTAATATTTTTGTTTGCACTTCTGGTTCAAGTAGTACCTGGCCACATTACCCCAGTGCTTATTTGTGTGCCCTGACTGTGTCCCTAGCAACATTATAGGGGCAGAAGAAGCAAGAACAGTTGTCCCATCTGGGACAATTTCTAAGCAAAACCAGTTGTTTCCTCTGGTTCCAGTGCTGCACACAACATTTGAACAAGATAAACGGAAGACGTGGTGTTGAGGTTAGAGTTGATTGAACCACTAAAGTAAATGTTTATCATACTTTAAACCATAAAAACCCACATGTGAACTTTTCTGTAAGTAAAAATCATATCTGATTTATTATCTGCATCCAGACCTGCTCTCCAGTCCAGTTCAATGCATGGCCAAGGAGTGAAGGTGCTCCTGATGGCATGAGGGATGAAACTACACAAAAGCAATGAAAAGAGAGATGAGGTGGTGGAAAGTGGGATTTATTCTCTGTCTGCCAGTACAGGCTGCTAAAGTATTCACTGAGGAGTAGTGTGATGAGGATTTTATGACACAGTTAAGCTATCAGGCACTGAAAGGTGCCCATCTCCTGGACCCTCCATGTGGTAGCACATGACTTCTTCCTCTCTTACATCATTGCTCGTACTCATATGAAATTACAAAAACTCAGGTCAGAGACTTCTCATCCACTTCCTCTCCTTCCTCTCCCTCTACGTCTCCGTATCCCCTCTCCCTCTTCCTCTCCCTCTCTCCTTGCCACTCCACAGCAGTCTGATGTCTCTTGAGCACCAGTCCCAACTCCAAGAAAGCAGTGGATGCCAGGAACTAGAAGACTCGTGCCTCTTCACTAAACAGTCTGAAATGCATGGGTAGCTAAGATGCTTTTTTTTCTGCCTTGCTCTTGTTTGTAGTAGTGCTTCTCAAGACTTTTTAAATGAAGCTTTATTTCAGTATGTTGTGGATTCTTCTTTTTAAGCAGAGAAACTCCCAATAGAACAAGGAAAAGGTGATGTGTAGTTATTTTCATCACTCACAAACTGAGAGATGTGAGCTTTAGGTATAGAGGTAGAATAGAAATACTTCTTCTGCTATTACTTGAGCTTTACCTCAAGATAAGCAGACATAGAAACCTCCATTATCTGTCAGATCCTAAAACTGTCAATATATAACCAAACACAGCCTCAGCTGTGCTAAAATATTAGCTCCTGCTGAGAAGGTTGGCTGAGGACCAGCACCCATTAGCAGAGGAATATGCAAAAATGTCTTTATGCCCCTTTGAACTTCATCTGTCCTTTCTGTTTATGCAGTTTGGAGCTGTCTGAATGTTAGTTTAATTTATGCTCACTCTCTGGAGCTGCAAGCTTTAATCTGGCAGCCAGGATCAGTGAGAATGAGGGTATAATCGCAGCAAAGCTAAAATCTCATTCCTGTCCTCCTGCCCCACCCTTGCCCTGCAGCTGGACACTCTCAGCAGCAGAAGTGAAAGATGCCTGATGCAGGTTAAAAACAAAAAATCAATAAACCCCCTGCAGCAGAACTTTATTCTTTAACTTGCAGAGGTTTAGTAATTTGCAGCTTTCAGTGCAGCTCCATAAATAGATGCGTTGGCACACTTGGCCTTATTGCTGAAGAAATGTGTCGTAGAACTATGCACTTAGCCCTGGGTTCCATAATCATTAATACTGGGCCTAATTACAGATTAACCCAAAGCACAGACTGGATCAGATGAAGGCACACAACTGCATTTCTAGCAAATGAGGAGGACAACAATGTGGAGTTTCTTAGCCAGATTTTCTGCTGGCTTTATGCAAGATTCGCATCACATGGACACAGACTTTTTGCTTGTTGCAAGAAATGCTGGACTTATGCCATAAAGCCACATCCTCTGAATGACTAATTCCTCCTTTCCATCAAATATGCTCATGTCCATTCAGAAATATATAGTTAAGATTCATTAATATCACTGTATCACCTCATCTCTTCCACTATGGGAATCTTTTAGAAGGTCTGCGAGTTCTAAGATGGTTTATGGGAAGGAATTTACAGGAAAATTATGGAAGGAAACAATAATTTGGGGACATGTCCTGTTTATCAATATGCTATAAATTTTTTTAAAACAAAATTTATGAATTTGGCTTAAATTATTTATTTCATTATATTTCATTTATGTTTTTATAGTGAATCAACAGCTTCCTTCTCCTTAGAAGAAAAATTATTTACTCTATTTTTGTTTTATTGCACTAATTAACTCTAAAGTGCTGTGATTTTGAACCAGATCCCAGTTTTCTGAGTTTTGTGTGAGGTTGATACTGATAGATTTTAAAAGACTGCTGCCTTCCAGATTGTCACAGAGTCTGGTGTTACCACTATTGAGGCTAAAGTCTGATTAGAAGTACCTAAAGACTTCGTCTCTGGTTAAGGCTGGGAAATTAAAAAGGAGCCAACAGAACAAAAGTGGATGGGATCTGTCCCAAAGCAACTTTGTTCTAAAGCATAAGCACCATAAATGAACAGTAGGAAGAAATTATTTCCTGTGAGGCCCTGGCACAGGCTGCCCAGAGAAGTCTTTTCTGCTCCATCCCTGGAGGTGTTGAAAGCCAGGTTGGATGGGGTTTGGAACCCTCTGATCCAGTGGGAGGTGTCCCTGCCCATGCAGGGGGGTTGGAACTGTATGGGCTTTAAGAACCCTTCCAAACCAAACCATTCCATGATTCTGTGATTCCAAGACAGCTTCACTGGTCTCTGAACTTACATCCATATTCCAATACCCTGAAGATGTTTTTGTCCTGCCCCTTCTGTGATGCACAAAACCAAACCAATTCCTTCCTTTTTAAACCTTGGTGTTACCTCTGTAGATGCCTGGTTTAAGAATTAAGCATCTCCTATTGGGCATCCTTAATGAGAGGAAACATTTGATATTTCTAGTTCTAAAAGGTGTTCAGTGCAACATCCTGAAGGCTCTCTGTCACAGGGTAGATAAATTGTAGAGGGTGGCAAAGTGCTGGGTTTGTGCCCTGCCTTGCCAACTGACATCATTTCCGTTTTGAAGGGCTCACTTTGCAGAAGAAAAAAAAGAAGGAAGGAAGGGTATTCAGTTTGTGTGTTCATTCAGCTTCTCATTTGTGATGGCTCATAAACAGACTATCTGTTGAACGTGACTGCATAATATCCAGGAAGTGTTTTATTCAGTCTGAATTTATTCATAGACATCTACGTGTTTGTTGGAGTCATTTCCATAAAGTGGAAACCCTGGAAGAGGAATTAAGGTTTCACAGAATGTTTTGGGTTGGAAAAGACCTCTAAGATCATTGAGTTCATGTCTATCTGATGGGTCTTGCACATACAGTATTGGTCATTTTGATTCAGAAAGCAAGATGGAAGTGCTTACAGGATAAAATATCTCCCCAGAGATATGAGTACAGTAATTATAAAACAAACTCTACCTCCTTTCAAATGTTTTAGTGAAGACTTGTGATCTATCTGAGCAAGCAGATGGCAACACTGGTGTTCAAAGGCACAAGGAGCGTACTGGTACTAGTCCTTCTACCAGTAGATGTCACTGGAGGGATCTCGTTGGGTTTGCCAAGGAGCTGTGACTTTCCAGTTTTCAACTAGTCCTTCAACCCGAAAAGAAAGGACAAAAGGCCTCGTTTTCCTGGATCTTTTTCTTAAAATAGCTTCTTCACAAATTGAGGAAAAGTAGTATTCCCTGCTACATAAACACCATCCAACTCAGGAATTTTTTATGTGATTTTTTGGATCTGATTGTGTTTATATTTTGCCCCAATCTGGGAACAAGCTGGATCTATGAACTCTGAAACTCCAGCATGTAAACAGCCGTATCCTTCCCAGTCTGTAGACTGTTTGGTAAGCTGCTGTCCTGCTTCCAGTTCAGCTCTCACTCTTAAAAAGGATTATATAGTTTGTCTGCATCAGCAGCAGAACAAGTTCCTTGTCAATGCAAAGTAGCCTGTTTCAGCCTCTGGTTTACCAAGTTCCTGATAAGAGCCTCTGTAACAAAATATCTCCTCTTACTTCACACAAAGCATATGTCTGTATGACCTTAAGGAATATACGTGGTGTAATACCATATTAGAAAAATGTACTATCTTTTTATAGTGACCAGCACAACATTCTTTAAGAAAACTTGTGCTGAATAACTGCAGTACAGCCACCAGTAAAGCTAATATCTTTCTAACTCCAACAATCAATATTCACATTAAAATCTGGACCTGGGATGATCGTATTCATGTGACATGAATTTAAACATTTCCAATAATGTATTTTTTCCCTATTTGAAATACGGAACATTTTCAGCCTAAATAAATGTATTGAATGAATTGCAATGTTAATTATGCTGCATAACAAGCATTGTTTTGTTTCTTCATTTGAAGTACTTTATTTACTTCAAGGTTATTACCTTTTCTCCTGTCCCCAATAGGTAAATACAGCAGTCTGATTTATCTTCTCTATTACACTCATGTTTCCTTTCTAAAACAAACAGCTTTAGAGAAGATAAGAAAAAAACAACTTGCTTATGCAATTGTTGCTTTCCCAGTACTTTCAAGCAGCTTTTGGTTATTAAGACCATGATTCAATGAAAAGGTTAAATATGCATTTAAATCAGAAAGAATGGCTTAATCATCTTCAGTAGACTTATGAAAAAGTATTTCAATGATTCAGAGCCTAATCTTCTTGTCTTTATAATGGTATATGTTGATGGATTTTCACTAATGTCATACTCGAACAGAAATTGCTGGTCTCTCAAGAGCTTGGGCACAGAGAGCCAAGAACAGAGCTCACTGAGCAGATGTCAATGAATGGGTGTTTGTTCTGTGATCTGAACACCAGAACCAGGCTTAAGAGGGATCACAGTGCAGAAACACCTACTTTTCAGCTGGGTGCAGTTGGTCTGAGTCCACATAGTGCTGCACCCAAGTTTGGCCCCTGCCAGGACTTCTTCCAGACCCTGCATGAAAGCCTGCACAGTCCTGCAGGTTCCTCTGCTCAGATTCATTGAACCAAGCTTCACGTTCAGGATTGCAGCCTGACAACCCACAGCAAAGAAGCCTTCTACAGCAAAGGAACATCTCAACACAGCGCACTTTTCCATGCTTCTTTTCTACCTGGAAAGAAGGATGCTATGGAAAAACATTGTGAAAGTGTAAAAATAGAGGGCATGTAACTCAAAAAAAGTAAATGATCCTTATCTTCTCTTTTGCTGAACGATCCAAAGCCTGGAATGTCAGCTGAGGCAGAAATAATAGCTGCACTGTACAACTGATAGAAACTCCTGAACATATGTTTTAGTATGAAAACACAAATCAGTGCCTCTCCCAGCACTCTCTGTTTGGGGATCTTTCAACCAAATATCATTCCTTTGCAACTGCCTCGAACTGTTTGTAGTTACAATCTACTTCTGCCTAAAATGAATCATTTCCCTAGTTATTTGTAAGTAACATCACTGTAAGACCACACCTAAAATTAGTCTGTCTTGAAACCACCATGCCTAATTACACTGATGTGCAGTTCTCAACAAAATTAAAGCCTAGACGTCCTAAATCCTAACAAAACTCATGTATTTTTTAGGATTTGCACTACAACCTAAGGTGGGGAGCTGGAAACACACTGAAGTTTATAGTTACAGCTCATGTTCTGTGAAGAATTGGTCTGAAAA
Organism: Tapera naevia; assembly: GCA_033556795.1. Taxonomy (NCBI): domain Eukaryota; kingdom Metazoa; phylum Chordata; class Aves; order Cuculiformes; family Neomorphidae; genus Tapera; species Tapera naevia. Next base: position 319,444 of record JAUMJJ010000066.1, read on the forward strand.
AAATCACATTTCGTAAAAACTAGTGCAGGATTATGTATCTTCACACTAACCAACTCAAACTTCCCCACGCAAAAAAACACTCAACCCCGCAAAAAGCAGCAAGGAAGCAACAGGGTAGCAGAACTCCTGTGACAAAAGGATAGAGAAGGCGGCTTCCTGAGGTCACTTTCAGAGATGCTCTGTAAGTTTCCGTGAACCAAAGTCTAGAATTCTCTCACAGCAGAAGAAAAACACAATACACCAGCTTGCGCCAAATGTGGCTTTAAAGAATATTTAGTCAGCAACTTTTCTCATGTTGAAATTACAGTCCTATTAAAACAGCTGGAATTATAGTTTAACAGGGAAATTGTATCATTAAAAATCAATTCTTCATGAAGAAGTCCTTGGAAATACCAGACTGTAACAGCCAGACCATGAACCCAGCCTAAGCCAGGCCTTGATTTATGCTCTTGTGATTTCAAGGCAACCTCTGAATAGCTATTGTACCATTTACTGAGACAAATAAAGTGACTGACAGTGGAATTATGAAAAAGCCTATCTGGATGGTTCAAAACTACTTCAGATAATGTTATAATCTGTGGATTCTGAATTGTAAAGTAATAAGAGGGAACTTGCCATGTCATTGTGGGACAAGGAAGCATTTCTATAGCTAGAATAAAGCAGAGCAGGACACAATATCACCATTTCTGTGTCGGGATTTCATTCTTAGTGGTTCCATTTTTGTTTATTTCACTGTTTCAGGTGCAGGTCTCAGCGTCAGCGATAATGAATCTTGTCATGGCAGCCAGGATGGAGGCAGCATGGCTAACTCCCAGATCGTGGAGCTGAGAAGAATCCCCATAGCAGACACTCACCTCTAACTCCACGGCTTGCTTGGGTTTTGGTTGTTGCTTTTTTTAATTCAAACCTTGGTATTTTTATATATGTACTTCTTTTTGCACTAAAACACTATATGACACTGTGTAGTAGAATGCTGTGAGCTTTACTGAATGTTTAACAAGGAATGTTCACTTGAGGTTTTGTATATCAGAAAACAAACTGTTAATTTTTTACAGTGGCTGAACATCAATAGATACTATGGCAATCAGCCTAGATTTGTATCTTTTAGCTAGATGACATATTTCACAAACTGTAGCTTTTTTAATTAACCTGTATATCTAACACTGATTAATAAAAGTAATAGAGTCTGTTTGATACAAACACGTCTATTATTTCTGCTTATAAAGCCGGAATATGATGCAGACATCCTGTTGGGCAGGAGAGCTTTTTAATTACACAGTTTTATTTCTTGAGCTGTACTTTTCTCTCTGGATTTTGAGTACTCAAATCTGTGAACGTTACAAATTCAAATAAAGACACAGTCTTGAGCCAGAGAGCTTGAAATTGTGATATGATAAAATATACAATGAAATCTACAATGATCCGAAATAAAGAGAGGGAAAGGGAGATGAAGGACGAGAGTGAAACTACTGGCAGTTGCATGCTGTCAATTGCTCTACCTTGCTGGTTTCATAATACTAAACTTTCACTCTTCTCACAGACAGAAATCAGGGGGAATTCCAAAGAGCTGGATTTTCTGTTAATCTCTGTGGGTGCTACACAGATATCCCTGTTCTGATTGAAGGGTTTGAGTATTGTATTATAGAGTTAGATCAGCAATCTGGGATCATAAACAAGCAAGAAAAGTTCCTCCCTTGGAAAAAAACAATACAGAGGAAATATTTCAGAATTGAGAGGCGAAGGCAGGCTGATCTTGTAGGAATCATTAACCCTGCTTCTGCACAGAGGCTCTGGAAGAAAAACACATTAAAGCAGGAGACTAAGGGAATTTTCCTCTGGATGTTTCTGAGCATAGTATAGAAATACAGTAAATGAGAATGCAAGCCTTTCATACCTTCTTCAGGAACTTGCCTAAAGGCTTAATGCTGGGCAAGCTCTGAGCAAAAACATCTCCCTTTAAAAGAAAATGTTTATGGAAATCTTCCCATGAATTTTGCTATACAAATTGTATACATGATATATATGATATACATCATATACAAATTTTACTGTCTAATTACTTTTTGCTCTGAAAAACAAACAAACAAACAAACACACACAGAAAAAGCAGTGAAAGCATTCACAGACACAGAAAACTGCTTCTAGTCAGCAAGGGCCTTAAACAAGTGCTATTTAAGTATGTATTTGAATTGATGGGAAATGGAAGTATATCTATAGTTAATTAGTACTTCTTCTGCTGCATTTAGTCTTAAATTTCTAACTCCTAGGAATTTTGTTGACTCTTTTTATGTTGGTCATGCTACAGAGCAAACAGGGACAAGTCTTTGTGGTCAATGATAGAACTTCCACCTTGAGGGTGGGGGAATAAGCATGGCTTCACCATGAGCAACACAGAGAAGCACAGGGCAGTCAGGGATATCCACGCCCCTGTGCAGAAGGGGCAGCATTTGAAATTGGGTGAAGCACGTCTGCAGCATAATTGGTAGCTTTATACATGATTGAACCATCTAAGCATATGTTATAACTCACTTTTCTGCCAACAACTGGGCCTGCTGAAAAGGGACTTTCTGGGCACTTGAATGAATTACATATGTCATCGAAGTCTCTCAGTCTGGAGTTAAAATCAGTTTGGGACACTGCAATATAGTATTTTTTTTATTTTCTACACCTGGCTCTTGAAGAGTATTTTATTCTTCTTGAACATTGCCCATTGCTGAAGCTCCTCATGTCCTTTCTAAAGCTGGAACGTGAAGCCTGGCCTTGCAAAACGGTTGCGACACTTGCTCAGTTGCAAGAGAGTCAGGGCTGTAACAGATGTTTCATTACTCGCACTACATGCTACTACACGCTGTGAGAAAGCTTATAAAAGAAGGATGTTTGTTTGATTTTGACTCACCCCCATAAATGTTAATACTTCGTGTCACTTCAACTTGTTGCACAACTGGACTGGTTAGGGATTTATTGTAAACGCATCAGCGTTTTGAGAGCAGATCAGGAGGGTGACGTCTGCTGCCAGCCTTTGTTGAATTTTAGATCTCCAGGTGGTGCTCACATGGTGTAAGATCATGAGAAAGAATTTTCTTACTGTTCTAGAGTTATTTATTTTTTAAAAGGAAAATATTCCGTCTGTAGGAAATTCTGTGTTTTAATAGCATATCTCTCTTTTTTTTGCTGCTCCTTGAGCAGGTGAGGATTGAGTTGGGAGCAGGGCAGCTGTGTGCTCTGACTCAGATGTGCCCGACAGCCACACCTGGGCAGGAGGAGCCCCTTAACCGTTGGCTTGACTTAAGCTAATCAGACCGAATGCCTCCTGCGGTTCCCTGGTCTCAGACGTTATTTAACATTTGGTAGGGAGAGTACAAACATTCCTTTGTTTCTCCCTGACAAACAAATCGACAGCAAGATAGCTTTCAAACCAAGTGTTACCAGAGGGCCTGCCCTGCGAAGATGATTAACTCATTCAGCACTTTGTTTTGGTCCTGGTGAAGAACACCAGGACATTTGCTGCCTTTGCCTTTTCCCCGGTAAAAGCTGCCATCATTTCCCCACAAGAGGCCATTCGCTGTGACTTGAGGGGGAGAAGGAGCAGTGGTTAATATGGATGCAACATTTTGTAGTTCTCTGTGTGATGGAGACCCCTTTTCCAGACATGTTTCACCTAAAGCTACTTAAACACGTATGTAGACCAGATGAATCGACAGATGAATTTCAGGAGTTTTCCACCACTCATAAGTAAATTCAATTTTTAAAAATATATCTGAATATATTTCATTTTCAAAGTCATAAGATGAAAAATGCTAAATTCAACAGACATCTTTTAGGTGATGTCTTGGAGAAAGCGAGTGTAGAAGATTCTGACTTAACATTTTGATACACATCCAAAATAAGTCAGCTGATATCCTGAACTTGAACAAAAATATTCAGAGTTTCTTTGTTTAGAACCTAGTTGAGAGCATAAATATATGCATATTACATCTCTACCATGCAAAGGCTTAGTACTCCAACATCCTACATCCAAAGTTATCATCCTGCTGAGAATTGTACAGTGAGAGCTTTGATCTGCAAAGGATTAAATAGTATTGAGAGCTTTACAGCAATAAAGTGCCTATGTGCTCAACATAAAATTATGTTAAATCAACTGATCATGCAAGGTTCTGACTTGAAAATTGCTTAAGTTCAGGCATATCCTGCCTTCAGACACATTTCACTGTAGCTTATTCTATATGGTGGAATTTTGCTACTATTGCAGATTCCACTTCACCAGTAAAACCAGTAAGAAATTAGAATGTGTGCCTAGTTGTCTGGCAGCAAAATTTTCTGTTGTGGCAGTAACTTGTAGTGAAAATTGCACGTGCAAGTTTGGGCTCATCTGCTCAATTCAATATGTTATTCTGTTAATTTTCTCAGAAAAAAAATCAAATACAATTTCCACTTCTCATTTCATGGTTCAAAATAATTTTATAGGTAATAAATATATTAAAATAATTGCAATGTAATAGTCCTGTATGCAGTAAGGACATGTAAATAATCTCAATGTAATATTCAACCATTATTGAATGAAATACCTGGGACTAATGGCATATTGAAACTGAGAATACAGTCATGTAAACTGACCTAAATGACAGACAAAAAGCCCTAGGAATGGTTTTGTTTGGTTGGCTGGGTTTTAACAAAGTCAAAGTTGTGTTCATGATAGAGAGAATATTTTCACAAATATCATGGTTTGGAGAAAATTTTTGTTGTTATTACATTTCAGCATCTTTTGCTTTCTGTGCAAACCCAAAGACTGATGTGGCATCTCTTTGGTCCTCTCTTCCTGCTCAGCATCCCCAGGAAGTTGAACACTTTGCTCTTTCTGGAGGTGGTGGTTTTAGTCACAGGATTGTTTTGCCAATGGTTCACACTAAAGACTGCCAGGAGGACTTCCCTGTATATCTAGAAAAGAGAAAAGTATGCTGGGAACTGTGAGCACAGAGCCTCAGAGCACAGATTTAATAACCCTGATGCCACTCCCTGGCTAAAACAAACAGCCTGGGGATTGCCCGGGAACGTCTCATAAATATGGCTTGTGTCAAAAGTGCAAGGAAGGGTTTTTACCAAAGCTGTCAAGATTTTCCCCAATTCAGCAGGTAGGCTTTGAAAATGGTGTGGTCACTCCTGTGCTGACCTGAACACAATGGGGTTTTATCCACAGATGATGCAACTTCCAAAAACCGTCATCCTCAGCGTGGCTCTACTCATCACACAGAGCAAACAGCAGCATCTGCTCGTGGTCCAAAGTATGTGTGAAACACAGGTGTGTTTCCCATGCACACACAGAGAGAAAGTAATCACAGGATACAAAAACCTAATATCATAAAAATAACTTATTTTCAATCAGTTCAGTTCAATCTGGAAGCTAAAGCACTGCGGTCCAGGTTACGAAACAGGTTTCCCTGGAAACTCCTTGGCTCTTGCTTTGCAATTCCTGAACTTAAGTTAAGCGTGTGATTTCCCAGTTTCCTAACTGGAAATAGTCACGCATCCAGACATGGGATATACAGTTGCCAACAGGGCTGCAAGAAAAGGGAATGCTTGAGGTCTCCCTTTGCTCCCAAGCTCCTGCAATGCACATGCATGTGATGCTCCACCTGCAGCCCCTCTATGCAGGACCCACCATGATGCTGCTGTTTCAGGTCTGTCTGTTCCACAACTGGGGGAAAACAGAGAAGCAAATAGGAAAATTTGACCATCTGGCACAGACTGGGCAGATTTCTACTCCACCAGCACACAGAAGCTTTGGGAGAACAACTTGTCCTGGAGAAGGTGGCAGGGCTGGAGGAAAAGAACAGACACAGGAGCTATCTCAGTAGCAGCTCAAACAGGGCTTGTTCTCTGGTGCTTCAGCACCAAAATGAGATCTATTTGTGCCTATTCTCCACGCTACAGATATCATTTGCAATGCTTCTTGCAGCAGAAATCCAAAACCACACCAATGATAGACTTCTTTCTGCTGAAAGAGTGATTCTTCTCTGGTTTCCTGCTTCTCCAGTTCTTCTGTCACTGCGTTGGGTCCACATTCCTTCCCAAAGAAACTCTTTATTCACTATTCCTTCTGATAGCATCTGCCTCAATAGCAACAGATGTTGTGCTACCACTTCCTCAGCCAGGCCTTTGTAAGGAGATGATGGCAAATATGAAGCTCCTGGTTTTCTTCTTGTGTGAAGAAACTGGTTTGCTTTTTAGTTCTTTCTTGTTCTGCAGTTTGTACCTTCTACTGGATAAGTTCCTAAGGAGTCATGTCCTACTCCAGCAAAATAACTTGGGAGTTGAGCATTTGCCTACTTTGGCTATTTGGATGCCTAAACACATAGCTCATCAATTAACAAGTCTCCATCAGCGTGAAACCTGTATTCAGCTGTTAAAATCATAGGATGGTTTGGGTTGGAAGAGACCTTAAAGCCCATTCATTTCCAAACCCTGCCATGGGCAGAGACACCTCCCACTGGATTAGGGGGCTCAAAGCCTCATCCAGCCTGACCTTGAACACTTCCAGGAATGGGCCATCCATGACTTCTCCAGGCAGCCTGTGCCAGGGCCTCACTACCCTCATCATAAAGAATTTCTTCCTAATGTCTAATCTAAATCTTCCTCCCTCCAATTTAAAGCCATTTCCCCTCATCTTGTCACTCCATGTCTTGGTACCAAAGCCCATCCCCAGCTTTCCTGGAGCCCCTTTCAGTACTGGGAGTTTGCTCTGAGGTCTCCCTGGAGCCTTCTCTTCTCCAGGCTGAACAACCCCAACTCTTTCAGCCTGTGCTCACAGCAGAGATGCTCCAGCCCTCAGATCACTGCTGGCTCATGTCGAGTTTCTGATCAACCAGCACCCTGAAGCCCTTCTCCACAGGGCTGCTCTCAACCCCTTATATCCAGTGCTGGCAGAAAGCCTCTGTTGCACATTAAAAGAGTTCTAATCCATTTCCTTAGTGGGCTAAAGATTAGGGTAAGTCCTGACCTACGGCAGTGGAGCTGAACACCGCTGTATCACTAGCTGCAAAACAGTCTGCCCACCTTAAAAATCATGGTCTGCTGTGGAGTACGGAGCAAGAACAAGCAGAGCAAATGCCAGGCAGTTACAAGCAAGCCTTCTGAATTGCAAATGGAATGGCTCATTACAAACACTGGGAGATTAATATTAAAGATAATCCTCCGAGCATGGAAAAGAATCCTGCGTAGCCTCAGGAGATGGACAGCTAAATCCTCGGAGCCAGTGTACACAGTCATGCCATCCGACCCCGGGGACATAGACCTTGTTTTTGAAAGCAGCATGCTCAAGAGGAGAAAGTAAATGGAAAAACAATATCATCCTGCTTTCCTAACCCAGAAAAGGAGCCTTGAATGTTCATGAAAACAATCTTTTATTGCAAAAGAAACAGAAGCTGGGATTTTTCTGCTCCTCATAAAACTGAGGCTAACATGATTAGAAAACGTCGTAGTTTTCTGAAACTGTGTGAATTAGCAAAGAAACAGATTGTGCATTTCTATTCATATCTTCTCTGGTTATATCCAAATACTTTCAGAAATACTAAAAGAATTACTGGGGTTTTTTTTGCAGAAGTGCTAGCCAACGAGAGGCAGTTTTACATATCACATGAAGTAAACATACAGATAACACACAATGCTAGTGCCTGTAGACCACAAGTGTTCAGAATTCATTAGTTCTGACTAATTTAACGGCTTGTTACTTATTTTAATCTGATATTTACTGTAGAAGGAAACTGAAACTAATTAAAGCCCTTATTTTTTGTCTTATATGAGTTTTATATTGTGGGCAATACATGTTTTACTCAAAATTAGGTCCATTATTTCTAGTTTTTCTGAAGGAGAATGATAATAAAGACTTGTTTAATTCCTTGTACTGGAAAGAAATCTTCTGTATTGTGAATAGCTCAGTATTCTATGAATTAGCCTTAAATTCAACTGATTAAATAAATAAGACTTTAAATAAATAACAATTTTTAGGTTTGGAAGGGGAGGTTTGAAAGCGAGGTCCTTGCATGTCTACATTTCTATTGAAAGAACAAAGGAATGCAGAGAGTAGGAAAGGATGGGGGATGTTTAATCCTATTAAGTGTGAAAATGAAGAAGAAGACTGTCCTTCTGGTAAGATCCATTCTATGCCAAAACTGAAAACACAGAAAACAACTCAGCAACAGTGGATGTCATTGTCTTAGCTTGATTATTAGCAACTGCAAGATTTGGCCTGGGGCAACTGTTTTCATTTGCACTGGCAGGGTAGAGTTCGCAGTGACCTCTCTACTTCTTCTCAAGGTCAGTTCCTAACCCAGTGGCTCTCAGACAATATTTCTTAACACCATATTTCACTGAGTAGAATTTATATTTTGTATTTATAGGCATGCAAATATGGCCTTAACCAACATGTGAGCATAAATGCTGCTTTTAGTTTGCAGGTGGAGAAGCAAAATCTCCATCTCTCCCATAAAAACTTGGAATACAGCTTCAGCAAACTCAGGGTGAGACTGGGGTTGGTGCAAGCCCAGCAAAGACAACAGAATGCAATGATTGACACGTCAGCTTTAGAAAGGTGTTACCTGATTGTGGCTGACTTTTTATATTGACGTGAGCTTGAGCCCTCCACCTGCAATCCTGCAGGTTCGCATATGCTCAGCCTCAAATATGATACCCTGGCAGTTTTCCCTCTTGTGGAGGAGAGCAGAGGATGCCACAGCTCAGAGGGAGCTGATGAGCAGAGGCGACACCTGCACCAGCCATAGGGATGCAGGTGGCAGACCCAGATCATGTGCAGCCTTTGAGCTGTAATGCATGGGCAACTTGCTCCTGGCTGCCCACCTGCCATCCATAAAGCATCCTAGTGCTAATGTACTTAACTCTCACCTGCCCTTGGCTTTCCACTGCAGAAACCAGTGTGCATCTGAAAGCATCGCTCTTATTTCTGTTTAGGACTTTATATGAAGTTTGCCATCCACTCCCAAAATACTCTAGAATCACAGAACCATAGAATTACCTGAGTTGGAAGGGATCCAAAAGGATCATCGAGTCAAGCTCCTGTCCCTACACAGGACACTCCCAACATTCACATCATGTGTCTGAGGGTGTTGTCCAAGTTCTCCTGGAATGCTGGCAGTGTGTGTGCCGTGACTACTTCCCTGGAGAGCCTGTTCCTGTCTCTAGACATGCAGAAAGCAGGACTGCCCCTCTGAGAAGTATTTGCATACAGCAAAGAACAAACAAATTTTACTTCTGTCATCCATTTTGCCCAGCAGCCTTGGGTGATGTCCAGATGAAGACTTGGATCTTCCGCCCCTCCCAGTCTTTAGGAATGTTTGTCTCAGCTCTAAGATCATGCTGTAGAGATGAGGACCTTCCAGAGGACTATTGTTGTCATCCATATTGCAGGTCTAGGTGGGACACAGATTGCTGTGTCCATGCTTCGGGTGTCTCCAGGGTGGAGATCTTGAAGAAGAACTAGTTGCACCTACTCAAACCCCTCTTTATGGCCTTAACTTCTGCAGTTTCACGGATCATGCAAATTCCAGCTCCTTTCCAGAGGAAAAGCAGTTCATTATCTGGTTCCCCAGGGCATGCATATGACTAGCATGTTAGGAAACCTCTTTGCAAACTGGTCTGGCACCAGGTGAAAGAGGGACAGGACATAAGAAGTTCCACATCTTGGCTCTTGAGGCCCAACAGGCAAGAGAGAGGGAGTAGGCTTGCTGGGGTCCTGGGGTCTTTCCAGGTCTCAGCTTTAGCTGGTACCAAGGCTACCAAGAGCCCTCACTGAATTGCACAATGTGGACCAATTGGGCCCATGGCAGCCCAGCCCACAGCCCAGGATCAACACAATCTGACCCAGCTTCCTCGTAAGCAGGACCTGGAGAGTACGTGGGTGTGAAGCTACCATTTCTTTGCTCAATCAGATTACGTCCAATCAATGAAGGTTGTTTAAAGTCTAAAGATACAAGGCTCATCCCTGGCTGTTTGGTCAGTTTTTCACTGAGGCTATAAAAATAGCTCTGTTTGATCCTGAAAGATTGTTTCAGGCTTGTTTTTGTTTCTGGATTGATCTTTAACTGGTTTTCATGGATGCTGTGAGGGCTGGAGAGAGCCATGATTCTACTTGTGCTTCAGGTTTTCAAATTTAGGGCAGAAAGTCTGTGACTGCAGTTTCCTGCTTAACTTCCTCCTTTCCTTTAGTTTTCTACAGGACAGCCTACTAGGCTTGTCCTTTATGATAGCACTTTTTTTCAGTGTTCACCTGCTTTTGCTAAGCTGAGGGGACATCAAGAAACTAATATAAGCTTTATGATTCACACTGTACAAGTTATAACAGTTCAAACTAAAAGTAGGAAGTATGTGTGTTGCAAGGTGTTGTGGTGGTGGATGGTGAGTTAGAGACTGCTCCTTACCTGCTGTACTTGCCAGCTGTAGAAAGGACAAAACTGGTTTGAGCTCTCTATCTCAGTAAATTCAGACTTCAGCTTCTTCCAGAGACATTATTCTTCTGAAGTTGCAGAAAATTTAGGTATTTGTTTTAGACAGGCAAGAGTTCTGGAGCATCAGTTCTGTCATGTTTAATGAAAATGGTGAAAATCATTAATAATACAAACCAGCAGTTTACTGTCATGTTGCTTTTGTAAGTAATAAGAACGTGGAGGTTTTTCTACAGGTCAAGAATCTGGAAAGCAAAGATGCACCTATTATTAATGCCTGATTAAATGTCTCTCACTTGATATGATTAAAATTTTCACCATTTGATAAGACAATGTACTATCTTCAAATATGAATAATGTCCCTCTGGAATGTCTGACCTGGATTAGAAACAAACAGGAGTTGGTCAGTAGGACCCCCTGGGAAATGGTTCCAAGGAATATGAAAGCAGAAGAGAACTGGCAAATATTCAAGGATGCTTTCCACAGAGCGCAAGAGCACTGTACCCAGATGTAGAAAATCAGACAGGGAAGGGAGGAAACCATCGTGGCTGAGTCAAGACCTGCTGGTCAAACTGAAGAGCAAGAAGGAACAGCACAGGCAGAGCAAGAAGGGACAGGGAAGAACACAGGGATGCGGCCCTGTTGTGTAGGAATGGGGTCAGGAAGGCCAAGGTGCAGCTGGAGCTGGACTTGGCAAGAGAAGCAAAGAGTAACAAGAAGGGCTTTTATAGACCTTCCTTAGAAAAGGTAGATAAAAGAAAGCTGTACCCCGACTGATGAACGAGATTGGTGACCTCGCATTGACAGGCGAGGAGAAGGCTGAGGTACTCAACAACTTTTTTTGCCTCAGTCTTCACTGACAACCTCTCTTATCACCCCTCCAGGGTTAAGGAATAATAAGATGTAGATCAGGAAGGTGTAGTCCCTCCCACTGTAGGGGAAGAGCAGGTTCATGACTACCTGAGGAAATCGAATATATACAAGTCTATGGGACCTGATGAGACACATTTCAGGGTCCTGAGGGAATTGGCTGATGTGGTTGCCAAGCCCCTCTCCATAATATTTGAAAAGTCCTGGCAGTCAGGGGAAGTCCTTGGTGACTGGAAGAAGGGCAATATTTTGCCCATCTTTCAAAACAACAGAAAGGAACCTGGGGACTACTGACCTGTCAACCTCACCCATGTGCCTGGGAAGATCAAGGAACAGATCCTCCTAGAAGTTATTCTAAATCTCATGGAGGACAGTGAGGGGATTCAAGACAGCCAGCACAGCTTCTCCAAGGGCAAGTTCTGCCTGACCAACCTGCGATGGGGTGACCGCATCAGAGGACGCGGGAAAAGAAATGGGTGTCATCTCTCTGGATTTCTGCAAAGCCTTTGACACAGTCCCACACAACACCCTTCTTTCTATGTTGGAGGGATATGGATTTGATGGGTGGGCCATTTGGTGGATAAGGAATTGGTTGGATGGTCACATTCAGAGAGTGGTGATCAACAGCTGCAGAAAAGGACTTGGGGGTGCTGGTTGATGAGCTCAGCATAAACCAGCAACGTGAGCTCGCGGCCCAGAAGGCCAAGAGTGTCCTGGGCTGCATCCGAAGCAGCGCGACCGGCAGGGAGAGGGAGGGGATTCTGCCCCTCTGCTCCACTCTCGTGAGGCCCCACCTGGAGTCCCATATCCGGTTCTGGAATACCCAGTATAAGAAGGATATGGAACTGTTGAAACAGGTCCGGAGGAGGCCACGAAGATGATCAGAGGGCTGGAGCACCTCTGCTGCAGGGACAGGCTGAGAGAGCTGGCGTTAGAGCAGCCTCTCAGTACTGAAAGGGGTTGCAGGAAAGCCAGGGAGGGGCTCTTGATCAGGGAGTGCAGGGACAGGATGAGTGGTAATGTTTCTAAAGTGAAAGAGGGGAGATTCAGATGAGATGGCAGGAAGAAATTTTTCACAATGACTGTGGGGAAGCCCTGGCCCAGGTTGCCCAGGAAACTGGTGGCTGTACCATCCCTGGAGGTGTTCAAGACCACTTTGGACGGGAGTTTGAGCCCCCTAATCCAGTGGAAGTTGTTACTGTCCAAGGCAGAGGGTTGGAACTGGATGGGCTTTAAGGTCCCTTCTGACCCAAACTGTTCTATGATTCTATGCTTCTCTATATTAAAGGAAGCAAAAGGGAAATGTTACAGATAACATGCCATTTTTTTTTTTTTTGTGGTTGTGTCTCTTTTCCTTTTTTCCTTTTTCATATGTAACTGCATTATCTTTGAAGCAAACACTGAACTCTGCTTAATTTCATCCTGTCTTTAACATATAAAGATCAAGGTTTCATTTTTGCTTGGAGTTAATATAATAATATTTATTTGGACTTTGTGACTGAATAGGAAGAGAGAGGTTATCTGTGCACATGCATTTGGTTGAAAGTGGATGCTTTTTCTCATGGAAAGCAGCCTGAATATTCAATCATTAATTTGCAAAACAAACAACCCAAAAGAACTTGGCTTGCACCCTCCATATGTATCTAACGGGATTTAGTCAGAATTAACTGCGTGTACAGGCATGGCACATGACACTTGGATGAAGTTTCCATTTGGCTGAAGATTTTTCACTTTGAACCAGCATCCAGTGTGCAGGGAAGGTTCCCGGTGCCACAGGGGTGCGGTGATGCTGAGGAACAAGACTCTCTGACAGTCCTTTGTTGCTAACACGCTGCACCCAGCATGACTCCTCGAGGATCTCAGTAGAGCACTGCTGAGATCTGCCCTCCTGCTCTGCTCTAATCCTCCTCAGTAAGGTTTTTATTGAGAGCAGGTGCCTGTTGAAGAGCAAGATGACCAACTCACTGCAGATGAGAAAAGCCACTAAAAGCAACAAACATCTTTGGAAACGGGTCCTAGCAGTATCTCCAGAAATAGGGATTCCATTACCACTTATTTGCAATCCCAGTAATGTTTGGGATAGGTTTGAGTGGAGCATACCATGAGCATTAGCACGCCATGAATGCTAGGAGATATATGAGTAAGGTTTTAAATCCATGTTAATTTGAAATGGGTGAATCAGTTATTTGGACCACTTTTCTTTCCTGTAGCTAATGCCACACGATCAGTTTTCAAATTGAAAGAAACTCTCCAGCATCCCCTAAGTCCCCCTTGAAACACAAGTAATGAAACTTCCTACCTGTCTCAATTAAGCCTTCCAAGACACCCATCATTCTAGCAATTAAGCAATTCCTTGTTTCTCAAACTGTACCAGCCACTGCCAAATAAAATACAACCATTTAATCATGTTAAATTAGAGCTATAATAATATTAGTCATTGCTTAATAGCCTTTTTTAAGCCACCAGAGAAGTAAAGTCTTGCCAAGAAGACTGTTACCCTTACATAGTATAAATCAATAAATCATAATTTTGCTGTGTACCTTGACTTCTTCTCTACCACAGTGTGGAAAACAAACAGCAGGAATTCAGAGACTGGTTAAGTAATTTAAAACAATTTGTAAAGTATAATTCAAGGGACTGGTTAGGCTTATTAATGAATAAATCATTTATAACCTCAATTGTATTCAAATGCACTCAAATTTAGTAAAATATGAGTGGAGAAATTTGATACTGTTGTTGCTACCATCAGGGCTGTAAAAGACTATATTTTTTTGACTGTTTCTGTTAATGTTTGAACTTAAATTGGTGAACACATGCTAGGACGTAATTAATCAGTTGCAATGATTCCACCAAAGCTAGATGTGTCATAAATCATGGCTAGCCAGAAAATTTCCATTTTTAGCCACTAATTACTGATATTTTCATCAATATTCCCAAACTGATATTTCTGAAGCCACTGTAGACACAATTAAGAGGTTTTTTCCTCTTTTTCTTTTTGCTCTAAATTATCTGCTTTCTGGCAGTGTTTCTTCATTGCTTTATCTTAGTTTTATTGACTCAGTGGTGGGAAACTACCAGCCCTAAAGCTGCATCTATGGTGTGCATATTTAGTAGAGGGCAGGGCACATTCTCTGGAATAACAGTCCTGGTTGGGTTAGGAAGGATTTAGACAGGACTGGGATTTAGAAGGAATTTTTATGTGACACTCAAAACACGGATTGAACTGTTTGGGCTTCCTCTTCCTCCCCTGGAACGACTTCAGTGCTGTTTCTTTGAAGGTGCTCAAAAGTGGTCCCCGGGATAACTCAGGAGCTTGACGCACGTGGGATGTCAAAAAAATAAAAAGGACTTCCAAATCACAGAATAATTTAGTTTGGAAAAAAAACTTTAAGATTATCGACTCCAACTGTAAACCTCACACTGCCAAGTCCACCACTGAACCATGTCCCTCAGCACCACATCTACACACCATTTAAATCCCTCCAGGGATGCTGACTCCATCATTTTCCTGAGACTCTTCTTCCAATGATGTTTGGTTTAAACCTCCCCTGGCACACCTTGAGGCCATTCCCTCTCATCCTATCACTTGTTAATTCAGAGAAAAGACCAGCACCCACTTTAAACAACCTCTTTTCAGGGAGCTGTAGAGAGCCATAAGGTTCAGCCTGCTTTTCTCCAGAATAAACATCCCCAGGTGCCTCAGCTGTTCCCATAACCCCTGGGCTCCAGACCCTTCCCCAGCTCCGTTCCCCTTCTCTGGATGTTCTTCAGCCCCTCAATGTCCTTCTTGTAGTGAGGGGCCCAAAAACTGAGCACAGGATTTGAGGTGTGGCCTCACCAGTGACGAGTACAGGGAATCAATCATCTAAAAATGTTAAATATCTTAATTAATATGCAAGCTAAACCTTGAATGATAAGGAGTCACCTTGAATACTGTGTACAGTTCTGGGCCCCCCAATTTGGGAAGGATGTTAGGATACTGGAATGTGTTCAGAGGAGGGCAACGAAGATGGTGAAGGGGCTGGAGCACAAGCCCTATGAGGAACGACTGAGGGAGCTGGGGCTGTTTAGTCTGAAGAAGAGGAGGCTCAGGGGAGACCTCATTGCTCTCTACAACTCCCTAAAAGGAGGTTGTAGTGGGGCAGGGGTTGGTCTCTTCTCTCAGGTGACCAGTGACAGAACCAGAGGGCATGGACTTAAGCTTCATCAGGGAAAGTTTAGACTTGATGTGAGGAAAAAATTCTTCACTGACAGGGTGATTGGTCATTGGAATGGGCTGCCCAGGGAGGGGGTGGAGTCACCTACCCTGGAGGTGTTTAAAGGGAGACTGGATGAGGCACGGAGTGCCATGGGTTAGATGATGGGGTGGTGTTAGTGTTGGTGTTGGTGTTGGGTTATAGGTTGGACTTGATGATCTCAGAGGTCCCTTCCAACCTTGTGATACTGTGATACTGTGGGTCTGATTATCCAGGGCTGGCAACCAGGTGAAGTGTCTCCCACCCTTGAAAATCGTTCTTGAGTAAGACCCTAATCATAAGCAAGGAATGAACAAGTCAGTCTGAGCCTTGGGCGTGTGTGAAGGAGTATCAGCATTTACCAACTGCAGCAGAAAACGTGATGTGGTGACCCAGATGTGGCTGGACTGTGCGTAAACACCACAGCTGGTGCTGCACAAAGACTGGCATTCCAGCCCCGGGAAACTCCAATTGGAGAGTGAAGCACTTAAAGGAGGAAGTGCGTAAAAGAAAATTATAAATACTTTCCAGGAATGCTTATATTGTTTAGACGTCTCAAGGAAACAAAACAAAGCAAATGCAAACTGCAGGGAAGAATAACAACAATATTTCTGGAAAAAAAAAATTGTTTCACAGCATTGTTTATTGAGTGCTTCCTGACTGATCTAATTATCAACATGATAAGCAGCATTTAGATATAAGAAAATAAGGATTAAATCCTTGCTAAAGGAAGAAAAGCTCTGATCTTCTCTGAAGAAACAGTCTGAGGGGAAATTGATTGGCTGGATTATTACTACTTAAAGCCAATTTTATTAATATTTATAGAGTTTAGTGAACATTTGTATTCTTTGCTTTTTCCTGATGGTTCACTGGGTGAAGACAAGCTTATATCTTTCATTATTGTTTACTGAGTCACTGTTCATTTTCCCAGTAGTAGCAGCAGGATATGTTCTACTTCTCCAGTAATAATTTCTTTCTCTAATACATGCAGTCCCTTTTAGAAAAACATTTGTGGAGGGGGAAGGGGAGCTTTCAGTTTCATGTTAACAGCTCAAACAGTTCCATCAACCCTTGCTAATCTTATCAAAACATCCAGAAACAACACCTATCTATAAATCCTTAGTTAGACCTTACCTGACTTTAGTGTCAAAGAAGGTGTCTGCCAGCAGAGTTTCCATCTGTTTTTCACAGAGGGACTAGAAATGCCATCAGCTGAAGCAATGAAAATAGAGATGCTGTTGCAGCTACAGGTTCATCATTGCATTTTGAAGCGCAGAAGGCTGGAGCCTAAGAAAACTCAAGCCATGCAATAAAGCTCTCGACCCATATGCACACAGGAGAGAGCAAAAATACAGTTTACCTAAGCAGTTTCAAAAATAGGGTTCGTGCAAACTACCTGCTTGGCAAACGCCACTGAAGTGTGGGTGTTCAACAGGAAACTTTCCTAGACATCCAAGGGAAAACCAGGCACTGGTCTTCATCCCAGCTGCCTCCCTGCAGCTTCACCACAGGTACCTGAGTGAGCAAAGAGGCGAGATCATTTGGGAAAACTCCTAATCTAGCTGTGTCCTTGCAGGGGAATGTCTGTGGAAATCTCTTAGTTAATATCCGTGCTGGTCAGTGAAAGCTTCAAGGGTGAAACGACCCAGCAGTGCGGCCACAGGATGCTGCACAGCTTCACAATGCCTCTGCCACAAACCCCTTGGAGAAGCAGAGAGTGAAGCTCCTGCACGTTTAAGCATCTTCGTAGACTTCAAAATGTGCATCTATAGGTGGGCATACACTAAAAATACTTGACTCTAACCCATGCTCCTTGACATTAGCAAATAATTTTAAATGCTTTAACTAAAATTTAAAGTTTCAGAGCAAGGAGGAGATCTCTTCCTGCCTATGGAGACAGAAGGAAGGCTGTCTCTGAAGGGTTGAAGATACCCTCTGCAGCTCCATCCCATCTTTTTTTTGTTACTGTTGTGTTTTTGGAATTTAGCAGCATTCTGCTTTGGGAATTTGCAGTAAATAGGACATGTCAGTGTATTTATGTAACAAAGCAGCTGTTGGAGGTCTATAGCCTGAAGAAGAGTTTTTGCAAACTAGAAAGTAGTAAAATGTGAGTCTGAAGCACAATATTCACAAAAAAATATGAAACTTAAAAAGGCATATGTAGCTTGTTTTCATCCTCATTGGGAAGAGATCACACTGATTCAGAATTTTTTATTTTGTTTATGAAATAAAAAACTTTCCTCATTTTTCCATCGTCAGATTGGACAGGAAAAAAAAATAGGATTTTTTTAAAAAAAAAGAAAAAACCTTATTTGAAGTGAATAAACTTGTTGTTTTCTTCAAGTACAAGGCTTCTTTATTTTTACATTAAAAAAAATTGTCAGTTGCTTTATACTTTTGGTGACTTCCTCAGATGCACCTGTGGGAAAGAATGTCTTCTCACTGCTGAAGGTTCCATGTAGGAAATTAAATTTAATTTTCCTAGAGCTAGAAATGGAAATGTGGCTGTTGTTTTGGACCTTGAGATATCTCTGATTTCTGTACTGGAGAAAGGTATCTGCAGAACACAGCTAGGCTTAATGAATAGGTTAAAAACGAAGTTCTAAGCAAGTTGAAAATTTAGCTAATAAAAAAATGTTGCTTCTTACAATTTAACCTGCTATGATGAGTATCATTTAGAAATTTTTGGTTGTTAAGCCATGTAGAGGGTTTGATATGAAAGAAAGGTGACAGAAGGATTGTGCTTTCACTTGGGTATGATTTTTTGATTATTGCTTTCGCTTTTACAGAGAAAATTCATTTGAGGATCCTTTGCTTGCCTTTTCTCCTGCACTGTCCCACACTTATGTTTACAAAAACATATTAAAATGATAGTGTTCTCCTTAGTGTTACAATGGGAGCCTATGGTGGGATTTAACCATAAGAAATTCCTTCTTAGAGTCTGAAAGCTGCATAGAAAAGACTCATGGCTCCAGTTGTAATAGAGTAGACGTACACACGTCTTTCAGTTTTAGAGTAACTCATTTTTTAATGAATGGTTTTATACACACTCTGGTGTGTTTATATGTGTGTGTATATATATGTTTTGACACTTATTCTCAGCTTTGGCAAATATGTTGGGGACACACTGCTCACTCATTCATCCTATGCTGTATGTTTTGTGTGTGTGTTTTTAAAGGAAAAAACATATTAGCTTTAAAAAATAAGTTAGGCAGTAGGGATAACATTTGTACTCCAGCTGAAATATCAGCGTGTAGGTTTTTTAAATTTTTTTTGAAGGAATAATAGTTATTAAGAAATCTTCCAAGAAGTGTTTTTGTGATCAGAAAATTAAATAAGCTGTTCATGAGTCAGTGTATCTTTCATTCTTTTCACATCTTATACTTGTGTTGGACAGTGAATTTGTAAGGCTGGTTCAGATGCATTGTTAATATACGTACATCTAGTAACAAATCCTGAGGCAGCAGGACAACATTTATTGTGGTGTGGACTTTACAGATGACTGACTAAAGAGATGTGCAAGATTTCAGGGTCGAAACTGAGAGAGCAGAACAGTTTTGCTAATGACTTAAATAGGAGCAAAGTCTTACTTGAATGTGGTTAGACCAGAATTACAGACAAATTTCACACTAGATCTTGACAAATGATAGAAATTTTGATTCATTAGTCTTTAAATAGCTGAAAAGGACCTTAATTTTGCTACTACATGCACAGAGCACATTTGTTGTTTGTCTTCAGACTACTACACATTATTATTTTCTAAAACTGAAAGGATTATTATTTAAAAAAACAAATAACGTGCCGATATCAGAGTGTTTATAATTTGAAAAGTAATTAATGTTTTATTTAACAGTTACACTCCCACGAAAGACAAGTCAAAGGGTTGATGAGTAATCCTTACATTAAACCTGTTTGCCCTTGGTGAGCGCATACGAATAAAGCCCACTTACGTAGACAGAAAGCTCAGTTAATGAACAACTTCCAGCCAAGTGGACCTCTGTCCACACTGGCTCTTGGGCCACCAAGCACTTCAACCATCTTTGTCCTACAACAGGAAAACTGCTTCTTCTGGAAGTAAAATTTACCACCTAACAACTGGATGAGGCTTTGAGAAAACAGATCCAGTGGGAGGTGTCCCTGTCAGGGGGGTTGGAGCTGAATGATCTTTAAGGTCCTTTCCAACCCAAACCATTCTATGACTCTATGATTTAATAGATTATTACTGAATATGTTGTTTTATTTTCTCAGATCAGACTCTTGCTCAGTTTTGTACGTGTGTACAAAGACAAATCCAAAGTGACAGAAGGAGTTTCAGTTCATGCCATAAGTGTATACTGCATGAATTGTGAAGTTTATCGGGATCTGGTGTCCCAGGGCATTCAGCACTTGTACAGCTGAAGGGCTGTAACTGCCTGGGGTACCATGGGAGAGCAAGAAGAGGAGGTAACTTACCTCTCTTAGGTTACATGAACAAAATCTGTAATGGAGTTCATGGGAAAGGGTGGAAAAAGAGTTTGGAAATATCACAGTATCACAGTATCACAAGGTTGGAAAGGACCTCCGAGATTGTGGAGTCCAACCTATAACCCAACACTAACACCAACACTAACACCAACCCATCATCTAAACCATGGCACTCAGTGCCTCATCCAGTCTCCCCTTAAACACCTCCAGGGTCGGTGACTCCACCCCCTCCCTGGGCAGCCCATTCCAATGGCCAATCACCCTTTATAGAGTATCTGAAATGAATATGAAACTAGACTGATAAGGCAGTACTGTTATTAGGAAATGGCTTTGGTGGTGAAAGGAATTTATAATAGGTGAGCCCACCACTGAAAAGAACTGGGAAAATTCAGAGCTCACAGGCAGCCTCAGAAGTTGAACAAAACCAGAAGATGACGTTTGTTTTGGAAATGCTCCGTCAGCTATTTTGGTCTTCCCCATGCGGCCCTGCAATGATAGAAGTAGTACTGGATTTGCACTATGTAGTGCATAGAATCACAGAATCATGGAGTAGTTTGGGTTACAGACTCTTCAGTTTCACACACACATCTGACCATAGGCAGGGACACCTCCCACTGGATCAGGGGGCTCAAAGCCCCATCCAACCTGGCCTTGAACACCTCCAGGGATGGGGCAGCCACCACTGCCCTGGGCAACCTGGGCCTCCCACCTTCACAGGGAAGTATTTCTTCCTAAGATCTCACCTAAAACTCCCCTCTTTCAGCATAAAACTATTCACCCTTGCCCTATCTCTGCACTACCTAATAAAGAGCCTCTCCCCAGATTTCCTGCAGGCTCTCTTCAGGTACTGGGAGGCTGCTCTAAGGTCTGCCTGCAGCCTTCTCTTCTCCAGGCTGAACAACCTCAGCAGCTCTCTCAGCCTGTTCTCGTACCAGTGGTGCTCCAGCCCTCGGGTCATCTTTGTGGTCTCCTCTGGACTTGCTCTAATATCTCTATGTCCCTCCTGTGCTGAGGACTCCAGAACGGAATGCAGGGCTCCAGTTAGGGTCTCACTAGAACAGAGCAGAGGGGAAAAATCCCCTCCCTCCCCTGCTGGTCCCCCTGCTTTGGATGCAGCCCAGGACACCATTGGTTTCTGGGCTGGGATGCACATTTACAGATCATGTTCTACCTCTCATCCACCAGCACTACAAGTTATTCTCTCCAGATCTGCCCTCAATCCATTCTCTGCCCAGTCTGTAATACTGCCTGGGACTGCCATGTCGTAGAATGCTTTTGGCTGGAAATGACCTTTACTGGTCATCCAGTCCACCCTGTCTGCAGGATCAGGGACATGTATGACTACATCAGGTTGCTCAGAGCCCCGTCCAACCTGACCCTGAATGTTTCCAGGGATGCTGTCTCTACTGGCTGGAGAGTAGTCAGGTAGAAAGGGACCTGGGGGTGCTGGTGGCCAGGAAGCTCACCATGAGCCAGCAGTGTGCCCAGGTGGCCAAGAAGGCCAATGGCATCCTGGCCTGCATCAGGAATAGTGTGGCCAGCAGGACCAGAGAAGTTATCGTCCCCTGTCCTCGGCACTGGTCAGGCCTCACCTTGAATATTGTGTCCAGTTCTGGCCCCCCCAGTTTGGGAAAGATGTCAGGATGCTGGAGAGTGTCCAGAGGAGGGCAACGAAGATGGGGAAGGGGCTGGAGCACAAGCCCTACGAGGAGAGACTGAGGGAGTTGGGGCTGTTTAGTCTGGAGAAGAGGAGGCTCAGGGGAGACCTCATTGCTCTCTACAACTCCCTAAAAGGAGGTTGTAGTCGGGCAGGGATTGGTCTCTTCTCTCAGGTGACCAGGGACAGAACTAGAGGGCATGGACTCAAGCTTCATCAGGGAAAGTTTAGACTTGATGTGAGGAAAAAGTTCTTCACTGAAAAGGTGATTGGTCATTGGAATGGGCTGCCCAGGGAGGGGGTGGAGTCACCGACCCTGGAGGGGTTTAAGGGGAGACTGGATGAGGCACTGAGTGCCATGGTTTAGATGATGGTTGGTGTTAGTGTTGGGTTATAAGTTGGACTTGATGATCTTGGAGGTCCTTTCCAGCCTTATGATACTGTGATACTGTGATACTGTGATACTGTCACCCTGGGGAACCTCTGGCAGTGTTTCACCATCTTCATTGCAAAAAACTTCTTCCTCATATCCAGTCTAAATCTCCCTCCCCCTAGCTGAAAATCTTGAAGGTCTGTCCAATGCAACACTCTTAGCAGCAGTGGCTACCAAACCGTTTCACGTGCAATCTGGAAGGATTTCCAGGGTGCTCAGTGATCTGTAGACAATCAGTAGCATTCAGTGTTGCATGGATATCTCTTGGCATCTGGAGGTGTCTGCTCTGTGGTAATGCAGTCGTAATGTCATGCAAGAGTGCCTTAAGTATGCTAAGATTCCTTGCCAAGCCATTAGCTCTGTTCCAAGGTCCTGTTAAGAGCTGGTGGCTGTGCCCTTGGCTGCAGTATGAACCCTTGCACTGTCTGTCTTTCTCGTTCAGCAGGGAAGGCTGAATCTCAACGAATTTGGCCTCTGCTTGGGAAGAGCTCATCATGTCTGAATCTGAATGCCTCCTACTGACCCTTTCCTCCTTCTTGGACTCCAAGGGTTGGTCAGTGATGGCATAATATTATTTTTTTGGCTGTCATCCTCGATGTTTATCATCCTGGTGAAGGATCTGAGCCTTTGCATTTATCAGCATCAGCCTTAGAGGTGTAGCTGAAATCACTTGACTGAAGCATGTACTTTTCCCTGGGCCAAATGTAAATATAACTGGGTTTATATCCTGCCCAAAATCTGCGTTCCAGGAATGCAGGGATCTTCTGAGGCAGCCTCTTCCTGCCTCCTGCAGTGAGGTTTCCATGAAAATCAGCTCATCTCTGACCTGATCCAACAGAAGAGAGATGGCCAATGAGGGATTCAGCTCTTCCTGCTCTTTGAAGCATCTACACTGCTCTGGTTCCAGGGGTTGATTCCTAATGCAATTAGAACTCTGCAAGCCACTCGGTGTTGTAGAATCATAGAATTGTCTAGATGGAAAAGACCTCTGAGATCATCGAGTCCACCTGTACCTGTCCCCTCACCAAACCATGTCCCTCATAAACTTATTTACCTGCCTTTTAAACACCTCCAGGGATGGGGAGTCAACCCTCTCCCTGGGCAGCCTCTGCCAATGTCTGACCACCCTTTCAGTATAGAATTTTTTCCTGATGTCCAGTCTGAACCTGCCCTCGTGCAACTTGAGACCATTTCCTCTCATCCTGTCATTGACACTTGGGAGCAGAGCTCAGCACCCACCTCACCACAACCTCCTTTCAGGCAGTTGTAGACAGTGATGAGGTCTCCCCTCATCCTCCTCTTCTCCAGGCTAAACAACCCCAGTTCCCTCAGCCTTTCCTCATAGGACTTGTTCTCCAGCCCCTTCCCCAGCCTCGTCGCCCTTCTCTGGACGCGCTGCAGCCCCTCAAGGTCCTTCTTGGAGTGAGGGGCCCAGAACTAGAGATTCAACTTGTGTAGGATTAGGTGAATCAGAACATGAATCTGCAAGAACATGGGCTTAGGCTTCAGAGGACATGAAGTTTTGCAGAAGGCTGTGTCTGGTAGCATGCTGCTGTGCCTGACTGTTGGCAGGGTGGGAATCAAAGACGAAACAGCAGCAAAGTGGTTTCCTCTGAGGCAAAGCTGGGTCATCCGTGTGAAAAATTCAGAAGCAGGTTGGCGAACGCTGTGGTATCTGACTACATTTTTAATTGCACCTCTCAAGAGACAGGGAACTGGTGGGTTCATAGGCCACACTTTGAGGCTGGGAGTTTGATTTTGTGGGCAGAGTCAACACTTTTCTTTGGTAAGGAGGAGGGGAGATGGGGAAATCCCTTAGGTGGTATTCACCCATTACATTTTTTTTGGTGATGCTGTTCTTAAAGCCTGAGAAAAGTATTGGTTTTGTGAGGTTGTCAAATAGTGTGAATTTCTTGAAATAGTCATTACCTTTCTGCTTCCCAGTGATGTCCAATGGCACAACTGCTCTCTTGTGTCTTTGCATCACTTGCCTACGCCTAGTTGATTTCTATTGTGATATAGAAAACATATATAAAGCCTTCATAAGACTATAGAACAAGTTTCTGTATTTAAATATCTACTGCAATGCTGGCTTCCACTGTGCTGTAGGGAGGAGGAAGTTAGCAGGCAAAGTGCTTGTTCACAAGCCCCATCTTTGGGGCCTTTTGTTTGTGTTCAGAAAAGCTTTCAGCCCCGTTCCTTAGCAGATTGCAATGCTGACTCACTCATAGCTCTTGTCTCCACACCAGCATCAGCCTGATGCTTCAGCCAAAAAAACAGCCAGTTCTTCCTCCATATCCCTTTTATGGGTATCAATGTCAAAACAAAACTTATTTTCTATTCAAAGACAGGACTTTATATCCTTCTGCATCTTCCCATATTCTCCACATTTTTCTTCCTAATGAGGAAGATTTCCTTTCGTAAATTCTACCCCAGAACAGCCTCTAGTGTTGTGGGTAGACACTACTATGATGGAGATCAGCACAGATCAAGGCTTGCAGAATTCTCTCATGAATATGGATTTCAAATTGATAGATGAACTTTTAGACAAAATTATCCTATTAATTTTCACCCCAAATAGGACTGTGCCACAGTATCACAAAATACCATAAGGACACAGGGTTAATTAATTGATATCAGTTCCTATATCAGTCTAGAACCTGATAAACAGGTTTATATTTTATTTAGGGATGGATTTTACTATTGAATCCCACACTTTCACAGAAATGGTGTATGAAAATCCAACTTTCAGACTTGCTCTTTTGTAGTCAACTTTTCTGAAACAAGCCTCAAAAAGTCAATTTTTAAAATTTTTAAGAATAAACAAGACTAAAAGGCAACAATTTTATTTCAGAAACACAAAACAGCAGGAGTAAATTTTATTCTCAGTTATTATGGTGTTCTGCTGAAATAACAGTGAAGTTGTGTTGCATTTTTCCCAGCTTGGAGAGTAAAATCTGTCCCCAGGAGCTTGGAAAATGCTTACTTTTTCCAAACTGTTAAAATTGTCAGTATGGGTTTTTGTTTTGGTTTGGTTTTGAGACTAGGAGAGGTGATAGAGGAATAAAATAATGGATTAATCTAGAAAGGCCCATAGAAAATATGCACTGACAAAACGTGTTCGGCTATTATTTAAATAGTTTAAATAGATGTTAACTCTTGTCTTAATCAACAATATGAAATTATTATAAACAATAAAACATTCTTGTAAGTGTCTGCCAACCCTCCATCTTGGCCAGTGCATTTTATTTGTAGCTTACAACATGAACCTATTTATTTTTCAAAATGCCTAATACCCTCTCTCCTCTGGCATTTGCTGAGCATGGGAGAGTCACTCTCTGACCTATCCTTAGCCCAGCTGAACTAGAAAGGTTATTAACCTCTTAGCTTGATCTCCAAGGTGGCAGCCTGCTGAATACCTCAAGGATTTGAGTTTGCTCTGCATAGATAAAGTTATATAAGGCAATTTTAGCACTTTTCTTAATTTGACTGTCCAAATTATTTTGATAGAAATGAAAAAGATGGAAAACCCGCGGAAAGCTTGGAAATCTGTGGAGGGGCTCCTGATCAGAGAGTGCAAGGGTAGGATGAGAGGGAAAGTTTTTAAGCTGAAACAGGGGAGATTTATATTAGATATTAGGGAAAAATATTTTGCTGTGAGGGTGGGGAGGCCCTGGCCCAGGTTGCCCAGAGACTCGGTGGCTGCCCCATCCCTGGAGGTGTTCAAGGCCAGGTTGGATGGGGCTTTGAGCAGCCTGGGCCAGTGGGAGATGTCCCTGCCCATGGCAGGGAGGGCTTGGAACTGGATGGCTTTGAGGTCCTTTCCAACCCAAACCATTTTATGATTCTATGTTTCTGTGAAACAGCGACCTTACCACGTGGTGCCACTCCACACAAAATATCTTTTATTACTTTCTGTTGTGGGCCATAATATTTTCTGTCCCTAATTCGCTCTGAATATTACAGAGATAGATACAATATTTTAGAAATGAGCAAGACGATACAGAAATTTAAGGAAGAAAAGGATTTTTTTTCCTTTACTAAAACTCAGGAATCAAAATTTGAATGCCATGTTAATCTTAGATTTTATGTAGCGTTTACAGCGGAAGCCTGAATGTAGGGGGAGTGATATGTTTACCTGCAGTATTTGATAAATTTATGTTCAAGCCTTTCCCATATATGTTCTAAAACTCTTCAGTTCTGGCATTTTTTAAAGAAGATAATCAATAGAAGGTATTCCAAAATTTCTGCTGCCAACTTTATTGTAATACTTGCCCAGAGATAGTCAATCAGGCTTTAAGATGGAATTCACAAAGAGCTGAAGTGCACCAGTTTGTTCTGAAGCCTGAAAAGTCAGACACCCAAGTATCACCACTTAATGAGGAGCACTGCTACTAAATATAAACAGGAAGAGAACAAATTTTTCTCTCTCTCTTTTTGATGTACAATGGAAAAGAATATTTTTTCAAGTAAGAGATCTTCTTTCCCTGTGATCTTTATGGTAGATATAGAAAACTATTTTATCCAGTGCTTGAATTATTCAACCATGTGTAAGTGTTCATATTATTTTCAGGTTGTAAAACACCTCAGCTATTGCCAAGTTATCAAGATGCAACCAAAATCCTGGAACATTCATCTGAAATTTAAAACCAACATTTATATAGCTTTTAATGGTCAGGGACTTAAATTTTTCTCATAAATAGCAAATTATTTGCAAGTAAAAAGATAATTTTCCCTTTAGCACTTGTTTTATTGCCAGCGTCTTGATAGCTGGGACTTGGCAAACGATCTCTGTCTTATCTCCTCTTGGAGGATTAAAATATCTTCAGCTCACCATGAAGCTAACAGGGGTTGTGAGGTTTCTGTACCTTGGCAAAGATCAGGTCACCGGTGTTTTGTAACTAGACTTTGCTGGCTTTGAATAACAAAGCTTAACAAGAAAAATCAATATATTAAAGAGTAAATCTACAAATGCTTTGCAATTATGCAACGTTAAGCAAACTTCAGTCAAACATGCAAGTGTGGTATTCAAATTTCCATTGGTCACTTAGAGTGGAAAAACTGACTTGATTGTCAATTAATGGGATGGGACATTCAGCTTATTTAACCAAGAAACCACAGTGCAGCATTTGGCTCTTTAGTTAAAACAAATGCCTCATTACAAAGGTACTTTGATATTTCTTGTGTTTATGTAAGATCAGTCATCATTCAGGTATTGGAGAGCTATAAAATTAAATACATCTGGACTTTACCAAAAACAGGTCTTATCCCTTGTCTTCAAGGTTTCATCATTATTGGCCTGTACAGCACGGAAGGTTGATGATGAGCTAATACCTTCCTAAACTCTCTATTCAAGAAAAACAGAAGAAAACACTGAACATCTCGCTGCTGCTTCAGCCCATCAGCTTCCTTTCTCTTTCTGCTCAGATGAATTATTTGCTGTTTCCCCAGCTGAGTCAAAATAGCTGCTTTTGCCTTTGCACTGTGGTTATGCTGCCAGCGTTTGGGGAGCGAGTGTTGGCATGTACCTCGTGCAAGAAGGGCTCAAAGATCAGTGCTGTTTGATCTGCAGCAAAGTCTTTATATTTTAGGGGGTCTGTTCAGAATTTTCTCAGGTTAGGGTCACTGTTTTACACCCACAAATGTTTTGTGTAGAAGAGCATGAGTGCAAGAAAACGCAGGCTCGAAAATGTAATCCTAGATAGTTCTGTCCCTATGCTCTGCACCAGAAAAATGGTGACTGAGGGTGACTTCAGATTGAACAGCTTTTGTTTTCAAAAAGCTGCTAGGCACTAATTCATTATGGATTCATAGAACTGAACAATCATAGAATATCTCAAGTTAGAAGGGACCCGTAAGGATCATCGAGTCCAAGTCCCTCCTCCTTGCAGGGGCATAGTTGTACATAAATTTACATAGCCTCTAAAGAATTCATTTTGCTTTTAAATATTATTGAATGATCTTAAACAATCTTAAATCATTTTAAATAATATTGAATCATAATTAGTTCTACTTATTCTGATAGGTTCTTCTCCCTGTCACAGTGTGCCATGGCTGTTCTTAATTAGTTTTTTGTTGCTTATTACTGCTCTATAAAGGCCCAATTCTTGCACCAGCTAGCATCAGGCTAGGCTAGTACCATCCTCGAGGCACTGATGGGTGGAAGATATAAAATAGATGCTTTTCCAGACATAGCTAGGACCTGCTTTGTGGTCTCCTCTTTTTGTCTCTACTGCTAGATAAAGAACAGCTCAGGCAGGAGACGGTGTGTGTTTCTCTGAGGCCAGATGTATTTACTTCGAATGTGAGGGATCAGGAGAAAAAACAGTGATCTCATGGAATTTTATCAAGAAAGGTGACTAATGCTGTTGGAGTTTGCTGTGCCTGAGCCCATGCCCATGCCGTGGGCAAGAGCTGTTTGCTGCTCCTTATCTGGATGGAGGCACAAGAGTGTTACTGGACACTGCCCATAGATGAGAGACGTGAGAATTCCTTTGGATATCTGCAGTTTGTTTAACACCAAGTGCTCTCTGCACTGATACTCTCACTGAGGGGAAGCCTTCTCTGGGAGAAGTGTAATTTCTGGGTGAAGTGTCCCTTCCTCTCTGCACTGAGAGCTGATATCAGGCTGGGGAACAAGGGACCTCTTATCACCATAACCCCAACTGCAAACAGCCAGGTAGCACCTCGCTGCTCAGTTGGTGTGGCTGACACCATCTCCTAGACTGATAGGCCTCTTCCTTCACTTGTTTACAGATCATGAGCCCTGTTCCAGCCATTCACAGCCAGGAGTCTGCTTTTGGAAGAGTTAACGTGGCAGACATCCCCACAGAAGATGGTAAAACTAACAACTTTTGGTGAGTGAGCAGTGTACTTTTATCAAACCCCTGGATTTAACTGAGGAAGATACAATAAACATCTATTATGAACAAAATCAAAAGGTACAATTGCCTACCTGCACGTTCTGCCTTCATTTGGATTTGAAAAGGGACACCTGGAATCCTGGAAAGGATTTTGTGAGACTATGAAGTCAAGATCAAGCCTACAAGATGCTTGGCTATGACAGCTCAAGGATTCCTGGCTAATATGCATCTTTGAGTAGAGCACTGTCCCACCCTTGGAGGGGTAAAGGCAAGGATAGGTAATTATGGCATTTCTTCTTCATCAAAATCCTTTCCTCAAAAGAAGATGATGATTGTCTAATGCGGAACAAAGGTCAGGGCCAAATGAAACAGATTTTCCCTTAATTCTTAAATTCTCTCCAGTAAATTAAAAGGAAAGATATTTCAACTAAATCCATTTTGTGTATCAAAAAAAAAAAAAAAAAAAAACAGTATATTGCACTGCATTGGTTTTATTCTTTTCTTTTTGGTTTCCTTTTTTTAATCTGCATTACCAAATGAGTCAACACACCTAGCACCAAAAGATATTGGCTGATGCCTTCATATTACGCCTGAAATACAGAACAGACTTAATTGCCCATCTCCAGCAGGAGGATGTGCCAATTATCTGCCGAAAGGCTTACGTAGTTGAATGATTCCACATAATTTTGCTGACATCTTGTGAACAGGTGTTTGTGCAACAGCTCTTCAAAGGCAAATAAAATCAGGAAATATGATGAAATTACCTACTGTCCCTCAAAGGTGTTGATCTTTTCCTCTTTTACTTGTTTTAAAGGCTATGTGGTAATCCTACCTTCTAAGAGAGAGGCAAGTTCTGAGTGTAGCTGGTTTCTGCTTTCCCCACTTGACTTCCATCAAGCTTTGCGTGATCTCTCAGAGCACTTTGGAGAGGCCCTTATCTCCCCTTCTAGAGCAGTCAGGTTTATTTGATGTGTGGTGATGTGGTGCCTCCTTCCTTGTTTATCTCCTCTTCCTCCTAAGACACTTAGGTCCTGCTAGCAGCTGGATTGAGTTTACTACAGTTGGATCAGATTTGCCCAGCAAAGTTGGATCAGCATCATTTGAGTACACTGAATTCCTGATCAGTTATATGCACTGTTATTATACCAAGAACTGGTTTCCTTCTCAGCCAAAACATTTCTCTCAGTCTTGCAGAAATCGGGCTCCTCATCAATGTGGAAAGTCTGGGTAGGCTGAACTGATGTGAGAACATGGCTGGAAAATAGTCATTATAGTGGAGACAGACTGAACAGAGGAAAAAATGACTTGGAGAGTCGAAGATTTATTTCATTTGTTTGCGTTAGCAAGCTTCAGAAGAACAAGTCCTCCCTCATTTAAAAAAAAATGTTCACTTCTAACTGGTTCTAGCGAAATTAATTTTGGATTAAATTATCTTCTCAAGTCTGTGAGTGAAGGTGAGAGTTGGCACATTCCCATATGAAAAAGAACTCCAGTGTTTTCCCATTGAGTTCTTAATTAACTCCTTGCAGACATTGTTTAAGGAGGAATTTTGAATGAGGTGATATTGGGCAGAGAATGGGAGTCTTAACTGTTACCAAACAGCACCAGTTACCATAGACTCTCTCATGTAGGAAGTGGTCACCCTATTTAATTCCCATTCTTTCCCATGAGTAATTCAGCATGGACTCCAAACAGCAACAGAACTTGTAAAACTGCCTAATAAAACCTGCTTCTTGGGAATATCTGAGGAGTTGGCTCAATATCTTTCCCCCTGAGCAAACTTCTGAAAAGAGTAGACTGTGGAAAGAGATGTCATATTCTTGATATTTACCCTTTGATATGAACTGTATGGCCACAGGTGTCCAAAAGAAAGACAGATAATTCTGCCTAGCCAGGGTGTGTGAAGAATGTGAGTCAGATTTTCTTCATGGCTGTGGCAGTGGGCCTTGACTGTATGGTTACTGTTGGTGAGTGATATGTGAGAAATGGGTGGTTTTTACACAGACAAGGACTGGGCAAGGCAGCAAGCTCCAGCCTGAACCACTGGAGCGTGCAAAGCACTCACCAGCAGCCTTCTGTTGGAGGACAGAGCCCATCCTCAGATGGGAAAACTGACCAAGTGTGGCCCAAGTAAAACTGAAGGATCTTGAAACTCATGGCAACGTCGCTTGTGAAATCGATGGAGGACATCTTGATATCTCTGTATATCTCTGCTATTTGCAGCTACATTTGTAAACCTATGGAGGATGGAAGAATGATGGAAGGTTGGAAAAAAAAGGAAAAACCTGCTATGTGCCTTATTTAATCTT
This sequence comes from Tapera naevia, assembly GCA_033556795.1. Classification (NCBI taxonomy): domain Eukaryota; kingdom Metazoa; phylum Chordata; class Aves; order Cuculiformes; family Neomorphidae; genus Tapera; species Tapera naevia. The sequence goes on from JAUMJJ010000066.1 coordinate 350,726, forward strand.
TAAAAGGGGAGAAAAGGGATAAATAGCAAAATATCTCACAGCTTACTAGAAATTTCTGTAGAGATACTGGACAAATGCAGTAGAGTTTGTAAATATCTAAGAGAAAACAAGTATCTGAGAAACAGATTTGTCAAGAACATATAAAGTCTAACTGATTTAATTTCCACCTTTGAAAATAAGGAAGGCTTTCTTAACGGATAGAAACAGCAGATGTTGTGCATTCTGCTTTTAGCACAAAAGTGTTGTATTGTTTCAGTGGGGTGTTGTGGTTAGCTGTGTGTGCTGAGGGCTTGGAGCAATACTAGCTGGAAAACTACTCCCAGAATTCAGCAGCTTAAAATCAGTGAATATGACCTGTGTGTGGCACTCATCAATACTTACTGTTAATGACCGGATGGTGAAATCAGAGTAGAGCCTTTAAATTTAGAGGAAACGTTAAGCTGGAAGAGAATGAGAACGTGTAGACAGGCTTGGTGTTAATATGTCTTGACAAGCTGGTGAATACAAATAAACAAGGACAAGTGCAGGGAACCATCATCTTTTCAAACACCAAAGGAAAAACATCCGAGGAAGCAACACTTTTGTAAAAAAGGACCCAGGAATGACTGTGGTCCACAGGTTGCATGAGTCAATTCTGTGGGAAAGAAAGTAAGCACTTCTCTAGGAGTGAAATGGGAAGACAGCCTGTGAAATTATGGGGAACAACCTTTCTGATTCATTGTTCCGTGCTGCAAGGTTTCCCTGTCAGGACTGTATTTAGAATATCGTGCATGGAGGAAAAATAATTTGAAGGGAATAAAATAAATAGAAATCCAGTCAAAAGACTCCAGAGGAAAGATAAATGTCTTTTACATGTAACCAATCAAGAGAAAGTAAGCCTCCCCCTAATACTTAAAAAAAAAAAGTTGAAAAAGCCAAAACCAGTCTGTATTCCCATACAGATGAGAAATGCCTCACTGTGCAATGAGTTTAACTTGCAGAAAGGAAGTGTGGATTACTGTTTAAGGTTTTTCCTTAGGGATAAGGGAGTACTGTGCAAGAAACTTGTGAAGTGCTGCTGGCATGATGTAGTTGTGAAGAACAGGTTAGACAAATGTTCTTCAGGAATGACATATTATTGGTCCTATTTCAACCAGAAGGATAGAAGATCCCCTCATCAGATTTCTTCATATCTTCTCATTTGTGGAATTGACCAGTACTGAGGAAAATTCTAACAAGAAGTTCAAATTGACTTGTTAGCCTCAATGCAAGGATGCAGATTAGGACTGGGTCAGCTGGTAGAAACCTGAAAAGGGAGCCTTGATTTTAGGTAAAGTTGTGCTCTTTTAAACCTTTTCTGATGAAACAGGCAGTTTATCTCTTCGTGATTTCCATTACTGACCCCAGGTACCTAAGCAGAGGTGTGTAGTTGGTAGTCAAAACTCAACTTTTGGTCCTGTTTTGGCCCCTGCCATACAAAAAAAAGATGCAGACAGGCTGGAGAGATTCAAGAGAAGGGCCACTAAGGTGATCAGTGGACTGGGAAACCTTCCATATGAAGTAAGGCTGAGAAACCTGGTTTTGTTCAGCCTTGAGAGGAGAAGGCTGAGGAGAGACACTATCACCAGGTAGCACTACACAAAGGGTGTCTGTCAAGAGGAGTTCCATGGAAAAACCAAGGGGTGAGGGGTATAAGTTGCTCCTGGGGAGATTCCAAGTGGGTTCTAGAAGAGAATCTTTCCCCATGAGAAAAGTTAAACATTGGAATAATTCTCAGGGGAATGGTGGATTCCTCTCTACTGGACACTTCTAAGGCTCAGCTCGATGGGGACAATATTGGCATTCTGTGATTCTATGATTCTGCTGGATGTGCTGAGCTAATGTGCACAGCAGAACGAAATACTGTGATCTGAATGTCAAAGTACACACAACTGGGAACTGAGCACTGACAGAATGACAGGGGCAGCCTTTTGGGCAACAGCAGCCCCTTTTAAAAATAGCAGTGAGTGAGAAACAAATAGTCCTTAATTTATCATGGAATTGTTTACTTTAGATCAATCACCCATACACAGATAATTCAAGTACTTATTTCAGTATCTTGGTGGCAGGACATTTTTTTCAGTTTTTGAATTGCATCTCTTTGTTTTTCAGAGCACAAACAATGGGAATGGAAACTTGCTTAAGCTGCAATTATGAACACTGCTATTTTCTGCACTTTATTCATCTCCCTAATAATTCTGAATGTTTTCTGTCTCTGCAGATGAACAGATAAATGTGCACTACTTTCGTTGGAAAGCAACAGGATTTTGCTGTTTATGTCTGCATATATTGCTCTCAAGGTAATCTTTCCATAACAGTCTAATACGCAGCTTATCAGATTTTTCTTCATGTAAAGGGAGTATGGAAGTATGAAAATTAAAATTCTGCTGAAAAACCAACCACAGAGAATGCAAATAATGTCAGTGTAAAAGCTGACATTGCAAAGTTACTGCTTTCTTTCGGTGTTATACTTACTGCCCACAAGAAAAAAAAAAAGCAATTTTGACATTGATGTTCTTGTTAGCAGAAGTGGTCTGCACGTGCTTTCTGACAGAATTAAGGGTCACAACTGAGAACAAATATTAGCTTCTGAAATGCATTTAATGCAAAAATCTTGGCAGATAAAAGAAATCACTAGCAGTGAAACCAGGTAAAGACAAATCTTTATGTGCACGTGTGCTTCAAAAATAAAAACCCCACTCACATCAGTCAAGTAGACTAGATCTAAGGAACTCAAGAAAACCAGTACCCTTAGTAAAGTTACCTTTTATGACTCTGATTTCCAGCACTTCTGCCTTGGCCGAACAGTCAGAAGTGATTACAGAGAAACCTTCTTTCTGTAAGAAATCAGCAGAGGAAAGTTTTATAATAATAAAACATGGAATATTAATGTTCCTGTGTAGCATTTTTTAACACTTTGTGCATATGTGATTTAGTTTCTAATGCCATGGTATCAAGACAGTCAATAATACTGTGGATATATAAGTGCTGTGCTATGCATGCTAATATGACAATAGTTTTCAGGTAATTATAAAGCATAAAATATATTTTCTTATTATTAGACAAAATTTAAATCTGTTTCCACATTCTTCTATAAAGCTTTAGCACCTATAGTGTCCATCTGAAATTGCTGTGCTGTAGTCTGAGGGGAAAACAAAGCCCATCTAAGTTTGTCAAAATATATTATTTGGTGAGATCAGGTTTACTACATTGATCTTGTCTTCCTTTGTCATAAAATGATGAAAATACTTGCAAAGAAAAATTCGTAGGTTTGTAACTAAAAATCTGAAAGAATACCAACACATGTTATTCCCTGACTTGTGTTGATGTTTCTCAAACAGAAAGCTCTGGAAATAGTCTGGTGAAATTACTTTCCCCGTTCCTCACATCAATTTGATTCAGTGGAGTCACTGTATTTTTTAAAAGAAAATCACTTTAAGGACTAAGATTTTGTGTACAAAATCATTGTGATTTAGAGAAAACACAGTGCTTTTTCTTTGCTTTCCAGTATGCCTCTTCGCATGTAAACTTTAACACCTAAATTTACCACTTACAGAAGAATTTATAACAAAAATTTTATGGCATTGTTCTGTGATATCACTTTATTTCAGCAACAGATTTTTTTTCAACTTGAAATGCATATAAGCTGGAGTAGTTTACCAATAATGATTTAATGACATCACATTTTCTGCTGACCCAATCTCCTTATGTATAAATCTGCAGCATGGGGGCACCTGCCTTTCTTTCCCTGAAGTATCTGTGGATGTCAGCATTACAAATATACACAATCCTTCTTGCCTCCAGCTGGGCATGGCATTTTGATTTTTAAAGGTTAATTATGCACTTGGCAAGCAAATGTTCTGTTACTCATTTAAAATTTACTTTTCATTAGTGGATATGATTAGAATTAAAATGCATAACTTTTGCCTCTTCCCTTTGAACAGTCCCAGATCTACGGACATCTTTTCTCTGTCCCATCCCAGTACTCCACAGCACAGTCCTAAGCAAAGCATCAGTGTTAGAGCAGCCACTGAGTTGTATCAGGAGGGAGGAAGTGTCCACAGAACCTGCAAGGGGAGCTGCTGTTTTCTTGTGCTCTCTCAAAAAGATTAATTCACTGCTGTGAAATCAAAACGTGTTGAGAGACTGTTCCCAGGCAAACAGCTGCTGCATTAGATTTTCATCATCGCAGGACTGATGAGATTTACTTTGGGCTGCCTTTTTTTTTTTTCCATTGGCACTGCACCCTGGTGATAAGGATTCTTGTCTTTCTGCTAGTTATATTTTAACCTACCTGTTGGTTTTCTTATTTGAGAAGTTAAGTGGAGCAGACTTTGGAGGAAGGTCTGAAGTAACTTTGCAGTATTACTTCAAAGACACTTCTGCTGCTGAACACCAAACCCACTGGTGGCTATAACACTTCAATGCATGTAATTGCCTTATGCAATGCAGAGAAATTAATTAACAGATGTTCTGGGTACTTTACTGACTTCAAGTGAACTCCTTCTGGAGATTCATAAGTGCAGGCTGGAACTCAGCACCTCCCTTGCAAGGCAGGGCCAGCGTCCTGGTGGTGGCTGTGTGAGCTGGAGTTGGGAAACTATTTATGGAACTTTGGCTATTTAGGTAATTGTAGCTTTTCCCACTTTCAGCTAATGAGGTCTCTGTTGTACAACTCGGCTGGTGACCAGCTTGGTGCAAGGGACAGAGCCACAGGAGGCCCCGTGCTCTGCTCAGGGAGAGAAAAAGAACCGCTCAGGTTTGGGGATTTAGTGGCCGTCAAAACACAGAATTATAGTAAATGCCTGTGTAGGTGGAGGATTCATTAAGTGACTCTGAAAGAGCTGGAATTCTGGATCATGCTTGCTTAAAAGGCTGAAAATGCATTAGTGTTATTAATTTTCTGCGTGCAGTCTGTCACAAGCACACTCAGCTGACACAGGGGTACTTGACTGCCCAGGGAGGACCACTTCAGCCTCTAACACTAAATGGCATTATTTCGGCACGCCACCACCTGTGAGACAGGGCCTGATCCAAAACAGGAGTTGGTTTCTCACCAGTTTTCCAACAGTTCCATATGGCTTTATCCTTGCTGGTCTCCAATTTTCCAGCTTAAGTGCAAGGCACGTGTGAGAGACATCAGGTGAGGCTGAGCTGCTTGGCAGCTAAATCCAGAATTCAGTGTTCCTCTCTACAGCTGACCCAAGAAGCACAATCCAACAGGCAGCTAACAAGATAAGGCTAGAAAACAAGACACTTTTAAGGATTTTTACTAAGTGCATCAACTACCATGGATATGCCACACACATGTTCAGTCCCCTCATTAGCATAGCCTTTAACTCCACAGATCTTAATTCATAATCTCACTACGCTTTGCTCTCTCTTTTTCACAAACAAAAAATATTTGAGCAGAACAGGACGTTGAGTCATGGAAGTTGCTTCAGAAAACTGAAATGGTTTAGCAATGTCAGTGACATGGTCAGTTTTTGTCTTGAAAGCTTAAATAACTCACTTGAAATAAAAGAAAGTACCTTGGTTGGCATAATAACTCCTTTGGCAGCTTGCATCCAAACCAGTAATTTTTTTGTGTGGTATTTGGCCTTTTTCAAATATGTGAAAGACAAAGATCATACTTCTTAAAATTCTTTGGGGTGAGTAATAAAAGCAATAACTAAAATTACATGACTCTCCCTCAGAATCACTTGGCCAAACTGACTAAAATTGACTAAATCAGTATCCAAAAGATTTAGTATTCTAGAGAGACATGGGTGGCAATTTAATAATTCAAGACGAAATGACATATTTTTTCAGTAGTTTGACAAGCAGTTTTAATTAGGTGCTCCATAATGGGCTTTTCAGTATGCTCCAGGCAAAAAGATCCTCTTGTAGTAATCAAGGTAAAAGCTGAGAATACACACCAAAATATCTAACTTCTCCCTTTAAAAACAAAGTCAAGGCTGTCACTGCACTGGTTTATACAAATCTATATTCACTTAAAGAGAGGTGAATTACTGTTTTTTTTTTAAAAAAAAAAGCCTTGTTCAAAGAATTAGTTACAAGTGTCATTTTTTATGTAAAAGATAGAAGGTTTTCAAATGCTTTTAAGGTTCCAGAGCAGGAAAACAGATGCTTATACTCTCTTTTGCTCCAAAGCAAATTTGACTCCCTCTGAAAGCTTTACTTACCAGGTTGATGTGGTAAGCTGGGGGGTGCCATTTCAGTTCTGGTGGACATAAATCCAGAAATGACAGTGCTAGTAGTTGGAAGTTTAGTTTGTGCTGGGTTTTGGGATCCCTCCTGCACTCTGTAAGTGTGCAAATACGGGTCACCAGTCAGTCCATATGTTGACAATAAGCAGGAATTCAGGTGCATGAGATACTAAAGAAAACTTTCTCCTGAAATATAAAATCACAATTACTACAAGGAAATTGTAATGCTGGTTTCAAAAATCTCATTGCTTTTAAAATGAGGATGCAGAAGGGAATGTATGAATATTGGTACAGTAAGATGTTTTTCCTGGTCCCTATTGTTTCTTTTCCTTCAATAATATCCTTCCAAGGGCATATCCTGCCATTTGGAACAAAAGTGCAGAATGTCTGTCCAAATTCTATGATTTTCAGAAAAAGAAACAGCCAGATCTAGCAAGCTGAGCTCTGTATAGACAGAAATGTTGTAGCAGACCTTTTACTTTTAGGTGTGGGATTTAGAGCACAGATTTTCTAATTGTGTGCTTTCCACTTGTACATGTCTTGGAAAGAAAGCAGAAAGGAACAATACTGCATCCTACAGAGAAAGACCACTGGAAGAAATGTATGTCATGAGACAACTGCCTTGCAAGATCATTTGTCACAGCAGTAGTGCCAAAATTTTATTACTGCCTAAAGAACAGAATAAAGAATAATAACAGAAAATAATAAAGAAAGTCTTGTGGAGGACCTCATTTAAAATTAAATTGCAAATTATGTAGATTTATGAAACCACGTGAACTGGTGTATTTCTTAGAAGAAACAATGAAAATACAGATGTACTCTTTATAACTTGCAGATCTTCAATTTGCTAAAAGCAAAGATGCAGATCCTTAGATAAAAAGAATTAAATCCAAAATTTGATTTTGTTGGAAAAAATAACAAAAGGACACACTGTGACACAAAACTCTGGGAGTTTGACTCAGTACTGAAATGCAAGGGTTCTTAATAGCCCAGCTTGTGTTTGTTTTTTTTCTTCTTTTCCCTTTTTGGGGTTCAGCTGCATTGCCAGTGATGAACATCCCTCATCAGCAAAACCATCCCAGATTCGACAGCGCAGGCACTTGGAGTTTGCCCTGCAGGCTGAGATTTGGCACAGTGCTAGGGCAAGAAAACCCCTTTGTCCTGCCCCAGCGCCACCCTGGGCTGTATGAAGGCTGGATGGTGAGAGCTAACAGAGCTGTGACTGCATCCCTTCCTCCATCACTCTTTCTTGGGGGAAAGGTGGTTTATTTCTACTGTACAGGCTTGCCTCCTGCCCTCCCCCTGTGCCAACACATCACACGTGGGCTGTCGTAACCATCCCATAAGGAGGGGGAGAGCAAAGAGGGCAACATCTTGTCAGAGCACCCTGAGGCAAAACCAGGAGCCTTGTGCAACTGCTGCCTTGCTCATGCTTTTTTCCATGAGCTACCAAGACTTGTCTGTAGCTTTTTTGTTGGTTTTTTTTTCCTCTGTGCAGCTATTTTATAACGAAGGTCACGTGAGTCCAAAAACCAACAATAAAATACGTAGTTTCCCAGTATGTTGTTTCCCAGTAGTGATGACTTCTGGCAATGAGTTTCATATGTCCCAATCTGAAACAAAGGCAGTACAGGAAGAGAGAGTGACTCAGTCTCTGAGTCCCAGAAAGTAAACACTCTCTAACCAGTCTTATCTGGTTTTTAGGAGCTCGAATGAGGCATTTTGCTGGGCCTGGATTTCTTTTGCGTGGGGGTATGTGTTAGGGACAGATGCAGTTTGTGAACTCACAAAATGGGTTGCTGAATGCTTTTTAGCTGAAAGATTTGCAAGGTACATACCTGCTTCCCCTCGAGGAAAAAGCCATATGTTAGGATCTTGGATGCTTTGGTTTCTTGTGAACAGGTTCCCCAGCACTTTGGAGGGTGGGCAGGGGAAGAGAGGGAATGGGAAAGGGATGGTAAAGAAATTCAGGGTGCTGCTAGCCCACTGTCCTTTGCAAGCCATCTGCCTGGGGAAGCCACTTCACCTCCATACCAGTCCTATATCTCCTGAGCCTCAAAACCTGCCAGTTTTACAGCAGTTCTCCCACTGTTTGCAGCAGAGACAACTGCTGCCCTTTCCAGTGGTGCCATTGTCTCTTTCCTCAGTGAGGGACATCAGACCTCACGTTCATCTGAGGAGCTGTTGCTCAGCCGTGTCCCTGCACTGGTGAGAAGGATGCTTCATGCCTGCAGAACTGTTGAGCACATCCCTCGTTGCCTTGCTGTGTTGTGCTCTCCTTTCTCCACGACCCAGGGTACAGAGATGTACCCCCAGCAGATGAACCTCTATCTGCACTTCATCTGTCTGGAGGTCTGTGAAACTTAAAGAACCTAAGAGGTATTCCAGCCTCTAACAGCTGTTTCATCTTGGGTGTCAGTCTCGTTTCCCAAGTAACAAGCGATAGGATGAAAAGAAACAGCCTCAAGTTGTGCCAGGGGGGGTTTAGATTGGATATCAGGAAAATTTCTTCATGGAAAGAGTTGTCAAGTTTTCCTGGAGGTGTTTAAGGGGAGACTGGATGAGGCATTGAGTGCCATGGTTTAGATGATGGGTTGGTGTTAGTGTTGGTGTTAGTGTTGGGTTATAGAATGGACTCGATGATCTCAGAGGTCCTTTCCAACCTTAGGATACTGTGAAACTGTGAAACTGTGACAAAGGCTGCCCAGGGAAGTGGTGGGAAGTCACCATCCCTGGGGGGATTTAAAAGACCTGTGGATGTGGTGTTTAAAGACATGGTTAAGTGGTGGGCTTGGCAGTGTGAGGTTTACAGTTGGACTCAATGATCTTCAAGTTTTTCTCCAAACTAAATGATTCTGTAATTCTTTGGTCTCCTGCTCGTAGAGGGATCCTGTGGAAAAACAAGTGGAGGCTATGGCCCTCTTTTAATGTCCTTGGAAGTTCCTGGGAGACCTGACACATCTCCTTTGCCTCCATCCATTCCTTACTCCTCCTTCATGGGTCCTTCAAATCACACATCTCCCCAGCGAAGCAGGTGGAGTAAGAGCAAACGGCTCCCCTTCCAGCACTGAAACAATGACCCCCAAAGAATGTGGCTGCACGTACTTGAACCAGTGCTGTGATTATATTTTAATAACACACTGACATGACCTTTGAATGAGTTGTCCTTCCAGTCATCCCAGGGACATGTTGGCAGTCAGTGTTTTGCACAGCACTTCTCAACGAGTGTTGGAAAACACTGTGGTGGTCACTCCATTCCACAGATGGAGAAATTGCCAAACAAGAAATCAAGTAACTTTTAACACTGTTAAAGTGGAAGTGCAGAGCCAGGAACTGTGGGCAGCTTTATCTGTCCAGGCAGTTTGAGCCAGCATTCTTCAGGCATCAACATTTCCATAGCAGCGAAGCATTTAGCACTTACACTTGTGGATTTTCAGTGGTTCTTAAAGTAGTAGCTTCTCAGATTAAGAAACTGAGCTACTAATGAACCTTGTGCTAAATTCTGAGCAAGTTATTTAAAAGTCTAAAAGTCACTTGCACGGTCAGTGTTCCCTTATCACGTTGAGAGAAACACTAGGGGTACTTCATAAATAAGAACACCAGAAATATCTACTTAGATAGCAATCTGCAGTGAATAAATGCAACTCAGTTATCACCCTAAAATGTCCTTTGTTGTTTTATTTTGCCACTCAGTGCCAGCAGCCTGTGCTGAGTCCTGACTTGATTTGCGTCACCATTAGGGTGATTTTGCCCCCATGCTAATTTTGCGATACATACCAAAGATAACCTTATAACTCTGGGGCTTGCAGGGAAGTGAGATTGAGAGAAGTAGGAAATGAGAAAGATACAGATGTATTTATTTTATTTTATTTTATTTTATTTTATTTTATTTTATTTTATTTTATTTTATTTTATTTTATTTTATTTTATTTTAATTTAATTTTTATTTTATTTATTTATTTATTATTTATTTTATTTATTTTATTTTAATTTTTTGTTTTATTTTATTTTTTGTATGTATTTATTCATTTATTTATTATTTCTTTATTCATTCATTCATTTATTCTCTTTTGTTTTCCTGCAGTATGGATCATTGGAGAAGCTGGCTGCTGGAGGGGAGATGAGGTGTTGTTTGTCTGTTACCTTTTGTCTAGTGCAAATACATAGATATTTCAGCCTTTTTAATATATCTTCAAATGAAGAAAAGAATAATAATAATAATAAGAAGAAGAACAAGAATAAGGATAAGAAGAAGAACAAGAATAAGGATAAGAATAAGAATAAGAATAAGAATAAGAATAAGAATAAGAATAAGAATAAGAATAGGAATATCAAGAACAGGAAGTATTAACAATGATAGTAGTAACAATAAACAATAATAAAGAAAAATAAAACCAGTAACAATAACAAAGCAACAATAATAGTAATAATAAACCAAAAACATAACATAATGAGATAATAAAATCATAAGATAATGGAATAATGAAATAATAAAGTAATGGAATAAGGAAACAATAAAATAATAAAATAATAAAATAACGGAATAAGGAAATACTAAAACAATGAAATAGCAGAATATGGAGGAAAACATATGAAATAATAACAAAGTATGAAACAATTAAACAGTAAAATAATAATAGAATATGATATAACAAAACACCAAACCCAGTGGGCTGCCCATGCAGGAGTGGCTCTGTTCAGGGTCCCAGCGATGCCGCACAGGGAAAGCCACAGTTGGAGGGAGTCCCCTGAGGTAGCAATGAGTCACTGCCGTAGCCCCCAGCCGTCCTCCAGCCCCTATCAGCCCCCAGATCTCCCAACAGCCCATCAACAGACTCCAGACCACCCAATATCCCCCCTACCAGCCCCCAGTCCACTAGCAGCCCACCAGCAAACCCCAGACCTCCAGCAGTCTCCAGTCTCCAGGCCTCCAGCTCCTGCCAGCAGCCTCCAGCTCCTGCCAGCCTCTTAGCCTTCAGCAGCCCTCAGCATCCTCCAGGTCCCCCAGAAGCCTCCTATCTCCAGCCTCTCCCAGTAACTCCAGCCCCCAGCAGCCTTCAGCTCCTGCCAGCCTCTAGCCTCCAGCAGCCCTCAGCATCCTCCAGGTCCCCCAGAAGCCTACAATCTCCAGCTCCCTCGGTACCCCCAGCTCACCAGCAGCCCCCAGCTCCTATCAGCCTCTGGTATCCAGCAGCCCCTAGCATCCTCCAGGTCCCCCAGAAGCCTCCAACCTCCAACTCCCCCGTACCCCCAGCCCCCAACACCTCCAAGCTCCTGCCAGCTTCTAGCCTCCAGTAGCCTCCTCAGCAGCCTCAAGGCCCTCCGGCCCCCAGCAGCCCCCAGCTCCTGCCAGCTTGTAGCCTCCAGCAGCCCCCAGCATCCTACAGTCTCCAGCCCCTCCCAGTAACTCCAGCCCCCAGCAGCCCCCAGCCCTTGCCAACAGTAGCCCCCCAGCAGCCTCCAAGCTCCAGCCCCACCCCTTGTTGCAGGTAGCCCACCATTAGCCCACCAGTAGCCCCCAGTCCCGCAGCAGCCCCCCAGTCCCTCCGTGGGAACGCAGACCCGCGCGGGTTTCCCGCACGCGGGGGCAGCGGAGGATATTTGCAAGTGATGAGTTTCCTCTTCTCCCAGCACTGTGTCAAAAACAAACACACGGGAAGGGAATAAAAGAAACAAAACAAAAGCAAAATGAACGCCGTCACTCCCCCCAAACACAACACGAACTCTGCTGCTGGTGCTGCTCAGCCAGCTTTGTCCATTCTTGGTTTTAAAGGTATTTTGGGAAGAATTTAATCCAAGCTAAAAGCAAGCTCTTTAGCATGCAATGTGGATTTGAAGTGCAGCGTCAGCAGTGGAGTGTGTTGATTTAACGGACAGATCTGTTGGAGTCCTTTTACATTTGAAGGGATCACAGAAACCATCAATCCAACCCCGGTGCTGTGCACACACCCCCTCCACACACACCCCCTCCCGCCCGCCTTCGCACAGAATTCCTAATTATCTACTTGATTTCTGATTATTGCTATGACAGTTAAAATATAGAATCATAGAATGGTTTGGGTTGGAAGGAACCTTAAAGCCCAATCAGTTACAACCCTCTGCCACGGGCAAGGACACCTCCCACTGGATCAGGGGGCTCAAAGCCCCATCCAGCCTGGCCTTGAACATCTCCAGAAGCCACAACTTCTCTGGGCAACCTGTGCCGGGGCCTCACCACCCTCATTGTGAAGAATTTCTCCGTAACATCTAATCTAAATCATCCCCTTTCCAATTTAAACCCTGTCACTCCAGGCCCTTGTAAAAAGCCCCTCCCCAGCTTTTCTGCAGCCCCTTCAGGTACTGGGAGGCTGCTCTAAGGTCTCCTTGGAGCCTTCTCCAGGCTGAACGACTCCAACTCTCTCAGCCTGTTCCAATAGCAGAGGGGTTTCAGGCCTCAGATCATCTTCGTGGTCTCCTCTGGACCCGTTCCAACAGTTCCAAGTCCTTCTTATGATAGAAATTCCAGGATCAGGCACAATACTTCAGGTGGTGTCTCATGAGAGCAGAGTAGAAGGGGAGAATTCCCTCCCTCACCCTGCTGGTCAAGCAGCTTTTAGTGCAGCCCAGGACATGCTTGGCCTTCTGGGTTGTGAGCACACATTGCTGCCTCATGTCATATACTTCTTTGCAATATTAACCCAAGTAATCTGAACCCCTTTGGCTTAATTTGGGGAAGTTCATGTTTTTTCCATCAGCTTCATGTATAATGGTGTTTTCGTATCTCACAATTCCCTCTCTCATTCTAAAACCATCTGCAGTTTGTTGTCATTGATGAAATTAGCACTCTCAGTGATTGGGACTTGTTTGATGTTTTGGGGAGGAGCTCACTGATGTGTCAGGAGTTTAAAAAGTTTGTGGAATCTCCTGTGGAGATTGCTTAGAGACACTCTGTGGACCTCAGCTTCATGTAGAGAATCTTAGGTAAAAGTTGGTCAGCTGGTGTGCTTCCATCTTCCATGGGTGAGCCCAGATCTTGAGCCACCACTCTTCGGCATATCTCTAATTCTCATAACAGCTTGCATCACCCAGGGGGATATTTTTCAGTCTATCTGATTACTTTTCACATGCAGAGTTTGAGCTGTGTCAGATAAGCCTGTGGCTAACCTGCACTGAGAGACATGTGAAAAGAACACATTATCATTTATATCTGAACAGTCCATGGTGGTTTGTTTCTGTTTCTTTTTTTTTCTTTTTATTGTTGGGGAAAAGGCTTTCTAAAAATCACAGGTAGTTTTCAGCTCCTTGACTTTTGTGTGCCCAGACTCATAGAATCATTGAATCATCTGATTGGAAATGACCTCTGAGATCACCGATTCCAACTGTACCTGTCCTCTTACTAAACCATGTCCCTGAGAAACTCATTGCACCTCCAGGGATGGTGACTCCACCACCTCCCTGGGCAGCCTCTGTCACTGCCTGAGAACCGATTCAGTGAAGATATTTTTCCTGATGTCTAATCTGAACCTCCCCTGGTGCAGTTTATGACCATTTCCTCTGCTGAAGCAACTCGTTTCCAGAAAGCAGATACCCCTACCTGAAATGAGGTTCCTTTAAGACAAATGAATGTTTCCCTTAGAGTTCACATCTATGACTTTTTTTGAACTCAAAAAGAAATTTAACATCAAGGTATTCAGTTTCTCTCAAGCCTTTTAAAGATTAGGTCCCTAGATTTTTAAAAATGTGTTAGAAATTATCATTTAACCATTTTATTTCCTGCCTCAAAATCCCTCCATGTTTTCAAAAACCATTGCAGATGTGTTTCATTAAAACTTCATTTCTTCCGTGAGTTTTCTCTGCAGATGAGTGTTAATCTGCTTCTGCAATGAGTCAGACATTCTTTGATGTCCAAAATCTGTGACTTCCAGCTCCTTCTTCTTAATTGTTGTGTTGTTGGGCTATTTTTTTTTCAGTCCAGCTCTTCTCTTATCTCCCACCAGGAATGTAACCTGCCTTCAGGGGCTGATCGTTCTCTTAGATCTAGATGACCCTGCTCATCTGCCCTTGCCTTTGTCCTTCCAGATGTAATCATTCCCCAGGGACCTCACTGCCCAAATCTGTTGAAATTGCAGGTGTGGTGGTTACCACTTCCAAGATCCAAAGACTTGAGAGATGAGGGAGGAGTTTCTCAGCAGAAATGTTGATGAACTTGCCACATAGACTTGAGCCAAAATTGTTATCAATGGGAGGAGACACAGACTGTTCTACAGCCCAGAAAGGAGACTGGTAAAAGCATGTTGTTCATCTCATCATGACCAGGAGGGAGAAGACTGCAGGTCTTGGTTACAGGTAGAGTGATGGTAGAAAGTGATACAGGTCTAAAGGAGAAGATTAATGAATTTTATGGTCTGAATGACATTACATTGCCATAAACTCAGGTAGGAATGAGACAACAAGTAGTGTGATAGACCTCTTGGATTGTTTCATTTTATCCTTTGGGTTTCTTATCACATTAGAAGCCTGTCTAAGACCTAAATAGGAATATTGAAGAAAAGTCATTTCCAGTTGGAACAACGTAGACCTTGTGACTTCTTTTTTTGCAGTTGCAGAATATCCATGCAGCGCTTAATGTCCATGGGCACAGTCGGTTCGGAGGAGCAGATAGACAGAATTCCTGCTCTCTTCTCTTTCCCTTTGATTCAGCAGCTGGAAACGGGAGAGCCCAGCACACTGTGACCTGGTTATTTCACTGTCCTTCAGGAACTTGATAGCAGTCCAAAAAGCATTCCTCAGATCACAGGCTGTTGACACAGTACCTCAATATGAACCGTGAGCAGGCTGGATTCGTTCTAAATTTACTGCCACTGGCAGCCACCGGGAACGGGGCTGTGCTAGAAGCATTTCTAGCATGCCCAAAGCTCACCAGAGCCAGAAAATGAATGTTACACAACAGATTGGGTCCGACGTAACTGGGCTGAGGGTATCGCCAGGCGATGCCCCTTGAGCTGACCTACTGAACGGTAGCTGTGGCGGTGTGGTTCTCGCCTCTCCTCCATTCCCACTGCAGACAGCCAACAGGGGAGATACACTGGCAGGAAACTGCATTTTTGTGCTCGTTTTGTTGCCAGTTTAACTCCCCGAGCTGCCTTGCTGTAAGGCCAGCTGAGTGCCAGTGCCAGCACGAGGGAAAAACGGAGAGCTGGATGCTTTAGTGAAGAGCACAAGACTCATTGCTACCTCACTATCCCATAGAAACAACAAGGAAGAGAAGAGTCCAAATGAGAGGAAACTGGTATACCAGAGGGTGAGAGGAAAATCTATTTAAATGGCTTTCAGCAGCACCCACGGAACATCCCTTTTATGAAGAAAGAAGGGATATAATTAGGTTTTTATTCTTTGTAAGATTTCAGATCTCTGAAAAACAAAACCAAAAAAGCTGACAATTGCTAATTTTTTTTGTTATTGTTGTTCCCTTCTTTTCATATTATCCAATAGCCTGTGGTAATATTATGCTTACCTAAGAAGCTTAAGATCCCCAGAAGTAAGCATTTGAAAATGGGCTCAAATTCAAATGGTGTGTAAGCTTGCATGTGCACACAAGCAATATAGCTGTACATTCATATGTGCAATTTTCTTATCATATCTCCATCAGTGAACTCTATGTACAGAGGACAGAGGGTGGTTTCTCTTCTTCTTTGACTTCCCTTCAGTTAACTGGAAAAAAAAAAAATCTCTGACTCATGCTGCAATGTGTTTTAACTCCCAGCCTCAGTTTCCAGACTAAGCCAGGCTAAAACAAAGCCTTGAACATGAACAGAGCCTTCAGTCCTGTGTTATGTGCACCCCTGGAAAGGAGAGGAGGATAAGTCTTATTAAAGTTTTCCAGTGCATGTCAAGTGAGCCCAGAAAAGAAACATTCAAACCAAGATTTCTGCAAGTGATTCAACTATTTTTTTTTCTCTTTTCCCCAGCAAGCTAACTTTATTATGGTTCCAGTGCTGAGACCTCAGACTGTTTCAAACTAATAATCACAATTGCTTCAGAATCCTTGAGGATTCACCTTCTGGCTCTTCAGATCTGGATATGAAAGGCTAATTTTAAGGCACTGATTAAATTTGAAGCCTGTGGAGTCACTCTTGAATTTAAAGGCAGCAATTCTGCTGTTGTGTGTTTGCTGGCAAAGATTGCCATGGGAAGGGAACTCTCAGAGACAGTAAATCATCCTCTCACTCACTGGGTAAATGAGCTACAAATATTACAGGGGTGCTGAGCTGCATTGCTGTGGTTACACATCTCTGCCATACAGAGTCCTTCAGCCACTTTCACTATAATACTTTAAGACTGTAAAAAAACACTGCCTCTGAAGAAACAGGAGTGCTTTGCAGAAACAGAAACTCGCTTTGTGCAAATCCCCTCTGAGCAGAAGTGTTGAGCAGTGTTGGTGGGTCAGCATTTTGAGGTCGGCAGTAGCTTGCATAAAGCAAAACGCATAAACAAGCCGGTGAGTCAAACTCATTTCCTTGACTAACAGGAATGGGATTTCATAAACACAGCAATCACTTTGTGCTCTCCAAACCGACTGTGAACTGTGTTTGCCTGTACAGAAACAAAGGGTGAAGGCAGCTGCTTCCAGCAGCTTTTGTGGGATGCTTGTTAGAAAAGAATCTCTTTCAGAAAACACGATATAGGTTAGACTTTGGGTACTGGTGGGCTGCTTTGAGTAGACTCGTATAACTTGATAACTCTGCCTTGTTTCTGACCTGCTCTGTGCTGAACTAGTGCTTTCTCTTTCACATTTACACTGTACGTTATGTAGAGGTGTTTTTTACGTCCTTGCTTAATGTATTTGCATGATTGACTTGCGTTTAAAGAAAGATTCAGTGGGCAAGACCAATCTAATTAAAACTCCAATCTTATAAAATCCTCTGTCTTTCTAGTGAGGCATCAAGGACCTTCAGATTCCCTTTACTCCAGTGGAAATTCAGATATATCAGATTTGTAAGGGAGTTAAGACCTCACTAATGCAAGTAGTTTATATTTTAGAATCATAGAATCTATTTAAATTCAGAGTACAGTTTTGCAGTCCCTTCTGTTTTTACAAACCTTTAATAAATGTTGTGTTCCGGCTGATGAAATAGAAATACATTCTGTATTCAGTTGCAACTGTACTCCAAAGGATATAAAGTATTTTAGTAAACAAAAACCTGACAGTCTCTTTAGTCTTATTCATAAGTATTCTGTCCTTGGTCCTCAGCGCAGTTGCAGACCAGTTGCACTCCATGAATACATTTGCATGGATATTTCATGCCTGCAGTCATGCAAGAGGCGTGGGTGTGGGTCAGGGAACATGAATAACACGCTGAGGTCTGAAGTCTGGTCCACAGTTGCCTATTGTGGATGATGGATGTATCTGTCACACGCCCTCCTTTAGATCTCAGGCTGGGGCAGGCCCTGCAAAACAGTTCCCCCATTGCTCTGGAGTCTTGAGAGCATCTCCGTTCTTTGTCATTAGTGATTCCTTCGTAAATCTTTCATGTTGTTGACCTAGAGCAAGTATTGAAACATCACAACATACTGCTAATCATTTTTAGAATAGCAGTTGGTAAATAAATAATAAACCATGAAGTTAGGAGATGTCTCCTTGTCTCCCTGACTTACCTTCCCTTGTTTCTCAAAGAATTATGGAATGGTTTGTATTGGAAGGGGCCTTAGAGCCCATCCAGTTCCAATCACCCTGCCATGGGTAGGGACACCTCCCACTGGATCAGGGGGTTTAAGACCCCATCCAACCTGGCCTTGAACACCTCCAGGGATGGGGAAGCCACAGCTTCCCTGGCAACCTGTGCCAGGGCCTCCCCACCCTCATTGTGAAGGATTTCTTCCCAATGTCTGATCTAAATATTCTGCCTTTCAATTTAAAGCCATTCACCCTTGTCCTATCACTACTGTGATAAGGGTCTGTAAAAAGCCCCTCCCCAACTTTCCTGGAGCCCCTTTCAGTCCTGGGAGGCTGCTCTAAGGTCTTCCCAGAGCCTTCTCTCCTCCAGACTGAACAACTCCAGCTCTCTCAGCCTGTCCTCATAGAGGTTCTCCAGCTCTCGGATCATCTTTGTGGCCTCCTCTGGACCCGTTCCAACAGTTCCATATCCTTCTCATATTGGGGATAGTATAACTGGACACAGAACTCCAGGTGGGGTCTCACGAGAGAGGATTTAGTCTTGCTGGAAGGACAGGATCCCATGCAGGTACTTTGTTTTTTTTTGTGGAGACTTCAGCCCAGCATTCCCCCTCTCTCTGGATTGTGCCGTTACCATGGCTACCACCCTTGCCATCCCTCTGCTTTGTTCAGGCAAAGAGAGATGGTGGGGATGTGCCTTGCTGCTGGGTCTTCTCTATCTCCAATACTGGAGCAGAGTGGTGTTGGGGTTCCTCTGTCTTCAATTTAATAAGCTGGCGGCAGAGCCAGATAGAGTGGGTCTTGAACTATCACAGCACAGTGAAATCTGTCCATCACCCAAAGTAAATGCCTCTCCCATAACCCTGCTGCTGCATTATCCAGGCAGTGTTCATGCTGTCAAAATCTTGGAGCATGTACTCATCTTTAGAATCAGACTGGTTGGTTGACAATAATATCGTTCAGTGTAATCAGGCACCAACATTCTGCTGCCAAATTGTCAAAGGGGAGTAGAAAGATTTATTTTACTAGATTTGTATCATATTTTACCAAAATGTACCCCAAACAAAAACTAACCAGTTTTTGTTTCAAAGTATGCTGTATAATGTTGTCAGCATCCTGTGAGCTAAAGTTTAACATACATGTTGAAGGGCTAAATGTCATCTCTGCAGGATCAGCTCCTGCTGATCTTCTTGTCCTGGTCTTCTTGTGTCCCTCTGTTTTTCCCCTGCCAGCCTCACTGTGTGCGACTTTCCCCAAGTTCCAGGGACAAATCTCACATTTCCTTCCAAAATTTTAATCCACATTTTTTACTTATTTGATGGCAAGGCTCTCTGTATATACTTTCTCTCCACCACAGTGAGATTTATATATCTTTCTCTACTGGTTTGTGCCTTTTTGACAGTTCCCTTGTGCCTTTATGCCTCTTGTTGCCCTTTACCACTCTCACTCCTTTCTTTCTCTTTCTCCTCCCCCTCTTTCAGGGTGCGAGTGCTTTCAGAATTGCATTAGAAAGTTAAGAGCACTGAAATGGAACAAATTCCCTGGAAAAAGAGTTGAAGATTGCTAGAGTTGGAAGTTTTGATGATCACATTCTCCACCCTGTCGGGTTTCTGCTTTTCCCAATGACGGCAGAAGAGTTCTGCCTTTTTATTTTCCCTGAACCTTCAGAACTGATTGAGTGTGTGAGATGTTCTTGAGCCGTTGTGTAACAGCCAAATGGAGGAATATCTTCAGGTTGAGTACAAGACCTTGCAAGTTCAGTCAACAATATCAAGAAGTTGTCCTGGATAAGATAATTTTGTCAGTTGGGGTTAGATCCTGAAGTCCTGGCAGCATTTTCATTCCTTGGTGTCGAAGGGGCTTTATGAGACTGGACACAGATTCTGTGGAGAGGACAGGGCATCTACAGACACAAAGCTCTCAACAAGTGAAAAAAAATTCCAAACCCCCAGACTCTGACATTCTGGAAATTGGATGACTTCTGATCAGTTGTTTGTTTTTTAGTCATGGCTGTGTCCAAATGGACACAAACTGTGGAAGTGAAAGTTAACAAAAAAAAATAAAAATAGATTGGCTGGCAAACTGCTGTGAATATTCATACAGTACTTCACTATATTGCAATTATTTCAGATAAAACATATAATGGCTGCAATTAGTTGGAAATACATTTGGCAGAGAAACTTGGAATGGAAAAACAATAAAATTAATATTCCCTTTGACATACGGTTATGCTGAAGTTGTAGATAAAACCTTGTTGTACCAGGTATGTGTAAGCCCATGTTATCATCTAGGAAAATGTAAGAAACATTAAGGCTTCTCTGTGGAAGCGGAGAGCTAAAACAATGTGCTGAAAACACACACACACAGAGGAAGATGAAGGTTAACTTTACAGCCCAGGAGATTTCCTTGGCATCAGGTAGTAAATGCATGACGTGGAGAAATAACTGGGGGAGTTGTGGGAGGGAGAAACATTAGACACTGCTGCTGAATAAATCTCAGAAACAACACAAGAAAACCTTATTAGACCTGAAGTAAAATCTTGAAAAGCATTGTAAGTGAAGTACTAGTTTAGTTTAACAGGGTTAGGCAGAAATAACTGACATACACTAGCTTGAAGTTAACATATAGATATTCCTGTAGTGGGAATTCATAGTGCTGGGAGTGTAACAGGAGGACTTTACCACTAAAGGATACCTCCTACAGTAGATATAGAACTGTTTCAGGCAATCCAGTAATCATATTTACATTAGGCTTTCCACATCTGTTTCATATACAATTTATGTCAACACTAATTGAAAGCTGTTACCATCTGGGTTTTGGGTGTGCTACATGGAACGAGTTATCCTGAAATAAGTAACTTCTAGTATGAAATAAATATCATTCTAATTCCTCTGGTGACTTGTGGGAACTGAGGGGAGAAGCCAAAGTGCTCTGACTTGTACAGAGCTTGACATTAAAGAACCAAATGTTACTGGAAATAAGAAAAAAATTCACCTTCAGTCTGGAGAATGATTAAGGTATAGAACCTTCTATAGGTAATATTTGGGTAGTTCACAGAAATTTTCAAAAGCATCCATGTGTCCACATATCTTATACTTCACAAAATATGTAATCAATTTTCTTCTTTATTTTTTCTCCTGTTTCTTATGCAAAACCTTCTTCAACCCTAACAATTCTACATTTATAAGCAAGAAACTGCTAAACCACAATTAACTCTTCACTCTAGGGAATCCATATGTAAATTCACTGTTGGAGACCAAATTCAGTAATTGTACTGCCTAACAAATTAGATACCTATTGATTGCTGTGATGCATTCAAGTGCTTTCTCTTTACAATATTACTTGTTTCGCATCGAAATCTCCATGTGATATTAATGGATGGCTTCTACTCAGATAAAAATCAAACAACCAAACAAAAAACCACCCAAAATAACCCCACAAAAAAAAAACCAAAACAACACATTGTGAACCTTGGTGTAAAAATTCAGTGTTACAGCCTTTGGCTTGGATATAGCACCAGTGCATACATCAAATACAGCAAGTTAAAGAGTTGTTTGCATAACACAACGCGCTTTTGGAGACATTAGTGGAACTTCTGTTACTAAGGATGAGCTATAAACTACAGGAGCAGCTATCATAGGCAAGAAATTTAGTATATATGGAAAAAAAAGCAGTCACGTAGCTATATAATATTGACTAAGAGAGTGGGGTTTGATCTGGGACCTCCAGAGGTCCCTTCCAATTTACATTATTCAGTGTTTCAATGACTGTTTTTTCTTTACTGGAGAGCTTCCACTTTGAAGTACCTCTTGTATTGGTGATACCCTCTAAACCCAGTAAATCCAATTCATATTTGAGCCCTGGAATCTGTTTCATTTTCTGAAAAGAACATAGTTTTAGGACTGGGGAAAAAATGCATGACATGAGCAGGGGAAAAAATATCTGTCCAGCATATTTCTCTTTTGTTCCTTGGTGGAGCTGATGGTACATAGATGCTTTACTTTCCTTAGGTTCAAATCTGCCTGTTATATTCATGCCGCTCTGTGAAAAAATATCTGGTTTTGAGAGTCAGTCCCTTCTATAGAGACCAATAAAGACAGCAGGACATTTGAGGAAGTAACTGACAAAAATACCAAAGTTTAGAAAGTTACACCAGAATATTCAATGACTACGTGAGTGATAACGAATGACCAAAAATATCCACATCTCTTTCACGCTTGAAGAATCACCCTCTTCTGGAGGTGTGATGATGGTGAATCTGTGGTGATGGTTCACATTACAACTTCATGACATCATTGGAAAATTTTGGCCTAAACAAGTGGCATCGGTGGCTGTAGCTTGTTTTTATTTTGTGGGTGCTCTTTTTTGGGTGTCCAGAAATGTGGTCATTGCCTCTCAGCAGAAACCACTGTAGCTGCGGGTGTTTGTGTGGAATAGGAGCAGGTATTGTAACTGTGATGTATATCACGTCCTTCAAACACAGCCACCACCTCTCCAGTCTCAGCACTGAGACAGGAACCTTCCTGCACCTGGGAGGGCTGTACAATCATTCACTACTTGGTCATGGGTCCAATGTGCTCTCCAGTTATTTTGGCTTCTAAATGACTTAAGGAAGAATTACAAATAGGAGAAACTTGCTGAGAAGACAGTTTAATTAATGCTAGGTTGTCAGTCGGCCAACATCCCATTTTAAATTGGTTGTGTATGTACAGAGATTGAGAGACAGAGAAAAGAAATAGCTGCTTCCTTGGCTGTAAGTGTTCCTTCTGTCAGCCTTGCCCCATGCTTGTTCGGATTGTCATCCTCGCTACGACAAGGGAGGAATGAGTTTAGACTCAGTGGATGTTTACGTTGGTTAGAAATGATGGTATTGGTTGTTTGGATGTTGGAGTTAATATCTCTACCAAGGATAAACACAGGATGAAAGAAAATAGAAAGAAGCTGGCAGAGACTCAACAGACTCCTCCACCCTGTCCCTTCAGAGAATATTTTCTTAGGATTTGTAACTTGGTTCTCAGTAACGCTAAGTTCCACTCAAAATGGATGTAGAAATACGTAGTATGTATTTTTTGAAGTCAAAGCAAACATTGAAGAACAAATTGTGAAATTTCATTTGGCATAGGGAGGTTGCATCATTGGCTTTCCTCTCAGCCTCCGGAGGTTTCATAACATCTGAAGACATCATCATGTGTGTGAGAAAGTTGACATTTAAGAAAGAATCTAGGAATGGGAAAAAAAAATTAACCATTAGATGTCAGGGATGTGAAAGGATTGCACCAGTGATCACAGGCTGCTTAGGGAAGTAATGATCGTGCACAAGCTGAAATATACATTCTTATGTCCTATAAAAAGACAGCCCCTATAATCTCCCCGCATGCTCCCCATGCCAGGGAGTGACCATGTACTCCCATATTTCAAGACCTCAGGATCTTACACTGCCTGGGATCACAGAGTAGAATCATTGAATCATCAGTGTTGGAAAAGTCCTCTAAAATCATCCAGCTGCCGGCCTAACACCACTGTACCTGCTAAACCACGTCCCAAAGTGCCACATCTACACATTTTTTGAATACCTCCAGGGACATCACTTCACTGTGCAGCCTCTTCCAGTGCTTGGCAACTCTTACAACAAGGAAAATTTTCGTGATATATGAACTAAACCTGTCCAGGCACAACTTGAGGCCATTTCTTCTCATCCTATCACCTGTTGCCTGGGAGAAGAGATCACCCCCTGCCTCGCTACAACCTTCTTCCAGGCAGTTGTAGGCAGCAGTGAGGTCTCTGCTCAACCTCCTTTTCTCCAGACTAAACAACCTCAGTCCCATCAGCCTCTCCTTATAACACTTGTGCTCCAGACCCTTCACCAGCTCTGTTCCTGTTCTCTCGATGCACTCCAACCCCTCTATGTCCTCCTTGTAGTGAGGCGTCCAATTCTGAACCCAGGATCTGAGGTGTAGTCTCACCAGTGTCAAGCACAGGGACGTGACCCCTTCCTAGTCCTGCTGGCCAGACTGTGGCTGATCCAAGCTCATGTCCAGCGGCTGTTGGCCAGCACCCCGAGGTCCTTTTCCATAGGCAGTTCTCCAGCCACTCCCCAAGCCTGTACAGCTACATGAGGTTGGGCCCAAGGCTGGGATTTGACCTTGTTGAACCCCATCCCATTGGCCTTGGTCCATCAATCCAGCCTGTCCAGATTCCCCTGCAGAGCCATCCTATCCCTGAGGAGACTGACACTCCTGCACACATTAGTGTTGCCTGCAAGCGTATAGAGGGAACATTTATTCCCCTCATTCAGAGCATGGATAAAGGTATTAAACAGAACTGAGCCCTGGGGACAAGGCTTGTGACCAGCTGCCAGCTGAATTCAACTCCTTTCACCACAACTCTCTGGGCCCAACCATCCAGCTATTTTTTTTTTTTACCCAGAGAAGAGCAAACCTGTTCAAGCCATGATCAGCCACTTACCCCAGGAGGAGGTTGTGTGAGACAGTGTCAAAGATTTAGTAAAGTTCAAGTGGAAAACACCCACTCTGTTTCCCTCATCCACTAGGTGGGTCACTTGGTCATAGATCAGGTTGGTCTGGCTCGACCTGCCTTTCATGAACCCGTGCAGGCTGGGCCTGATCTCCTGCTTGTCCTGTACGTGCCATGTGATGGCACTCAAGGTGATCTGGTCCTTAACCTTCCCTGGCACCAAGGTCAGGCTGACAGGCCTGGAGTTCCTCAGATCCACCTGCCAGCCCTTCTGGTAGATGGGCTTCACACTGGCAAGCCTCTAGTCATCTGGGACCTCTCCTGTTGACCAGGACAGTTGGTAAAATATGAGTCTGGCTCAGCAAGATCTTCCACCGGCTGCCTCAGAAATCTCAGGTGGATCTTCCCTGGTGACCTTGGAGGGCTACCCACAGGCACAAGAGGAAGGACACACATGACTTACTGTGTGAAACTGGGATTGTTTTCTTCCTCAGTACAAAACGTGCATGCATCACATTGGCTTTCATCGGCCATTTTGCTCTCAGTGATGTAATATCAAGAGGTCCTCCTGTAGAACTCTACGGTCAGCTTCATTTTGGCTCTTCCAAATAGTTCTGTGTTGTCAGAGGCTGTTGTGATATCATCAGTGGTTCTTTTATCCGAATTCCTTATGGATATACTGAAGAACACAGCCCTTACTGACACCTTTCTATTATCATGAAAAATTGTTTTATTCCCCAAGTGTAAATCCCATTTGCAAGTGTTTCCTGTATAAAATTGAATATTACGTAGAACACACTTTTCTAGCTTTTTAAATGTATGTATCTATATATTTGTATATATATGTATATATAGGTGTATATATGTGTGTATAGGCATACTTACCTTAAAGAGAAGTATATGAATTTTCTTGACTGACAGCTTTATGTTGCTGTTTGAAATTAATAAGAGCAGCAATAACTGTATTATAAAGTCTGTATCTCCAGAAAATGATCTGTTAATGCTGATAACATACAAACCCAGTGACAGTATAGCTTAATTTGGCTGTGAAAATGTATACTTCTGGATCACCAGTGCTGTAATGTGAAGCTTGTTTATTCTCATTTGTGTGATGTTTGGCAGAGGGGTGACATCCTTTTGCCAATGTTTTCTCTTTTATTGGCTTTAGAAAATTCACACAGTTTGAGAATTAGCTCCGAAGCAGACCTGACTGAACCCAGGAACCAGCAGATCTTCCTCTCATGAGACTGGGTTGTGTTTTGAAAACGACTTCTAACTGAGGTTACACATGGCAAAAACATTGTTTAGTTTTATCTGTACCAAGAATTCAAGGGGGGAAAAATGAATAAAATATTAATATGACTGACTTGAGAGCCTACTATGCTTTTATGCAGATATGCTTTCATATGGGCTTTTCCCCCTTTTTTTTCGCCAATAGAAGTTTTATTTGGGATGAGGAATGCAAAATCAGGAAAAGCAGCCTGTTCTCCATGACTTCCAGTCACAAATCTCAAACAAAAAGATATCTCTGCACTCCTCAGACCCTCAGCAGATGTGCTGTGATTTGACGCTCCCAGATTCATGTTATCCTTGCTTGTCTTTTAGGAATTACTGTCCATTAATGGGACTGAAGGATCCATTCAGGAGAGTTCTTGTAAAATGCTCTGCTTATATTGACAGTACCCTTGAAATGATTATGACTTGACTAAAGCTCCAGTATTCTTATATTTCATACAAATGCGTTCAGCTGTGTTTTAAGAGAGAGCATTGTTAGTGAAAAATGAAATGAATAACTTGAAAGAGAACAGAAACCTTCTATGTGAGTAATTCAGCCGACACATTTCTCAATTTCTAAGGGATGCCCTTTGCCAAACATTCTGTTCTGTGATGATTTAAACTACAGTTGCTTTATCTACGTGAATAACCTCATAGGCTACAGTGACTCTGTACATATGTTGCACAAAGGCCTCTGTTTATGTGTAGTGAAGGCTGGGGAATGTAAGTGTTGTCATGCATGGCTTTGTCCTTATCATTCATTTACTCCTTTTCTTCTGCTAGTATTGCTCCCAGCTGGGTTCCTCTGGCTTGCAGAGGTTGGGACTCATCATTTCTTCTATGAACACCACCAGAGAAAACAAAATTGCTGCAGGATGCAGCCTGATGATTCATTCACTAGAGGTTCTTTCCCTTCTGAGTAATGACTGAATCATAGCAGATGCCAAGTGTGGAAAAGCTTGCTTGTCATAAAAAGCTGTGGCTATTTTTAGTGCTGTCCTTACATTAAGGTGGATACTCCCTCTTTATAGGACCTTCTAAGGTGTGTCACACCCTCAAACTGCATTAGCAGGGCTGCAGGTGGAACTGGCCTGCTCTGTCAGCTACTAGAGAAAGGCAACTACTGAC
The DNA here is from genome assembly GCA_033556795.1 of Tapera naevia. NCBI lineage: Eukaryota > Metazoa > Chordata > Aves > Cuculiformes > Neomorphidae > Tapera > Tapera naevia. Next base: position 377,483 of record JAUMJJ010000066.1, read on the forward strand.
TCACATTAAAGCCCAATTTAGCTGAAATGGACTGACCTCTCATAATTTGCAGATGTATTTATAAACCCTCAAAATCAAGAGCAGGTTTTCTGGGAGAGGATAGGTGTCCTCGTGAGCCTGAACCAGAGATGATAAGGGAATTGTGGAGTTTCTCCTCAATGTCTTCCCTTGGTGTACCCAACCCTGACATACTGTTCAAGAGAACTGTGATTCCTCCTAAAGAGGACTCCAGGCAAGCTGGGGAAGGGCTCTTGATCAGGGAGTGCAGGGAGAGAGTGTGGGGGGGTGGTTTTCAAATGTAAGAGGGGAGACTTAGATGAGATATCAGAAAGAAATATCTTCTTGTGGGGGTGGGGAGGCCCTGCCCCAGTTTCTCAGAGAAGTGTTGGCTGACCCATCCCTGGAGGTGTTCAAGGCTGGGTTGGATGGGGCTGGGGCTTTGAGCCCCCTGATCCAGTGGGGGGTGACCCTGACCATGGCAGGGGGGTTGGAACTGGGTGGGCTTTAAGGTGCCTTCCAACCAGAGGCATTCTATGATTCCATGATACAATGATTCCATATCCTATATAAAATATAGGACATTCAAAAGTTTTTTTGCAAGTTTTTGAAAATTTTGGAATTTCAGATTTCTCCCCTCATTTGTACTTTGCACATTTGTTAATGCTGTGAGGGTCTGGGATAGTGGTGAAAGCACGTGATAATGAAGTATGAATGGTTCATTCCTGGCTTATTTTTGGATTTTTCCAGTTCTGTTCATATATGTCTTTTGGGATGAATAATGCATATTTTTTAATTGGGTTTCAAGGCCCTCTAAATATTCCTATCTTTGGGAACCCCCTACAATGCATTCCTGAGCACACAAGTCCACGCAATGAGGACCCCTTACTAGAATGTACCTTCTATATATCATACGTCTGGACTCCTTTTTTTTGTTGTTAGAGACTTTGCTATCAAGACAGCTGTTTGTTAGCAATTGGGTGGCTATTTTTAAACCACGATATTTCCCCCCCTTTCTTTTATATATTTGGTACACCCTAACTTTATTAAACATTAGGTCATATACCCTACAACATTTTTAACTAATACTGCTGGTTCTGCTTGGGGCAAATCGATAGTCCACAGTATCACAGAGTGGGAGTAATTGTATGGTAATTTGGGTAAACTTAGTATATGAAGATTTTTACAAAGTGGTGAGTTGCAGGTAACTATATTACCTATATTTCCAAGTTAAAGAAAACATTCTCCTTCACTTTTCCCCATATTGTTTCTATGGTTTTCTTCAATGACTGAATTTTTCTCATTTGCTGAGTAGGATAGAAGCGAGCTAGATTGTGGTTGATTTACTCCCTCATTTGTGTATTGGGATAACTAATGATATAGTTTGTAATCCTGAGAATGGCACTGACTAATTTGTTGGGTGCTAATGACATGCTCATTTAAGTTGCCAGCTTAAGAGGTAGGGCCAAATCCTGATGCTGTGGCTGAGATTTTATTCTACCCTGTAATTACTCAGTATCTTCATGAGGGATTTTCATGAACAGAGATGACATGGGAACCGAAAGCAGGTTGTTTGCTCTCCAGGTAATGCCTTGGAAGAGGGAAGGAAAAAGTCTGAGGCTTCCTTTCTGTCCCCGTCCCATCTGATCGTTCTTTCCGCTCCGCATATTCTCACCTTCGGTGTTTCATGCTGAGCTCCTCATCTCTTCTTCCCTTACTGTTGGAGTGGGTCCAAAATAAATTAATCCTCATGTTTGCCCCACACCTTCTCTTTGTTTGACAGTTGTGCACTGATCTCTTGTTGCAAATGTATTTCCCCCTCTCCGAATGGCTCAGAATAAGATGGAGAGATAAGAAGGAGATGAGCAAAAGCCAACATGCACAACGTCAGGAGCCACGTTGTCAGGAGCTGTGAACGTCCTAGCTCTTTTTGGGGGGCTTCTCAACAGGATGGTCTATGAAATTGTGAATATCACAGAGACTTGTACAAAAATTAATGTCTGCTTTTGCATTTAGGTTTCCCTTTAAAAGACGAGTCCTACTGTGTAGGTTATAAAATGGGCTCAGCTTTATTTACCTAAGAGATAAGGAATTTTATTGCTTGCAAGGTTATTTATTACATAAGCAAAGACAAACAGAAGGATGAAAGAAAAGATAACATTTGTTGTGAGCACCCAAGGGAATATGTTCATGAACAGGTAGTTCTGCAAGTGCCAAGATGATTATTTGCCTTGTTTCCCCTCCTCCAGGACTGGAGTTAGAGGGTCATTGCCATGTGGAGGTATGGCCAGCATGTGCTAGCCTCTATTTCCATCTGTATTCTGAGAAAAATAATTATCAATTAAATATTGAGATTATCAATTAAATATCTTGGGTAAATTGCATAATCTTAATGATGAACTCAGGAGAGGGGAAACACTGATTGTCTTCTCCCAACTGTATTCCCTCATTTCATATAAGAACATGTTCTTGCTGAGCTGAAACAGGGTAAAGTCTTGTTGGAGATGTCAAGGTCAAAACCAAAAAAAGACCAGAGTGTACGTGCTGACACTGTGTAGGTTATAAGGGTCTTGAACACCAATGAGCTAAGTTTTAGGCTTTTGGGGGGATGATTTCAAATGTAATTCAAGGTGTAGCTGTTGATCTTTCTTTCTTTCTTTCTGGAAATAATCTTGACCTCGAAAACAAAATATCTGCTGCCTCCAAAAGTAAGACGAGCTTAAAAATGAGTAGGTAGAGGAGTGAGGAAACAGTGATGGCCATTTTCACCATGCAATGGTGCAACATCTGTGTTTGAGCAGCATTTGAAGGGAAGGTGAACTTGCTCTACAGCCCCAGATAATGAGTGGTAGAATGCCTAGGCGAGGGAAAAAAAATCTTCTTACAGGAAGTCGGGCTTTTCATAGATATCAGACTTCCCTCAGGCATAGTTTAGCCCTTATCTGAATGAGCCAGGGCAGTGAGCTCCCTACTGGGCAGCTACAGTGGTGTTGTCCTCAGCTGTTTGTAAATCATCTTGCTAAAGGATGCTGGTGACCGATCAAGCCAATTCGCAATGAAGATGGACATTATTTTATTATTTTATGTTTAATTACCATTCCTTTGGTATTGCTGAAGCTGCCAGATCCATCACTTCCCAGCTCAGAGCACCTCTGCTATTTTACACAGCTCTCTCACACAGGGGCAGTTTTAAGGGCAGTTGAAAGAAAAAGCTGCCTTAGATAGCTTATAGAAGGCAAGAAAAAGAAAATATGAATTATTTACTACTTTCTAGCAATGGTTTCCTGATAAAATCAACAATGGTGAGGAATATAATTACTTCTGTATATTATTGGTAAATGAAGTTAAGAGCAAAATGTGACAAAATGTCATCTAGGAAAATAGGTAAGGCGAATTCAGCTCTTTTTATTTCCTATTCCTTCTCCACCTCCTTCTTTCTGCAATTGCTTATAGCTGGTTTTGAGTATTTCTCCTAAGTAGCGTAATTTCCTTGCTACTTGTACAGAAATTCACACTCTCTGCTTCTTTGAGTACATAGTGGTTCTTGCTTGTGACACAAAATAATCAATACTGTCAACCCCAGCCATTCACAAGAAATGACAAGAAGATTTTCTTAAAAGGAGTAAGTTTGTAGTTGATGTGTCTGCGTGTGCTTAGGGTGTCATGTTTTTGATCTTGGAGTTCACTCCAGTTGTGTTTTCAGGCCTTCCCCAACAATGTATTAGCCAGTTTTCTTTTTAATGGAGATTCTTGGGCTACCAACTGACTTGAGGCGTGAGGTCTTTAAAGCCCAGATACGACTGAAACAAGAAAGCAAAACTTGGAGTGGTGTTCTGGTCTCTGATAACAACAAAACAATTTGAATATAAAATCTAACAGTTTGCTTTGCAGGCTTGAGTTTGAGGGGTGTTTCCAGTTTAGGTTTTGGTGGGATTTTTTTTAGCAAAGTATGAATACTACACCTAAAATTAAAAAATCTGTCTTCCAGATGTGAGGTTGGTTCTTCTGCTGTATATGTTTAAGCAACCCTCTGCAGCAGAGACCAGCCTGCAGCCCATGCTCTTCCCTCTTCCACCAGCAGCCTGCTCATGTCTGGAGCACCAACGTGTTTGCCTGGCAGAGTGCTGAGAGTTATGGCAACCAAATTGGTCTAATTTCTCCTCCAGGCAGTGAGATTTGTGGCATTCCACTTGCTTCCACCTGCAACACGAGGGTAAGTCCAGTGTGGATCTTTGCAGGCTGAAAGGGCGTGTTAATGAATTCATTGCCTTGTGCTTGGTTTAATAACAGCAGAATGAGCACAGTGCCTCGTTGCAATGACAATTACGTTGTCTTGTTGCTTCTCCTTAAAAAAAAAAACCCACAGCGTACAAAAGGAGATTTTGCTCAGCACAAATGATGCTGTCACTGTTTTTCAGATATTGTTGGTCTGTGCCCCCCTTCCCTTTCCTGCCAGTGTTCCTGAGAAGCTGCGAGAAGTTCAGTCTTGCGTGCTATCGAGACGATGGCTACAAACAGCTGCTCTGGATCATCCAAGCAGCACAGGGATATGTCAGAGCTGACTGAGATGACTCAGAAATAGCAAAAAAAAAAAAAAAAAAGACAGAGTGGGAGAAACCAGGCATTGGTTTGCAAAAAACATGACTCAGCTTGTGTTAAGCAAGCCTTCTGATCAAGCACGTCTCGTCAACGCATTACACAGCACGTTTAACGGAGTATTTTGCCTCTCTTTCCTGGTTTGTCCGCTTTGATTTCCTGTTTAGAGTAGGCTGAGCAGTCTGTCTGCAGGAGCAAACCTTGTCAGAATAGCATGAGAGCGTGCAGGCTGGACCTGGGCTGCAGGGGCAGCGCTCTGCCAGAGTAAGCTCTGCAGGATTTAGCTTTAGAGCCATCCTAGCGTCGTCCCAGTCTTTGACAACAAACACGGTAATTTCATTCAGGCAGCAGTTGTATGTTCTGGTATGTACACACCAGCTGTCTTCCTGCTCCTACATTCACACCATTTTCCAAGCCTGAATGCTTCATAAATCAAACATAGGCATGTGTCATTTACGAGGCCTTTCATTTAAGTGTTTTTTTCCAATGGATTTCCTTATTTCTAATTTTAACCTAACAAAATTATTATTTTAGTAACTGTGGCTTTTTAAATGCTTTTCAAACATATGGATTAAATGTAGAAAACAGAAGTGAGAAAACTGAGCCATTTCATGTGCGGGTTTGCTTTGAGATTTATGGCACAAAACTTAGCAAAGACATGCTGTACATTTGGAAAGCAGATCATAAAATAAAGGGATATTTGAATCTGCTGAGTTTATGTCCAAAATAATCTTCTCTTTTTTTTTTTTTATTTTATGTGCTGAAGAATTTGAAATGGTTAATACCTAGGAGTATCCCTGAAACAATAGACTAGTCTGTCAGTTCCGTTCTCAGTGTGCATCCAAAGGACAAGCACACATATGAAACAGGAAACCAGGAGATTTCCCATGCAGTCCTGTAACCTGGGCTCTAACCCCTATGTTTTACCAGATTAGCTTCAATGGACATGTAAAAAATGTAGCCCTGTATCAAATGAAGTGTAAAACATTTTTTTTGTAAGGAAATAAATTTTAGTGCTAAGCCTCCAGAGGGCTGTTTGCTGTATTCAGTAATGGGGAAGTGGCAAAAGCATTTTAAATATGGAAAGTAAATTACTAGTATCTTTTTCCTTTGTTTGCTTGAAAAACATCTTATTTTTTAATCTAGAAATGAAATCTGTCTTCGATTTTTTTTTTTCCTGTCAAGTTATTTGATGTAGACTTTTAGACTAGAATAGCTGGAATGTGTTGCTGGTTATAGCAATTGCCTAGTCTTCCTTTACTTAAAAAGAAGCACATGGACTTGAAAACCATAATGAAGGAAATCATTTGTGTAGCCCTCCCTGGCAAAGAATCCTCTCCCTTCTCCTTACAGAAAGCGCTGCTCGTGTGCTTTATGATTCACTCACATGAAACCTCATTCAAATCCAAAATTATCTGAGGCTTCACTTAACACTTTATGGTCATGCTGCAAGATGTGGGAGATGGAAAGTATGTGGAATACACTGCTATTTAAAGTTTGTAAGCCTTCTCAGTTCTGAAAGCCTGAAGACTCTGCTGAGATCATAGTGGAAAATGTATAAGAAGGTGAGAAAGTGGTTTTCAAAATACTTAATATGTTGTTATAAAGACTGTAAAATGAGATCACCATAATGATTTTTAAATACAGAGTCTCATGCGTACTCAGGTTTTATGGCATAGGAATTATTCTGGATTCACAAAAAAATTTATGCTTAGATGCTGTACTTAGTAAAAATATCAAGGCTAAACTCTTGGTAGGCATTTGACTTAGTGCACAGCTGCAGCAGTTAGATTAGACAGTGCTGTTTAAACTCTATGTCTGGCTATAAGGGTTCCTTATAAACCCACTCCTCAAAGGACAAGGGTCACTGGGAGAAAATCCAGAGAGCAAACTCGAGATTTTAATTTATATTACATACTTATTAGTGCATATTCCTTAGCTCCAGTGCACACCAAATATTCTCAGTAGTAAATAAAGGCCTTCGCAAGAAATATTGTTGTTTAATAGCAGGTTTACAATGGATGGTATAAACGTGGCTTAGTTCTTAGAACCTTGACCCTAAGAATGAACAAATGGAGAAGACAAGCACCATTGTGGTTGTATTAAACAGGGGACCACAACTGTAGTCTACAGGAGATTGAAAAGGTGGGGTTATATCAGGTTGTAAGAGCTGACCATAGTTATCCTTTCCTTGTGCAACTGTTAGCAGTTACAACCATAGTCACCTCGTGCTTTGAAATGCCTCTTTTGCAGTCCTAGCTAACACACACTCTGCTATGGCTCTAAGAGAAAGGCAGCAAAATGTTGTATTTTACAAGCATAACAGTAAACTGCAGGGTTTATTTGTTGCAATTTGTTCTATGGCCACCGTTTTAGGTAACACACCAGACACTCACAGCGCTTTGAGAGACAAGGTTTTATGAACACTTCCTTTGGCACACCTTTGGGCAGCCTTTTATTAGACAAGTGTAGAGAGCGTGTTCCTGTGCAGAGCACTGTCAGGAGGATGCTAGTAAATGTAATTTCAGATAATAAGTCTTCAAAGTGGCAATCTTCAAGCTGCCTATGGCTCAGCTGCATCAAACAACACTCTTTTCTCTATCGCGGTGCTCCGCCGGGAGCGGTGGACACCACTGCTGTCCTTCCAGAGTGACAGGACAAATAACTCCTCGGTGAGAGCACCGGTTGCTTCAGAGAGCAATGGAAATTAGAGCAGTGTCTATTCGCAGGCAACGCGAGTATCAGAAAACTCAGTGCAGGCTGGCTGGCAAGGCTTCCAGCTTTCTGAAACAATGATCTAAAGCAAAAACCTGCAATACGCTCTATTTTTTAAATAATTGTTTGATTTGTTTTCCTATAAAAACCGCACGCTCTCAATGTTACCTAATAGGTTACTAATTAATTATGTAAGCTCCTCTGAACCTGGCAGAGCTTGTGCAAAATGAATCGTGCGTCCAAGCCCACGACATCGCTGCGGTGCCGTCAGCCTGGGAAACATCAGACGTGCCATGGTAAGCACAGAGTGGCTGTGGGTGTGCCGGGTGCACCACGCTGGATCTGTGAAGCTGACAAGTCCAGCGGAGCATTCTGAAGTTTTGGTTGCAGAATTCTCAAGCTTGGGCCAAAAGAATCACAAAACAAAACACAAGAACACATCTGGTAAAGCTACCTTTAGTAAAGTGCACGACCTAGACTACGTCTCTTAAATTTACAGTATGCCTACCCTGTAGGATGCTACATCCTTTTCAGTCCAGAAGTAACAGTTTAAATCTCACTCTCTTCATTCATACACACCTTTAAATAATTTCCTCCTTAACAATCTGTGGAGGTGATATTTTGAAGGCTGGTGACACATTTTGCTTGATTGTTCTTTGCCGTTTAAGACAGGAGTCTCCCCTTAGAATCTTTCCTTTGGAAAAAGACTAGAAGGTTTTGAAATAGTGGTTTGAAGAACAGAAAGAAATAAATGTAATTTCTTCTTTAAATAAAACAGCTGCCTGAAATAACATCCCTGATTAAAAACCATATTTATGCTGTTCTGTGTCCTGCTCACTAGCTTACGTGTTGAAAGTCACCAGCAGAATGTCTTCATTGCCAGATTCTGCATCTGGATCTTTGATTTATTTGACAGACATGCAACATCCAAAATATTTAGGCATGTTGCCATTGACTATTCAGATGTTGGTTCAGTGGAACACACAACATTCTTAATAGATTGGTCTCCCATCATTCCCCCAGAACCTCCTTTTTTTTTGTTTTCTTGGTTTGGGTTGATCCTGTTTTGTTTGAGTGAGGAACTCCTCTAATAGTTTTCTTCCACAGAAATAAAGATGACTGGAAAAGCTGAAAATTTCTGGTTTTCTGCAGATTTGTTACCATAGTAGTCATGAAATAGAGCTAGAAGAAACTGAGTTAAAGAGCCAAAAGAAAATCAAGTCAGTGAACTCCAAGGAAATCAACAGAATGGAAGAAATTTTAGCTTTTTAACTCAGTAAACAAAGTCAGTGAGCCACAAATCCTACTTGTGATGATCATTTTAGTCTCCTCCATGCACTGTGTTTACTGAATATGAAGACCAAAGAAGAGAAAAAAAAAAGCTAGCTACTTGCATGCACCTTTGCAAAATGTGCACTCAAAAAAGTAATTGTGCAGAACTGGGCTTGTCATAATCCATATAAGTACACAAGATGAGAAAAGCCTAAGCCTATTATTTTTGTTTCCTTAATAAGACCAGTTGCTTACATGCTATTTATTTAAATAATTGCAACCATCTTCTTTCCCCACCCTTGTTTTTGCCTTTTGGAGAGAAAGAACTCCTAGAAATAACTAGTGTCAGCTGTGAATTCTGGAGGAGAAGCCAAGAATATAAAGCCCATGCAAGTGTGGACAGATCTGACCCTCCCGGGGAACGCAGTGACACGGTCCCTTTCCCCTGTCCCGGAGAGGGCGAGCAGGCTGTGTCAGCAGCGCCTTTTACAGAAGTCGCGAGGGGAGCCAAGGGATGGATTTTCTCTCTGCAGCTGCTCCTGAGAGTCAGCCAGCCCTTGCCACAGATGAGGGTGCACTTTCGCTATCCCTGCTCCGAGGGGACGGTGTCTGGAGCCTGCTAACGAGACACTGTGTTCCCAAAGCACCCCCCACTAACGTGGGTGCCCGTGTTTACATTGCTGGGCTTGGGGCGTTCTGTGCTAACTTGTGCAATGCAGTCAGCATCACCCCTGGAGCAGACCCCTTTGCAAAGCCTGCACTGTACCATGTTTGCTGCATGGTGCCACGCTCAGCGTTGCTGAGTGACGTGGGACAAAAAAAAAAAAGCAAGCACATGGTGCCCGTTGCCTCGAAGCGAATTAAGTAGATGGCACCGTGACGAGGTTCCTGGCAATGTCCATGGCACAAGTGGCAGGCACTGACAAACCCCAGTAGTTTTGGTTTTTCAACAAGCTGCACTGCTCTTAGGTTTTTTTCACTCTCTCTCTCTTTTTGTAGCAATGCTAGCCCTAAGGCTTCTTGGGGGCCTGGGTTAAAATTTACGCATGTGAAACTCTTTAAAGGTCACCAGAGCGTTTGCTCCTCCTGTCAACAACTTGCCTTGCACAAGGACTGGAAAGAAGTGTTTGGTTTGGTTCCTGGGTACGATTCAGAGCACCCTAGAACAATCCTGTAGCAGTGTTTTGAAACCCCTTATTAAAACTGTCACCATATTTAGAAAGATCTATGGGCTGCAGAAACAGAACATCTTCTTATAAGGTTGGAAAACACAACAGCACGTCCGAGTCCAAAATGTCCTTGCCTGAACTCGCAAGATCTCTGTTTTGTGTAACCAGTCAACAGACTTCTGAATCATGTAAATCAAAGCTGTTCATCACCCGCAGCCTGCTTGGTCTGTGTGTGCTGGCGTTGGGGCTACCTGCATGAATTACTCCTACTAACTCACACAGGTGGTGCAGGTCGATGGGGAATTTGCTCTGTCAGAGGTTCCTGGAGGGCCCTCACTGCATTCAGCAAGGGACTTTCCTGTCACAGGGCACTGATAAATGGCAGATTGCACTATTGAGCTAAAGACATCTGTGTGTTTATCATGAGCAAGATGTCTCATGTCTTGGTGGCTGCTTGGATGCTGAGGAGCCAGTCGCCAGTGCACAAGTTGGGTTTCTTCCTTCCTCCTGTGCTGGCCTTTTCTTGTAATTATAGTAGCTTCTCTTCTTCCCCTTCAGGCTGCTCACAGGGAGCCAAGAAGAAAGAAATGACTTGTTGGAGTGTATTGTATTTATCAACCAGTTGCCAAGAGAGTAAGGTTGAGCACAACGGAGCTTGCCTTTCGCAGCAGCAAATAAATGACAGCAATGTGCTGCTTGTACTCTGTTTCAGCCTTAAGGATGCTCTGAAGTATGTTTGTTCTTGTTTCTTCTGGTAATGACAGAAGCCTAGTTAGCATCAGGGCATGTGAAACCATGGAAGAGTACCAAAAATATGCCAAAGAAATGAATGCATTTTAAAATTATGTTCTAATTGCAAATGGTAAGCAAAAAGGATTAGCACAAATGTAGGGTAACATAGCCTTCATTAGAACAGAGTTTCCATATGTCAGCTACAAGAAAATGATGTTTATGAGCCACTTAAATCTTAATTTGGGGGGGTTTTAGGGGGTGGAAGGGTATTTGTGAGACAGTAGTAGAAAAGATAAGACACAAGTAAAAAAGAAAAGAGTTCCCTGCATTGTACTCCAGCATTGGTCATTCCTATGTGTGGTTTTTTAACCTGTGATAAAATCACCTCACACAATTTGCATTTGTTGTTAGGTACCTGAGGCTGATGGTGCTGAAAGCTGCTGAAGGGTTTGCAGCACAAGCCTTGTGAGGAGCGGCTGAGGGAGATGAGGTTGTTCAGTCTGGAGAAAAGGAGACTGAGGGGAGACCTTATCACACTCTACAAGTGCATGAAAGGAGGTTGTAGGGAGGTGGGGACTGGTGGCCTACTCTCTGGTAGCCACTGACAGGACAAGGGGAAATGGCCTCAGGATGTGCTAGAGGAGATTTAGGCTGGGTATTAGGAGGAATTTCTTTACTGGAAGGGTTCTCAGGGAGGTGGCTGAGTCACTGTCCCTGGAGGTGTTTAAAAGACCAGTAGATGTACATGGGGACGTGGTCTCATGTTGGACTTAGCAGGGCTGGGTCGATGGTTGGACTCAGTGCTCTTAAAGGTCCTTTCCAACAAAACCATGCTACGTTTCTATGAAATGCCTTAAAATAGTTCCCATAGTGTATTCAGTAGGTCATATCATTAATAAAGAACAAGTTTCATAACAGGAATTCACAAGCCTTCTTCTGAATCACTTCTTCTGAATCTAATCACTGCTTCTGATGTTTTTTCAATGAAAAGATAGGTTTGGGGATAAAACTTGTAGCGGCCTTTCGAGTGCATTCTGGGAAGGCATTTCAGGGGAAAAAAAAAATAGAATCATAGAACTATTAAGGTTGGAAAAGACCTCTAAACTCATCCAGTCCAACTGTCAGCCCAACGCCACCGCGACTGTTAAAGCAAGTCCAGCAGTGCCACATCTACACACTTCTTGAACACCTCCAGGGATGGTGACTGCAGCACAGCCTTGGGCAGCCTTTTCCAATGATGCATCACTCTCAGTATTTTTCCTGATATATCATCTAAACCTCCCCTGGTACAACTTGAGGCTGTTTTCTCTCATCCTGTCACCTGTTACTTGAGAGAAGAGACCAACACCCACTTGACTAGATAAATGAAAATTGGTTTTTGAGGAAATCTAGCCTTATATGAGGCTTTATTGGTGGCATAGCATAGAAAAGCAAATATAAGCATTAAAAGAAATAGGGTGTTTTGGAACATTAGTAAGTTTGAATAAACATAGGAAAGGAAAGACACTGAAGGAATTACAAGAAGGTTGTTACCTTTTTCATATTACTTCGAGTTGCACGGGAAAAAAAGAGGGGAAAATGAGAAAGAAAAGTAAACACAGCCTTATGGTTTGAAAGTTAATTTAAATGACATTATTTTATTTCTGCACAGATATTGTTTTTCCTTCCTTTATTTCTTCTAGGGAGGATAGCTTTATGTGGTACAACTGATGGATCGCTTTATTGCTGTAGAGGTGTGCAACTCTGTCACAATAAATGGTGTTTGATGCATTAAAAAAATAACAGGCAGCAGTAAAACTGTCTTTCCTGTCTTAGCCTGCTAAAAGATAGGCAAGAAGACCATTGAGTTTAATTTATGGGAGATAATTAAATAGCTGTAAAACTGACACAGGTTTCTCTTTGTTTGCACCACATATTTAATACTGAAATTTAATACTGAAGGCCAATGGCACCTTGGTCTGTGTTAGAAACAGCGTGGCCAGCAGCACCAGGGAAGTGATGATGCCCCTGCGCTTGGCATTGGTGAGGCTGCACCTTGAATGCTGTGTTCAGTTTTGGGCCCCTTACTCCAAGAAGGACCGTGAGGGGCTGGACTGTGTCCAGAGAAGGGAACGCTGCTGGGGAAGGGTCTGGAGCCCAGGGGTTGTGAGGAGCAGCTGAGGGACCTGGGGCTGTTTAGTCTGGAGAAGAGGAGGCTGAGGGGAGACCTCAGAGCTGTCTACAACTGCCTGAAAGGAGGTTGTGGCAAGGCAGGTGTCGGTCTTTTCTCCCAAGTAACAAGTGATAGGATGAGAGGAAATGTCCTCAAGTTTCACCAGGGGAGGTTTAGATTGGATATTAAGAAAAATTTCTTTACCAAAAAGATTGCCAGGCACTGGTAGAGGCTGCCCTGGGAGGTGGTTCCGCCCCTGGAGGAATTTAAGATGGGTGGACAAGGTGCTCAGGGATCTGGTTTAGTAGTGGGCAGGTACAGTTGGACTTAATGATCTCAAAGGTCTGTTCCAACCAAATGATTCTATGATTCTATGAAATATCTTTTTAAATCAGAGCTGAAGGTGTTATGCTGATCTATTCTCTTAGCAAGGGACTGATGTTGGTAGACTTAAACTGATTTACAGTGGGCCCCTCAGACAAGGGTGTAAATAATCAAAAAATCATCTGTTAATCACCTAGTGGATACTCTACTTCTTTTACAGAGCTACCAGACCGTGGAGAGACTTCCTAAGTTCTGTTTCATAGCTGATGGGCAGCCACAACAGGTTTGTCTTGAACGTTTCTACAACCATCTCTAGCGGGAAGCTTCGCTTCAATTTGAGGCAGTCCAACGACTGCAAGGCCTTGCTTAGATGTGGGAAATGGCATTAATTTTCAAATAAAAATAAATAATATTAAGTTTTGCAGGCATTTTCCCCCTTCTCCTATGTTCCCTCTGTGTATTCACCCAAAAAGAAAGTTACGATGTCTCTTTTGGAAAGACTGAATGGTTTCACGTTCGCCTGCTCATTTTAGAAATAGAGTCATAGAACCATAGAATGGTTTGGGTCAGAAAGGACCTTAAAGATCATCCGATTACAAGCCCCCTGCCATGGACAGGGACACCTTCCACTGGATCAGGCTGTTCAGAGCCTCATCCAAGCTGGCTAATGGTCCTGGCCTCCATATCCCTAAGGATTTGGTGGAGAGGTAGACAGTCAAAGGCATGCTGTATCCCGGTGAGACCTGGGCTGGAGGTTGGGAGTCCTTTAGAAGTGATGCGTGGGAGCAATGGAGACCACTGTGAGCTTGGTTGCTCCCTTGTGTTCCCAGCAGGAAACCTAACAGGGAGCTGCTAATAATAGATGGGCCGCACCATCTTAGAGAGACTCTTCTTGTTCAAGACATCAGTCTCTACAGAATTAAAGCATAGTGCCAGGCTTTGCACTTTCATATTAGTTTTTAATATTAGTTACTGGACGTGCATACTTTTTTTTTAATTGTATATTCCTACCTCTCTAAAAATACAACTTATTTTTATGTTATATTTAAAGTCTCACCTTCTCTGTTCTAGGTCACTATCTTTCATCCAAATAAAAAAAACATTTATTACAGCAAGGTGCCTGAAGCAAACTCAAAATGCCGTGTCCTGAGCTCTGAATCTTCCCTGTTAAGAACTGGATTAGATGGAAGGTTCACTGTTCAACTCGGATTTCATGGGAGCACCTGGCCTCCACTCAGAAGCTACTGCCCTGTCCTAATGTCCACTAGGTCAGGAGACAGGGAGATCCAGCTCTAAAAATAGCATGCTGTAGCTAGGTGGAGGAGTTCCAGGAGTGAATGATTGGTGGGAGAAGAAATAGGTTACTTTTCTCGTGTTTCCAGGATATGGTCTGGAGAGCAGGCGGAATGTGCCTGACAGTGTTCCTTTGCAAGTGCCTTTCACTGAAAAAACAGAATCTATGAGCTGAAGTCCACAGAAGCCATCATACAGTCCAAGCCCTGGCGCCTCCTCAAATCTCTGCAGAATCAGAATCGTAGACTCACAGAATCATTATGGCTGGAAAAGACCTCTAAGGTCACCAAGTACAACCATCAGACCAACAGCACCACGCTACTAAACCATGTCCCCAAGTTCCACATCTGTATGTCTTTTGAACACCTCCGGGGATGGAGACTCCACCACTTCCTTGGGCAGCCTCTGCCAGGGCTTCACCGCTCTTTCTGTAAAGAAATTTTTCCTAACATCCAATCTAAACCTCCTCTGATGCAACTTAAGGCATTTCCTCTTGTCCTAACACTTGTTACTTGGGAGAGGAGACCAGCACCCACCTCCCTACAAGCTCCTGTCACGGAGCTGTAGGCAGCGATGAGGTCTGCCCTCAGCCTCCTCTTCTGCCAACCAAACAGCCCCAGGGCCCTCGGCTGCTTCTCACAGTCCCTGTACTCCAGAACCTTCCCCAGCTTCCTTGCCCTTCTCGATGTCTTTCTTGTACTGGGGGGCCAAAACTGAATCCAGGATTCAGGACATGGCCTCACAAGGGTCAGCAGCAGGGGGGACGATCCCTTCCTTCCTCTTGCTGGCTGCACCACTTCTGATTCAATACAGGATGCCATCAGCCTTCTTGGCCCCCGGGCACACTGCTGGCTCATGTTCAAGCCAGCTAGATCTCAGAAGGCAGCTGTGTTCAAAATCCACAATGCATGGGAAGTCTGGACTCAACGTCCCCAGGAGCACTTTTCCTCCTGCAATGCTAGCCTAGAGAAAATCTGCGTTGGGCACTTGGATCTCTGTGGAGTTGCCCACAGTCACTTACCACAAGCCAAAGGAGATGTTTCCAATCAGCAGCATTCTCCAGAAACCAAGACATTTTCCTGGGAAGAGCCTGTTCTTGGGTGGACAACCAGCTTCATGCACCACTTCTGGGAACCTTTCTTCAGCTCTGCAGCTGGGCTTTGAGTTCACGGCCATGCTGTGGAAAGCTCAGGTGGCTGGAGTTTATGGCAAGTTATTATTGCATTTCTCTAAAACACAAAAAGGCTTAAATACAGAAAAGGGTTAAAAAGTGCAAGTTACATGTGTTTAGCTAGATAATTGCCAGAAAATGTGTTAATCCATTTTACAACACTACCTGGTGGCTCTCAGAAGCTCAAGAGCTCAAGCATTGTAACTTGCCTGCTTTATACTTGTATGGATAGTTCATAGGGAAGTACAAATGGTGTTACATCTTGGTGTAGCATAAATCTGTATGTGAGCATCTAAATATTAAGAAATATTTGCATGTGGAAAAAAGAAAACCCGATTTCAAAGAATAAAACTTCAAAAATTTTCAACTTTGTAGTAAATCTGAGAATAAGGCTAAGCTTAAATTAATTGTGAAAAGAGCAGTGTTGGTCTAAAACTGTTGAGTTTCAATAGAACGTTGCACAAAACTGCTGGAAGTGTGTCCCTTAAATAATGCTGATGCTGATTTAAATTCTAACACTGACACACAGCATTAGACACTTGGTTACTGAAGAATGGTCGTGCTGATACTAGTAAAAAAGAATTATGTCTGTCACTCAGCTACAATGGAGTTCCAAGCAGACGAAGAAAATGAAAGCTTATCTTTTTTTTCACATTTTCCATTGGTTTGAAGCAGAAATCGGGGGAAAAATGATTAACTGTGTTATGAATAGGGGACAAAAAAACCCCCCAAGCAGGGATGTCCATCATTAGCAGTCACAAATTCAAAATTAAAGGCTCTGTTTAAAAGAGGAAGGTCCTGTTTGTGTTGGGTAGATCCGACGTGCAGGTGGTCCACGTCAGCAGCTGCCCCACAAAACTGAGGGGCGCAGCCCCACGGGAAGGCGGTGGTCCCAGCAGGCC
Organism: Tapera naevia; assembly: GCA_033556795.1. Classification (NCBI taxonomy): domain Eukaryota; kingdom Metazoa; phylum Chordata; class Aves; order Cuculiformes; family Neomorphidae; genus Tapera; species Tapera naevia. The sequence continues at coordinate 393,806 of JAUMJJ010000066.1, forward strand.
CAGTGCCAGCAGAGGAACGGGGCCACGCCGGCCGCCGCAGCCCCTGGCTGCCGGCCCGCTGACCCTTCTCTGAGGTCAAACGTTGATCCTGAGGGATGACCACAATCCCTTTTGTCAGAGGTTCAGCTGCGCCGGGCATGCGGAAGCGAGATGCCGCGCAGGGTCTCGCGCTGGGGGAGCCCCACCAACACCTTGCATCTTCTCCACCCCACGTTGCCAAACCGCGTTCCCACGTCCCAGCGGCACACCAGACCTCTCTGCCCTTCCCCAGTTTCCTCCCAGCCCCAAGCGCTCCTCCCTGTCTCCAGCCATGCACTGTAGAAAGGGCCAGACACCTGGAGCTGGTGTCACCAAAGCTGCAGTGACACAAACTCAGCTCCAAGGCCAGAATGTCCTGCCCATTACTGGCATCTCCCTGTGTAGGAACCTGTGATTCCCCCTCCAGGAGCTGGCTCCAAGGTGTCACCAACATAAATAAAAGGGTCCGTGAGTGCCAACACTGGGTTTTGTGGCTATTCAGTGGTATGGCCCTGGAAATCATTTTCCCCCATCTAGTTAATCTGTTCCTACAGGAAGTTCCTGTGTGATGGACAGTTGTTGTTTTATACACAAACACCTTTTGAATAAAGACAGTGTAGAAAAAGCCACGATTCATACTGAAAACATTTAAAAACTCATCTTTTTTTACAAAAGTTTATTTTCACAAGGAAGAGCAATAGGAAAAATTAAATTGTTTTCCACATATTGTTTTCTTGAAACAGAGTCTACAAGGACATATTCAGCACCAAAACTGAAAACAAAAAAAAAAAAGTACAAACAGCCATAGAATATAATCTATAAAGCAAACATTTAATATTGCACTTTGTTTCTCTAATGTTTGGATTTTACTTACTTTTTCCTAATTCAGATCAGAATTCTCTACCAAATACTGGGCTACAGCTGTGAACCTCACATTTTTGTAATGCTGTGAATTGACCAATACTCATGGAAGAGCAATGCCTCTGAACAACTAACAACGTTAATTCAAACTGAAAAGTCTTTATTTGATAAGGTCATAAAGAGTTTTCCACTTTGATCACAAAGGCAGTGACGCCACACAGATCACCAAGATATTGGTCAATCCTGCTTTGCATGTGATTTTCATCTATATTGTGATAAGTACTTTAATGCTATGTATATCAGCAATTGTTCCCTAGTCTGTCAAAGTAACAAAAAAAGGAAAAAAAAGTAAAACCACCAAATGCCCTTTTATGCCAACGATCCCATCAGCTTTTAAAATTGTCTGGTTGGAGAGGGCAGAGGGAAGGGACATTCACAAAACTGGCCTGGAAACCTCAGACATCACCCAATTTCCTTCTTGTCCAATACTCTTGCTCAAAGCCCAAGCTTTTTTTTAACTGAATCACTTAAAACGCGACTCATTTGTATTTAAATCACCCTGTTGTCATTTTTGAAACATGAATTATCGTTCATGTTCTCGTAAAGGCCACTTATGGAAAAGCCTACTATTTTGTCGCATTTATGAAGCCTTAAAAACAAAGCAGAGGTGTTTTTAAGAACAGGCACCACCCAGAAGCACCAGCCACCCTCTCCCGCTCCCTTCCGAGCTGTTTTATTGCACAAGGAGATAGACACTTGATAGATTACACCTCGATTTAAGTGGTCAACACCAAAAGCCTGTCCCTTTGTCACCAGTTTGTCTCACACGACTTCTGAAAAGAAAAGCTGACTTTTGGTGCAAATCTCTAGAGCGTGTAAGTGCTGGCTTTGGCCTTTGCACACTGCGTGGCCTCGCTGCACCCTTTTCTTCCTTGGGGCACCCTCAAGGGCGAGCGCTTTTCCTGTGTAGTGAATACGTAATGAAATTTGCCATCCCATTTGTTTTAAAGCTCTTGAGAGTACCACAGAAGATGTAATCATCAAAGCTAACGAACATCCGAGTATGGCTGCTAATACCGATCTTGCCCAGTTTAATCATACCTCTAGTCTTAACTCTTTTTACAGTATCATAAACCCTGAAGAGAATACAAAGTGCACGAACTGAGCTCTTGGCATAGTCCAAGCTTTTCCTGCAGTTTGAAATATACTTTCTACTAGAGACTCATTACATAGAGAATTTTTGGTGATTAGGTAACTATACATAAAAAAATAGATTTACTTTCCCTTCCCATCCCTACTACTTGAGATATCGCTCTGAGTTCCAGACAGCATGACTATGTCCTTTTAAAATTCTTTTTGAGGTTGAGGTGGTGTCTGCTGGTGCTTTCAGTTGTGCCTTTTTTTTTTCTTTTAAAGCTTCAAGTGAAGATCTTTTTTTTTTTATATATAACGTAGAAACAGAAAATAAGGGTGGGTTTTGTAACTTTTGTGTATGTCCCTAATCCAGATCCCCCTCTTGAATAAAGAACAAAAAAAAAAAAAAAACAAACCAACACAAACACAAAACAAAGAAGAAGTAACTCAACAGTGCAACGTAACAAAACAAATAGCATTCCAACAGTTTGGCAAGTGATGAGTTCACCTGAGATTAAGTGATTTTTAGGCAGTCTGTAACAAAATGCTGCTTTGCGATAATAGTAGAAAGGCAACAAATTCCTAAAAGAAATCGAGAAGGTATACAATCGTGATGAAGTCTATTAAGTTTCTTTCTATGAATTCTCCACCCCCTGACCCCAGCCCCACATCTGTTGCTTATCTACTACAGTAGGCTGCAAAACGTACAGCAAGAAGGATTGGCTTGAAGGCATTTGATGTTCGTAAATAAATCCACAACAGGATCCAAGCTGAAGAGGTGATACATGATCAGTCTACTAGGACAATTCTGAGCATGTGCATATGCAGGTAAAGTCCAGGCTACATTAAATTAAAAAAAAACAAAAGTCAGTGCATTTGTAAAAGTCTGTCGCTGCTGTTTTTTGTTATTTTTTTTTCTTTTTTTGCCAAAGCTTTCTTTTGCTCCTTATTGTGCGGACCACAAACAAAGAAGACAGGGATGGGGGGGTAACAACAGTCCGGCATAAATGAGAAAAAAGCTGTAGTGACACCGAACCGCACAACGTAAGCAACGAGCATGTGCAAATCTCCAAATCATAGGAGGAAGCTATCCCCTCTCTCACAATGTGGTTTGAGTGTTTTGACACACGACTGTATATTAGTAAGGCTCCTCCTAGTATGTGCCAGTATTTAAGGAAGGGGGGGTGGGGGTAGGGAAAAGCTCAGATCTTCAAGCATGTGGAGCAGTCCTACAAAGTTACTGTAGGCTTCAAAGCATGATCACAGGTTGCTTTCATTTATTCACCATACAGGCAAGAGCAAAACTGCCTCCTCTGACAGTGTCTCCACGATGACGCCTTGACCTTCAACACGGCAGGTACGATTCAAAACCCCAGTCGAGTCAGCTCTTGACAGATTCCTTCAACGGGAGGGACAAGATGGTCTGTCATCTGTGGGCTGATCTGGGTTTGGATCAATCTAACAAGAAGAGGAGAAAAAAAACAAAACCCAAGGCATTTTCAGAGACAGTTGCTAGAAATCAACCAAAGCCCCAACAAAACTGACAGGGAAGACAATTGTAGTGATAAATGGCATGTCCAATCCAAAGGATATCCAACCACATGAAAGGCCCCTGATAAATCAGACTGAACTCTGAATGGAAAATTAGTAACTAAGCACAGTGGAAGATTTTCAACTACAGGCTGATGGAAAAGCGCAAAGAACTAAAAGAACTTGAGAAGAATCTGCTTTAGTATCACAGAAATCCTTTCAATTATTTACTGTACACTAAAAACACAATCTGGCTCATCCCTAAAAGTAAGTATTTCATTGAGAAGATGATTTGCTTCAAAAGAGGAAGTTATTGGCAAAAAGTCACTCCACATTTTAATTTACACATAATTAAGCCAGACAAATTGCGGATGCCCCATCCTGGGGGAGGTTGGATGGGGCTTTGAGCACCCTGATCCAGTGGGAGGTGTCCCTGCCCGTGGCAGGCAGCATTGGACCTGGATGGGCTTTAATGTCGTGTCCGACCAAAACCAGTCTATGATAATCCTCAGACATCCCATAAAATGTCTTAGAAGCTCATGTGTTGCAGGCTTAACCCCTCTTCCTTTCCACAAAAGGAAGAAGGGGAAAACTTGTATCTCCAAAACTGGTTAGTACTGATGGTTTAAGTGTACAGTATATAGTTTAGCCAACATTAACAGTTACTTTTATACAACCATTTTTTTGATGCCAAAATGACAAGGACTCGAGTTGTATTCTAGGGTTAAACTACAGAATAGTCCTCAGAGAAGCCTCCACCAAAGAACAAACACTCTCTGCCCACTCAATAGCAGATTAATACTTCAAGAGAAGGAAAAAAATCCAAGTGGGTGATTTCTGGCAAGATTTAGCCAGAGGACACTATTTTACTTTTGTCCTGAACCACTGCTTTTTCCTGAAAAATATGAACGCAAAAGCTTTGCAAGTTACGTCACAGTTATTGAGTAGCTTTCAAGGAACTAAATGAATATCCAGAAACACTGGGAAACTGTGTATTTACAGAAACTTAGGTAAGAAAGAAAACTTCTGTAACTTCTCTACACAGAACTTCTGAAAGCAGTGCACACACAGAACCAAAACAGCACAGGCATAGAAGCTTCAGAAAGAAGCAGAGCTTAACAGCATATTGTGCACCTGCAGACCCAAAATGCTGGTGATAGCCAGTGGAATGCATTACATGTGTAACAGAAGGTTTTAATGAAGCTGCCAAGAGGGCACAAAACGGTTTGTGCATTTCTACAAAGCACTGTAATTGCTAATAATCCCAAAAACTCTTGCTGCAACTCTCCTGCGCTTTGGTAAAATAAGGTCACCTCATCCCCTGTTCATCATTTTAATGACTTCTCCTGAATTTAGGAAGGAGAAACAACTTCCTAAATTTAGAATCATAGAATTGCCTGGTTGGAAGAAATCTTTGAGATAGAGTCCAATCGTACCTGTCCACCACTAAATGAGGTCCCTGAGCACCTCCCCTACCCAGCAATGGTGAGTGACTCTACCACTTCCATGGGCAGCCTCTTCCACTGCTGATAACCCTTTTGGTGAAGAAAATCTTCCTGATGTCTGAATTGAACCTCGCCTGGTTCAACTTGAGGCCACCTCCTCTCATCCTATGATTTGTTACTTGGGAGAAGAGATCAACACCCACTTCTCTACAACCTCCTTTCAGGCAGTCATACAGAGCAACGAGGTCTCCGTTCAGCCTCCTTTTCTCCAGGCTAAGCAACCCCAACTCCCTCAGCTGCCTCTCACGACACTGAAGTCTCCATATCCTTCCCCAGCTCTACCGCCCTTCTCTGGATGGGCTCCCAGTTTCTTTCTTGCAGTGAGGGGCCCAAGTGAATTCAGAAGAACAAAGAAGGATCGTGTTCTGCCTGAGGTACCTACTTCTGAATAGAGAGGCGGAGGCAGAAAACGGAACTCCTGGATGTATGCAAACAATGGTCCTGGAAGCGCTCTCTCAAAGTCGTCACAGGCACCTATGGGTGCGAGGCTGGACTGTCTCTGTTCCTCCGTGACCACTTCTGCATAGCTGGGAGGTGCTGCAGGGAAAAGGCACACGCAGTTCGAACAACGAGTTCTTATGCATGTCAGAACATATAACATAGTAAGTATTAAAACTTCTGTCATTGTAGAACGCACCAGCAGGCAGGTAAAGTGACTCGTGAAGAGTCGCAGAACGTGAAAGGGAGGGCAGGCTGTTCTATTTTTAAAATTATGCTCAAATCCAAGAGCAGGCCAACCCTGCCTCTCATGGCTTTACCATCCCCTCCAATTTAAAGAATACCCAGAATACTGAATTTCTGTACATGCAGGAACAACAGCACATTGCATTCCTCTGGATTCTGGAAATCTAAGTCTGGCATTTATATATATGAAAAAGCAGTGTCCATTATAGATCTGAAAATCAAAGGTAGGAGTTACATAGTCTCTCCTTTGACAACAGACCATTTCCCATTGAAATTAATTACATTATCTCTTCACAAAGCCTGGCGAAGGACACCATGAACTGCTATGGTGACAGGTTACAATGCCTTATAACCAAGGATGGAATTGGGATACCAGAGGCAGAATTCATTCTGCAGAGTTACAGCAGAATCCTGCATTTTCTCTTATGCCAGCTTCCAAGCACCCGGATTTCACTGCTTGGCCTTGAGAGAAGGCAGCAGAGGTGGAACTCTGTCCTTCCAGAGAGGACCAGCAAGTAGAAAGCAAGCTTCCACAGGGCTTTATTAGGAAGGATGTACGTCATTTGGGTCTGTTTGCGCAAGGGCAACGAATAAACCAAGACAAAAATGAAAACAGACTAGTAAATTGATTGGCATTTGTATTGTCAGGTTACCTTCAGGTCTTTCAGGCAGTGTCAGACCAAGCCAGTTCATGTTCATGCTACACTGGCTGCTCACACTCGACGTTCTGCTACCGAAGGGGTGTAGAGGAATGGTACCAATGACCAGCGGCAGGTTGAGGAATAAATCCATGGCGCCGGGAATATCAACATATACCTGAAGAACAGCCACAAGAGGTGAGTGATTAAAATGTAGGTTTGTAATGAGCATTTCATAATCATCAGACTAAGTTCTCTGCCTGTGGAATTTTCCATGAAAAAATGCTTCCTCACTGTCCGTTTTAGGGACAATGTCCCTGTGGAGACAAAATCTCCCCAAGGCAACAGCAGTTGAGGATTCTCAACGTGAGCCCTCACACGGCAGTGGGGTCTGCTCTTAACAGAAGTTTGCTCAGCTAGCTGGCATACCACAACCATCTCAGGAATCTGCATGCTTTAAACTGATTTACAGAGTTCCTGTAGGGACGTTCACACTAGGATATGTATTTCTTCTGTAACCAGCTAGCCCATAACTCTTTATCAGAAACCTGCTAGCTACTCATGCTCCAGGAAGAAGGCCATGCAACGTACCATCAATGAATACTCCACACGGATTATACTACAGTCCAGGATCGAAGGAGAGACAGGTGGAATTTTCAGCTGCTTGCCATTCCAGGTTTCTGTTTTGCCAGATGATAAGGAATCCCCACGCAGATTGGCAATGAGCTGCTTGACTTCCTTCATTTTCCCTTTGGCATAAAATGCCTGCGTTTGGTAAATGGCTGCCTTTGGCACCACCACACGGGAAGAGCAGTTCTCAATCTCAGCAAAGATCTGAATTGATTCACCTAAAACAAGACAGAATTTCATGTTCTCTTTATATTTACGAGGCAGCTGAAGCAAATCACCAACATTCTCTGTATTGTTACAATGCACTGGGTGCTTCTAGCAATGCTCTACCTTGGAAAACATGCACTGATGCTAACAGGAATAGGATCACAGGCTCATCTAAAGGAAAAATGCACAGGGCTAAGAGAAGCAGAGCCCTTCAATGGAGCCACAGCTAGCATTAGTTAACAGAATTAGTCACAGGTTGGAAAGACTAGAGAAGATCACTGCATGTAGACTGAGATGGTAAAAGCAGTTTAAATATTTCGTTTATATAAAACCAGCAAGTACAAACTTTTGTTTCAAAAGGGAAGGAAAAACATATTTCCTATAATTACTTCTGTTACGTACCTGGGGTGTAGCCCTTCCTTTCAATTTTGGCACTTAAGGATATTGGGCCTGAGGTACAAAACCAACAACACAGAGTCTTTTCTTTTGTGCCTGCTTGGGGTGACTGCAAGAAAACAACAACATTTCCAATTTAATTAAGAGTTCCATGAACACCTTAATCTATCTTACTGGACACAAAAAAGATTATCACAACATACTTATTACCTATTTTGACAAACGTAGCTGTTTTTATTCAGAGGAAACAACTCAAGCAATTTAAAAGGCACTACACAGATACAAGGTTTGTTCTAATTCCATTACTTAATAGCACTGCTTTTGCTGCCACAGTCAAATTTAAGCAGTTTTAATACATAAATACTGCACAGTTTAAGAAAAGGCTTTATAGCCTACATATCCCAACATACTGTTGGCAAGGTTCTTCATTTACCAGGGACCTAGAACATCTTTCCAATACGCTGCATCTCAGAAACAATAACTAAGCTACAGTACTGTAACCTTGACTCCTGCTATTTCCTCTGCTTCAGAATGATCCCCGTTTCATCCGTATCAAACAGACTTTGTTTTCTTACTTTACATGGTATCGGGATTTAGGACTTGATCCAAAGCCCATTAAAATCAATGGGAGTCCTTTGATTTTCATGGAATTTGGGCAAGGCCGACGTCCCTTCGCAAGTCTGATTTTTCACCCATACACACAAGAAACCTATTTCAATGGACTTTGAGGGTTTTTTTTCCCCCCTCCGTGGATTGGAATTTTACAAAGAAGAGGAAAAAACAAAAAGGAAAAGGAATTTTAGGTCAGATTGAAATCAAATTCTCATTGCAAGCAACTGTAATACTGGAATTGTTCTGAAGAAATGACATTTCAGAAGATGATTATAAAGAATTGTGATAATTTCTCCCCATTGGTAGAAAAATATCCATATGGAAATTATCATTATGGATGTCAGTGCATTTTTTACTTTGCATGGTTAAGTTAGCAGTCTCTCACTATAATATCAAGTTTCACTGTTCCTTCCACAGATTATGCTTTATTCAAAAATCAAAGAGGAACAGGTCACAAGATTTTCCTTCTCAGTGAAAATTTAAAATTTGGTATTATCAATTTAATTGACAAAGCCATTTTACGGATCTTAAATGCAAAGCAACTCCAAATACAGGAAAAAATTAGCTTTCAACATACCAGTAGCTAAAGAGTTGCTGAACTGATAATATTAATACTAAGAACGTTGGATGTAATTACACTAACAAGTAAATATTAGATGAAATTCGATGTGGATAGTGTTTCACTTATACTTTATAATTTTTATGCCAGAAACAAAGAATGAGTAACTCTGTCAATTCTTACCAGTAATGAAGGAGTGTTGATATCTATATGTTCAAAGACTGTAAATTCCTTCTTTAATTTTACTGGTAGAAACCAAGGCCTATGCAACTCGGCTTTCACCCAATAGCGCACACTGCCATGTCTGCCTTCGAATGAGGTAGCAAGTGGTCTGTGCAGGACACAAAGGTCAAAATTGAGTCAAGTCTTTCTGTCTAATAATGATACAATTGATCAGATCAGGGATTAGTATGCAGAATTGCCTTTCTTTTTAATGCGTTGTAGTACTTAATGCAGCATAACTTATTTTGCAAAGTTTCCGTATCTCAGAAAAAAGCTCAAGACTTAAGACGGGAGAAAAAATCATCTCCAATTCATCCTTCTGGAGTTTTGCGTAGATTTTAAGAATCAATTAAAGAATTGTACTAGAAAATGCCAGGAGAGTACACATTTCCTTTAAACTCAAGAGGCCACTTTCACATCTGAAGTAAAGCATGCCCTTTTCAGGTCAAATTAAGATACCAAGTTAAAATCAGCACTAGTATCAACCAATTATTGTTTTCAATACCATGTTTTGTGTGTCACTGACTGCTGATTACATCGCTGGTATCAGCACCGAGTTAATTTTAGCTAACTCAGCACTTTTGTAGTTTGTTTCGCCTTAAGTGGAGTAAACACTTCAGCCCAGAGTTCTGAAGAGAGACTATTTTGAGTACCTTCTAATTTTCCTCTGCCCTGACAAGACCAGCATAAAACATTAATATCACATGCAGCCGTACGTATATAAGCATACAGATACATAAAATCATCAAGCCTATTCTGGTCTCTACTTTGATGAAAACGATCTTTTTGGGAGCTGGAGGAACAATGTGGAAAGGATCTTCAAATCTTTCGGCACCACTTTTTTTTTCCTTTAACAACATAAAATTAAAGATAAAAGATATTTATATTCCAGTTAATTCCAATTAACAGTGGTTTTACAGAACTTATTTTCTCCTAGTTTTTTAAGTAAGCACTTTTCTTTTATTATACTATTAGTAATATATAAATTAAACATTAAGTCACTTGGAAATCTTCTGTACCTTATACAGGGAAGAATACTAGCCATGCCAGTACTTGTCCAGAATAGTTCTTTCAGTTACAGGTTTGACTTCTCCATTTCAACATCTGAAACGTTTACTTATTTTTCCTAATAATCCCAATGAAAGGATTTTCTAATTGGTCTCCAGTGTTTCATCCTGCCCTGTATTCTTTAGGGCAAAAATCAGTAAGGCCAGTGCCTGTCAGCTTTTTTTTCTGCTGTTGCTTCATAGTTTCAGTGAATTTTGGAGTGTTCTATGAGTACAAACCAACAATAACTAAGGCAGTGTCAAACTCCAAGCAGCAGCCCTTGTTTTTTCAGTATGATCCACAGCTGTTTTCACGATTATTCCTCCAGGTCACTTAAAAGGAACCTGGGTTTCTACCAATGCTTGTGATACTCTGCTGGCTCTCTGCCTGACTGCACGTTAAAGCATTTCACCTGTGTAATATTTCAGAGGTCTTTTTCCGTATTTAAACGCCTCTTCCAACTCAAGGGAAGACCAGCATTAGCCTTATTTCTTTCAGTACCTCAGATTTGCACAGAGGATAAATTGTCTCCATGCACACAGGTCTTCCCCACTGTTCCAGGAAGATTTATTGTGAAGTCCTGTGCTGCTCGCTTTGAAAACGACCTGTGAAAGTGTTTATCATCTGCAGGTTCTGCTAAAACCAGCACCTCCAATAAATAGATGGTTTATTGGCTTTTAATGTTAGGTACTGAGCTATTTCACATAACACACTGACAATTTTTTTCAACCTTAGTGACTTCACCCCTTGCCTTTTACAGCAAAAGGCTCCTTTTTCCATCCAGGTCAAGACTCCTTCTGTTCTTGTGTATTTTATCTTAGTGCAGCTTTTATTTTTAGCCAATTTCCATTCTAGAAACTCCTCCGTGTAGAAATCTCCCATTCACAATGCCGACTTCACACACTTCAGAGTTGGGGGGTGAGGAACAACCTTTATCTTACCACTTCTGTTCTCACTCTTGCTTCACCTTTGCTTTCTGAGACAAATGGCACTAGGTATAGCAATGTCTCTTGCTTCATCCAGCCATCCTTCTGCTTATTTCTGGCTAGACCTGCTGCGTAAAAGCCAGCCTGGCTACAAACATTCCATTTAAAATGGAACACCCTCCTCTTTTTGTTTAAACAGTTAAACCTGCCACATCTGTCCCAGTCCCAGCAACTCAGCTGTGACCTTATCTCTAGTTCTGCTGGTCTGCATGGCTCCAGTAAAAGGGCTTTAGAAGGTATCTCAGCAACTCTGCAGGACTCCAGTTCACACTCCTTTCCCCCTCCTCCTGGGAAGGGGTAAAATATCAGAAGACCTAATGAGTCAGTAGGACTCGGTCAAAGGAAAGTGACCAACTGGTCAGCTAAAGCTCCCATTTTGTGGAAATAATCAAATAAAAAAGGAAGTGTGCTACCAGCTTAAAAGCAACCTCTTCAGTTTAATGAGATTATGTCCTCAGCTGCATGTCAGAGCACAATTCCTGCTACCATTGAAAAGGTTTCCCCTCCACCCACAGCAGGAGCTTTGCTCAAGCGGGCGGGCAGCAGTGCCCAAGGATTGCGTGCGGACACTTACGTCTGTGGAAGCTCAAAGCTGAATGCATATTCATGCCTTCCCGAGTGGATGGTGTGGAGGCCTTCTTCTGAGTTGTCATCATCTGCAAGGAGAATTAAAAACAGCACGCTATTCCACACATTTCACACACTACATGGACTTCTCTTCCAGAACAAACGGGATTTACACACTCACTACAGCACTTACAGAATGAGTCGAAAAGGACCCACAAGGATTTTCCAGCCCAATTCCTACCCCTGCACAGGACAACCTCAAAATCTGCTTAAAAACACCCGAGTCCCAGCAGGAAGGGTCTCCGGTCTGTTTGTGTAAACTTCTTGGATGCAGGACAAAATCCTGCCTAGGCAGCATCACAGGATTCACCTTATAGAGCAGCAGAGGTTAATTTGCTTTAATTTGCAGTCCCGCCTCTGAACACTGACACAGCTGCAACTGCTGCCATTTCAAGGCCTGCCTGCAAGATCTGTAATGGCAATCATGCTTTCCACTGCAATTGCTGGTTAAAATTAAATAGAAGCAGCTCTTTTAACAGCATTAAGCTAACTGCGCAAAGCCTGCTGCGTGAGATTAAATTTAGTAATTCGGCTTCCTTTTATCTCCTGCCTGGCAACAACGTCCAGAAATTATCACTAAAAAAAAAAAAAATATAAAAAAAAGGAAAAAAAAAGAAAAAAAAAAAAAAGAAAAAAAAAAAAGGTGTACAAACACCACTTGGAAAGTACCAGACAAATTCAGGGGCAGGAAACAGCAAGCGGCATGGTTAAAGCTGTACACAGCTAAACTTCTTTATTTTTTGACAATATGATTTTGCTTGGACAGCAAGACCCAGGTATTTGCTGGTTCCACCAAGAAAACTGACCTTTGTTTACGGTCACAATTTCTAAGGCCACAAATTTGTGGTTTATCCTGGCATAACTGCTGTAAAACCTGTGTGGGGGGGGGGGGGGGGGGGGGGAGAGAAAAACGCTGACTCTGCCAAAAGCAGAAAGTTGTGCGAGAAAAATGACTGAGCAGAAAAGAAAGGGCTCAGGGATAATAATGGGCGATGCAGGGAGACAATGAGAAAGGGAAATAATTATATTTAATGGGCTGAAGCGTAATGGAGGCATGAAGGGGGATTTTAAGTTCCCATTGTCCTACAGAAACACTGATACAGTGCACTGAAAATATAATAAAAATATTAAAATCGAGCCAGGACAGAGCAAAAAGCAGCTGCCACCAGCATGCCATGGAGAGAAATGCACCTTTATGAAATAAAGGAGGAAAACAAAATAAAAGGGCAAAACAAAGCCCACCAGGGTGAGCGCCTGGGGGTGTTTTTCCATTGAATTTTGTGAAAAAGGGTCCGGAATGATATTTCATTGAATTTTGTGAAGGACAAAGGTTCAGGCTGGATTTTTTTTGCATTTTTTTTTTTCCAAGAATGAGAAATGCTGGCATCTTCCTCTTGCCTTTTGTGAAAAAGAAGGGTATTGGGGGGGCTTTTTCCTTTTTCATTGATTTTTTGTAACGAAGAAGGTTTTGGGCTTTTATTTTTGACTACTATGAAGAAGGGGTTGAGGTTTGTTTTTTTTTAAATGAGTTCAGCAAAGGAGGAAGGCTCAGGGTGTTTTTTTTTATCAAATTTTGTTTAGAAAAGAGGGTTGGGGTGCTTCATTTAATTTGTGCAAGAGGGTTCGGGCTGGTTTGTTTTGCCTTACTGTGAAGAAGGGCTTGGATGGATTTTCTTCCTTATTGTGAAGAAGGGTTTGGGCTGTTTTTTCATTGAACTTTGTGAAGAGGGAGGGTTGGGTTTTTTTTTTATTGTGAGGAAAGGTTTGTGTTGGGTTTTTTTTATTCATTTTTGTTAAGTGTTGTTTATTTTTATTCATTTTTAAGGATATTCATTTTTGTTAAGGTCTTGATTTCTGCCAAGAAGCAGCGTTTGGGCTGGATTTTTTGCCTTATTGTGAAGAAGGGTCTGGGCTGGATTTTTTTGCCTTATTGTGAAGAAGGGTCTGGGCTGGAATTTTTTTTCCTTATTATGAAGAAGGGTCTGGGCTGGATTTTTTTTTTCCTTATTATGAAGAACAGTTTGGGATAGATTTTTTTTCCCTTATTGTGAAGAACAGTTTGGGATAGATTTTTTTTTCCTTATTATGAAGAAAGATTTGGGATAGATTTTTTTTTTCCTTATTATGAAGAAAAATTTGGGATAGATTTTTTTTTCCTTATTATGAAGAAAGATTTGGGATAATTTTTTTCCTTATTATGAAAAAAGGTTTGGGATAGATTTTTTTTTTCCTTATTATGAAGAAAGATTTGGGATAGATTTTTTTTTCCTTATTATGAAGAATGGTTTGGGATAGATTTTTTTCCTTATTATGAAGAAAGGTTTGGGATGGATTTTTTTTTCCTTATTATGAAGAAAGGTTTGGGATGGATTTTTTTTTTCCTTATTATGAAGAAAGGTTTGGGATAGATTTTTTTTCTTCCTTATTATGAAGAACAGTTTGGGATAGATTTTTTTTCCCTTATTGTGAAGAACAGTTTGGGATAGATTTTTTTTTCCTTATTATGAAGAAAGATTTGGGATAGATTTTTTTTTCCTTATTATGAATAACAGTTTGGGATAGATTTTTTTTTCCTTATTATGAAGAAAGATTTGGGATAGATTTTTTTTTCCTTATTGTGAAGAGGGGGTCGGGCTAGACTTTTTTTTCCTTATTGTGAAGAAGGGTTTGGGATAGATTTTTTTTCCTTATTATGAAGAACGGTTTGGGATAGATTTTTTTTTCCTTATTATGAAGAAGGCTTCGGGATGGATTTTTTTTCCTTATTACAAAGAAGGGTTTGGGCTGTTTTTTCATTGAATTTTGTGAAGAGGGAGGGCTGGGCTTTTTTTTTTATTATGAGGAAAGGTTAGTGTTGGGTTTTTTTTATTCACTTTTAAGTGTTATTTTTATTCATTTTTAAGGCGCTGTTTTCTTTCACCGGTTTCCGCCAAGCAGCCGCGTTTGGGCCGATTTCTGTTTTTTTTTGGGCCATTTATCTCTTGGCTCTGGCGGAGGAGGGTCGGGTCCGAGCGCCCCCCCCCGCTGCCAGCTCAGCACTCCGGCCGCGCCGCGGTAAACAAGCGCCGGGCTGTCAATCAGCGCGGGCGCCCGGCTGGAGCAGGCACCGACCGGCCCAAACCGGCCGGCCGCCTCTATACGTGCGGGTATAGGTTACACACCCCGCTCCGCAGCGCCGCCGCCCGGCCGCCGCACGCCCACGCTGGAGGAAGAGGGGCTTCCCTCCCAATGGGGGGAGGAACCTCGCTCCTTCTCCGCCAATCAGCGCTTGGCATCGCCTTAGCAACACGGCAACAAACGCCCGCCGGCCAATCAGAGGGCGTGGGGGGCGTGGCCTGCGCCGCCTGCTCTGAGGATGATGCGCTGGGTGTGTGTGTGTGGGGGGGGTAACAGCGCTGATGGCACTCATTGAAACTCGGCTTGTCCCGTTGTGCGTGTGTGTCCCCCGCCCAGTTTGCCCAGTTTGCCCCAGTTATCGCCGCGCGTTATTCCACGCCTCGGTCCTCACCGGTGGGCTTCACCACCAAGGGGCGGGGCGGGCGAGGGGTGGAGGGGCAGGAGTCACACCGCGAGTTGATAAATTCATTAAAAGAAATTAATTAAAATACCGATTTCAGCAGCGCTTGGTAACGCACGCAGCAACAAGCCTTCAAAAAAAAAAAAACGCAATTTTTGGGGTGGTTTTGGGTTTGTTTTTTTTTTTTTTTGGCCAAGGAAAAGGAAAATACCCGATCCTTGCAGAAAATACGGATATTTAAGGAAAAAAAAAAATGCCAAGCAGCACCTAGAATTACATAACTGGTTTTTTTTTTTTTAACATTTATTTCCTCCTGCTGGGGAATTAAGTCATCGCCACCACCTGACGCGTGCGGCCAATCTGAGCGAGGCAACCCCCCCCCCCTTCTCTCCCCCCCCCCCACCCCCCCCAAAACCGGTCCCAAACAGGATTGAACCGCTTCGAACAAAGGCTGCAAACTTCGGGGAAAACACAACCCACACTGGGAGGGGGGGGTGGGGGGTGTGGAACTGCAGTTGGAAAGGGGGTGGGTGGGCACAGAACGATGTGGGGACCCCCCCCCCCCTTCTTTGCACCCCATGGTGTGTGTGGGGGGTAACCCCTTGCTTTAGGGAGGGATGCTCTCATTGCCCCCTCCCCCCCCAATCAGGGCACATTGGGGGTCTTAAAGCCCAAATAAAACATCACACGTGGGAACGTCAATCGAGGGGGGCACAGAAATGTAAAGACCCCCCCCCCACACACACACTTCTGCAACCCACAGATAGTGGGGTACCAACCCCTTGGTTTCGGGAGGGATGCTCGCACAGCCCCCCCCCGCCCCCCAAAATCAGGGCACATCGCGGGGGGGTCTTAAAGACATATAAAAGAATTAAGTTACACGTGGGGACGTACAGAGAGATGCGGGGACCCCCTCATAGTTAAGGGGCATCAACCCCTTGGTTTCGGGGAGAATATTTCCAGTGCCCCCCTCCCCTCCATCGGAGATGCTCCCACTGCCCCCTCTCCCCTCCATCAGGGCAGACTGGGGCCTTAAGACAATATAAAAAATTAATTACACCTGGGAAAGCGTCTAAGAGTAATCCTTGGGGGAATCCTAGCTGGAAAAACGAGCCCTCCGGAACAAATCATCAGCCCAAAAATAGCAGCCAAATGTGTCAAAAAAGTGTGGGTTTAGTTTTAACCCTATTTCACCGGATGCTGGAATTCAGGCGATTCATTGCCTGTCAGGGATTTTAGGGATGCCTCCCCCACCCAGGACCAAATCCTGATGCCATTACTAGGGAAAACGGGAGACGAAGGTGCCCGATCCCTGCGGGACGCCCCCCGCCGCCCCACCCAACAGCGGTACCCGGGTCCCCGCGGGATGCAGGATGCGATTCCTTACCCCGCTCCTGCCCGACCAGCACATCCTTATGGTTGAAATACTCCACTTCTTCGGTGTAGTTCTGCGTGTAGGCAGTGTTGGACCCCGCGTTCCTCGACTCGGTCCAGCGCACCTTCGCGTGCCCCCGCGCGTGGATTTTGAGCGATTTCACCCGGATTTCTCCCGTCACTTCTAAACTGACCCTTCCTGAGACTGTGTCCCCGCTGGAGTAGACGGGGACATTGCTGTCGTTCAGACAGTCGAAGCTTATGGTCAGGCTCTTCACCTTCCCCAGCACCATGGTTGTGTAGCAAAGTGTAGAAAAAATAGATTGTAAAAAATAAAATTAAGGGGTGGTGGGGTAAAAAACCCCAAAACCGAGCCCCTAAGCGAAAGGGAAGGCGGAGGGGGCGAGGCTAAAGCGGGCTCATGGGGACAGCGGAGCCCCAGCCCCAGAGGGGTGGGGGTACCGGTACCGGAGCCGGTACCGGCGCTGCGCTCACCCCACAAAGGCGCTGCCGGCACCGCCGCTCCGCGCCCTTATAAGCCCGGGGACAAACAAGCCCCAACGCGCATGCCGAGCCCCGCCTCTGGCCCCGCCCCGGGGCTGGGGGGAGCCCGGCGGGCGGACAGACAGACAGACAGACAGCTACGGGAGAGACCTACCCCAAGCCTTCTTTTTCTTTTTCTTTTTCTTTTTCTTTTTCTTTTTCTTTTTCTTTTTCTTTTTCTTTTTCTTTTTCTTTTTCTTTTTCTTTTTCTTTTTCTTTTTCTTTTTCTTTTTCTTTTTCTTTTTCTTTTTCTTTTTCTTTTTCTTTTTCTTTTTTTCTTTTTTCTTTTCCTTTTTTCTTTTTCTGTTTCTTTTCCTTTTCCTTTTCCTTTTCCTTTTTCTTTTTCTCTCTTTATCTTTTTTCTTTTTCTTTATCTTTTCTCTTTCTTTTTATTTTTCTCTTTCTTTTTCTTTTTTCTTTTTTTCTCTCTTTCTTTTTCTTTTTTCTTTCTCTCTTTCTTTCTCTTTCTCTTTTTCTTTTTTCTTTCTTTCTCTTTCTTCTTTCTTTCTTTCTTTCTTTCTTTCTTTCTTTCTTTCTTTCTTTCTTTCTTTCTTTCTTTCTTTCTTTCTTTCTTTCTTTCTTTCTTTTTTTTCTTTCTTTCTTTCTTTCTTTCTTTCTTTCTTTTTTCTTTCTTTCTTTCTTTCTTTCTTTCTTTCTTTCTTTCTTTCTTTCTTTCTTTCTTTCTTTCTTTCTTTCTTTCTTTCTCTCCCTTTCATTCTCTCTTTCTCCCTTTCTTTCTCTCTTTCTCTCCCTTTCATTCTCTCTTTCTCCCTTTCTTTCTCTCTTTCTCCCTTTCTTTCTCTCTTTCTCTCCCTTTCATTCTCTCTTTCTCCCTTTCTTTCTCTCTTTCTCTCTTCCTTCCTTTCTTCCTTTCTTTCTCTTTTCCCCACTTTCTCTCACCTTCTCTCTTTCACTCTTTGATTCTCTTTCTTTCCTTTTCTTTCTTTTTTTTTTCTCTTTTTCTCTCTTTTCTCTTTTCTCTCCTTTTCTTTCTTTGTCTCTCTTTTTTTCTTCCTTTCCCCCCTCTTTCTCCCTTTCTTTCTCTTTTTTTTCTCCTCTTTCTTTCTGTTTCTTTTTCTCTCCTCTCCTTTTTCCCTCTCTCTTTTCTGTCCTCTCTTCATCTTTCTTCTCTTTCCTTCTTCCTGTCTGTTTCTTCTCTCTACTTTCCTTTTTCTTCTTCCTTCTTTATTGCGAGACCCACACGTAAGAAGGATATGGAAGTGTTGGAAGAGGTCGAGAAGAGGGACAGAAAGGTGATCAGAGGGCTGAAAGCAGCTCTACTGTGAGGACAGCCTAAGAGAGTTGGGCTTGTTCAGTCTGGAGAAGGCTCATGGGGGAACTTAGAGCAGCCTTCCAGGGGCTGCAGGGAAGCTGGGGAGGGGCTTTTACAAGGGCACACAGGGGGAGAAGGCTTTAGATTGGAAAGGGTAAGATTTAGATTAAACATTGGGAAGAAATTTTTCACAATGAGGGTGGGGAGGCCCTGGCCCACGTTGCCCCGACAAGTCGTGGCTGCCCCATCCCTGGAGGTGTTCAGGGCCAGGTTGGATGGGGCTTTGAGCCCCCTGATCCAGTGGGAGGTGACCCTGACCATGGCAGGGGGGTTGGAACTGGATGGACATTAAGGTCCTATCTGATCCGAATCATTCTATGATTCTGTGATTCTGCAGTCCTGCTGGCCTCAGCCCTACCAAACATCAGCTGGCATCTTTCTTTCCCACCAGTGCTTTCTTTTATCACTCAACCCCACGGTGCCATTTTGTGGGTGAACACTCTGAATTCAGTTATTTTTTGCACCCGAATTTCTAATTTTTACAAATGACACAAGACCTGTGACCTTCCTGAATCGCCACACTCTAGGGATTTGCATGGGGTCACGCTAAAAAGTTCAGACTGAGAGTTGTGTTTTCCCATTTATTGGTTTCCTCTAGTGAAAAAAAAAAAGATAAAGGCGTTTGTATTTTCCTTGACCCGACACCTGGTGGAGGTTCTCGTGCTTTCCCATGACTGGCTGTATCCTGAGGGTGCATTAGGACTTTTTATGCTTTTGCACCATCTTGTGGCAAGCCCGTGTACTTGGTCATGGAGTCAGAACCGGTCAGGTTGGGAAAAACTTTTAAGATTACCAAGTCCAACTATAATAAGATAAATTTCAAGAGGAGCAGAGGTGTTCTACATCCTCTCTAGATTTTCCCGTTGCTCTCATGTCTTTAGACGCCGATGCTTTCATGCATATTTGCAAGTTTTTTCATCTTTTCTACAATTTAGAAGGTAATTGTGTCCTCCATGAGTCACAGAAACCACAGACCTCCGTGGTCTGCAGCTGTTGCAGGACATGCCGGGATGCAGCATCCATCTACAGAGTTTGGACCACAGCTTCTGTTCTTCCAGGTCTGGGTTGATTCCCACCATCCACCCTTGCTCAGGGCAGACTGGCAGAGATGATAAAGAGGATGGCAGTTGATTTTTTGAGGAGCTGAGGACTCAAGTCTTACTGACCTGGTGAATATCCATGTGGATCTTTTTGTGTCTATGTGGATAAGGAAGAGGACCTTCTTGCATAATTGGAGTATGATGCGTGCTCATAAATTTTCTGATACGTGTAATGTGTTTTGTATACTGATTGCATTTGCCCGTTGTGGGCTTGCTGGAGAAGGATCCAACGGTTTGCTAAGCTGTTGTAAACCCTCCCCTGTGTGTCATCTGCAGACCTTTGAACACTGGAATAATCTCCCCAGGGAAGCAGTAGATTCCTCTGCACTGGATGCTTTAAAGGCTCAACCTGACAGTGTTCTAGACCACCTCATTTAAACTATAGATCACCTAAAAGATTGGACCAGGTCATTCATGAGGTCCCTTCCAACCTGGCATTCTGTGATTCTGTGACCTGGTACCCTTTACTTGCCTTCCCTCTCACGAGGATTCCTGTTGTTTGCGGATCCATTTCTGGACATGCAACTTTAGGACCACAGCTGCTGTCGGGATGTGCGCCAAGCATTTCGTCTGAGGAGGCTGTTAGGAAGATCACACTGACTGTGAGCTTGTTGGTCATCTTCTAGGACTTGGGCTTTTACCAGTTTGCAGACAGTTATGAGTCTGGACGGTGCGGTCATGCTGAGCAGCAGAACATCCCTTTCCTGTTCCTGGATTGCTGTGCAAGAAAATGTGGTGAAATGAAGGCCCCACTGGACACGTTTTGAACATCACCAATAAGTCTAATTTTCACCACAACAGTCAGACATCTGCAATTCAGAGCAGTTTTTGAGGGCTGCAGGCAAGGCTGAGCCTTCTTACATGTTTCTCCAAGCACATATAACACAGTCTACTGAAATTGGAGGGATGTTTGGATATCCATGCAATGCGAAATGTCACAATCTTTGAAGATCTCTAATTTTCATATAATGCTATACTGTTGTTCTGAGTTAATCACAAAATATCCTGAATGATCAGATGTGCTGATTTATATTAAGGTTGACCCAGTTTTCAAGGCTAATTCTAAATTGTTGTTAAAGATTGGTTGGGGAAAAGAAATCAGTTTTGTATTCTCTCTGCACTGAGTACATACATGCACCAAAACATCTGAGCTGAGATCTGCTCCAGTGTGAAACAAATTACTGTTCTTCTCCTGGTGCCTGAATCAGGAAACTTTCCTGTGTTATTTTTTTTTTAGTTCATCCTTATTATCTCTTCCCTAAAAGATGAGTCTCCTTCCTGCTGTCCTTCACCTCCAGGTCCTTTGGGCAAGGAGAATGGATTTGGAACAGCCTTTCCCATGTTACATCTTGTTGGTTATCATGGGCATGGCTATAAACTCACAAATAACAAGATATAGTTAGGAGTCTGCCCGGATATGCTATGTTAACTTCAAGTCTTATGTTCAGGTGAGGTAAAAGCTCATCTTTTGCAGGCATTTTTAGACCTAATGACTTCAGAAAAGAGCTCTGAGTTCACCAGAAATCAGCACACAAATAAAACTATGTAATATATATTTCTCTAATAAAAATCACCCTTACAGTCTGCCTTTTGCCCACTTGTTCTTGCTCTCCTGCCTGCTGTTCAACCTGTCTGTCATGCACTTGCCCATCTCCTTCCCCTGCCCATGTCTCTAACGGGGAGTGGTTTATCCTGAGGCGGCTGCCCTTCTCCCTGCTGACTGCTCACCTGCTCTGACCTCTGACCGGCCTTGTCCTGACCTTTCTGAGCCCAGATTCCCACTAGAAGTGTCACCCACCATCTCTTCACTGCTCTCTTGTCTGGTCCTGCATGTGTTTTTCTCCAGTCACCCTGATTTGATTAAGCGTGTGTTATAAATAATAAACTTTGGATCAACTGTTCCGCAGAACGATGTTTGTGCATTTCCCACATCCTGCCAAAATTCACACATATGTTCAGTCTCTTGCAGATTTCTTTTTTCTTTTTTTTTTTTTTTTTTTTTAATATTTCTGAGGAGATGCGAGTCAGCTTTTTTTTTTTTTTGTCCGGGTAATTTCTGTGTTTTATGCCATCTTGTGGCAAATGTGCTGAACTGCCTGCGCTGCCTTTTACCTGTCTGTTGTCTCTGCATTCCTGCAAAGCTGCTGTTCATTGGTGAAGTCTTTAAGTCAAAATCGAATCATCTTAAAAATATGATTCTGCTTTTATTTAAATGGAGAACACGCTGTGCAGGGTAAGTAAAAGAGGTATTCAGCAGTTATTTTCAGATGTTTAGTTAACTGTCAATATTAATTTCCCAGAGTTGAGCTTTTTTTTTCAAATTAACTTCCCTTTAGCTAACTCTTAAAAGTTTTACAGATCTTGAAACATGGTTTTGAATATTTTGTGGAAATATGATCAAATCTTATAGTCTTAGATCAACAGTAGGCAGTGAAGACTTATTTTGTACAGCGCTTATAGGGGTTATTATTTGTCAGGAGCCCCCAGTAATCTTTCTTAGGCCTACTACATGGTAGACTCTGCACAGAAATCTACACAAAGTTTAAAAAAATTGGGAGATTGGGTATATCTTTTTATTTTTTTTGTCTGACAAAAACCATGAGGGTGGTGCTCTGTCTGTTACTGGAGTCAGTAACTCCAAAGAAAATGGCAATATTCCAGCCTCTGTAAAGAGATGAAGATTTGATCAGATTTACTGAACCATTTCCTGAAACTGGCAGGCTGTCCTTTGTATGTCTTCTTTTCCTGTATTATTTTTTTCTATTAGCGGAAAGAGGAAACTGTTTCAGAAGATTTTAGAAAATTAGGGAAAGAAAGAAAAGAAAATACAGGGTAATACAGATTCCATTGCCTGAGAATCTTCCCCGGAAACTGTTGAAAATTAGTGCTGATTCGTCTGAGTTTTCCAATTTCAGTATCAATGACTGCTCAATATCTCGAGATAAAGAATTGTTTTGCTTTCATCCTGGTATTGTCTTTGTCTGATCTGACTTCTCACCATGCACTTGATGAATCTGCAAGGATGTCTGTGGTGCACAATGAGCTCGAGAACAGTCAGCATCTTTTCTAAAAGCAAAGCCAGGGAAGCTTGCAATGCTCTCCTGACTCATTAACCAATAAACTAGATTAGTAGATCTCCCACAGACTGTCCTGACATATTGTGTGGCTTGGAGTGAAAATAGGCTTTGACCCTCATTCTAAGCTGTTTCTGTATGCAGGAGGGGACAGTCTAGAGAGAGTGTTGAAGCAGATGTTGCCTGTTGTTTGGTAGCTTAAGGTGTTCACGTCGAAGGGAGAATCCTGGAAAGAAACAAACTCCAGGACATTTCTATATTTGATGCAGTGAGTAAATGGAAAATGTGAAATGTACTTAGAAAGTTCTCTTGATGGGCTCATTTCTGATCCTCAATATATCCATAAAAAATTAGAGGAACAGATTTTCCCCTCTTCAGACCTGTTAATGACATTACATTTATGAAATATTATCGCATGGCATACACCATCGAGTTATGGCAGCATGGATACTGAGGAGCTGCTTTCAGAACTCTACTGTGGTAGAGAGAAGAGAAAATTTTGCTAATTAGTCTTATTTTGCATTTGATTTTACAATGGAGAATACTATCCTCGAAGATATCAAAACTTGGAGTCTGTGAAACCTGTTCCTGAATTTGAAGAAATTAGGAGCTAGGAGCATGTTCCCCTGGTTCCTGTCTGTACCCTTGCAGAATAGTATTTATTAGTGGGAAACAATGTGCATAACAAAGAGCTTTATTTCTGTTCTTTCTGTTTTCAGAAGGTACATGTTGTAACTAAGGAAAGTATTCAAATGGAAATTTTTGTTTGGAATTTTTAGTTAGGTTTTTTCCCTTACCTCTGAAGATTTGCTAAGTAATGGTTTAGAATAATTTGGCTTCTGAGGTATATTTACTATTAAAAACAGAATTTGAGTTATTTATTAATCATGTTAAACTGAACATTTGAAAATTATCGTTTGAGAAGATTATTTCTGGTGCTGTTAAACTGAAAGAAACCAAACAAACACACATTTAAACTAATCTGTCATGGAAAACATGACCAAAGCACAAGCCTACAGTTGCATTCAGTAATATACAAGCATGTGCTTGGAATATCTACTTAGAGGTGGCAATGGACACTCAAACAGGAGCTGGAGCTAGAGCACTAAATGTAGTTTAGGAGGGATGTGGCCACATTCTGCACAGGCTTCGATTGTCCCTGTTGCTGCTCCTGGCACACCGTGAGGCCTTTCCCCATTCTTACCTCACAGCCACTTCATCTGTGAGCTCCTGCCAACTCCTTCACCTCCTGCCAGAAGGGCTGGCACTGTGACTAAGCCAGGGAGTGTGACTGAGGCAGTCTAGGTCTATTCAGAGACACTCAGCGTTTCAGCAGGGCGCTCCCTCTTCTAAAAGCATGCGTCAAAGACACCTGAGCTGCTGCTGCAGAGAGCAGGCATGGCTTCAGTGGAGCTTGGCCTTGAGGCTTGGCCTCACACCTATTTTATCCTAAGGTGGGCTCCCTATTACCCTGGAACCAACTCACAGTATCACAGTATCACAGTATCATAAGGTTGGAAAGGACCTCTGAGATCATCAAGTCCAACCTATAACCCAACACCAACACCAACACTAACACCAACCATCATCTAAACCATGGCACTCAGTGCCTCATCCAGTCTCCCCTTAAACACCTCCAGGGTCGGTGACTCCACCCCCTCCCTGGGCAGCCCATTCCAATGGCCAATCACCCTTTCAGTGAAGAACTTTTTCCTCACATCAAGTCTAAACTTTCCCTGACAAAGCTTGAGTCCATGCCCTCTAGTTCTGTCACTGGCCACCTGAGAGAAGAGACCAACCCCTGCTCGACTACAACCTCCTTTTAGGGAGTTGTAGAGAGCAATGAGGTCTCCCCTGAGCCTCCTCTTCTTCAGACTAAACAGCCCCAACTCCCTCAGTCTCTCCTCATAGGGCTTGTGCTCCAGCCCCTTCACCATCTTTGTTGCCCTCCTCTGGACACACTCCAGCATCCTGACATCTTTCACAAACTGGGGGGCCCAGAACTGGACACAATATTCAAGGTGAGGCCTGACCAGTGCCAAGTACAGGGGGACGATAACTCCTCTGGTCCTGCTCCCCACACTATTCCTGATGCAGGCCAGGATGCCATTGGCCTTCTTGGCCACCTGGGCACACTGCTGGCTCATGTTGAGCTTCCTGTCCACCAGCACTCCCAGGTCCCTTTCTGCCTGACTCCTCTCCAGCCACTCTGTCCCCAGTCTGTAGCTCTGCATGGGATTGTTGTGTCCAAAATGTAGTACCCGACATTTGGACTCATTAAACATCATCCCATTAGAATCAGCCCAGCTCTCCAGTCTGTCCAGTTCCCTCTGTAGGGCCATCCTACCCTCTAGCAGATCAACCCTTCCTCCCGGCTTGGTATCATCTGCAAACTTGCTGATGATGGACTCAATCCCCTCATCCAGATCATCAATAAAGATATTAAACAGGACTGAACACAATACCAATCCCTGGGGGACACCACTGGTGAACGGCCGCCAACTGGATGAGACACCATTCACCACCATCTCTTTGGTGTCTGCACCATAGCTGCAGAGCCTCCATCCCTGGCTGAGGCTCATGGTTATGTATAAAAAATATACAAAGACATCTTCCTTCAAAACTGTGGAATAGCCACGGTTCCTTAGAGAAGATTTTTCAATGAATCTTCTTAGGCCTTTGGCAAGGGTAGGAGAAGAGGTCAGATTGTGAAACCCAGATGACTAAGGAGTAATTAAACTACAAGATAAAAGCAGCTACAAACTCTACAGAGAACCCAGGAGGCAAAACATATTAAGCAGCTGTTCTAATAAAGTTTGACCGTGCCCTGCCAGAGAAAGCAAGACTTGGCTTCATACTTGTGTCAAGGTGATTCTAAGGACCATGATCCACCATTCCCCTGTTAATACTGCTTTTGTATACTCTTTCCATGTTCATCTCTTCTTGCTAGCAGTTTGTAAGGAATCTTGCAATAAGATGTGGCTATACAAAGTCTCTGGGTTTTCTTATTTGTGTTTTCATCACGGGATCTTTCCCAACACCCAGAAAAAAAAAGCAGAGGAAAGATTTTTGAAATGCTTGAACTGGAGCTTTGTAGGAAAACTAAGATTTTTTTTTAGTTCCCTTTCTTTTGGCTCTTTAAAGGACATCTACCACTTTTACGTTTCAAGATGAAAAGTTATGTGCTGTGATTTTATCTCAAGAAATAAGCTGTTATGCTTTTTGGTGAGCAAGGATTGTAGGAGAGGTAATATCTTTTATTAGACTAATTTATAGTCTGGAAAAAGAACAGACCAGCTTTCCACACACGAGCTCTTCCTTAGCTCAGTTTCAGACTTTTAGTAAGGCAAAGAAAGATAACAACCCTAAGGTGATCTGAGTTCTGGTTTAGAGCATCTATTTTACTTCAGACTTCTGAGCTAAATGGGTAAGCACACCCAATGTGACTTCATTAGCAAGATAAGTGACAAAAGCAATGGTTATCACTGTTGGTGAAACCATGCTACTCTGTCCGCTTCTGAGCTCTTAAGCGATGTGGAAGTGGAGCCTCTCTCCTCTTCGGTGGAGTGCTGTTAGAAAGTGAAGAAGTGGACACTGTGCACCCCTAGTTGGCTCAACAGCTCTGCAGGAAGGATTTCCAGGAATATACAGGATTCTCAGCATGGCAAGCCAACCTTCACACCCACGCCAAAACCCAAATGGTTGGGGGCGGTGGTTATGGCTGTGGGTGAGACAGCCATTCATGGCTTTGGGCTGGAATCTCAGGGTGGGAAGATGTACAGGCAGAAAACTACAGAGCCAGAGAGAAGTCAAGTCTTATAGTGACCTTATAGTGACCTTCCAGTGCCTGAAAGGGGCTACAGGAAAGCTGGGGAGGGATTTTTTACAAGGGCAGGTAGTGATGAAGACGAGGGGGAATGGCTTTAATCTAGAAGGGGAAAGGTTTAGATTAGACATTAAGAAAGGAGATCTTCATGATGACAGTAGTGAGACAATGGTACAGGTTGCCCTGGGAAGTTGTGGCTGCCCCACCCCTGGAAGTGTTCAAGGCAAGGCTGGATGGCATCTTGAGCAGCCAGAGGGAGGTGTCCCTGCCCATGGCAGGGGGTGGAACTGGATGGGCTTTAAGTAACCTTCCAACCCAAACCATTCCGTAATTCTATGACTCTTTGATTTTTGCCAGAGTTGGGCAGCTTGATCTCCCTCTTATTGCAGCTGATCAGGACAAAGAAACTTGGCATTTGTTGGCTAAGAGCCCTAAGGGACACAACCTGGAACCATGTCACAATTATGCCATTCTGGCCGTACCACAGATGTGTCCGGGGGGCCATGCGTGTCAAATTTGTTAGGGACAATTTTCAAGGCAAGGCTTTTTTGCTCCTCTGCCCTGCTCATGCCAGCTGTCAGGCAAATAATAGCACATCCTCCTGCTGCTTTTTGCCATTGGAGGTGCCCCTGGCACTGTGCTCATGGAATTCAGGCGTCACTGGGGAGTGATGTCCAGTAGAATACCCAAAAGTGACTCTTGCCTACTGTATCTGAAAGGTTGTATGCCTGCAGGCAGTTGTAGTTGACAGTATTACTGCTGCATTCCCCTCAGGAGTGCTGGTTTTAAAAAAACAGGAGACCAGCCTTTATAATTATTTGGGGTTTACAGAGTTCTTTTTTTTGGTTTGTTTTGTTTTCTTCTTTTGTGTGGGGTTTTTCTTTCATATAAGGGGCATATGAATGAAGAAGGGGGTTTAAGCAGGTAAAATTGAATGTAGTTTGTGCAGGGAACTCGTCTTATTCCATTTGTGTTGCACAGTGTGCGTGCAGCTCTTCTTGTCATGCAACCTGACATGCCAGAAAACACACCTTTTCTTTTTTTTGTAACCTCTCTGAAGTTTTCCTCTCTCCAGGCTGTGCAGATTCATTCCCTTGGTACCTCTGCTCAACAACTGTGCAAGAGTGAGGCGACACTCAGCTGTGTCCTTAGGACATATTTGTGGGCTACCACAGATAGCTGTGGATTCAGCGTAACACTGCCAACGAGCCTCATTCTCAGATGCTTAATTCTCCACTTGTAATGTGTTCAGGCCCCGAAGAAGTGCTTATTTTCAATTCTGGAGTTAGGAAGTTAAGTTGAACAGGCAGTTATCGTTTCTCCCTCGTTTCATGGACCACCAGCTCTGGCAATGGCATTTCTGATTTTACTGGGCTGTCAGCCTCTTACTCACTTGTACTGACTCATACTTTTCTACTAGCATGCTGGGTGAGGTGTGAAGGTGAGTAGCAATTTGGGGATTTTTTTTGAGCTGAAGAATGCCTTCATTAAATGAACATCAGTTTTGTAAAGACCCATGATAATCTGAGGAATGCTGATCTAGATGAGCTCACACACAGAAGCTGATAGCTTTACTGTTTTCTCCTTCACTCCCATTTTTGTCTGTGATGATGGCTTGGTTACTAAGTAATGGAAGAAACAGTTCAGACTTTCTTCTCACTCCAGCTGATTAATACTTTCCTCCAGACACAGTCATGTGTGTTTCACTGAAATACCAACACAGTAGCATATAGAACGTGGAATCACAAAGAAGTGAAATATTAGGTGACAAAGCTTGTAATGGCATTCATATGTTCAGATCTTCCCCAGAGTTTCTGTAAAAATGGGTGAGCTAATTTAACAGGTAAATTGCTAATGCATATGGCTTTAAGTGTCTTCCACTAGTTAATCTTACACCCAGTGACAATTGCAAAAGAAGAGCCCTTTTTCACCAGAATGGCAAAATTTTATGGAGAAACAAATAATAGCTGAGCAGGTTTGAAGATAGTGCTTTGCTGAGACTGTTAATTGTTATTTCCTTGGCCTGCTGGGGATGCTTCCAATCACCTTCCAAGCAAAGACAGTAACCAACATGCCTCCTGTTTGAAACTCCTTATGAGGACCGTCACGTGTAGCACAGTGTTATGCTACATTTCTGGCACCTCTGTGGTTAAATCCAGTGGGACGTGGACAGGCTTGAGAGGTGGACCTGAGTGAACCTCGTGAAGATCAACAAGGCCAAGTGCAAAGTCCTGCACCTGGGTTGGGGCAATCACAAGAACAAAGACAGGCTGAGTGGAGAATGGGTTGAGAGCAGCCCTGAAGAGGCAGAATTGGGGGTGCTGGGGGATGAGAAGCAATGAGCTGAGAATGGATGCTTGCAGCCCGGAAAGCCAACTGTGTCCTGGGTTGCGTCGCAAAGAGCACATCCCATAGGTTGAGGGAAGTGGTTCTCTGCTCTTGTGAGACACCACTTGTGTCCAGTTCTGGAGTCTTCACCACAAAAAAGACATGGATCTGCTTGAGCGAGTCTGGAGGAGGCCATGGACATGATCCCAGGGCTGGAGCAACACCCATACGAGGACAGGCCTGGGGAAGAGAAGCTGCTAGGCAGATCTTAGAGCAGCCTCCCAGTACTGGGAAGGGTTACAGGAAAGCTACAGGAGGGCTCTTTATCGCAGAGTACAGGGATAGGAGGAGGGGGAATGGCTTTAAACTGAAAGGGGGAAGATGAAGATGAGATCTTGGGAAGAGATGCTTTCCTGTGAGGCTGGGGAGCCCCTGGCTGGGGTTGCCCAGAGAAGTGGTGGCTGCCCCGTCCCTGGAGGTGTTCAAAGCCAGGTTGGATGGGGCTTTGAGCCCCCTGATCCAGTGGGAGGTGTTTGTGCCCATGGCAGAGGGGGTTGGAACTGGATGGGCTTTAAGGTCTCTTCCAATCCAAATCATTTTATGGTTTTATGATTCTTTGTTAAGAATCATAAGACAAACAAAGAATCCTTTGTTAAAGGACCTGTGGTCCTTTCTGAGAACTTGATCAAGAGAAACTGTCTGTTCTCTGTTGAAGGGACACACAGGCATATCTCTTGGATTGATTGTGACTGGAGCACAGAAGGAGTCCCAAAGATGTAGTGCTTCACTGAGAGAGGTGTTGATTTATCCTTCAACAACAGCTTAGAAGTTTTTGCAACTTCTCTGTTTAAATAAATCAGTCAAGGAAGGAGCTTGCTACTGTATAACATATGGAGTTGTCAGTAGTTTTAAACTTTAAAAGTGCTATTTATATCTTCTGGGAAATGAGTTGCACAAAGAAGGCAACAGTGCAGTAACATTAAGCAGGGACTGATTAAGGGGACATTAAGGACCTTATTAAGTGTTGCTGTGCAGGGAAGGGTAATGTTGAACAGCTACGCTAAAGAAAACATGACAAATGTTGCTGTCACGTATTTTCATTCATTTTCATTTTCATTGGGGCCAAACAACTTCAGACCTTCAAGCCCAAACTGCCCTCCAGGGTCTGTCGGTGAGCCTTGCATGGCTTCAGTAAAGTCTTTAAACAGATTAATTGTTGGACCAACCCCAGCAGTAATTCTCAGGAAGGTGGAAAGTCCCATTTCCCTGCTGAGGAAACAGAAGAACGCAAAGAATCCCGAATCACCCAACAGTTTCACGTCTCCTGCTGTTAGAGATGACAAAATACTTCAGCATTTTTTTCCACCTTTTTCTTATTTGTACTTTATTATTTTTATTGTTATTGTTGTTCTTTTTGTTCTTGTTATTTTTATTGTTGTTGTTGTGATGAAGGTGACGGTGATGACAATGATGTTTTAAGGGGCAATCCCTTGTGCTGTTGTATGGGGAGATGAAGAATTAGCTGAATACAGCCTAAAAGTTCTGTTGATTTTGGTGCTGTGCAGCATGGGGTATTTGCAGTTCTCTAGAAGAGCAAGGAAATATTTGAGATCTCAAGGCATTTGAATTATTTGAATTTAATGGAACTGAATCTTTGAATTGTTTCTTTCTTCTATGAGGGTATATGTGATACAATGCTCTTCAAACCCAGCTTGTACTTCATCATCTTTGTTTGCTATCCTTCCTACTTCACTCAAGTACTAATAATAGATGCTATTTATTAATTTATGATGCACTTGTGTGTGTTACTTTTCCATTTAATTTCATACCTGGAATTACTTTTATCAGGAATGTAAGCTTCTGTGCAAATAAAAGACTTGCCTTGAGATTTCAGTTTCATTTTACATAGGTAGAAATAAGTTCCACTCTTGTGTAAAGTCTCTAATAACTTTTTATAAGAAGACATTAACAACCCTGTAGTCCACCTCAATTATTCTATGTGTTGGTATGTGAAAAAATGTTCAGGAAAATGTCTAGATCTGCATCCTGATCAGGTTTTGTTTAAGTATATTTTAGACAGAGAGGGGAAAAATGTTCACTTCAATGCAAACCCAGAAAAAAAATGTTTCTGTTTCTATGGACGCAAACTTTTGAGTAGAGATTTAACATGATCCCGTCTAACAACGGGGTAAACATCCTGGCAATGGGAAGATAAATAAGGAGGAAGATCCTTTTGAAGGTGACAAATATAAGTATAGGTTTAAAGTAGAATTTAGAATCATAGAATTTTGGGGGTTGGAAGGGACCTTCATAAATCATCCAGTTCCACCTCCCTGCAGGAGCATGGCCATCCTCAACCCCATCAGGTTACTTAGAGTCCCATCCAACCTGATCTTGAATGTTTCCAGGAAGGGGGCCTGCACTGTCTCCCTGGGGAACCTGTGCCAGTGTTTTACCACCCTCACTGTAAGAAGTTTTTCACTTGTATCCAGTCTAAATCTCTCTTCCCTTACTTTAAACACACTAGTCTTATCCTGTCACAACAGGCCTTGCTAAAAAACCTGTCCTTCTGCAGACTTTTTTATCTGTCCCATTGTATGAGTTTTAGTTCTCTGTGCTTACCCCATGATATGTGTCTGTATTTGGAGTGTATGAACTAAGCAGAGACTTCAACTGAAAGCTTGTCTGGTGTTTGGTGATGGTGAACACAGAGACTTTCCCTTGCATCTGATGGTAGCAACTACAGCATCTGCAGCAAAGCACAGCTTTGGTCAGAAGATGTAGCACTGGAAGTACCATCGACCGTGCATCTTGAATGTGGAGACAAGCATGTGCTGCCTGAAATGAATCAAAGCAGCTGAAGAAAGCCTTGACTAACCCCAAGAAGCATTTCCGCTTCGTATATATTTCTGATGCAATATCCGTCGTCCTTGCGGTGCTCTTGCTTTGACTCCTGGTACTGTCTTTATTGAGCTGTTCTCTCCCATTGCTGACGCTGAAGTTATTGTCTGCCAGACTTTCTTTCACACAAACTCTCACCTTTATTTCTGCTGCTGTCCACAGTTTCATACTTTAAGCCTGCTACAGTCTTTTTTTGTCCTCTAGACTGTCATCCATGATTCTTCAGTCTATACTGGAAAAAAAATCCACTACATCTGCCACTGTTATTAAATCAAATCCTTTAAAAATACATATCTTGGTATTACCTAATCATTCATTATCAGAACAATGAATCATTTTGAAACAAGTCTCTTCCTGCTATTTTCTTTAAGAATATTCCCTCCTGTCAGACAGTACTACCAGAAAATGTGCTCTCTTCTTCTCTACCATGGATTACCCTACTATGCCAGCGCTTTCTAGTCATTAAGAGAGAGTCAAAGAAGGTGTTGTGAGCATCACTGTTTTAAAACCCATGTACATTTTATGGAAAGGTCACTATCTCCTAACTTCCAAGGACAACATCTTCAGGACAGCCACCTCATCTGAGCAGGTGAGACGGGTGGCCATTGGGTGTGGCACCATTGCAAGTATTGCCTCTGCCAGTCTGGTTTCATGTGACTCTGTCCTCCTCATTGTAACAGCTGGTGAAGTTTGTTTCTACCTCAGGACTTTTCTGTGGAGGATGTTGCTGACGTCGTTCATGCTTATGCAAAGCCTCCTTGTGTTGCTTGATGGAACACTTTTGGGTTCCTATTATTTTTGCTTTTAGAGAAAGCCACAGAGCTGTTGATAGTTATGGTCCTTTCACATTTATACTGAAGATGATACCTTATTTTATTGAAAATACAGAAATGTGCAAAATGCCTTTCGACTTCAGCTCTTACCTGGAGTGTGTCCTAGCCAAAACTGTTGTGTACCTGCTATGTAAGATTTGAGTTAGGCTCTACATTTCTTTCTCAGATCCTGCCCCAGGGGAGAAGTGAGTAATTGTAATGAGTCATTAGGGGAGGGAATAAAAAGGAGAAGTGTGAGATAAAAAAGTGTCAGAGTGGATAGGACAAAACAAACTTTATGTAACATATTGTATATAACTGGGAGCTGATGCCTGAATAAGCATCTTCCTCTCTACTCCACACTTGTGAGACTCCACCTGGAGTCCTGTGTCCAGTTCTGGAATCCCAAACATAAGAAGGATGTGGAACTGTTGGAACTGGTCCAGAGGATCGTCCAAGGCTGGAGAACTTCTGCTGTGGGGACAGGCTGAGATAACTGGGGTTGTTCAGCCTGGAGAAGAGAAGGCTGCAGGGAGACCTTAGAGGAGCCTCCCAGTACTGAAAGAGGCTCCAGGAAAGATGAGAAAGGGCTTTTTACAAGGGCCTGGAGTGACAGAACAAGGGGGAACTGCTTTAAATCAGAAGGGGTAAGGTTTAGATTAGACATTGTGAAGAAATTCACAACGAGGGTGGTGGAACAGGTCATCCAGGAGAACAGTGGCTGCCCCATCCCTGGAGGTGTCCAATGCCAGGTTGGATGGAGCCCCCTGATCCAGTGGGAGGTGTCCCTGCCCATGGCAGGGAGGTGAAACTGGATGAGCTTCAAGGTCTTTTCCGACTCAAACCATTCCATGATTCTATGAGAAGTGACACATGAAGTTAATTAGTCCCTCACCGGGTATTGCAGTATATTTAATGTTTAAAGTGTTGATGTGTTGATTTACATCTTTGTCCTCTAATAAGAGGGTAGATGTGTACCTCATGGCTTGATGTTATTGGTCTACATTAGTGCCTTTCTCCAGCACATCAGGGGCCAAACCAGCACCCTTTCCCATCCTGCTCAGCCTCAGGCTGGAGACTGAGAATTCCATGCTGCTGCAATCTTTGATAGCTAGAGGTCACGCTGCCGCTCAGTGGAGGGGCTGGCTCAGGCACAGCCAGCCAGCTGGTAGAGCATTTGTAGGAGCATTAATAGGAGTATTAATGCCAACAGACACACTTTGTACAAAATCTGTGAGACCCTGCTTGCCATTTGAAAGCTCTAGATAAGAATCTAATTTTGGTTTGGGGGAAGAAATATGCTGATTCGCTCATATTGTTCTCTGTCCGTTTATATTCCTGGTGACTGTGGGAGTGTTACCTGAGCAAGGATGGCAGAAGCTTTGAATTTTAAAGAGCTTGCAAAACAGCAGCGTGGTGAGATTCAGTGGCCCTGCTTGACCCTGGCAGCCGGCATAAACTTCCTGATTCCATCGTTTGTTCAGGGATTAGAAAACATGGGTGTGGACTGTGAACTCAAAGAGGAATTGTATTAAACCCAGCTGTCTGAGCAAGCATTGCTGTCCTTTCAGGAATGGGTGGTAGCCTGAAGCTAGATGTGAGGGGAGAGATTATTATTTTTATGTAAACCCTTAATTTATGGTACTTACAGCCTAAAATAGAAGGAAAAAAAGTCCTTGGAAAACAGGAGGTGCTAGGAGAGAATTTTCCAGTGCCATTCCTGTTCAAGGAACAGTTTATTGAGAAACTGTTTTTACTGCAGGTGGCAAAACTATCTACTGCAGGGTATTGGTGAGGAAGTCAGAGGAGGGTTAAAATGGCTTATAAATAACTTAATAATAAGTGAGTTATGTTCTGAAGAGAAGAAATTATTAAAATACCTGTAGACTGATAGTCTACAAAGAGAAAAAGGAGCTTTCTAGTCCTTGACTTTCCAAAATAGCTAAGTATCCAGTATGCTGTGTTGTAATGGAAAACTGATTTACCAAACTGATTTACCAAGAAACCTTGGTGGCAGCTCTTCTCCCGATGATCTCTGAAACTATGAAAAGCAGTAGGTTTTGAAGTACATGTTTTTGCAGTCATCATACTTGATGAAATTCCCCTTTGCGCTTACTTTGCTCCCTAAGCACCTTTTGTCCAGTTTGCCTGCGGAAATACATGCTGGACAAAAGGCAGTCTTGCCCTTCCTGACTCACTTGGATTTGTTCTGATTGTTATGTTAGATGTTCCAGTAGCTTTGTTGCATTGATATCAAGGGGCATTTGATATAGATATGACTGGAACTGGTCCAGAGGAGGCTACAAAGATGATCAAGGAGCTGGAGAACCTCCTTTGTGAGGACAGGCTGAGAGAGTTGGGCTTATTCAGTGTGGAGAAGAGAAGGCTCTGGGGGGGACCTTAGAGTGGCCTGCCAGTATCTGAAGGGGGCTACAAGAAAGCTGGGGAGGACTTTTTACAAGGTCACAGAGGGATCACACAAGGGGCAATGGCTTTAAGTTGGAAGGGGGAAGGTTTAGATTAGACATTAGGAAGGAATTCTTCATGGTGGGGAGGCCCTGGCCCAGGTTGCCCAGGGAAGTCATGTCTGTCCCTCCCTGGAGGTGCTCAAGGCCAGGTTGGGTGGCGTTTGGAGCCTCCTGATCCAGTTGGAGGTGTCCCTGCCCATGGCAGGGGATTTGGAACTGAATGGTCTTTAAGGTCCCTTCCAACCCAAACCATTCTATGACTCTTCTGAATTTTGTTGTTAATAAAAATAGGTGGTTGCCTTGAGGACACCTCAAAACACCTGATGTAGATAGATCGATAAGACACTACTGAAAAAATAGATGAACACAAACCAGGAGCCTACAATGCCTTATATTAGAAAACATAATTTTATCAGCTTTTCTAGCTTTCTAGATATGTGAAATAGGCACGGACTTAGCTCACCACAAAACCTGGCAGAGTTTTGCTGGTCATCACATTGCTGGTCAACAATACTTTTTACCACGGTAGGGACAGCAAAAGCCTTGGGTCAAGCTTTCTTTTTGGTACTTCTTGCACCATTTCTTTTATGAACTGTAAATATTAACTGTTAGTGGTGAGACCTATGGCTGGTAAATCACACCCTGTCCCGTGCATGGAAGCCACAATAGAAATGCAAAAGCAAACACTTGTGGTGGGACCTATAATTCAATGTCTTTGTAAAGCACATTGTGTTCTTTGAATGGAAGTCACAATATAAAGGCAAAAGCAAACACCTGTTTTTTGAGTAAACAGTGCTAGATCACTTCAAAGTCCAAACCAGGCAACTTTTAGTTGTGCATTTAGCTCAATAGT
Organism: Tapera naevia; assembly: GCA_033556795.1. Lineage (NCBI taxonomy): Eukaryota > Metazoa > Chordata > Aves > Cuculiformes > Neomorphidae > Tapera > Tapera naevia. The sequence continues at coordinate 429,591 of JAUMJJ010000066.1, forward strand.
GACAGGGTTCTGTCTTGGCAATTTTGCCTGAACACCATACAAAAGCCAAATATGTATTTTGTCTTTTCCAGGGACTTTTTTTCTGCATGGTCTTTCTGTAACCATTTCAGGAACCAGTTTCTCTCCCAGTGTGCAGGTGGCATCTCCTTGCCCATTCCTTATGAACTTGTATGGCCAGTTCCCTTTTCTTTTTCTGGATCTTAAACCAAATATATCACTGTACATTTCTCACACACTTTTGATTCTTTTTCTCGTTCCTATTGTGATGTTTTGGGATAATTGTCCAGCTTTCCTTAAACAGACTTAAAAATATCACAACAGTGAAAATGGCATACAAAAGCAAACAAGGTTCTGCCTTGGCTGGACAAGGTTATCCCTCATTTCATTAAAATGATGGTTTTTGATGTTGTAATGTAAATGGACACAAGTAAGTTTTAATTTTTGACAGGTCTATGTATTCGTGTAGGTCCTTACTAAAAATTGCATCTATATTCTTACTGCAGTTAAGGAAGTGGGTACTCTGCTTATTTAAATCTAATGTCAGATGGTATCGGTTGCTGATTTCTAAATACTTTGCCCCAAAAAGCTAATGTCTCAGTAGCAGCTTAGCTTCTACTAGTGTGAAGGAAACAGTGAGTTATTCACTCACCAAGTCAGATTGGTGACGAGCGGCGTTCCTCAGGGACTGGTGTTGGGACCAGTGCAGATACGGACAGTGGGATTGAGTGCACCCTCGGCAAGTTTGCCAATGACACCGAGCTGTGTGGCAGGGCAAACATGGTGGAAGGAAGAGAAGCCACCCAGAGGGACATAGACAGGCTGGAGAGGTGGGCCCATGTGAAAGTCATGAGTTAAACAACACCAAGGGCAAGGTCCTGCACCTAGGTCAGGGCAATTCCAAACACAAATACAGACTGGGCCAGGTTGGATGGGATGTTGAACACCCTGGTGTAGTGGAAGGTGTCCCTGCCTATGACAGTGGGGCTGGAGCTGGATGGGCTTCAAGGTCCATCCCAACTCAAACCATTCAGCAATTCTATGAGCCAGAAATGTGCACTTGCAGCCCAGAAAGCCAACGATGTCCTGGGCTGCGTCCAAAGAAGTGTGACCACCATGTCATGGGAGGGGATTCTTCCCCTTTACTCCACTCTCAGGAGACCTCATCTGGAATCCTGCATTCCATTCTGGAGTCCTCAGCACAGGAAGGACATGGAAGTCTTAAAGTGAGTGGAGCCCACGAAGATGTTCCAAGAGCTGTCGCATACATGGACAGGCTGAGAGAGTTGGGGTTGTTCAACCTGGAGAAGAGAAGGCTCCGGGGAAACCTTAGAGCAGCCTCCCAGTACTGAAAGGGGCTCCAGGAAAGCTGGGGAGGGGCTGTTGATCAGAGAGTACAGGGACAGGATGAGGGTGAGTGGTTTTCAGCTGAAAGAGGGGAGCTTTAGATTCTATATGAGGAAGAAAAATTTTGCTGTGAGGGTGGGAATGTCGTAGCCCAGGTTGCCCAGAGAAGTGATGGCTGTCCCATCTCTGGAGGTGTTCAAGCCCAGGCTGAATGGGGCTTTGAGCCCCCTGATCCAGTGGGAGATGTCCCTGCTTGTGGCAGGAGGTTTGAAACTGAATGGGCTTCAAGTTCCCTTCCAACCCAAAACCATTCCATGATTCTGATTCTATGAAGTACGTAACAAGTATAGTTAGGTAGCCACATTTACAGGCATGTGTCTTTAATGTGTGCAAAGCCTTCATGCCCCTGTATTTTTCATTTAGCATCAGTGTTAGTTGATAGCCAGTACCTCAAAGGAATATGTGAATCCTTCTGAGAATGTGGCGCAGGGACAAGTATTGGTAGTGTTGCTATTTACATACCAAGAACGGTAAACTCAGAGCATGAATCATTTAATTAGGACTCAATTTTTTCATATTCCTTCCTACGCATGCTATTCTCTTTTGTTTCATTAGCTGCTTCTGGTATGTTACTGGGGTATTGCTTATTACAGGGATTAATTAATTCTTAATTTAATTCATACTTAATTTGATTAATCTCATAAGAGCATGAGGATACTCTCTAAAAAGTTGGTTGGACTAATCAAGAAGGCTTTAAACTAGTTTGGAAGGAGGAGGGGGCTCAGTAAATTAAATCATGGGAATGGCACCTCAGGCTCTGAGGGACAGTCTGGTGGTGAGAGCCCCTGCTCTGCCACCTCAGTGGAAGTGGAGAACAGCACTCCAGGTGGCAGCCAGAATCCAAAGGTTATCAGTGGGTTACAAACCGCCGATACTGGACAGTCAGGACTTGAGCCTATTCCACTTAGGAAAGGGGTGGAAACAACAGCCCAGCTGAAGTGCATTTACACCAATGCACGCATCATGGGCAACAAACAGAGGGAGCTGGAAGCCATTGCTAGACTATAAAACTATGATATAATCACCATCATGTGATGCCAGGAGTGACTGTAAACCCTTCAGGCAGGACAGGCTGGGAAAGAGAGGCAGTGGGGTTGCCCTCTATGTTAGAGAAAGTTTTGATTGTGTAGAACTAAAATATGCTAATGATAGGGTTGAGTGTTTGTGGGTTAAAATCAGTGGAACCCACAGTAAGGCAGACATAGTGGTGGGAGTCTGTTATCGGCCACCCAGCCAGGATGAGGAAACCGGTGAGCTCTTCCACGAGCAACTGGGAGAAGTCTCACAATCACTGACCCTCGTTCTTGTGGGAGACTTCAACCTTCCAGATGTCTGCTGGAAGTATAACACAGCAGAAAGGAAGCAGTCTAGGAGGTTCATCGAGTGTATGGAAGATAACTTCCTGACACAAGTGGTGAGTGAACTGACTAGAGAAGGTGCCCCATTGGATCTGCTGTTTGTGAACAGAGAGGGCCTTGTGGGGAGGTGACTGTTGGAGGACGACTGGGACACAGTGATCATGAGATAATAGAATTCTCAGTTCCTGGAGGAGTAAGGATGGAGGTCAGAAGAACCACTACCTTGGACTGCTAGAGGGCAGAATTTGGCCTGTTTAGAAGTCTGCTTGATAAAGCCCAAGAGGGCTGGATGTTCCTCAAGAAGGAAATTGTGGCGGTGCAAGAACAGGACATCTCTGTGGGCCGTAAAATGAGTCGGCGGGGAAGAAGGACAGATTGGCTTAACAGAGAGCTCTGTATTGGTCTAAGGAAAAAGAGGAAAATATGTGAGCATCTCAGGAGGACTACAAGGAGCAGGTGAGATCATGTAGGCAAAATAAGGCTAAAGCCCAGCTAGAACTCCATCTGGCCATTTCAGTGAGAGACAGTAAGAAATGTTTCTTCAGGTATATTAACAACAACAGGAGGACCAAGGAGAATCTCCCTCTCTTACTGGATGCAAGGGAATGGTAGTAAAAGAGGATGAGGACAAGACAGATGTACTTAATGCCTTCTTTGCTTCGCTCTTTAACAGGAAGGTAAAATGTTCTCTGGGCTCCAAGCCTCCTGAGCCTGAAGACTGTGAAGGCCAACCCTCAATGTTCCAAGAAGACTTGGTTAGAGACCTGCTCGGCCAGTTAGACCTCCATAAGCCTATGGGTCCGGATGGGATACACCCAAGGATATTAAGAGAGATGGTGGATGTCCTTGCCAAAACCCTTCCCCTCATCTCTCAGCAGTCCTGTCTGACTGGGGAAGTCCCACTCGACTGGAGACTGACAAATGTAACTCCCATTTACAGGAAGGGTCAGAAGGAGGATCTGGGAAATTATAGGGCTGTCAGCTTGACCTCGGTACCGGGGAAGGTCATGGAGCAGATCACACTGAGTGCTATCACACAGCACATGAAGGACAGCCAGGTGATCAGACCCAGTCAACATGGGTTTATGAAAGGCAGATCCTGCCAGACCAACTCCATCTCCTTCTATGACAAGGTTACACGGTTAATAGATGAGGGAAAGGCTGTGGATGTGCTGTACCTGGACTGTTGTAAAGCCTTTGACACTGTTTCTCACAGTATCCTGATTGAGGAACTGGCTGCCATTGGCCTGGACGGGCACAGCCTCTGCTGGGTGAAAAACTGGCTGGATGGCTGGGCCCAGAGGGTGGTGGGGAATGGAGTTAAATCCAGTTGGAGGCTGGTCACGAGTGGTGTTCCCCAGGGTTTAGTGTTGGGTCCAGTCCTGTTCAATACCTTTATCAATGATCTGGATGAAGGGATCGAGTGCACCCTCAGCAAGTTTGCAGATGACACCAAGCTGGGTGGCAGTGTTGATCTGCTTGAAGGGAGGGGGGCTCTGCAGAGGGATCTGGACAGGCTGGATCCATGGGCTGAGACCAATGGAATGGGGTTTAACAAGACCAAGGGCAGAGTCCTGCGCTTGGGGTACAACAATCCCAGGCAGTGTTACAGGCTTGGGGAAGAGTGGCTGGAGGAGAAGGACCTGGGGGTGTTGGTTGACAGTGGCTGAACATGAGCCAGCAGTGGCCCAAGTAGCCAAGAGGGCCAATGGCATCTTAGCCTGGATCAGAGACAGCATGGACAGCAGGAGCAGGGCAGGGATTGTGCCCCTGTACTTAGCATTGGTGAGGCCACACCTCAAGTACTGGGTTCAGTTCTGGGCCCCTCACTCCAAGAAGGACATTGAGGGGCTGGAGCGCATCCAGAGAAGAGGAATGAGGCTGGGGAAGGGGCTGGAGAACAAGTCCTACGAGGAATGGCTGAGGAACGTGGGTTTGTTTAGCCTGGAGAAGAGGAGGCTGAGGGGAGACCTCATCACTGTCTACAACTGCCTGAAAGGAGGCTGTGGCAGAGCGAGTGTTGATCTCTTCTCCCAAGTGACAGGTGATGGGACAAGGGGAAATGGCCATGAGTTGTGCCAGGGGAGGTTCAGACTGGATATTTGGAAGAATTTCTTTACCAAAAGGGTTCTCAGGCCCTGGCAGAGGCTGCCCAGGGAGGGGGTGGAGTCCCCATCCCTGGAGGTGTTTGAAAAACGAGTGGATGAGTTTTTAGGGGACATGGTTTAGCAGAAGATGGGTGTGGTTGGACTCGATGATCTCTAAGGTCTTTTCCAACTGGAAGATTCTATGATTCTATGTTTCTATGATTCTATGATTAATTTCCCTTTCTGTTTCCTAATTTCTGTGTATTTATGACTCCAGGTGCCAGACCATGCTGTAGTTACTTTGGTTTACATGTGCTTGCAAGCTGTGCTCTTACTGAGCCTAATCTGAAGGTAATCTGCAAAGCCCTACTCCTGTAAGGTAGAGAGCAGGTCAGTGGTTGCTTTTCCAACCAAACACTTTCCGAACAAGTTTCCTGTCAATTTTGGCTTCCTGCTATTTTTTTTTTTATGGCTCTCTCAGTTTGAAAAGATAACTGTGCTTTTTGAAGTGATGTACTTTTACTTGAATCTCTCTGTAATTTATTAACTAAGTGTTGACTTAAATATCAAGATACATTGAATATTGAGAATTTTTATCACTCTTTAGGTTCAATGAAATACAATGTTTGTAACAGAAGTTGCCATCTGTGAGCCAGATGAAAGCTAAATATAAGTATGTATGTATGTATGGATAGATAGATAGATAGATAGATAGATAGATAGATAGATAGATAGATAGATATTTCAAGAAGGTCCTTGGTTAGGGTTTTAACTGATATCCTCTATGGTAGAAATATACTTGTTTTTTATTTTACATGGAAAAAACCAGCAAATCAGGCTTTTCAAAGGCAGATTAGAGGTACCACCAAGATTAATCTATGTTTGACATTGTCATAGAAGAGGAAACGTAAGAGGAATTACAGCAACACGTAGCTGCTGGGCCTAATAAAGGGTCTGGATGTCACCTGCAAAGGCAGGACATTTTGCATCTCAGAAATATTAAAAGTGCTGCCTTTAAATTGTTGAAACACGTGATCTGGAAGTGTGAGGAGGTAGTTTTTAGGTGGAGAGGAGTAAGATATTCTTCTCCAGCAGCAAGATATTGCTGAGGATGTCCTTGCACAAGACTTGCAGCTGGCTGCTGAGTTTATACATGCCCAGAAAGCATGGAGGAAAGGTGCAAGAAATACCTCACTGGGGGACTGCAGCTTTAGTGAAGTCTGTAGCAATAGCATTAAATATGCAGATTGGCAGTGATGGAAGAATGTATGTGTGTGCTGCAGAAGACAGGAAAATAAATTCTGTTTTCTTGGTAACCACAGTTCTCTTTTTTTTTTTTTTTTTTTTTAAATAATGCTACTTTCATGTTAATTAGACCAAAATCGCATCAGGGGAAGAGTCTGCTTTTCTTCTTGTATGTGTAAGGCCTGGGGCTGTGAGGCTGAGTCTGGGCAATGGGACAGGAAGATGGATACATATCTTGGTGGAGGTGTTATTTTTATTTTGCAGCTAGCAAAAAGTTCAATAATTCATTCACCTGTCAGTCTGGTTTTCCTATCAATGAATGCTGACATGATTTTTATTCCCTGTTTGCATTTGTTTGGATCTGGTGTTTTCTGTATAGATTGTCCCCTGGGACACGTTGCTGTCTCTGTGTGTCTTTCCCACTATAGTATTGTTTTCTACTTTTCCCATTCACTTTTCTCCTCTGTTTATTCCTGAGGTGAGATCTGCTGTGTGGCTTTTCTCCTGAGCCATCGCTGTATTTCTGTATTTTACATACCTTTAACTTTAGTTTCCATCTTCTCACATTCCTCCTGTCTCAACACTCTGGTCTGTCTCTCTACCCATTATATACCTGCTGCCACTCTTCATCTTCCCATATGTTGTTTCTGGACCAAATCCAGAAAAGTTACTGTGGTGCCCCAGGAGTGACAACTGTAACCATTTCTTTTGTCTTCCTGCTATGGGATAGCAAGACAGGGATCTCAGCCTATGGGAGCTGATCAACTTTAAGGGCAATGAAGGTGGTGAAGGGGCTGGAGAACAAGTCTTGTAAGGAGCAGCTGAGGGAGTTAAAATTGTTTACCCTGGAGAAGAGGAGGCTGAGGGGACACCTCATCACTATCTACAACCTGAAAGGGGGTTGTAGCGAGGTGGGTGTTGGTCACTTCTCGCAAGTGGCAAGTGACAGGCTGAGAGGAAATAGCCTCAATTTGCACCAGGGGAAGCTCAGATCAGATATTAGGAAAAATATCTGGGTTGAAAAGGTTCTCAGGCACTGGCAGAGGCTGCCCAGGGAGGGCTGAGTCCCCATTCCTGGAGGTGTTTAAAAGACAGATAGAGGAGGTGATAGGAATATGGTTTAGTAGCGGACAGGTGCAGTTGAACTTGCTGATCTCTGAGGTCTTTTCCAACCAAACAATTTTATGATCTAAAATTTCTCAGAGGACTCAGAACGCCTAAAATTTAAAGCTGCCTGCAGCAAGTTAGTATGGAAGGATGACATGGGGAGGGGTAGGATTTCAGAAACAGCACACAAACTAAAATGTATGTTTCAGAAGCACAGCAGAGCTCAGTCTTTTCTTTTTCTCAGCATGACTAGTTTTTCCACCTATAACATGAACTTTTTAGAGCACATGCCACTTGGTTTGGCAGTACCCTCCTCACCCTAAGGTGCTAAAAGTTACAGTTCTGCCCTTGGCAGAATTAGTGCTCCATTTACCAGTTACTATGAGATAGGGGTGGATTTTGCTCTATTTTTTCTACTTGTGTATGAAACAATTCAAAATTCATAGGGCCAGGGGAGTTACTACAAACCAATAATGTGGGGAAGGAGGTCTGATTGCCACTCCAGGAACTGTTGACGTGACATATGGATAAAAGGATTATTGGTTTAGACTGGGAAGGAGAATGGTTTCTAACATGAGCAGTCAGGAGAGACCATGTGGCACACTGAACTTACATAGGTGACTTTTTCCCTTCCCCCAGCCACCACTCCTTGTGTCAGAATAGAAGTTTCAAGATAGAACCCTCAGTTTACACATTATGCTTGTGCACAGTCTGCGATACTTACAGACACTCCAGTACTGAAATCTGGATCCAAATGTGATGCACTGAGCTTGTGTAAAAAAGCTTGTGGGTTTTTTTTCCCTCTCTCATTTTCCTCTGCAAGAGACAAGCTCAGTCAGCTGTTCACAGTCCCTTCATCCATTTGATTACAGAGTCGGATATGTCACTCTTCTGCAACAACAAGATGTGTGAAGGGCTTTGTTATCCAGGAACCATCAGTGCCACCAGCGAAGGTTCTGATGTGGGGAAACAAACTCTACAACCCACAAAGAGTTATAAAGCAGATGTGTTTAAAGAAGTGCAAGAGGGGTCGCTCCTCCTAAGTTGCACACACAGAGCTCAAGCAAGTGCATATTTACCACACATAAACATGTATATTCATTAGATTTCCGAGAATAGGCTGTTATTAAAATCAACCCATGAATTCATTATCATAAGTTTTCTCTAATTCGCGCCTGCTCGCTGCCACCTGGTGGTCTCCTTCTGGGGTCTTTGAGGATGAAGGCAGTAGTCTTCCTTGCAGTGAACTTTTCACCTTTGGCTGAAATGCTGAGCTGTTCCAGGCTGTTAACCATGGATCTGGTTAAAACTGCTTGCAGGCAATGTGGTTCCTGTCTGCTGGTATCTACAAGGTCAATCGGTTCCTCTTATCTTTGTTTATGCTTGCAAAGCAGCTCTGAGGCTGAAATGAATGCTTAACTACCTTATTTCAAGTCCCCCCTTTTCTTTCTCCTTAGCAAATTCTTTTGCTATATTATTCCATTTTGATCAGGAGTCTTTGCAAAACATTTCCCACTTTCCACTCTCTGTCACAACTGGTGTCTTTCCCACTCTGCATAGCCATTTCTGGTATGTTTAAATATCCACATGGAACAGTGTAGCATGCAACAAATTAATAACCTGAATGATATTACAAATATACATGTAACAAATAATTGTTTTAGCCAAGCTAGGTTAGGTAGCCAGGATGTGAGTTTCTCCCATAGGTAAGAAAAAAAAAAAAAGAGATGTCATCTTCAGCCACCTGATGTAAAACTGTAGTTTTCTCCTAGATCTGATTTATATCTGTTTCCACCCATTTTTCCTGATTAATATAGGTACAACAAGTTTGATTAATAGCCATACACGATCCTCCTTCTTTTGCTAAAAGCATATCAAAACCCATTCTGTTTTGAAGTACCACCTTGCTCAAAGAGGACACTTCCTGCTGGGTACCCTGTATGGCATCTACAATAAGATCCTCCATTTGTTCTATCTATGGAATATTCAGTATTGCCTTTTCCAATTCACTTACCCCTAAGGAGAGAATGAACCATCTAACAAAACCATGAAATCCTGTTCCTTGCTCAATTAGGGGATTGCTAACTTCTCATTTGATGAGCTTCCAAGGTGATCTAAGGATGCCTGACAGAAGATTAAGATGGTCATACATCTTGCTTTGAGGAATCAAATATCCCAGGGTACAGGTGCCCATCCAATGTTGAGGTAAGAATTTCAGACATATCCATCCCCACACAGCCACCATGTTCTGTTAGGAATAGAGTCGTACAGAAAGTTATTTGTTAATCCAACTTGGATGGTGACAGGACAATTTGAGAAATTATCTCCCCCATCTCACCTTCAGTTTCATTAAGGGCTGTAATATTAATCTTAAAATCTCCTACTTTGAGGACATCTATTGATGACTTTGCCTGCCTCATAATCTGAAAATTTGGATCCCAAACTTGTGAAATGTCATTACGCCTGATGAAAATGAGTTTCCCCAGGCATTTTAAGTCATACCTTTTCTTTATTCCCCATCTCTACCTCTGCAAGAGAATTTTGGAATGATTCTGTTAGAGGGTGATGGTGGGGGTTTCTTTGCATAAGACCAACCCATCTCACCTTGACAGGAGGACATTATGGGCTCTTCTTCACAGTCCAACTTACTATACTCCCGTTTGTCAATTGGTGAGTTTCTACCTGATCATACGGCCAGCTCCAATTTCCATAGGATACTGGGACACCATAAAGTGGTATATCAACATCTTTGGGAAAGGTTATGCACACCCAACAACTGGATAAATTCATGAGACATGAGACTTGAAATATTAATAGTTAACTGCACGTATAACTTGTAATCCCAGGAATAGGCTCTTACTATGCAGTGTCCCATTAAAACATAGGTAATCAGCAATCTTTTTGTTGGAGATGGAGCCTTAAAAGGCCAGTCCATCTGATTTCCCATTGCTGTCTTGGAGTCCTTTTAACTCTTGTGTGGTGAATCCAAGAAGAAGGAATTTCTTTCACCTTGATTGTTGTGTGTGTTGTCAACAGAACTTGGAATGGTCTGTCCCACTTAGGCTCTAAAGGTGAGTCTGAAAGAGATTTGACATATACATTATCACATGGTACAATATTATGAATTGGTCCATCAAGTCCACAGACGTGAATACTCAGGACCAATTTTTCAACCTCTCAGAGTTGTTTCTGTAATTATTACATAGACTGTTAGCACTTTAGTACCGACTTGAGTAGATGTTCCTGCCTGCACAATATAAAGTCTTCTATACAAAATTTCAGAAGAGCTTAGCCCTTATTTAGCCTTAGGTTTGGTTCTGATCCTTTAAAGAGTCAGGGGTAGTGACTCAGGCCAGGTCAATCCAGCTTCCTGTCCTGATTTTACAATATGCAATTTAAGGAGGTGATTCGTTTTTTCCACTTGACCATTTAGCTGTGGTCTATAGGGAGTATGTAATTGTCAATCTACTCCCAAAAGCCTACTCACTTGCCGAGTTAATCCCCAACAGCCACCTAAGTCCGTTCTGTCTAGGTTCTTTATCATTTCACAACACCACACCCTCTTGCAGAGCCGCTGCCAACACCCTTCTGTCCTTCCTCCTGTCCTCCACTAACATTCTTTTCTCTCTTCATTTCTCTTCCTCCACTCTATTGCTGAATACTCTCCATGCCTCACTTAACAACTTTTTCAAGTCCTGGCCCTCTGATGGCTGTAATTTCGGTATTTTTTTCCAGATATCATTTGCCAATTGCCCAATAAAGAGGGATGCCAGCTGCTGGATCGCTGTTTTGGATCCTGGGTCCCCTAGGTCTTCTCATAGCATCCCTTAACTTATAAAGAAAATCTGATGGACTTTCCTTGGGCCCCCGTTGGACAGCATACAAAGCTGACAAGTTAACTGCTTTAGGACTTGTTAGTTCTATTGCCTTTGTGACCTGATCCCTATAAGTAGCTGGCAATTTCTTGTGGTCTTTCCTGTTCGGATCCCAGTGTGGGTCTTCCAAAGTGAAATTATCTTTAACATCCTCCTGAGGTATATATACCTCATATACCGTGAGGTATATTCATTGAATAGATACAATTGAGTATTGATATATTCAATAAAATTCCAATTGAATGGTATTTCAATTGTAACCTCATTAACTGCCAGCATATGAGACTAGAAATGAAAGTAGAACCAGAAAGGTACCATCTAAAAGTTGCAGAGAAAGTAAAACTCAAAAAAGCCCAAATTCTCTATGTTTCAGATCAGTTCATTAACTCTGAATAAGAAAGTTGTTTCTTTATGCAGTGGAGTTGTGTTAATGAAGAAGGTCGATACCCGTATCCATGGGCTGAGACCAACGGGATGAGGTTTAACAAGACCAAATTCTGATTCTTGCACCTGGGACACAACAACCCCGTGCAGTGTTACAGGCTTGGGGAATAGTGTCTGGAGAGCTGCCTGGAGGAGAAGGACCTGGGGGTGTTCATTGGCAGCGGCTGAACATGAGCCAGCAGTGGCCCAGGTGACCATGAGAGCCAATGGCATCTTGGCCTGTGTCAGACACAGCGTGGGCAGCACGACCAGGGCAGGGGTTGTGCCCCTGGACTGGACACTGGTAAGGCCACCCCTCGAGTGCTGTGTTCAGTTCTGGGCCCCTCACTCCAGGAAGGACATTGAGGGGCTGGAGCGCGTCCAGAGAAGGGAACAAGGCTGGGGAAGGTGTTGGAGAACAAGTCCTATGAGAAACGGCTGAAGGAACTGGGACTGTTTAGTGTGGAGAAGAGGAGGCTGAGGGGAGACCTCATCACTGTCTACAACTGCCTGAAAGGAGGCTGTGGTGAGGTGGGTGCTGGGCTCTTCTCTCAAGTGACAGGTGATGGGACAAGAGGAAATGGCTGCAAGTTGTGCCAGGGGAGGTTCAGATTAGACATCAGGAAAAATTTCTTCACTGAAAGGGTTCTCAGGCCCTGTCAGAGGCTGCCCAGGGAGGTGGTGGAGTTGTCTTCCCTGGAGGTGTTTAAAAGGTGGGTGGATGAGTTTCTTAGGTACATGGTTTGGTAAGGGGACAGGTACGGTTGGACTCGGTGATCTCAGAGGTCTTATCCAACCAGTTCATTCTATGATTCTATGATTCTATGTCCTAGAGTTTCTTCATTTTTTTTGAGAAATTCTTGGTAGGCAATCTGGTCTTTTAGCAGTTTACATTTAAGTAAGGGAAAGCAGGCCAGTTAACAGACCTAGCTTGAAAAGCCGGAGCAATTTTGGAATGGTGGAGCTGCCCTCAGTACACTTCTTTTGAATTTTGGAATCAATCTCTTTAGGGAGAGAAGGACTTGAGGAGGCATTTGTAGAGTACGTAAGTCTTTTAAGCAAATTTGTAAGGTTTGTGGGTCCTTGTTTTAATTAAAATCACAGATTAAGAAAAGGAAAAGAAAGAACATTTATAAAAAGAATACGAACATTAATAAAAAGAATACAAGTAAATTTGTGGGAGGAGGGGAAAGGATAGAGGAAAGTGTGAACAAATTGTGAGATTTCATAAGAGTAAAATAGTCATAAGAATAAAAATAGACCAGATTTGGAAAGGAAAAAAGACACTGCCATGTTGGTCTACAAATGTCAAATCCATATCAGTACGCTAGACAAAGCAAAATCTGAGACTTCAGAAAAATCTGGAAAATGTAGATGAAATGAGTTTTTAAGAAGTGGCATGAAGAAATGTACCCAAAGCAAAAGACTGTGTGTTCATGTGGGGCCACGAGTTCTACAGAAAACATGATTATTTTGTTAAAAGTATGTAGAAATGTATTTTACATGGCTAAAAATGTAATGTTGGTACATGAAGTGTCACATAGCCAGCAAAATAGACAGTAGTTACAATAAAGGTGAAGGAATATTATTTGTGTAAGTCGTCCAAGGATCAACTAGGACTCAACCTGAATGTATCACCCTATCACCCTTACTATTTATAGGTTGGCTTTTGAAACGGAAGTTTAGTACGTGTGCTTACAGCCCAGGAAACCAACCACATCCTGGGCTGCATCCAAGGGTGTGTGACCATCAGGTTCAGAGAAGTGATTCTGCCCCTCTATTTCACTCTGGTGAGACCTCAGTTCTGGAGTCCTCAGCACAAGAAGGACGTGGGTTGGTTAAAACAAATCCAGAGGAGGCCATGAAAATGATCTGAAGGCTGGAGTACCTCCCACACAGGGACAGACTGAGAGAGTTGGAGTTGTTCAGGCTGGAGAAGAGAAGGCTCCAGGAAGACCTTAGAGCAGCCTCCCAGTACTGAAAGGGGCTCCAGGAAAGCTGGGGAGGGGCTCTTGATCAGGGAGCGCAGGGATAGGATGAGGTTGAATGGTTTTCGGCTGAAAGAGGGGAGCTTGAGATGAGGTTTTAGGAAGAAATGAAGAAATGTTTTACTGTGAGAGTGGGGAGGCCCTGGCTGAGGGTGGCCAGAGAATAAACAACTTTTATTTCAGTGAAAGAAATATCTCACAGCTGAATTTCATTCTTTTAAGTGAAAATGCCTTTTTAAATGATGTGCAAATATAGGAAAAATTGTTGAAATTGTGCAAAGTGTATTTTTAATAAGGCTTAGGATATTTTTGCAGAGATAATTGAGCTTTTTAGATATTTAAGACCACCTTATTTCTTACAGGTAAGCATGTCTGAGTATCTTTTGCAATTTGTGTAAGGAAAATTGTATTTACAAATATCTAGGACAGAATTTTTTTTTAAAAGTCATGGAATGGGAGACCTTCTGGCTTATTGGTTGAATCAAAAGAGTTACATTAAAAATATGCTCTAGTTTCCACCTTAAGAGGCAAAAAAGTTAGCAAATTTTTAAAACTTTAAAATGTATTTTTGATATTTTTTAAATTAATCTGGTGGGGAAGAGAATTAACTTCTCATCTCATATGATATTGCAGTGAAATTCTCTACCAAAATCTCTCCTCCTGAACTACTTCTATTAAAATTACCCAAAATTATCCAAAAAAGATTCTAAAATCCTGTCTCGGATGCTATTCAAGCCTGGGAATAAGACTGAGAAGGGTTATACAGCTATGAATCTGAGGAATTGCTGTCTGCTCCTCCAGACAAGGCTTCTAGGGAGTGGAGAGAGTGGAGACTCTTCTGTTATTGGCAAGGTAGTGTGTTGAGGAAGGAGATTTTTCCTCTCTCAATCTGAATTTTGTGTCTCTCATTCCAAAATATGAGGAAATACCGGTGACACAGTCTTTTGAAACCAGGTGGGAAGCTAAGTTTATGGAACACAGAAAAGCACCTTGCATTTTAGTCAAAACTGCTTAGCAATGGAAAAATATGTGTAATAGAACTGACTGGAGGGGTGACAAAGTGCTAGCTTCATTAAATAAAGACAACAGAAGTAAGTAATAAGTATTCATGCTGGAAGTGACCACTGGCAGCTGATGCCAACCTCTTTCTCTGCTTCAACAATACATCAGATTGCCCAGGGCCTTGTCCAGTTTTGAATGTGTTGAGGCTTGATGATGCTGGAGACACTGTGGGCAACCTGTTGCAGTGCTTGACCACTCACAACTTGAATTCATTTTGCTGTAGATTGTGCTTGGTCCCTCTTGTCCTTTCATTGTGTGCACTTCTGAGAAGGATTTGTCTGCTCTTTCATTCTGCTTTGGTTGTGGAAAACTGCAGTTGGATGCTGCTCAAGTCTTCTCCAAGCTAAACGATTCCAATTGCCTTAGCCGTTATTCGTGGTTGTTCTGCTCCAGACCCCATCTTAGTGGCCCTCCCTTCTCCAGACTTTCTCAAATGTGTGCTCTAAGCTTGAACTTGGAGGTGCAGAAGATGATGCAACGTTTCGGATGCAGCCTGACCAACCTATCACCACTGATGGTGCTGGGTGCCTGTGACAGCTAACTGGGGCTGCATAATTAATATTTGGTTGACTGAAGTTGAGTCCCACTCTAAAGTCTTCTCTCCAAAAGACTGAGAAAAACAGCTACGCTGAAGTTTCTTGGTCAATAGGAGTAGATGTTGGTTCCTGGCATGAGAAAGCTGTTAAAATCTAAGATGCAATGACTACAAGACATCCAAGCAGAAACATTTTGCAGAGCAGAAACTCTGCTTTCCGACCACCTCCATTTAGCAGCTCATTAAAAAGGGAAAAATTCAGCTTCTTGCTCATATGTAACAGTCATATCATAAGTGTGACTGAATGGGTTCCCACTCCGCCTGCATCACAACCCTTTGCAAGAGTAAACTTTCTCAAATATAGGTTATGTAGTTGTATTAATTTTCAGTAATGCAGAATAATGAGGTACATGTCAATCTATTTTTTTTTTTCATATGGTGGTTGGAAGTTACTGGAACATTTTCTGAGGACATTTCTCTTTCTCTTGCTGTTCCTGGGTATTTTGCATCTCAAGTCCTTGATGCATCGTTTAAAACATACAGCAACTGCTTTTGGGTAAGCTCCTGGGTTTAAAAGTAAATTACAGTAAATCACAAATAATTGGTATTCAGCACTCAAGTAGCAATTTCACACTATGGCTTATCCCTGTGACACTTCTCCCTAAGGGTCTTGAGTACCTCAGAATATTTATCCCATCAAGTTAATGCAAACTATTTAAAATTGCTCCATTTGTAGCTATTATTAAGTGTTGTGACATGCTATGATTTCTCTCTTCAGTTTTTTTTTCCAGTATTTCCCATGGGAACTAAACAGTCAGAAGTCCCTTTGAGCTTAAGAAAGGGTGGATTTTAATGAACTGTCTTGAGTGCATCTGTTTGTGTTCAAGTAGAGTTAATAGGTTTCAACAGCGACCACACAATGGCCCGAAACAATGAGGTGTTTGAGTCTAAATGGATTTTACAGCATTGTACCTGAATGTGATTTTAAAATTCAGATAAAAACTTTCCCCTATCATGTTTGTGCATATTTCATGTGTATTTAAGTATTGCGTCTTTGGCTTCAGTGTGCTGTTTCTGACAGAGCTGAAGAACTTGCTGGAGCCTTTGGTCCTGTTGATTATTACAGACATAGTAATGAAAAAAATAGAGTAAAGAAGATATATGCATTACTTGATTTTAGTGTGAGGCTTTCATGAGCACATTTATGGTAAATAAGAGCATGTTTGTGTTTTGGTTTTTTTTTATAAGAGTTTTTTTGTCCAGAACTGATAACAAACTTTTTTTTTTTTCTGGGAAAAGCATCAACCCATTTCTACCAGCATACCCACTACTCACCCCAGCCCATCCCCAGGCATGAGCCTTGTTGTATCTCAACAGCATTTTTTTGTACAAAATCACTATTCTTTCAGATTCATTTGACACACAAATCTTAGAATACTGCCAATCTGCTGAGATTTCCAGAGCATGTTACTACTTTCATGCTCTTTGTTTTTCTGGAACATTGCCTTAGCACAAGGTTACATAGAATCAGAGAATCTTCCCGTTGGACAATACCTTTGAGATCATCAAGTCCAACTGCACCCATTATCCACTGAAACTTGTCCCTCAAAACTCCTCTCCCCGGTTTTTAAACACCTCCAGGGATGGTGACTCAACCACCTCCCTGGGCAGCTGTTCCAGTGCCTGACCACCCTTTCATTAAAGAAATTCCTCTTCGTATCCAGTCTGAACCTCCCCTGGTGCAACTTATGGCCATTTCCCCCTGTCATAAAATGTGCAGAACACCTTCTAAAGAGCAAGCAAACAAACTGTTACTAGTAGTACCTCTTTGTCACTTCTTTCCATTTGCTGATCCATTTATACTACCTATGAATTCATTTATCTGCAAATTTATTTTACATGAACTTATTTTGCGTACTGTTATTTTGTTCTTACCTGCATTAGCAAATGATAAATGGCTCTTCCATTCAGCATAGCTCTCCAACAGTCTTATATTTCACTTTCCTTCAGTTTTCCATAAATTATGGTAAATGGCTTTTAAAAAAGGTAATGGGACACAATGTCAGCTTTGGCCAAGGGATTATTTGCGTGGGCTAAGCCTCACGATTAAAGTGGATCGTTTCTAAAAAAGAAGTCATTGTCCTGTTATTTCTCTTCCCTGTGTTTCGTCTCCGTCTTAGTCGTCACTCTTGGTAAACAAAAGTTCACCGCCGTGAGGGCTCTCTGCGAACAGCCGTGCTTTTCTGACAGCTCTGAAGATGAAAGGTCCCCAACGGCACTTACTGTAGCTCTGTTTGATCCAATTCTGCGACTGTTTTCCTTTGCCACTCGGCAGGACGGTGTCTGCGTACCTCCTGTCTCCAGCCGCATCACCAGGGAGCTCTGGCTTCTTTCCAGCATCTTCAACACTTGTACAATGTTCCACGGCAGGAGCTCGTCTTTTATCTACAAATCAGGCACTTTCTTCTTGCTACCCTACAAGATTATCTCCTACCTCTGGCGACAGACCTTGAATCTCTTTTCCTCAGATTAAAGTCTGTAAAGGGATTTGTTTTGAAACCTTGCTGCCTGTTTCATTGCAATAACTCTCATGCTCCTTAGATGCGGGAGAAATAGGTTGAGAACCAGGTTGCAAAATGTCTGGTGGTAAAGGTGGTGGTCCACCCTGCTGGCTGGGAATGCACATTTTCGTATGTAATTCGTATTTTCTTTCCTGAAATCCTTGTAAACAACGCCTTTGTAAATAAATGTAAGCTGCCTCCAGTTACTGGGAATATCTTGCACTTTTCGTGAATTTCAGGAGCTTTTTCATAGCCACGGGTGGGTAGGGTGTTGATGGAGAGGACTGAACATTGATACCTTGACCTTGCCTTTAAGAGGTTCATTCCAGATATCACTGTGCTACATTATTTACCCTGGCCAGCACGCAGGTAGTGCATGATTTGTTAAATCTGTAGTGCTCGTTTAGAAGAGATGCTAAGTTCTCTGTACTATGACCTACAAGAGAAGGTTTTCTTCTCTGAAGTTACACTAAACGGTGGTGAATATTTACTGGCTGGTTTTTGTTCGCTTTTAAATTTCATTTCTCAAGTTTACATAAATTTTTAGGTATTTGAATTAGTATGCTCAATCATCTTTATTCTTTGAAGACTGAAGAAGAAAGGCATTTTATATTCTAATGAGAATTCTATCTTAGCTACCTATTTCAGCTTTGATATATGCCATTGAAATTTAGAATAGCATAGAAGAATTAAAGTGTAACTGTGTGCAGAACGTTAAATAAAAACCCAAACAACCCTCAACTGTAGCCTCAGGTAAGGAGATGGATTGGGTAACCAGAACATAAAAAAAAAAAAAAAGGATTTTTAAAAATATATCATCCATTTGGACTGCTTTTCCCTGGAGAGAGTTGTTCTTTCAAGTCTGGAAAAGAAGTCACTGATAATAGTTTGAGTAAGAGAGTTTTGTGGTCCTGCTGTGTGAGTGAGTAAGTAAAAGGAAAACTACTATCTTTATACTTGTCTCTATATTTTTTTCCAGTTTTGATGACAGTGGGATTATTCATATGTTTAGTGACATAACTGAATCAGGACCCCAATTTATTTGTAAATATTTGCAAATCAAACAATAATATTTCATATATAACAAGTTATTTCTATGGAAAGCAGTACCTTAACCTTTATATTTACATCTAGTTCATTTATTAAAGTAGATGTGTAATTCGATGAGCTCAGACAAACTTCACGTTCTTTGAAAATGAAGATGCACCATGGCAAGTTGCTTCATATTCCACCAGATTTTCCTTTGAGTGAACTGGCTAAAAGCCTGAAGAACAGGCTTCATTCTGCAGGCACAACTGGGACCGTGATTACGCATCTGTTTTATCCAGTGATAGAGTGGATCTTTTACTGTCGCGAAAAACAGCTTCCAGCTGAGACAAAGCTTTGCACAGCTCCTGGCTCTGTCTGATGGGAGTGTGTGTGTGAGACTAAAGGAAAACTTTCTGCCTAAGCACCACAAAGCTCCTGGCTTGAACCTGTGCAACGCAGAGCATAACCAGACATGGGTACGGCGTCAGGCTCATGCAACTTGAAAGCCCAGCAACCAGCAGAGAACTCCACTCCCACGTTCAGCTGGGAGAGGCTGAGACACTGAGCTTACTGATCAGAATTATGCAGGTTTATTTTGTAATATCACCTTTTTTTTTTTTACTCATAGGTCTTTTAGAGATCTTTAAGTGTTCGTTATCTCTTCTTGAGTCATAATTCATAAAAGGCTTTCAGAAGATCTGACCTACAAGGAAGCTTTTAGTTCCTTCTTGAGTTTGATTGTGTTATGGTTTGAGATCAATGATGTGATCTTGCTTTGAACTCTTGCAGTAAATAAACCTGAAAAAAACCCTATCTCTATAATTAGGTTTTCCCTTACCCATAACATTGACTAGAGGATTAGAGCTGAGCCTAGCCATTTATTGAGTACTTATGCAAGTTGCTGAGCACTCTGAGCTCTCACAGATGTCAGCTGGATTTGAATACTGATGGCTGAATTAAGTGCCACAAGAATATTAAAAGCAGAGTTTATAAAACACTCTTTTCCTCTATTACCAATAGTGGTTATTGCCACTTATCATAGTGAGTATTTCTTGCTTGAACCTGAAATTGCCACTGAAATACCAGAAAAGGATCTGGTATTATATTAATAAAGAGGGCCTGTCTTATGAAAAGCCCTGTAAATGATCCATACAGTTGGAAGAATAAAAATAATTAGATAACTTGTTCCTTCATTTTGGAATAAAAATCCCCTCTTTAAAGTTGATGGAGGAAAAACTTTTGCAATTTTTTATGGACATGAGAAAAGTTTATTTTTTGTCTTTTTTAACATCATCAAGGAAAGAAATATTACTTGTAAAAAATGTTAAGAATACTTGAAAATAAATTATATATACATTTAAATGCACATATTTCACTTTAAGGAGAAAAAAGCAGCAATTCACAATATTGTAGTGATTTTACTGTGTTTTTTTAAAAAAGGTTTGATTTTAAATTTTTGATTAGTTGAGCTAAGGCAAGCTAATTATATTCATAAGGAAATCATAAATTTTGAATCTGAATCCTAAAGCAACTATATGTAATCCCCTGATATGTTGTTTGACATTTTTATTTTTAGGTGGTGACTGCCGTTAGAATATTTGGGGGTTGTTTGGTTGTTCAGCCCAGAAAGGAGAGACAAGACTTTATCCAAAGGAGGAAATATTTGACATTCTGTTCATTGCAGTTTAATTTACTTAAGCTTAAAATGTGCGACTTTTGGAGCGTTTTATTAACAGCAGTGATAAAAAAAAATCTCTGGTGGAAGTGAATTAGCAGAAACCAGAGGGAATAAGCCACAAGAGAGAAAAGAAATTGTCTCAAATTTTATTTCAGAATTCCAGTGTGACACTCCCAATAGCCTGGAAAAGCACCCCTTCCCATTACACCCTCCCCACCCCCTGTCAGAAGCACTTTCGTACGTCTTATTAATGAATTATGAACTGAAATATATTGGGCTGTGACTCTTTAGCCGATGCAAATTAACAGAGTGTGATGGAGGTTCATTGCTCTAGGATCATTCTTAGGGTCTGCCCTTTTGTTTTCTTCCTTGCTTTGTAGCTAAACTTCCGTGAAAAATATAAAAAAAACCCAAAAATCTCCTCAAAATGAAATAACACCCCCACAAAACCACAGCATCTAAATCCCAAACAAATATTTATGTGTGTACTAAAACCCATTCTACTCCTCTCATGTATTTTCTTGCCGTAGATGCTGTAAGACTTTCTGGGAAGAGGCTGAGAAAAGCAAGTGTTAGTCCATGCATGAACAGTTACATCAGCTACATCTCGAGCTCACCCTTGCACATTCTCACCTGAAAAGTGTTTGTTTATGCAGTGAAAAGCAGAATCTATGCCATTACCAGTTGAAGATCAATGGTAAATCCTGATCAATATTAATATGCATTAAATTCATTGTTCAGGTAATCAAAAAGAGTAAATATGAATAATGAGCATAGCTGAGGACATTTTGTTGAATCTTCAACGATTTTTTTCTATTATCAAGAGTTATATGAATTGATTAAATTCTTTTCTCTAATTTTTACAGTAATTGCTAAAAGGTATTTCTCACTGGACCTGATGAAATGTCCATAAAAGATGCAGCTTGTGGGAAGGCATGCAAAGATATCGATTGATTTCAGTGAGCTCGGGGGTTTGTGCTTTCAAGCGATGAGATCATTTGTTAAATGAAATGTGATGAAAAATTAAAATGTTGAAGTATGTGGAAAACCACTGCTCTTTTATAGGTACCAATCCTAGTAACAGATGGACTGGAATGATCTATTCTATGCCGTCAGTTTTCAAATAAATCAAGAGAAGTGATGTTGCAAAATAGCGTTCAGGCCTCAGTAGGAGAAGATGACAACACTCACTTGTGCTTACAACTTGCATAGTAGATGTAAAATTTAACTGTTTAGATTGGAAACTTCTCAGTTGACTATGCTCTCTGCAAATAAAAATCTGTAATAACCCTTCTGATTTGCAGCTTGGAACGTAACCTTTAACTTTGCAATAACTCAAGACCATAGGTTGTTAATTAAAATAAAAAGCCTTCTATAAGTTCATCAAATCTTCACCATATCCCCCCAACTCAATTCATCAGGTGATTTTTGAGCATGCAGCCTTTTCTGTCAGCCAGTTGGAAAACATCTGTGGACACAGACTTGGCAAAAAGACTGTTGCTGCCTTCTTGTGCAGTGATTTTAAGGTTGACAGAGTACTTGTAGCACTTGAAGGTTACCCCTGCGTTAATTGTTTCTCCAACAGGTTCCTCTAACGTACTGTAAGTTAATATTATCACTGACAGTGCATTTATTGATTTATAAACACACTTTTCAGCAGAGCTAATGATCTTATTAGCTTTTCACAAGATAATCAGTGCTGCAGCAAGTAATTCATGAATTTTATGAGACTGTTGGATTTCTAACTGTCATGGGAGCTGCAGGCTGCATGCACTTGGTAATGCATGCTTCACCACATGATGACTAATGAGGCAAGGTAAAGAATTCAAAAATTTCTTCATTCCCTCCACATGTAGCTGGTGTTTGATGCCAGATGTGAAATCATTGATGTCCCTGCCAAGTTCCCAGGATCATGTCATGATTTATTCAGACTTAGACAATCAGGATTGGGTCAGTCTTTTGAAAATGGTCAAATTCAAGGAGACTGGTTAATAGATAAGTAGGAGCATTGCTTGTAAATAAAACATTGAATATATATTTAAAAAGGAAATTATTATTTACAGCTTGCCTTTTTTAGGTCACAGTTGTTCTTCTCTGAAGAAACTGCTAATGACTGCAGTTCCTAATCCCCAAACTCCATCAGAATGACTATGTAATGAGACACATAAATTCATAAGAGCTATAATTGAAAGAACTGTGGCATTCTGAGAAAATAATACAAATGCTTCTCCCAACATGGATTATATTTTATATGAAACAACTCTTTGAATACTTGCGAATCTTTCCTTGTGTTCTGCATAGAGTGCAATCAAACTGACTGATGTATAATAAATATCTGACGGAGATGATGAGGTAGTGTATCAAAATATAAAATTATATTTAGATACTCAAAGTGAGTCTGGTAATATGACTTTCTAGATTGTTGATAAATAGCAAGAAACATATGGAATGATTGAGTCTATTATTATAAGGTATCTGATAAAGCTCAGGTTGTTGTCAGTGTATTACATTTTTTCTCAGAAGATGCCTGTCTTTTCCATCAAGGGTATTTTAAAATTTGTTTCCACACAAAAAATGCTTTTTTTAATGACTGTGGCCTTTGGAGGCTCCATACTTAGATGTTGACATTCTTGTACTCTACATACAGGCATTTGCCTTTCTGAAATAAGAACATACAAATTTACTGTTTTTTCTTTTTTTACGTGAGATTATGATTTGGCAAATTACTTAATGGATCATTAACTGGAAGAGACACCAAAGTGGCCATCAACAATTAAAACTAATGTTGGACCTTCCTGCAAGTTCTTTCCTTTTCCACCTGCTCTTGTAGAGCCATTAAATTCCCTCCAAGGAATTTTTTTTGTTGGATGATTACAAAGAAGCTTTAAAACTGAGATTGACCACCTTTCTCAGAATCACAGGATGAAAGGCTGGCTGAGGTGGGAAGGGACCTCTGGACATCATCTTGCCCAACCCTCAAGCATGCTCAAGCATGGACTCCTGCAGCAGGTTGCCCAGGACTATGTCTAGGTTGCTTTTCAATATCACTAAGGGTGGAGACTCCACCACCTATCTGGGCAGGAGGTGCCAGAGCTCAATCATCCTCTCAGTGAAAGTGTTTCCTGGTGTTCAGATGGAGTCTGTTGTGTTTCAGTATGTGCCCATTGCCTCTCGTGCTGTCACTGGGCACCCCTGAAACCAGTGCTCAACTCTGTCCTCTGTGCACCTGGCTTTCAGGTGTTTTATGTACATGGATAAAATCCCCCTGTAGTGGGTTGGGTTTTGGATTTTTTAGGCCTTCCTTAGCAACTAGGGTCAGAAATCTATGGAAGTATTCCATATCTTCCTTTAATGTAACACAACATATAAATAAGGGGTAGATAAGAGAGTTCGCTCTCTCTTCTCTTCCAACAAGGCTTGGGAGCAGGAGGTCCCTTGCGTTGGTCCTGTCTGGAGCTGAGCCCTGCAGTAGCTGCTGTCGTCTGCCCACGTGTGAGGGGAGAGTGCTGGGTTGGGTTTGGCTGTCCTGCTTTCCTCAAGGGAAGTGGTGAGATTTTGCTAGTTTTTTATTTTGTAAGTTACTGGGGTTTACAATCGTGCAGAGCTGTTTTGGTTTTGTCCCTTTTTGCCCCTTTTTCCCATTTTCCCTTCCCTTCTTCCCTTTCTTGGGAGCTTCACGTAATATCCTCACTGTATATAACTGTATATGTAGAACTACACATATATTTTGGTGTGGTTTGGTTGATTTTGTTTTTTTTCTAAGTTTCTGTAGTTTCTTTCCTTTGCCTAAAGGGGGAAGCGGGGAAAGGCTTTCACTGAGCATTGGAGATTTTGAGCTCAGACTTGGTCACCTCCTCCAGGCTGAACAGTTCCATCTCTCTGAGCCTCTCATCATACAACAGCTGCTCCGGTCCCTTGATCATCTTGCTGGCTGTTCGCGGGCTCTCTCCAGTATGCCCATGCCTCTCTCATACTGGAGAGCCTAAAACTGGACACAGGACCCCAGCTTTGGCCTCACCAGTGCTGAGCAGAGGGGAGGGATCCCCTCCCTCAATCCGCTGCCAACACTCCTCATGCAGCCTTGGATACCACCATCCTTCTCTGCAGCAAGAACGCTTGATGGTTGGTGTATGTGGCCCCTTTGGAGCTGTAATGATGCTGATCTGAAATATCAGAGAACTGGATTTAATGAAACTGGTGTTAAAATCATGGTAGTAAATAATATTTCATTGTGCTATCTCCACAAGTAAAACTTAGGTTTTGGTCTCTGTTTTGAATGGAGTTCAGTTGCTTTCCCACATTCTGGCTGCCTGCTGTATTTGAGGAGACTCCTCAGTTGTTTTTCCTCTTGATACATTTCAAAGGCTCCAAACACTGGTATTAATTCTTCCTTCTGAGGAACATGGTCCATTAAGATTTGTTCACTAGCTTTCTTGCATACTTAAATATTTTTCTTTCATTTCACTAATTTTATACAACTTAAGAATGTCACAGCTGAATCCTTAAATGCAGGATATTGGCCCTATTTCCTCAGTATATTTAGGCTCATGTAATTAAATTATACATATTAAAAAATCCTGTAGTGACTGTACTATATTTACTTTCTTAACACAACATAACTTGATATTGGGATCCTCTCATGAAATCTAGATGCAGTCTACAAGGAGCTGTTTATCATTTCAAAATGTTTATAAAATTAATCTACCAAAGATGTGAAACGAGAAGCATCAATTAGTGTTCTTTAAGGAGCAAAACATTTTATGCATCAGTTTCTTCCATTTTTTTCCATAATGATGTTTGAATAGCTCTTCCATCTTCAAGGAAACCAGAAAGAGGCTGTTAAGTGTCTACAGATTGAGTAGGCAGCTGTGAAGAGGGAAAGGAGTTTCATTGACCCTCCATGGCCGGATAAACTTAACACTTACTAGACCTCAGGCAAACCTAGTTTCAAGATTCATATCCACCATAAAACAGCTTTTGTCAGCATTTCTGCTTGATTTTTTCAGCACACAAGCAAATTGCTGGGACTTGCTCCAAGCCCCTGATGTACAGGGGAGCCTTTGCACAGAAGAGCTGCTCAAATACCCTTGTCTGTGCTTCTTAAACAAATGTTTCGGTTCAGTGTCATCCTTGTGTAAAAGTCCTGCTAAAATCTCGTTCTTCGGGAGGTGAATAGGCAGAAACAAAGTCTCAGAAGAGCTTTGGTTTACGTAAGTTTTCAGAAATACAAATTGTTCTGCCAGTTGTTCTGTACCGTAATTCACTGAGTGAGATTAATGTCTGGGAGGATGGCGGGGAGGAGGAGGGTTGCTTTCCTATTCCTAATGCAGGAGGTAACTTTTTCTTTTTCAGCCAGATTTTGTTACATAAAGAGCAAAAAAAGAAATCGATATATTACAGCAGAAAAAGAACTGTGCAGACAGAGCGAGATGGATGAGCCAACATTTGTTTGTGCTGAGGGGTGACTGTCCTTTTCAGCTGTGTCTGAATCTTACCCATTACTTTTATTTCACAGATTTTTTATGTTTTCCTTTGGCTTTGGTCAATTCTTGCCATTGCTAAATGTGGCAGCTGAGCTGGGCAATCCATCTGTAAAATATGGGGATAATTCATCACTTTTTTATTCACAAACCTTATTTTTCTTCCCTTTCTTTTGATTTTTGTACACCAGAGAGAAACATCATCTGGTTTACCTGGCCAGATATGAATGAAAATCAACAAAGAGCAAAAGAAGTAGAATTAAGTCTGTGAAGATCCTGTAGGTATGTGATTATGCCCTAATTACTAATTAGTGATAGGATAGTATAGAAACATGGAATCCTAAAGGCTGGAAAAAACCTCTAAGATCATCCAACCCAACCATCATTCCAACACCACTGTGCCCACTAAACCATGTCCCAAATGCCATATCTACATGTTTTCTGACCACCTCCAGGGATGATGACTCCACTATCCTTGAGAACAGAATAGAATAGAATAGAATAGAATAGAATAGAATAGAATAGAATAGAATAGAATAGAATAGAATAGAATAGAATAGAACGCAATACAATAGGCAGTTCAGGAAAGGACAGTGGTGGAGTGCTGGAGGGGGCATACAACACTCATCCAGTCCAACTGCCTGTGATATATATGCTATATATATTATATATATATTCAGGAATGGTTTGGTTTGCAATCTGTCAGACAGATTTTGCAATCTGTTATGTTTACTTGTATGAATAAGTTGACCAGTTCTGTTTGTGAACTTGGAGTCCTTTTATGAACTGTGTAAGTTTTGAGCACCTCACAAAACCCATTATTCATGGTCATTTACCTGTAATAAAAATGCCTGCTATGTTAATGTGGAATTTTCCCTGGCTGGCTGTGATTGTGTGGATCATTTTACATCATGAAATATATTTGTATATAGCTGGTGAAAGTGAGAAGCACTTTGTTGGAACTCTTTTTACTGTTACAAAAAATGTTTAACCTTTGCAGTTAATGTTTTTATTACATTCTGCAGCTCACCCTGGTGCCTAGTGAAAATTCTTGATTTCCTTTGCTGAAGAGATTGTGTGAAAAATGGCAAATAAGGCAGCTGACTGGTAGGTTTTCCCCTGTTCAGCAGTAGACAAGCAGACCCTATTTTTAAACCTTTTTCTATAAGACGTACAGTCTACAATGAAGAGGAGTTGCTTTCTGCTACTTTTGTTTTATTCTCTGACCCATACTGCGCATAAAAGGTGTTTTCCCCATACTCTCTTCTGTACCTCTCTCTGCTGAAGACTGTTCCAGTCACAAAAGGCACATTGGTAGAGCGCTAATTTAGGAAGAATTAAAAAAGCTGTTATTTAAAAGACCTGACCTAAAGTTAACTGGAAAAACTGACTTCAGCTTTGAAATGAACAGCTCCCTCTCTCTTTCTTTCCCTATGTACAGCACATTATCCCCAAATCTCAACTTCAGTTTATTGATGGTTTTGTAAATTAATAATATCAGAGTCTCCTTTTAAAGGGAAATAAAAAAAAAAAAAAGAGACCCGTGTCTTCTGGCTGCACAGAGGGCCTAAATTGAATAATCAAAATAGGCCGAGTCCTTAAAAAAGAGGTGATGGATACTTGATGACTCTGTAGGCTCCTAGTCTGATACAGTGAGGATTTCAAGCCACTGTTCCAAGACCATCCGAGAGTGATGAGAGAGCTGGCGGATGAGCTTGCTAAGCCGCTCTCCATCATCTTTCAGCAGTCCTGGCTCACTGGAGAGGTCCCAGAAGACTGGAAGTTGGCCAATGTGACGCCCATCCATAAGAAGGGCCGTAAGGATGATCCAGGTAATTACAGACCTGTCAGCCTGACCTCGGTCCCAGGTAAAATCATGGAGAAGATAATCCTGGGTGAAATCATGTACCATCTGCAGAACGGTCAAGAAATCAGGCCCAGCCAGCATGGATTTAGGAGGGGTAGGTCCTGCCTGACCAACCTGACCTCCTTTTATGACCATGTGATTCGCCTGGTGGATGAGAGGAAGGCTGTGGATGTGGTATACCTGGACTTCAGTAAGGCCTTTGACACTGTCTCCCACAGTAGACTCCTAGGGAAGCTGGCAGCCCGTGGCCTAGATGGGAGCACTCTGTGCTGGGTTAGGAATTGGCTGGATGGCCGAGCCCAGAGAGTGGTGGTCAATGGTGTCTCATCCAGTTGGTCACCAGTGGTGTCCCCCAGGGATCGGTGTTGGGTCCCGTCCTGTTTAATATCTTTATTGATGATCTGGATGAGGGGATTGAGTCCATCATCAGCAAGTTTGCAGATGATACCAAGCTGGGAGGAAGGGTTGATCTGCTAGAGGGTAGGATGGCCCTACAGAGGGAACTGGACAGACTGGAGAGCTGGGCTGATTCTAATGGGATGATGTTTAATGAGTCCAAATGTCGGGTACTTCATTTTGGACACAACAATCCCATGCAGAGCTACAGACTGGGGACAGAGTGGCTGGAGAGGAGTCAGGCAGAAAAAGACCTGGGAGTGCTGGTGGACAGGAAGCTCACCATGAACCAGCAGTGTGCCCAGGTGGCCAAGAAGGCCAATGGCATCCTGGCCTGCATCAGGAATAGTGTGGCCAGCAGGACCAGAGAAGTTATCGTCCCCCTGTACTCGGCACTGGTCAGGCCTCACCTTGAATACTGTGTCCAGTTCTGGGCCCCCCAGTTTGGGAAAGATGTCAGGATGCTGGAGTGTGTCCAGAGGAGGGCAACGAAGATGGGGAAGGGGCTGGAGCACAAGCCCTGTGAGGAGAGACTGAGGGAGCTGGGGCTGTTTAGTCTGAAGAAGAGGAGGCTCAGGGGAGACCTCATTGCTCTCTACAACTCCCTAAAAGGAGGTTGTAGTCGGGCAGGGGTTGGTCTCTTCTCTCAGGTGTCCAGGGACAGAACTAGAGGGCATGGACTCAAGCTTTGTCAGGGAAAGTTTAGGCTTGATGTGAGGAAAAAGTTCTTCACTGAAAGGGTGATTGGCCATTGGAATGGGCTGCCCAGGGAGGGGGTGGAGTCATCGACCCTGGAGGTGTTTAAGGGGAGACTGGATGAGGTACTGAGTGCCATGGTTTAGATGATGGGTTGGTGTTGGTGTTGGTGTTGGGTTATAGGTTGGACTCGATGATCTCAGAGGTCCTTTCCAACCTTATGATACTGTGATACTGTGACTTGCTGCGTGTGCCATATTTGTGTGTTT
Source organism: Tapera naevia (assembly GCA_033556795.1). Lineage (NCBI taxonomy): Eukaryota > Metazoa > Chordata > Aves > Cuculiformes > Neomorphidae > Tapera > Tapera naevia. Next base: position 458,651 of record JAUMJJ010000066.1, read on the forward strand.
TCTCTTGATAAAGGATGTTTCATAAAGCATATATATCACTAAAATACAGAAAAGATAGAGCTTAATTAATATTCTACTGCAAAGTAAAGCATTGTAGAGCATCACCTTCAATCATAAGTCATGTTTGGTTTTGTATATATGTGTCTTTAAAGAAAGAAGTGTTTGTAGCTTAGAAATCAGCTTTGGAAGAGTTGATGCTACACCTGTCCTGTTAACCTCACATAAAGACAGCACACCCACAAGCACATACAGCATTTAAATTTATGGTACCTTTCAGAACCCAGGAATACGCACTTGCCTTTATTTTTAATGCAAAAAATTTCTTTTAAAAATCCATGTACCATTCATTTCTAATAGAAGAACATCAGAACAAGAACATAAAACTGAGCAAGATATACATGGTTTTCTATTAGAGGCAGACTTTTACCATGCAGTCTGTGCTTTTATTCTTGTCAGAAATGGAGACTGATATTTTTAGATATTTTTTACATATCTCCTGCTAAAGAGTGTATCTTACTAGTTTTCTTTTGGGGTAGAACTCATATTTACACAGAGTGTAGGAAACAGGATTACTGAGGAATACTGTTAATTTTTTCTGTAGGTACAAGCAAAGGTTGCAAGCATTAGGCAGCATCAGAAAGTTCAATAATTGTTCATGATGACTGAAAGTTATTTTAAAACACCAGAGCAATGTTGTATATTAATTGAAGCTGGTAAGAACTTCAAGAAATTTTGGTATTTACATTCCAACATCATCTATTTCTGAACATTTATTCTGTTTTGTATTCCTATTATAAACTTTTGACACTACTCTGCAGAGAAGGAGCATGGATATTTGCTCTGGAATTTTCTCACTTGAGGAACTTCCTCGGAGGACATCCTTTCACAGCTTCAGATACAATCAGCAAGGGAATCAAGGAAGATAAAATTTGGGAGACAGACTTTTCTTAACTGGTTGTTGAGATACGTACACATGCATAAAACAAATGTTTTTGCACTCTTCCAACTGAGACAAAAAAAATGAGAAATAGTCTTTTTGGGCTTTATCTATCCATATAGTAAGAAGTAGACTCAGGACTCAAGAAAACATCCATAAAATAGGGGTCTTATGCTCTTGTGAGAGCTCTTAATAGTCAAACTAATTCACTTTGGACTCATTTTTTAAAAAAAGATTTATCTCTTTATATTTTACTAATTTTCATGGGGTATCAGTCCGCCCCTTGAGGTCAATATGCTGAAGCAATTGTAATTTGTAATTGCAAAGCAATTATCATAACAATCTGAATTTGTTCATCAGGTTGGTTTGCCAAATATTTACAGTTTCCAGCCCGCTATTTACACTAGATACAAATTCAGAGAAAAATTCAACCTTAAGATTTGTCACTTCCTTCAACCACCCGTTCATTTTCAGCTTCATTCACTCAGCTGAGTTTGTAATCACAGTTTTCTGAATGCCTACCACATATCATAAATTACAACTGAGTTGTATGTAGCAAGACACCAGTAATTGAGAATTAGGTAATCAAGACAACTTTTAATTAAATGCCTCTTCATAATTTTTTTAAACTTTGTCATTATGGAGGCAAATGGCTTGTGACCCAAGGAAAAGAAATGAAAACAAATCCCTGGCCCCTTTCCGTTTCTGTAAAACACCCCACAAATATAAATCAAAATTCATAATATCTAACCGAGTCAAGAACTGAATGTTTTTTGTAACAGAAATCTGCACTGTTTCACCAAAATATTTTAGCTGTTGAGTGTTTAAATTACTTCCTAATTAAATTCTGTTTTTGAGAGTGCTAAATAAAATTTATTTGTATTACAATGAATGCGATGTTTGGCCTTTTGGACCACTGCCTTTAATCAATATCTTTAATACTTGCAAGAAAAAGTAAGAAGAGTAGTATGATAAACATATTGTTGATGCTGTAGGGTACATTTAAAATGCCTGAATAGTAATCAATACTAAGAAATTAGGTATTGACTAAAATACTTCCGTAATAAGTAATTATTGGTTTGCTCTTTTGAAATTTAGACATTTTCACTGTGGGAATAAAGAGTAAATATACGGTCGTGATATTAGACTGTGACCTTTTCTTGCAACTTTCTTCTTTCTATGAAATCAGTAGGATTAAATATGGTTGCACAGCTGTATTATGCTGTAAACATCAATTTTTAATTATTATAAGGTCAGGATTGTAGCATATGCAATTAGCACAACCCATTGGTTCAATTCTGGTTTTGTTTTGACCCTCAACTTTTTCAGGTTATGCTCCCAATACTGCAGACCATTGCAACACAGTCAGTGTTTCCCAAAATATTCAGCAGTTGTCCAAATACGGTTTCACTATCTCCAGCATAACTTCTGTGGACTTCAGAAGGAGCAGAGTCCGGTTAGATAATACAAGAAGTGGACGTTTTTGCAGAGAATGGAATATTTTGACTTAAGTAGAGTTGCTTTTCTGTAGAGTTGGTTTTCTATCTTCACTTAAGTGATAGCTAAGTGGCAGTATTTTTTAAGCTAGGCAGACAGACAGACAGACACAGACCGTTCTTCTGATATAGTATGCTTTTTAAAAATAGTGCTGTATCCAGACAAAGTTTTTTATACTGAAAAATTAATTAGTGGAGACAGACTTCGCTGTTTTAAAGTTCTTAATAAGAACTGGACATCAGGAAGAGGTTCTTCCCCCAGCGGGTGGTGGAGCACTGGAACAGCTCTCCAGGGAAGCAGTCACAGCACCAACTCCACCAGCATTCCAGAAGAGTTTGGACAATGCCCTCAGTCACATGGTGTGAAGTCGATGGGTCTCTTCCAACTTGGTTAATTCTATGATTCTATAATAAAATTCATCCCTGGACAGTAATAGAATATGCAGGGAGAATTTATACACATCAGTGTAAGTTGGATATATATACTGGCCCCAGCTCTTGTCTCGTTGTGCATATTTGATGGAAATCATTCTCTCATACTGCCCAGTGCTGCAATAAAGAACACTTGCTTTCTGGAACTCCAAAACAAGTTTTGGAGAGTTTATTTGCTGGCATTTTTGGTACCATAGTCGTGAACAATGCTGAAAATTGCCACTGGAAATAACTATTACAAGCTTACACTGTTTTCTGGGTTTATGTTGCTACTTTTTTAGTTTTCAGAGTCAAACCCAGCACTTTTTAATTTAAAAAAATTCCTATTTCTATATTAAACTATTGGTATTTTACACAAAAAAATTAGTCTGAGGAATATGGGGAGTTACTTTGAATATTATCTGTGTGTATTTTCATTAATGTGGTAGTGAAAAGCGTTTATCATATCATCATGACAAGAATTTCCAGAAAAAAATAGCCTTGCTTCTCATAGCTAGCATGTGCCAGCATTTCAGAAACAATCCTTGGATGCACTCTTTGATAGTGTATTTCTATCGAGTGGTGCATCACCGCCTCATTTGTCAAGGAGACAGGGACCACAGTGTGTGGCAACAGCTGTGCTGCGCCTTTCTACTTTTCAGAAGCTTCAGTGACATGGACAATACAGTGGCAGTGTCTTCAAGGAAAAGTTCAGGTATGTTTTTATCTGAAACATGCTTTTCCCAGCCCTCAAAAATAACTGAAGTGAATGGGGCCTAAATGTTGTGATAAGAAGCCAGAAAACAAATGTTTGTTAAAAGTGCATGACTCTGGAAGCTACACTGAGGTCTTGAAGGACCCACCAAATTGAGGGAATATGGCATTTCCTTAAACTCTTGAAACTTAGAATACATGTTGGGCTAAGGAATTTACTGCTTTTACTGGTTTCAAATATGAAGAAGTATTAGAGCAGCGCCAGAGTATAGATTGTGATGACCTTCCTTAAATCCATGTTTCCACCACGTTTCTCAGTCCCTGATTGGAAAGCCCTGCTGCAGGATGCATCTGACTCTGAGCGTATCCATTGTATAGTCTGCAATATTGAAATTAACATGACTTTCACAGTATCACAAGGTTGGAAAGGACCTCTGAGATCATTAAGGCCAACCTATAACCCAACACCAACGCGAACACCAACACCAACCCATCATCTAAACCATGGCACTCAGTGCCTCATCCAGTCTCCACTTAAACCCCTCCAGGGTCCGTGACTCCACCCCCTCCCTGGGCAGCCCATTCCAATGGCCAATCACCCTGTCAGTGAAGAACTTTTTCCTAACATCAGGCCTAAACTTTCCCTGACGAAGCTTTATTATGACCTATCTAATTAAAGTATTTATGACTTGGTTTTGGATAAAATCCAATAATTAAAACTAATAGCTTTTCATTTTTCTGTGTAGGGTACCTCCTGCACTACATGAATAGCTCCATGAAGGTAACACATACTGAGTGTGTAACATTTGTAAGCAGTGTAAAAATACTGGATTTCACAGTTTCTGCTTAAGTGACCCATTTTAGTGTCAGAAGACCACTACGCTAAGGCTAAATTTCAGCTATCATCTCAAATAGCTTGCACCAACATAAATTCTTTATCATTTGCAATGAGGATTTCCACACCCCTTTGTAACAAATTCACGCAAATACGTCAGACTGCTTTGATGTAATCATAGACAAAATTTTAATGGAAGATATGGGTATACTTCTCCAAAACATTGCTAGCACTGGAGTCAATGGAACTATGTTTCTTCAACAAGGCCCTAGTTCCATTGTTTACAGGCTAAAATTTACAGGAGGCTGCCTCAGCTCTTCAACATTCATGTAGAGCACATGCAGAGCAAATTAATTTAGTGCGCACCACAACAAGCCCAGACCTCTTTTCCCCCCCCACTCTCTACTGATAACCAAAAAATACATGAAACCAAATTGCTATCTGTTAGGTAACTAGATTTTTTAAGCTTTTTGAAAGACTGTGCTTTTGACACCTGTGTGCCTGACCAGCACTTCTATGGAGTGCTTTGTAGCAAGGAAGGAAAGTGGTTCATATAGGCTTTTGCTTTGCGTGCTTGTATGCTGGATTGTAAAAAAAATTTCTGAATGAATTAAAAAAAAATCATAATAAGTTAGTGGAAGCTTGATTATATACTTAAGAAAGTCCTTTCTGATGGAGTGGTGTCTGTTGGCCAGTTCAGTATTGCATTTGTGTTTCTGCATTCTTTTGAGCTGAAGACAGGCAGAAGAGCAGCTGCAGCATTATCCAATAAAAAATCTAATTTACTGAACGGGGTATACTCAAAAGTGCCTACTGGATATTGTAGCATGGGAGCAGTGCTGCGGTGTGTGTACCAAGCAGTTATTGTCCATGAATTCATATTGCTCCATGTAAGCCAAGAAAATATAAACTATAGTATAATACTACATTGTTTTTACAGAAAGGCAGCCTGAGACACAACTACAGCTGCCTGTACTGCATCTACCACCCTTCTGTGTAATCCATACTGCATAATCTAATTTGTCTAATATTTTAGATATTTGCAGAGTTTAGATTATGCTTTGTTAGCTGTCAATTCAGATTTTTTTTAAGAATAAAAGGCGTATGATAATATTTTGTTTCTGCACTCCTATGTTTATTCATTGATCACTTCAATGGGATCTGTTTCTTTTGCAGATGCAGATGGCCAAGTCATGCAGCATGTGAGCCTGTAGCCTTATCCCATTTTGGGAAATATCTTCTAGCCTGGGTACTTTGAAGAAATATTGTCATGACGTTGTTTAAAGAAATAAGATTTCCCTGCATAGGTCTTGCATGTTCTGTAAAGCTGAGCTATAAAGTTAAGATTTTTAATCTTTCTTTCTGTATGGGTATTCTTCTAAGATGCAGGGGACAAACAGGATCGCCTTCTATGCTTTTCATAGGTTTGAATAGGGATATTTTTATTTCTAACAAAATTGAGCCCTTTCAAATTGCTTCTGAATTAGGATAGACTGATGAAAGCATTTTGGCTGTTGCTTTAACTGTGTGTTTATCAGAGATGAGTCCCAAAACTGCCCTGAAGAAGCAGTGTGACGTGTGCTTGGGCGATGCCGTTCCTGAACATCAATGTCCAGAGGATGCTGGCCAGATTCTGGTATTTTCTTCTGCAGTGTGAGCAAGGTTGTAGCTGTCAAGTCAAGTCTGATGGCACAGAGCCAAACTTACTCTTCCCATTCAGGCCTGTAAACCCTTCCTCTGGAAAGGAAGAAAGAGATTAAACTTCATCTGTTCATAAAAGGTGACTTTCTGGTGTCTGTAAAGGAATCTGGTGGAAAGAAATATGACCTTAGTAACTACCTAGGATGTCTGTAATCCAGCCTAAGGCAAACTGGTTTTTTCTACAGTTTCCAGCAGTCCAATTTTATGAGGGAGGGATGCATTGAAAACCAATATCGACCTGTGATGATTATCAACCTGATCTTGGCTAAGTAGATGAAACCCTCTTTGTGTCACTTGATTTGTGTGAGCTGAAGAGCTTTGCATGGAGAATTGTTTTCTGTTAGTGGTAATTTTGACTTGCAGAATTGCTGAGCCCTAGACGTGCAGTGACTGATCTGACCTATACAATGTTATTGAAGGAAGTAGTGTTGCATACTCATCTAATTTTTCCAGGTTAATCTTGAAGGTACTTATGAATCACCTGATCTGCAGATGTGGTACAACAGATAGAGCAATGGATTCAGAGTAAAAGATTCTTTTTTATTTTTTTTTCGTACCATTGGACCATTTATCGAACTTCAACGAGCCCCAATTCTGCATTATACAGGGCTCCAAAAAGGCAGTGCTTTCCAGCCTCATGGAAGTACCAGTGCAGCTTGCAAGGTATTGTGGTGCTCTCTTCTGTAAAGGTAACATTTGGATTTTCACAGAATCATAGGATCATAGAATCTGCATATGATTTGGGCTGGAAAGGACCCTAAAGTCCATCCAGATTCACCCATCTCCCACGGGCAGGGACACCTCCCACTGGATCAGGGGTCTCAAAGCCCCACCCAACCTGGCCTTGAACACCTCCAGGGATGGGGCAGCCACCACTTCCCTGGGTAACCTGGGCAAGGGCCTTCCCACCCTCTCAGCAAAACATTTCTTTCTAATATCTCATCTAAATCTCATCTCTTTCAGCTTAAACCATTGTCCTTCCTTGTATCTCTGCACTCCATGATCAAGAGTCCCTCCCCAGCTTTTCTGCAGCCCCATTCAGTACTGGGAGGCTGCTCTAAGGAAGCTCTATGGAGCCTTCCCCTCTCTAGGCTGAACAACTCCAGCTCTCAGCCTGTCCTCATATAGGAGGTGCTGCAGCATCACAGGTGTGTCTTGAGCCCTTGCTGGTGGAGACTAAGGCAAAAAGCTAGTTGAGTACCTCAGTCTTCTCCATATCCTGGGCAATTCCTCCCATTTCCTTCTGGAGAGGTGCCTGATTCTCCCTATTCATTTATCATTGATGTACCTATAGGAGCTTTTTCTTGCTGTCCTTGATGTCCTTGTCCTCCCATACTTGTCTCCATCAAGGACTCTGGAAATACTTTCTCAATCAAGGAGTTAAGTCAGACAGGAAAAAAACAATATTATGAGCTTCAGTAGCCCCTTGTAGTGAGCTCATATTGTTTAGTTGCAGGATTCTAAACCTTATCCTAACTTCAGGGATCTGGAGAAGGATGGAAACTCAAAAGAGCATTTTAGCAAAACCTCATCATGAGAAATGGCTTACAATAGCAATTTTTCCAAGGGATAAGGCTCCTTCACCTCCAGACCGACACTCTGGAAAGAAAGTTATGTGAGTCTTCCACTACCCTAACTGTATTTTCAGAATGGTATCAGAACTTTGGATTTATTTGCTACAACTTTGTCTTCTAGTACATTAAATTGTATTGTTCAGTTTTCACTGTTCTACAGAAAGATGGTGTCTCTGTGCCAACCAGAGGTAACACAGAATGCGAACTGTTCTGGTTTTTATTGTGGACATAAAAATTAGATTTAAAGAATTATTATTATTATTTAAAAACCCTGTTTTCCCACAGACATAAGAGTGGGGGCCTGAGTATATGTTGTCAGCTAGATCTAGCCCTAGCAGTTTTAATTGCATCAGCCATTTTTAAGTATTTTATTATACTCTGTGTAAGGAAAACCCTTGGATCAAAGAATTCTAGAAACACAGTAAAAAGACTAAGCTTATTTGAGCTTTTCATAAGGGCAAAGAGCCAAAGGTTTATTAAAATCCAATTCAAATCTACTACTTTCTTCTTTTTTTTTAATGTAATAAAAATGTTATCTACTTTCTAAGGAAATAATCTGCTGTTTTTCTCCTGATGTATATTTTTTTGTTCCAGGGGATTATGGCTGAACAAAGCTCTGCAAGCTGTCTACAATTTAGCCTGAATTCCTCTTCCAAAGCAAATATTTCTAAATGAAAGTATACTAACAGTAATAACCCACCAAAATGAAGCGTATAACAAAGAGATAATAACCAGGAAGAAGTGCGTTAAATTATCACAACACATTTCAGACTTGAAACCATGTCTTGCATAAAATTAATGGAAGCTTGGCTATGACATACGGTATCTTCTGCTCTTTAAACAGTAGAAGGTATTTTGGAAATTGTGATGTGGGAGTGTGTCCTCTAAAGAGTGATAGTATTGTACTGAATTGCATCGTGGGTGTATTTAGTTCTGAGTGCTGCAGACTAATTGCAATGTATTGAGCTGTAGGGTAGGTGTTTTTAGAAGCTGCTTCAGTTCTGTAATGTTTTAAGTTGAAATTTGAATTATACCCCTTTCTTGAGCAAATAACGAGTGATATTGGCAGTAAATATATTGCTCAGGTCAAGGGAGTAGGGGTTGGCTTCTGCTTTCTCTAATCATATCTAGTAATTACGCCTGTGCTGTGGGGACAGGTTGAGAGAGTTTGAATTGTTCAGCCTGGAGAGGAAAAGGCTGTAGGAAGATCTCATGGTGGCCTGAAAAGGCTTCCAGGAAACCTGGGAAGGGAGGGGTTTTTTCAAGGGCTTGGAGTGATGCGATGGGGGGGGAATGGCTTTAAATTGGAAGGGACATATTTAGATAAGTCATTAGGAAGAAATTCTTCACAATAAGGGTGGAGAGGCCCTGGCACAGGTCGTCCAGAGAAATGGTGGCTGCCCCATCCCTGGAGGTATTCCAGGCCAGGTTGAATGGGGCTTTGAGGCCCCTGATCCAGTGGGAGGTGTCCCTGCCCGTGGGAGATGGGTTGGAACTGGGTGGGCTTTGAGGTCCCTTCCAACCCAAACCATTCAGTGATTCGATGATTCTGTGACTCTGTGAATTGCCAGACCAGACTTCTACCACGGCTGAGACTATGGATGCACCCAAGTACTCTGGAGCAAAGAAGTCTTCTATGGAAATATAGAAATAACCTGATTGCTTGAAAATATTCTTCTTAAGTAAGCTGGCACTGTTTCTTTATTATTTTGCTGTAATGGATAGGTAGAAGTTTACCAGGCTGTGTATTGAGAAGTGGGAGCAAAATCATAGAATCACAAACCGGTTTGAGTTGGTAAGGACCTGAAAGCCCATCCATTTCCAACCTCCCTTCTATGGGAAGGGACACTTTCCACTGGATCAGGTTGCTCCAAGCCTTTCCTTTCCTAACCTAAACTGAACACTGGATAAAATTCCAAATTTTTGACTAATTGTCCTGTTTTAAAAAAAAAAACAAACAGCTCTTCTATTTTTAAAGAGAATAGGTCTTATATGCCTTTACACAGATTAACCTTATTTTATAATATATATGCAAAATTCTGCAAAGCTCCTACACTGAAAACTTTGAAATACTCTGAATCCAAAAAGATGAGAGAAAATAGGACTTAATGAAGGAGATAGTTCTCATACCCAGGTCTATGCTATATCTTGGGGTTTTTTTTTCCATATCTGGAGACACAGCTGGCCAAGTTCTCTGAGCATCTCATGGCAATGTCATACACATTATATTCTGACAAGGGCTGTGATGTGCTCCAGGTCAGAGTGTCCTTCACAGGAATGCCCTGTGCTCCGGGCAGCCCAGATACAAATTATACTTACCTGCATCAGCTGTGAATTATTACTTGACTGAATGTTTGACTACAAAAATAGTTCAGAACTCAACATTTGCAGTTTGATTCTTTAATTGCCTATTATTTTCCTACTATTTCCTGTTGTTGTCCTTCTGTATTGTACTATCACTTCAATTACTCTACGCTGTCACATCTAAGCTACTTGAAGCTGAACATGGCTTCCTCCCGTATATAAAACTTTATTGCAAGAAGTGTAAAATACATATGAAAGGGTGTATTTAAGATGTTTGCCATTCTTGTTCAAGGTTGCTTGCTTCCAGCAGAAAAGAGCCAAATCTATGGTATCTGAAGGCCACTGTGACACCACAGATAAGGTTCTTTCCATTACCAGAGCTGCAGGAAAGTTGGAGACTGCAGGAGGAAGTCAAGATAGTAATTCACAAGGGCCAGAGGAAGCAGTAAGACATGCCAGCGACACGGAGTATTTTAAAGACAGTAAAAAAAAGAAAGTAAAATGTAATGGTATTTAATAGAATGTTCCTTCATGCTGGAAGAAAAATATTGCTTTCCTATAAAAGAGGAGGACTAAGACCTAAAAGTTTCTCAGTAGGATTTTCCTGCACTAGGGAAAATATCATTTTGGTGATCCGTACCTGGCTTTTGTCACTTTAGTTGTCACCTCTTATAAGGAGGATAAGAAAAAAGTAGGAATTATGAAGATGTTCTGTGATCTCCAAACACTGTCAAAATAAATTGAGTTTCTGCATTTCACAGTAGGACAGAGATGGGACTCTTTACTGGAAGCTGATTCTAATTTTTTTAGTTATCGTTCAAAAAATGCAGTGTCCTACATTGAGTAACTTACAGAATGTGTTTACAAGAATTTATGAAACAAGGAAAAGTGCTCTGAAAAGGAAAAGCTATTTTACATGTTTTCTTTTTATGAAAAATGAGATTGATGGGAAAAATTATTCCAAAATATTTTTGCTTTTCCGTAGGAAAATGATGTTCTAATTTCTCTGATTCTCAGTAGGATATTGAGTATGTACCCATTTATGAAGAATGATGAAAGAGCCTGCACGTCTTCTCCCTTAGCTACATGATCTGTGATGCAACTTAAATGTGTCGTGTCACTTGTCTCGGTGAACACTGTTTGTCACATCATTTGTCTTACCTTTGTTTTTTTTATGTGTCACTAAGAGTAGGCTAATTGCTCACTTTTAGTTATTATTTTTTATTCTCATTCTTCTGTTGAAGAAAGAAAATAACTCATCTCAGCTGGTCTACAAAGACCCTTTTATCTTTTTTAAGAAGACAAGTGGCCCCTGAGTCCCTTACTTGTTGGATCAACAACATAAAATTGTTGATTTTAAAATTGATGCCAACAAATCTATAAGACCACCCTGCAGTTGTCCTCTGAAGAAAAGAGGTGTGGAGCAGTCTGGTGCATATTTCTCCTTGGGCTGACTATCTACATGAAGGTGTAATCCTTCTGCTGCCCTAGAGTCAAATCTTGAAAACTTGGGTCATCAGTCTTCGACCTGCTCGTACCTGCAAAATAGTTTTTATTTGGTCGAGTATTTCATGTAAATTGTAGTTAACAGGAATGAAAATTGACAGATGGAAACCTCTGAAATCCTTAGTTAAAGCAAGGAATTATTTTGTTTTCTTATTTTTTTGTTTGTAATATATTTATCAAGTTTTGAGTGATTTTATCACTTAAAATTTTACATCTATGCTTTGTTAAACATTAACTAACTGAGGGCCCTTTCCTTGAAATCTAAGAGTTTCCACCCATTCCATCATTACCTGAGCATGTGCATTTTTCCATGTAAGAGTGTGCATAGTCTTTTTGGCGTTCGGCAAGGGAAAGTCAAAGCAAAATTTCATTTTAAATCTGCTGGTTTAGAATTCTTTTGTAGCTCTAAACATCTGTGCTTTGCTGTGGCCTTTAATGTAAAGACATATTTTAATGCACAATGGATATTCCAATCATATATTGGGTAATGCTTGAAAGAGCTTTACAAGCATAAATTGTATTTCTTGCAATTGTCTAAGAAACAAATGCAGTAGTTTTCTGTGAATAATGAATAAAAAGATTATATAATATGTAGAGAAACATAATGAGAAGAGCATCTTTGCTTAGAGAAACTTTCTGCGCAGTTCAGATTGTTTTAAAAGTAAATTGTGGAGCTCAAAAATTGCATTATCCAATTAGGGATGCTTATCTTGTTATACAGAAGACAAAAAAACTGTTTCTGCTTGTAATGTAGTTTCTTTAGTAAGGGATTTTCCTCCAAATCCTTTATTTCCAAATACTTACTCACCTTTCTATCCTTCCAGGCATCTTTAGTTTGTGGTAAAAATGATTTTGTATCTTCCAGCTGCTTCCACGACAATTAGTTCTCTGGTAGTACCTGAAAAGATGCTTGTTTGCCAATTCCAGTGGTGTCTGAAGGAGGCAGGAATGGCCTTCTGAGCTGTTAGACTTTGAAATGAAATAGTAAATCAACTGCTGATAAGACGTATATATCATATTAAACACAGGGAATCCACCAGAAAATCATTACACTAAAAAGCGACAATTTTGATTGATTAAAATGGTATGGGATGGATAGTGTTAAATCATGGTGAGTAATGTGACATTACAATTTTACATATCATATTTCTGTCAAGACAATGAAGGTAAAAGGCATTGTCATCAGACGATAACGGACAATAAGAGGAATCCTGATGTTAGATTTATTACTTAGTTTAGATTTAGAAAGAAGTAATTCTTGTCTTGTGCCACTTATCAAATGACTGTAAATTTAGTGATGATGTAAAATTCGAAGGCAGAGCCACTTATAGTTTTGACAAAGTGCCAGCTATAAAGTATTTACTGTTCTCAGTGGTTCTGCCTCACACACTTAAATATTTATCAGAAACATGAACTCTTCTGATAAATGTTTCTGATCTTTGCTGTGGATTTTTTTTAACATTTAGATTTTTCTTCAGAAGCTGATGTCCCATATTTCACAATAGTAACAATTTTTTGCTCTCTTTTAAATTAAAAGGACAAAAATACATTATTTTTCATAAAACACATTCCCAGCACAATTATTCCTTAGAATATGACATGCATAATATTTACAGGACCACATTCCTTTTGTTTTTGATGACCATTTATAGAGATAATTGGTGTCACGAAAGCTAAGGACAGTCATAACTCACGTGTGCTTTTCAAAGCTGCAGTCACAGTACTACTCATGTGTTCCTCTCTCCTCCTGCTAACAGGTAAAACTTTTCCTCATTGTCCTGATTGGGGCTAAAGTAGGATCAGTTTCTAACTTCTGCCAAGGCTCATCTAAGTAACTTCATTTTCTAAAGGTAACTGACTGTGTTTCAGACAGTTTATCTGTAGAAATCATAACACAGGTCACAGGGAGCAGAAAGGCTGATACTTATGCTTATTCCTACAAAAAGCAAGGCCATCCTCGAGCTGATGGAGCCATAAGTGAAAGGGGAGGAAAAGATCACACCTGCAGGGAGGGGTGGACAGGACAGGTGACCCCAAGCTGACTGACAGAGGATTCCATCCCATATATATCATACTTGGGATAGAACTGAGAGACCACGGGGATCAAGCTCATTTCTTTGATGGCCAACATCCACTGAAGACCTTTTCTGTCTGCCTGCCCCTAATCCCAGGTCTGCTTGTTCCAGAATCCAGCTCCCTCCTGCCACCAAGCCCAGCCTGGGACCTTTCACTGTGCCTGCTCTGCAGCATCACTACTGACACAGCCATCGGGAGGTGGAAGGGCAATTTTGTATGTTTGTATATATTTTATTATTTTCTTAATATTAAGAATATTTTCCTCATTAATATTTCAGTAAAGCTCGTTAAGTTTTAATTTCCAGCCCACAAGTCTGTTTCTCTCATTTCCATTTCTCCTTTGCCTGGGCAAGGGGGAAGGAAATTGGGATCAACTGCTTGCATTTAGATAGTGATTCAGGCCAGGTCCTAGTGGCTAGACATTAGGAAAAAATTTCTTCACTGAAAGGGTTCTCAGGCCCTGGCAGAATCTGCCCAGGGAGGTGGTGGATTCACCATCCCTGGAGGTGCTTAAAAGGTGGGTAAATGGGTTTCTCAGAGACATGTTTTAGTAAGGACAAAAGTACGGTTGGACTCGATGATCTCAGAGGTCTTTTCCAACCGGATGATTCTATGATTCTAAACCATGACACTCATGCTTTTGTTGTATTTACTACCTATATTTGTGGCCAGAAGACCACTGTAACACCTGTGGCTCTTCTCTCATACTGAGCTTTTTTCCCCGAAGGAGTTTGTAAAGCAAGAAGAGACGCAGTAGGAAAGTTCTGATTGTGCGTGTCTGATGGAGCCCCTTAAGGCTTTACTTGCTTTTAATATTATTGTGATGGAGTCAGCGAAGAGAGACAAGGTGGAAACAACCCAGGTATTGAATTCACAGCAGACCTCCAATCAGGAGAGGGAGTGCATAGAAAGAAGGAAGAGCAGGAGCACTGCAGGTGTCACTGAAAGATTTCACCATCACAACTGCCTTCTGCAAGTCCACTTGGATCCCACACTGCTGAGGATAACACTGTGCATTTATTTATGCTAACAAACACTTAAATTGGTTTGGGGTACACAGACAAGCATCTAATTTTGGCTCCGTTGTGGCATTGATTCTTCCCCCCCAGCCTTCCCTTTCAAGATTTCATTACCAGTTTAGCACAGGACATAAGTGACAGACCATTGCCTTTTATACCAAATGACTACAAAAGTATTTAGTTGCAGAGGATTAATTTTTTTCAGGGAATGTGAAAGTGACTTACATTAAATTTCCCATGCCATTTGGCTTTCTGAGGCCTGAGCTGTGAAAATAAAAAAAAAAAAAGTTTCCAGGGCTTGGATGAATTACTGATGAATAGATAAGGCTGAGTGTGGAGTGGAGATCTGTGACCCTCTGCAGCTTGCAGTCAGCCACTCCACAGCTCCTCTGACATCAAAGGTTGCAGACTATTGTGGATGAATAGAGCCCTTGCAAATCGTGTCTGCTAAACACAGAGAGCTGGGTCACCGTCATCTTATATAAAATAAGAGTTTGTGAATTGGGGCAGATTATTAAGGCCTTCTTAAAGTACCTCGGCAGCCTAAATCATTTGAAACTGCCCAAAAGTTAGCTCCTCTCTTACAAGAACGCATGGAAGAGACAAGGGGTTTAAATTGCTCCTGGGGAGATTCTGACTGGATTCCAGAAGAAAGTTTTCCCCCATGAGAACAGTTAAACATTGGAATAATCTCCCCAGGGAAGTGGTGGATTCCCCTAAAATGGGCACGTTTTAGCTCAGCTTGAAAGAGTGCTGGGCCATGTCATTTAAACTATAGAGCACATAAAATGTTAGACCAGATGATCCCTGAGGTGTCTTCCAACCTGACATTCTATGATTATATCAAACAGGCTTCTTTACTTTCCGCACACATCCATTGGAAATACATTCCATTAAAAGGGAAAACAATAAAGGTACCACATAATTAAAACTACTGAGCTTTGCAGTGCACAGAATACTGGAGAAAAATTCAGATTTCCTGAAGGAGCCATAAATTTTAAAATGACAACCACACCTCCAGATATTTTTATTTTTGAAAGTAGTTTTAGAGGGGTAGCATTTTCTGTAGGCAGAGGAAAGTGGGAGGCTGGAAAGCTGTCTTGTTTCATAGGAGTTTTCTTTTCCTCCAATACAATCTCATTCTCTGAAAGCTTGTTTGTTGCAAATTTCCTTAGGGTTGTTACAGACCTGTTTTTGGTGGGCTGTAATCGAGGTCTTTGTGATGCAGTAGCAAGAATATGAGGGGTTTTGAACATTCTTGTGGCCTGCCAGTCCTTACCTGTTCTGACCTTTGCACTCTGGATTTACACAGCACATTCACACTGGTGATAGTGTACGTGAAGAAATTCCCGAATTTCAAAAAAGAGACTTCTTTCCCCTAATGGACTGCCCTGAAAATATTTCTCCTGTCCCTTACTATTTTTGTAGAATCATAGAAATGTTTAGGCTGGAAGGGACCTCAAAGCCCTCCACCCCCCTGTCATGGGCAGGGACACCTCCCACTGGATCAGGGGGCTCGGAGCCCCATCCATCCGGGCCTTGAACACCTCCAGGGATGGGGCAGCCACAGCTTCTCTGGGCAATCTGGGCCCGGGCCTCCCCACCCTCATAGTAAAAGAATTCTTCCTGATGTCTAATCTCAATCTCCCTACTTTCTGCTTAAAACCTTTCCCCCTTGTCCTCTCCCTACACTCCCTGATAAAGAGTCCCTCTCAAACTTCCCTGTAGGGCAGAATTTTATACAGAATGACATAAAAAAAACCCAAATTTTTGTGTTCACTACAATCAATGTCAGTTCTTTCAATGCTTTAGATGAGGAAAAAAATATTTATTGATGAATTTTAATTTTACTAAAATATTAGTCACAAGTTTATTACTTTGAGTAAAGTTTACTCAAAATTTTACACTGTGTAACTTTTGCTCATTTCTGACTCGTTACCCAAAGGAAATTCTTTGTTCTCCTTATTCTATTTTACAAATTGCTTTCGATAGCAGATGCAGCTGCATTTGTTCCATTTTTTGTCCTCGCTTCTACCAGGGAAAACCTGGGAAAAACCTCGCTGGAAGTGCCTAACAACGGCACTGGAAGAGGAAAACCACTCTGCTGCCACTCGACGCTGGATGTCACTGCAGGACCGGGAACGGCGAGCGCCGAGCTGCGTATCCTCCTGAGGGTTCCCTGCATCCTCTGCCAGGGCAGCAGCAGCAAGGAACATGTATTTCTTTCTCTTTGAAGAATTCCAGGACACGGTAAATGAAACAAACACAGCTTTCCCGCAGAAATACTGAGGGGTTTTTATTTTATTTTTATTTTTTTTTTTATTCTCATTGCCAGGCACTGATTTTCTTGAGTGCCAAAGCCTGTTACAGAACTTGCTCAGGTAAAAGCAGAATTGCAAATTATAGGATAATAGTGTCTTTATTGGCTATTATGTTCAATACAATCACATACAAGTCTTGGGACTTTGCTAATTTTATACTTCAACTAAAGATTTTACTAAAAGTAAACTAAGCTAATCCCAGCTTGTAACATTTATTTTATATCATATCATATCATATCATATCATATCATATCATATCATATCATATCATATCATATCATATCATATCATATCATATCATATCATATCATATCATATCATATCATATCAATTCTATTATACATCCCTTTTCCCCCATACTTTCTCAACTTTTCACTCTCCACACCTTCATGTATCTTTCATACCTATACTTAAAAGGATGCCTTCTCATCATCAGAATTCACTTTCACTTACTCGTTATGAACATTTTCAGTATTTTAAAAACAGCCTTTCACTCTTTTCTACTTTTATTTCTAACTTCTTCCTTTTTTCCCCATGTTCAGTTTCTGGATGCAACATGACCTTTAGACTTTGTTTATTTTTTCAGCTGGATTCTCTTTTCTGTCATGTTCCTCTTCACTCTCTTGTGTTAAACATTTTACTCTGCCCACCCTTTTCAATGGTTCACCCAACTACAATCTCTGTTCACCCTCCCCCCGCTCCTGTCTTAGTTCTGGTTTCGTCTTCCTTTTGAATGTGACCTTTTCTCATTATTTTTTTTACCTGTTCTGTCCCTTTACTCTTCTCTCTTGGTCAGGTGAACTCTCCCCATCCTTACTGCACATCTCTTTGAAAAAGTACATGTGTGCTTTTGGAATCTTTATTTTTCTCATCAGTTCAGAGACGGGTGAAGAGGACATGCAATAACAGAACAAACTGTTTGGCCAACACTTTTTGCCACGGCAGTCAGGGTTGATTTTGGCTGCAGTTAGGTAAAGAAAAGTTAGTGGCTTGTGGTTTTCAGCACAGCTAGTTGAATAATATCTTACAACCCAAACTGTAAATTCAGTCTCCTTTACTTATTGGCTTACTTTGCAAAACTATTCTGTTTTACTAGTAAAGACCTTATTATTCCTTGGTTTTAACCACGGAGTCTACACAGGAACACACCTCATGAACGCACCAAATACCTTCATTCATTTTAAGTGGTTTAAACTAAGTAATCAGTAGGCATCAGGGTAAATATATGACACAGAGACTGGTGATAAGGGCAGGGACAACCAGTTACAAGTGAGAAAACACTTCTTTAAAGTGTTTCATACCACTCTCCCAGAGCCAATTGCTCAGTTCTGAGCCTCATTTGGGACACAGAAAGTACCTTCAAAAAACCTAAGCCTAGAAGATGACAATCCAAACTCAAATGGAAGCTAACATTGTGAGAGCAAATAAAAGCCTTGGCTCTACAGCCTCTTACACATCTTCCAAGAGTCTCTTCCTTTACTAGCTACTTTTTTGCTACAAGAACTAACTCGTTTTCTTTCAAGCTGACAAATCACTAGCCTAAATTAACAAAAATTATTTCTAATGTCTACAAAGCATAGGTTTCACTGTTTCTTGTGATGTTTGATGGAGAAAGTTCAAGTCTGAAGGCTCACACATTATTTCCAAACACACCAAATCATTAGGGCAAATGCCCCCACAGCCTTGGTTGTCTTCCCTGTAGACCACCACGGCTAAAACACCACTAATATGTGCTTATTTATAACTTCACATAGAAGAGTTTGGACATAATCTTTTATGACTAGAGGCTCTTTACTGCATTTTTCATTTCAGCTATTTGTTCTTTATTAATTGGGATTGCTGATTAGCCTGGAGCACAAGGCATTGTTTTTGCTCACCCATGAGACAACCGATCAGACAATGAAAGATAATGCGTACAAATAATTCAACTGTGCTCACAGAGCGGGTGAGTGGGCTGAGACACATAACGATACAGCTCCATTCCCATCCTGTTTGAAGACTTAATGGGTGAACACCTCCTTCTCTTCCTTTGTCATACCCCCCAGTGAAAAGCATTGCAGGTCTTCGGCTTCTTATTATTCATGTAAACGTTTTTCACTCAAAGAAGGTTTTTTTTGGCATCACTAGAGTGTGTCAGAAGAGCTTTTGTTGGGATCGGACCAGACAGGAGCTAGAATTGGTTGTGTTAAACTGCAGTATGGAATAAATTGTCCTCAAAGTGAAGTAGTTACTGTTGAACTTTAGTCCCGAAACGCAAGATTACTTCTCCGTACAGAAAATTTTCCCTTAATATTTATTATGTTAGCTCCTGATATTTTTTAAAACATTTAAATATTAACTTTTTGTGTCCTGATAACACTGTCAGCAGCTTTTCCAGCAGCTTTATCTTCTGGTAGGGTTGTCCTCGATGTTCAGTTGTACGGTTGCAACAGGAAGCCTGTGGTAGAACTCAGTTTTCGGACGCTGTAACAGCAACCCCACATTGAGCACTGCTGCATGGCAAGTGGCATATGCAGACAACTACATGTAAAATGAAAGTAACATTCAATTTTTTAGGTGTTTCTGGTTAGTGCAGTGATATCCAAAGAGTCCGAAAGGCAGAACTGCCATTGAAGTAGATCTATCTTAATTAATATATTGGGGCTACACCAGCTGTATATTTGGATCACACTGGAAACATGTACTAGGCTCATAAAACACTAACAGGAGAGTGCAGGGGCTGGCACATTCCCCCTTGCTGCTCTCTCTCTTCTCTCAGCAGGCTGCTAGTCACCCGTAATTAAGACAAATAAAATATATTTCTCTGATGTTGTCCTAAGCATGTTTGTTGTTGCTAAAGGAGTGTGGTGTGGTTCAGTGGGACTCGGCAGAGAAACAAGGTCAGGCACTACAAGACTTACAGCTTACCCTTAGCTTAGGTTGCTTTGCCATGCAAGTACAAGGTAAATTGAGAAAATAGGTTACAAGAACGTGCCAAGACTCCTCCAGCTGTGGATAAGGCCCTTTTCCTCTTTCCCCCTCCACTCCTGGCTTCTTATTTCCCTCTCTCCCATTCTCCCTTCCACTCTCCCTCCTTCCTGCTCTCGCTCCCCTCCCCAGCCTGCAGCTGGTAATAGTTTACGGGGCATGTTGCTGTGTTAATACCTTGTTAAGGCTGTTTCAGCTGCTGGGTCTTTGCGAGGTCAGTGTCAGGACTGTTTTACCGTGAACCCTTGATGTGCAGGGTAAAGCTGGGGACAGGTAGAGCTTCCACCGTCTCACACTGCGGGGAGCCGAGCTGCTGCAGGCACCCCCTCCCGCAGCGCCGCGCCGCTGGCAGCGCGGGCAATAAAAAATAATATGTTCCTGGTCAGAAGTAATTAGGGCAACCTAAAGAAGAACTTATATTAACAGACTAGACATAACATCACCAGCATTGCTCGATATTTCTCGATTCAGCTTGGTAAGGCTGGAGGTGTTAAAGAGCTGTTGAATGCTGTTGTCTGCACAGTTCTGGCAGGCAGCAAAAATCGTTCTGCAGCTCGTAAAGTGAAAGTGAAAATAGGATCCTACAATTAAAAAATATAAAATGTTAATATTGTTGTACTTCTGGCACTACATCACTGGTGTCGGAGACTGCGGGGTTTCTAGTACAAGCAGAAGTATTAGGGGCAAGTCAAAGTCTGCGTTTGTAAACACAGGCTTGAAAAGTCATTTCCCAGTTTAAGAAAACATTTTTCTATTTTATAAGAGAAGTTGTTCAATATATATCTATGTGTTACTTATAGTGTGGGAAAGAAAGAAAAGGAAATTTTCTTTTGAAGGCCAAATGCAAAAAAAAAAAAAAGAGGTAATCCACTTTGCATTCCTAGTAGTTCTAGCACAGAGGGGAAGAAAAGGTGACTCAAACCACAGCATTTTTCCTTTTCTCCTTTTCTGGTTTGTTTTAACACACAGGTTGAACGATCAATTTTTGCAGTCAGGTGGTTGCAAGGTTAATCATAGGCCAGGTGTATTTACAGTTTCATAATACCAGCTTTATTCACTGGCTATACCTCCATTTGTAAAGTTCTCTTTATTTTATAATACATAATTATGGAAAATTAATTCCCATTATTTATTTGTTAATGAGGAATCCATGAGAACCAGTGTAACATTTATATTGTGTTCAGTTTGTAGGGTGTATCCTGAAAAGCAAGAACGCGACAAACACTGAGAAGTAGGAAATCAAGTCTACTGGATATTGTTTTAATTATTATTGAATCAATATTTCACTTACAGAACTGAAACTGAGACTATAACCCAGGTATAGTCGTGCATTTTTACAAATTTTTATGTCCATTTAGTTTTCCTAACTTCATGTTTGCTTATAGAAACAGCTTTATTTTGTCGTGTGTCTCAGATATGCACATCATCATGAGGAAAGAAAGGTGTAACTGCCTTTAATAAGAACACAATATAATCCTTCACTTTCTGCTAAATACTCATGAGATGTGAGTTAAATTCGGCAGCAAAAGTCCAACCCTGACCTAGACGCTGTGAGGAAAAGGCAAATTCTGAGAGATAAGCCTGGTAGTGCTGAACCCCAGTAGACATTGGCTCAAATGCTACGTAATCAAAATATATTCTGTGTCTAGGAGTGGGCAAATAAAATACTGAAATTTGCTGAACATCATGAACACCAGGAGTACTGGGAAATCTGAATTAAAAAGCATTCAGCTACTGGATATCTGCAAGCACACATGCCAGAACAAGGTTATGGGGAGGTTTTTGAGTCTCATGAATCCCATTCGTAATTAACAGGAGAAAATAATTATTTTTGTGGTATCAAAAAGCTGGAAATTGAAGTAAATTCTAGCACATCCTATGACAGTCCATTTGGAGTCCATTGGAAAGCCTTCTACTTTTTCTTGTTTTTGAACAGCTCTTCAGCACAGGAAGAAAGGAAGAGAAACACATGCCTGAGTAGTACATATTTGAGAGGCTAAAGTAAGAATTGATGCTTTCATTCTTCTTTGAAAGCCCATTCAACCTGTGGTGTTGCTGCTGAACCTGTTTTTCTGTAATTTTAAACACGTGATACATCTCTATTTACAGGAATTTCAGAAGTACAAGGCACAGCTGTAATAAGACTTGCACTGCCGTTGCAGTAGATCATCTACCTGGTGTGGATCAAGTAGCTTTATGTGCAAATTATTTGCATTTAGAAGCCTTTTTGGTTATTTACCCATGCCTTTTGTATGATTGATACATGAAACTAGGCTCAAAACTGTACAATTGTATTTTTGCAAAGCTATCTTCTGTCTCTTTCTGTGTATTGGAAGTTAGGTCTTGATGCTGTTGTTAGTTACAGTTCAGTAAGACAGGTTTTCCCTTGTTCTGCTTCAGAAAGTGCGTATCAGAACAGTGAAAAAATACTTTCTTGTACAGATATTCTCATTCTTGTGGTCTTTTTTCTATTCCCAGCAATCTTCCACATCCTTCCCTTGCCAATTCCTCTTCCACTATTTCTTATGTTGCATGAACTTACGCATACTCCTCATCCCGAGCTATTTAGAATGGAATATGATCCCTCCCTTGCTTATTATCTCTATCTCATTGATGATTCTGGATGTGATGAGTGGGAGTAGCTTGAATGGAGGAGGTTAAAAAAATAATGAAGTGCCATGCACTTTTTGAGATTCCAGAAGTTTAAAGTGAAAAAAAAAAAAAAAGGCAAAGTGATGTTCATAGCCCCTCTTTTATAATTTGGAAGAAAAATATAAGCCAGTAGGAGCTAGAAGGTTAATTTGGAAAAGAGTTGATGAGGAGTAAAAATGATTAAGGCCTGAGTGGACAAAAACGAGTGTCGCTGTTGCCTACAGTGTTCATCCTTCCAAACCTTCCCATTTAATCAGCAGAGAAGACAGAACTATAGATAACCTCGGTAATAACATCTGTTCAGGATGGATATCAAAGAATATTAACCGGAGGAGCTGCGAATGCTAAAATAGCTGAGTCCTGCTGGAGGTATGCCAACAAATGATAATGTGGCAGTCTCTTCGAGAATTAATATTCTCCAGGCACTAAGCTGTCCTTGTCTTGTGTATCAGGTCTGGGGGCTAAGATGCTGTATCTCCCTACACAAGGCTGCATTAAGTAATAGCACGTGTGTGGCCAGAGAGGTTAAACAATCACTTTCTGTGTATTCTCATCAGCTTGCTTTCTTTCCTGAATCTGGTGATTAAATACTTTTATATCTCAGAAATGAACATTTTTATGTTAATTCACTTAGTGAAAATAGGCGATTTTTAACATGTTCTGATAACAGCATTTTGGTTACAAACCGGAATGACAGCAGTGATGTAGTAAGTTTTCTAACCATGAGCAGAAGAAATGCTTGCCGTTTAACTCCTCCACCACTATTAATATTGCACTAAAATTTTTAGCTGTTGGTAAAATTTATTTCCCCTAAAACTAATATAGTGACACCGACAAAGTTATGATGGTCTTAGGCAATGTTGCAAAAGCTCTAGAAAACTATTCTGAGCAGAGTGAGGGATGGACTACTTTTTAGAGCATAAAACTGGGAATCGTATCCTTGACTTCTGACTCACTCTCTTGATTCTTTAGAGAAGTAATTAAAACGTTACACAATAAGTCATCAAGCCGAGATTTCTCTAGGAAGTCAAATGTGTACTGACTAGAGCTAAACAGACACTGGAATTCCTATCCTCTGGAAATTAAAAATAGTACCGTTCAGAACTGCAACAAAAATGACATTTTGAAATTTTCCATGTAATGAAAATTCTGACATTTTGCTTGGAGAAGGTCAGAGTGACATTTCATTGTGAAATACTGAGAGTGTTTCTGAGGCTTTTTGGGTCATCTCCAATCGCCTGCCAGGTAGAAACCCGAGGATTTGGGGGTCCTGCGTAACGCGGTGCTCCTGGGGTGCTGAGGGGCAAAGAGCTTGGACACGTGGTGTCGGCAGCAGCCTGCCTGACAGGTTGCCACAAGGCCAGATGGACGGGTTGGCTGGATGCCAGGCAGATTCTTCTGAGTTTTATTGGGATTTAGCAACAACCAACATGTTCTCACCAAGCACTTTGATTTTGATAAACTTTTTTTCAGAAAATCAGGAAGAAACAACTAAACGCCCATGTTAGTAAAGTTCTTTGCACTCTGTGAGTAAACAACCTTGTAAACTAGCTAAAAATCTTTATTCTTTCTCATTTCCTGAAGATGTTAAACATTACAGAACATGGCATTGCTTTTAAGACAAATAGACTATGGCATTGCAGAATATGGCATCCCTGGAGGTGTTTAAAAACAGATTGGATGAGGTGCTTAGTGCCATGGTTAAATGATGAGTGGTGCTAGTGTTGGGTCATAGGTTGGACTGGATGATCTCAGAGGTCTTTTCCAGCCTTGTGATACTGTGATACTGTGATACTGTGACACTGTGATAGAGAAGTATGGCTTTTATAATTGTTTTTCTTTTAAACTTCAGGGTGATTTTACATTGGTTTGGTCATTCTCTGGCTGAATTCACTTCTCTTGGGCCCTCCATTATCTGGTTGTTGCATTACCCTTTAGTTTCATGGGAGGTTTTTTTTTGCCAGTTGTGGCATACAGTATATTTGGGATAATTCCAGAGGTTTAAGAGCCTCTCTTCCCATCTGCTTCCTTGAAACTGTGCAGTCTGAATCGGTACTGCCATCTGGGTAGGAAAATGATCTTCTGATGGAATGGAATAATTTTGTGTAAACTATGGCGAGTTTATTATATGAATGGGAGACAGAGAAGTCAATGAAAATCTAGCCCCACCCTTTGATCAGAGAAATCATTCCATGGCTACAGCAACTAAGCCATTTCCCATTCAGGTTGTTGGGTATTAAATCAAGCATTGCCAGTGAGCTGTAGTGTCACAAGTCCTGTAAACTACAAAATGGAAGTTATAAGTACATAAGAACTGCAAATATGATCTACTTATGGTACACATATATCTCAACATCTCATCACAAGCACTGGACAAGCTGCTAGGTGTTGTATCCTCTCCAGGACACTGATGTTGACTTCCTGATGCTAAAGGACTGAATTCAGTTACGATATGAGGTAGAGTCTTTCTGTCTTTTATTTTGGTAGCCTTTTCCTGCCTTTTTGTCAATTGCAGTGGAGAGGACTGACTGAATATGCATGTTTTGCCCACAGAAGCGTCCCAATCATAGAATCTTCTGGTTGGAAAAGACCTTTGAGATCATTGAGTCCAACTGTTATCATTATCCTCTAAAATGTGTCCTTCAAAAACTTATCTACTCGTTTTTTAAACGCCTCCAGGGATGGTGACTCAACCACCTCCCTGGACAGCCTCTGCCAGTACCTGAGAACCCTTTCAGTAAAGAAATTCTTCCTAATATCATGTCTAAACCTCCTCTGGCGCAACTAATGGCCATTTCCCCTTGTGCCATCCCCTGTCACTTGAGAGATCAACACTCGCTCACCCACAGCCTCCTTTCAGGCAGTTGTAGACAGGAACTTCATGCCCATCTTTTTCGTGTTGCATTCGTAGTCCTCATTCCTGTCAGGCAAGGAACCATGGATACAAGGCATGTTTGATCCCCAGGGTAGTTAGTTCTTCTCTTCCCATAGCAGAAATGTGCCTAACATTTCTAAGAGCCAAGCTACATTTAAGCCCATGAAAGAAGGTGAAATGTATGGAAGTAAAAGCTGGTCCTGGTCCACCTCTTTGATAGTCCATAAGACTGATTTCAGTGTGCCTGATTTAGACCATTATACAAGAGTTAAGCGCCACTTAGAGCATCAAATATCTTTGTGAAAAAAAAGAAGAATATTTCTGTTGTCCAACTTCCAGAATTTCGAGGGGTGAAATTAGTGTTAATAAAGGCCTTTTAAGTTATTAGTTTGGTAAAAAAACATTATGACACAGATGAAATCCAGTGGAGACTTTAATAGAAAATCAAACTGTTATTTTTGTGCTGAAGAAAGATGTATACTGTATCTATGCATTCTAATATTGTCTCTGTTTCATTGTGTCACCTGAACATTTTCAAAATTCTTTTCACTTTAATGTACATAATATGCTATATATAATCACGTTTGTTGATAGGGAGAATAGTTTGCAATAGTTTAGATCATTTACCCTGGTTTGGGAAGTAATAGTCACTGCTGACTAAGGATTTCAAATTGACCCAGATAACCTTATTTATATATTTCTTTTGCTTCTAAGTATGTGAAACTCAATGGAGATCTTCAGTAATTTTGCAGATCGTGGCTTTGCTGTCCTCATATGTTTTGCTTCAAGAAGTTCTCAATCAAGTTAGCATGGAAATTTTAAGAAATGGCAAAAAGTTATGTCCCAAAAGATTTTGCTTTCTTTTAATCACACTAAACAATCAACCGTTTTTAAATTAACTGAAGAACAGGAATTGAAAATAAACCATGACGGAGAGGTAAGATGGAGATAACAGGAAGAATAAGAGTGGAAAATGAGTCACAATGGGGAGACCCCACTTCACCACCCGTGACAATTACGTCCATATAGTAATTTGTACTGGCCTTTTATAGTTTCACAATTAAATTAGTGCACTTATCCAGAGAACGGAGGGAGAACTCTGCTCATTACCAAAAACCAAAGTGGCTTTGCATGTATTTGCACATCAATGTCTATTTCAGAGAGATGCATGTCTACTTCTGGAGACTTAGTAGTTTTGTTTTCTGCCACCACACCTAGAGAAGTGCCAGGTTATTCTACAGCAAAATAAAAATCAAGCAAACAAATGAAAAAAATCCTGCTGCCTTTTTCAAAGGAGCCTCATTGATTAGTTTTAGTGTGTCTGAAGCAAGGAGATGTTTCACAAGCATTATCTCATCATGCCTATAGGCTGACTATTCAAGTAGAAAAAGGTAAAACAAGAAAACAAAACAATTTACAGCACAGGAATTGATTTCTGTTACTGCAGGCATGTGTTCCCTTGTGCTTCCTGGGGAAATGGAGAGGAGTTTCCTTTGGTAACTCAAAGACCTGTGTGTAGGCTGCTTTGATAGCACTGCTGACTTCAGTGAATTAGGATCTACAGAAACCTCAGCTCCCTTTCAACTCCCTTAAGCTACAGAAACCTGTTGGGTAGGTCTGCTGGAGCACATTTGCTCTATGACATCTGCTGAAGCTATTTACAGCTACGAAGGAAATTACAGCTGGTGACTAGATGAGGTTTGAAGGAGAAAGTGTCTGTTAATCCAGATATATAAATTCTTCTTTCATTCTTGCAGACGAGGTGACTTTCTGACCAGGAACTGGAGCAGCTGTTCCCAGTCCACTGACAGCATGGGAAGCACAGCCTTGCAAGGGTACCCAGGCTGCCTGCAGAGTAACTTCAGAGCTGGCTGGCTTCAAGCTGAGCATCTGCCCCACGAGTCCCAAAAGCTGGAAGCTGTACTCTGCTTCTTGCTTGGAAACCCAATCAATCCTTCATCAACCTTCCTTAAGTCAAGAAACACTGTTACGCTCCACAGCATTTAAATAGATGTTGAAAAGTCCAGACTCCTTGGTAATTTCATTAAACTTATTTATCCTTCTACGAGGGGTCTGATGAGGTTGAGGGAAGAGAGGGAAGAGGATACTGCTATTGCTCCTTGATTTTGTCAGAATTTGTAAGCAGTACAAGAATGACATCATATTTTCAAATATTAAATAGGGTGAATTCTGCAGGTTTTAGAATAATGTCTTTGAACATAAGATACAATAGATGGTGAACCACAGAGGTGTGTTCTTATCACAGTATCACAGTATCACACAGTATCACAAGGTTGGAAAGGACCTCTGAGATCATCAAGTCCAACCTATAACCTAACACTAACACCAACACTAACACCAACCCATCATCTAAACCATAGCACTCAGTGCCTCATCCAGTCTCCCTTTAAACACCTCCAGGGTCCTACCACCTCTTAGTGGTAGGATGGCTACCCAAAAACACACACACCAGGAATTCACTATGGGACATCAATAAAAAATAGCAAAAACGAAGGAATAGGCAGATGTGCAACAGAACCACTCCCAAACAGAACCACTCCTCCTCTCTTCTGTTTGTAATCACACCTTAGAGTGATTAAAATTCAAAAAAACCCCATAAAGATGGCCTCCTAAAACTTATTTTCCTCTTTGTGAATCTTTTCTGAAAACAATGGCTCTCTGAAGAAATGACAATACAGCGGAGATTTTACTGAAGGTATTTGAAGTTAATCTGATCCTCTGGAGAAGGGCTTTTATATTTGAAGAGCGTCTGGCTGTTCTTGGAGTGATCAGGAAGCGTAATCTGGAACTGTTTCCATGTGTTGTTGCTGCTAATGTTCAGTAACTATTAAAAATTTTTTCTTCTTGGCACAAAACATTGCAACAATTGTTCACTTGGCATGAAATACACAAAATGCCCAACAAGTGAGTACCAATATAGATACAGAAAAGAGTATCAGAGCTGCTACTTTAGCAAAATACGATGGCAAAAGTACATGTGAACATCTATGCTGAGGTATCCAAAGGACTCTAATTTGCTCTCTGCCAGCCTAGAAAGGGTCAGATTTAGTAGGAGTAGAAGTAAAAACTTGTGGAGGAGGGAGAGGAAAGTGCATGAACTCCAAATGCCAACCATTGAAATTATTTTGACAATAACCCAAACTGGGTAGAGGATACAAGAAAGGAAAGACTTCCCTACATGAGAGGAGATGATTTCTTGCAGAGAACAGATTACGTGATTCCTGGAAGGTCTGATTTACGATAATTCAACATCAGATAAAATATCTGAAGTTCTTTTTAATATTTGAAAGAATTCAGCAGAAAAGCATAAAAATTAATGTGGAAGAAATTTGCTTTCTGTTTCCAAGATAAGACTGTTCCTGAAAAGATTTTATGATATATTTATTAGCAGAGAGTTCACAGATGGCTTCCCTAGCAGTTCACTTTGCAGACACACGTTACTGACTTCATGAGCTAATAGAAAGAATAACTATTTTCTGCATACCTAGCCTGTAGTGTTTGGGTTTATTGGAGAATGATGCACATAATCCCCATTTCTAAACCAGTCAAGGGGTATTTTCTGCAATCTTAAAATCCTCACGTGATTTTTTTTTTCCAACCAAAGACTAGTAACTTTGGCTTACAAGATTACTGAGCTTTGTGTTCTAATTCTTGCCATTAATGCATTCCAGAAATGGTAAAATGCAATGCTAGTGTCTATTTTTCTTCCTAATTTTTCAGTGAATAAATGTCCTCTTCCCCATATCAGGAGCTATGGTCTCAGCAAAGATGCTCTCCATCGCACTGGGAGAAGTAAATAGAGGAGTACCTGATTTAATTTGTCATACTTCTGGATTTGACTGAAAAAAGCAGAGGCATCGGTGCCGTATTTTAGACCCAGATTATCAATTAGAATAAATCAATATAGCTCTG
Source organism: Tapera naevia (assembly GCA_033556795.1). Lineage (NCBI taxonomy): Eukaryota > Metazoa > Chordata > Aves > Cuculiformes > Neomorphidae > Tapera > Tapera naevia. Next base: position 487,972 of record JAUMJJ010000066.1, read on the forward strand.
GTGACTTCATGTTATTTCCAAAGATGTTCATGAAACAAACAGGAATCAGATTTATTGTACATGATTTTCTGGGATAGAGAATGAAATTAATAGCTACAGAAGGTGATGTGCTGATGAAGAGACAAAGGAAAGACCAGCAAGTTTCCATGGTTGCCTTAGGAGACACCAGACATCTGCAAACCCAGTTTTTGAGTACTATGTTCTTTCCACTTTAATTGGAGAAACTGCCTGCAGACAAAAGTTTTCCTAATGAAGGGAAGGAAGAAGGTGTGATGTGTAGTATCAGGAAGAGATAAAGATTTTTATAAAAGAAGGCATCGAAGGACAAAAGCGTAATTAACCCGGAGGAACTGTGGAGGTCATGACAGAAAAACAGGTATGAAAGGATGCAAAAGCAGGGAAGTGTTGGCATGGAGACTGGGAAGCAGTTTAGTATTAAAAATAATACACTTTGGGTGAAAACATAGAATAGCACCCTGATCACAAATAGTGCTGGGTGTTTCAGTGGTTCACATTAACAAAACACAAAGGAAAACCTTGGACTTCTGCAGTACTATCCCAAAATTTTGACTTCAGCCAGATACACCTTTTTATCATTTTATACATCTTCAGGATAGTAGCAACTGCTGTTACCTCCTCTAGGTCACAGGGCATTACAGATCATCAGGTTGCATTTACAGACTTCTAAAAAATAGATAACTGTTTTCCTTTAAACCATTGTATTATACTGATTATTATTGTTATATTATTGTGCCTAGTTAGTAGAAGCTGTCCTGCATCCTCCAGTTTGGACAATGTTTCAGTCATCTCTGAAGGCCAGTGAACAGTTACATAAAAACCCCTGCCTTTTAAACACACAAGGCTGATGTTCTGATATTTTTTGTTGTTTCTAATATGTATTTTGAAAATAGTTGTTTGTAGCCCTGGTAACTTCAAAAACTTTGTTTTCTTAAAGGACATACATGATAAAATAGAGACCTGTTCATACATCTGTGAACCATAAAAAAGAAAAATGGCAAAGTGACCAAATCCCTCTCTATCAGTTGTGAAAAGTCCTTATAAATTTGCTGAAAATCTGGTTGGGAGACAAAGCTTATGATGTGTTCTCTGCACCAATTTATTTTTTATTTCAAACTAGGGTGGTCTAGTTACTCAAGCTTAGGGTTTTCTTTTAAGTGACTGGAGGCTCTGGCTCCCAGGTGTCTATGAACTATCATTTCAGTAAAGTTCAGCTACAGAACATAAAGTCTTAACTAGGCAGGCCTAAAGTTATTGAGATCTGTTTATGTGTTATTGATATTATTCTGTATTTGCATGCTAGTAAGTGAGGCTGCATTCTTTGTAGACAACAAAAATACACAGGCTGAAGATCTGGCTGTGTGTTAGAGATGCACCCAGAGGGAATCCTATCACAGATGACTCCTTCAACTACAGTGCTCTACTGAAAACAAAGGCAAGAAAACTTAGCTCTGGAGGACAGGTAAGAGTGGTAATTCAGTGTAAATTGATGCTGCCATGTTAAATCTGCCTTCTGGGCAGCCATAAACATTTCCATGTTGCATTTACCAAAGCTTATATACTTCATAATTTCATTTTCCTTGTGCATGTGTTTGTGTGTGTTTGTGTGCATGTGCATCAGTGAAAAATCATCCCAGTAGCTGTTTGATGCCTTTTTCTCATTAGTGTTCTTTATTAGGGCTATTTCTTGAGGACTGGAAGTGGTGACTCGTTCAACAAAAGCTGTGGCAGAGATGTGTAACTAGCATCAGATCAGCTCTGTTCAGATTTGAAAAGCAGCCAGGTCATTGCACACTTATAAATTATTAATAAGGCTTTATGCTTCTGAACTCAGCTGGGGTATCCTCTTTTTGTGCCTAGTTTCTCCTTCCTAGTTTTGGTTTGCCTGGCTAACTTTAGTTAAACCTATAACTTCTATGATATAAGCATTAAGGTACATTTAACTTTCAAATATTCTTAATGTCGTGTTTCCTCAAAAAAAAACAAACCAAAATCCACAAACCTCTGATCCAAGCTTTTCTTTCTTTTTTTTTGCTTTTAAAGTAAAGGGTTCTTTTCTCCTTCAATGTGCAGATGTTGTATCTTGTGTGATAATGAGATTTCAGCTCTAGAGTACACAAGTGTGGTTCTTATGAAGTATGTTTACTTCATAGGGAAGAGAATTACATGTAACTGAAGTATTGTAAAATTGATTTCTTCTCTGTCTCCAGGTATTCTTCCTTCTCTTTTTGAAGCTAACTTTGTAGTGCTAAACCAATTTGCAAGCACAAAATTTGACAACAGAAGGCTTTGATGTAGTAATACATACTTACATTTTATATCTAAATAGACAGCTAGAGTATGTAGCAGTCTATCTAATCTACCCTGATAGATACGTTATCAAGGTGTTTTGGTCCTTTTTAATTTGTAACCATGGTATGGTTGTTTTCTTACAAGTTTCTGGGATAACTCGTATTGTAGGGAACCTTAAGTCATCTAGCCCAACCCTCTTTCCAAAAAAGCAGATGCAAGGTCAAAGTTATTGGCACATTTATCTAGTCACATCTTGAAAACCTCCAAGCATGGAAACCACATGAACTCTCTGGGACACCAGTTACACTGCTTAACTCTGCTTGTGGTGAAAGATACTTCCTTATAACCAGTTGGAACCTCTATCTTAAATACCGAGACAGCTTAATTCAAGAACTTTATACATACTCATTGTGTCTCATTCTCCCACTATGATAACCTCCATGGAGGCACTAGAAGGCTGCTATTAGTCCCCTCTAAACCTATATTCTTGACCAGGCTAAACAAATAAAGTTCCCCCAGCCTGTCCTCACAGGTCCATCCAGCTCCTGACTATCTTGGTGGCCTTCAGCTGAATGTATTTGAATTTTATCAACGTTATTCTTTTATCGTGGTACACAAGCTAGTCTATAAAGTGCTGAGTAGGAGGGATCCAGGCATTTCCTTGATCTGTTGGCTGTGAATACTGAGGAGACAGTATTCACATATCTGTTTCTGGGTGCGCTGCTGCACCTGCTGTTTACCAAGATCCCCAGGTCACTCTCAGCAGAGCTCCTTGCCAGCCGGCCCATCCTCAGCCTGTGCAGATGCAAGGGATTCTTCCTTTCCACATGCAGGACTTTGCATTTGTCCTTGCTGAATTTCATAGGATTTCTACAGGCTGTTAAGCCTATCTTGTCTTAAGCATCCCTGTGTGATGGCCCTGTACTCAAGTTTATTGTCTGTTCCCACTGACTCGATGTGATCTTCAGCCTCAAAGTCTGTGTGGCCTGTTGAATCCTCCAGGTCATTGATAAAGGTGCTGGACAGGTTGAGTATCAGAAGATACCACTGCAGTACTCCTTTTGTTCCTAACATTTAGGTAGAACACAAAGAGTTAATCAATACACTCTGAGCCCAACCAGTCAACCGTCTGGTTTTCCATCTACCCAGACGATCACATACTAACTTAGAATGCAAGAATATTACGGGAGACGGTGTTGAGAGCCTTCAAAAGCTGAGGTAAATGACATATGCTGTTCTCCTATCATCTGTGAACCCAGTCACCTTGTCACAGAAAGTAAGCAGGTTGGTCTGACATGTTTTATCCTTGGCAAATCCATACTGGTTGTTGCCAGTAAACTTATCCTCTGTAGCAAGACCAGAAATTTGTTCCGAGAGAATTTTTTCAGTGATTTTTCCTGACCAACAGAGGCTCACAGACCCTGAAGGTCTCCTTTTCAGCCTTTTTTGAAGATGAGTGTCATGTTTGCCCATCTCTAGCTGTCAGGGATCTCCCCTGCTCTCCATCCCCTTTCAAAGATGACAGAGAGTGGCCTTACAAGGACATCAGATATCTTTCTCTCATTTCTCTCAAATGTGTTCTGTATAGACCTTTTGATCTGTATGGACCAAGCGGTCTCCAGAGACCCTCACTTAACCTTCATCCACTGCTCTTAGTTCCTCTTCTTGAGCTCTGCCTTTAAACATGGAGGGTCTTGGAGAACATGGTGGTGACAACTGAGGCAAGGAAGGCACTGTATACCTCATCTGGGTCTGTTCTTGGAAATCACCACTCCCTTCAGACATGTCCCCAGTTTTTCCTTATTCAGCTGTTTATATACCAGTAGAAGCTCTTCTTTTTGGCATTTGATGTTCCTTTCAAGACTCTAGTTAAGCTGGGGTTTTCCCAGAAACCTTCTAACACTGTGTGTAGAAGGTTTCCAAGTCGATTCTTTGTAGGCAGTCCCAGCTTCACCTTCCTGTGCACTGCACCTTTGCACTGGAGCTCTGCCATGAGTTACCCACCAAGCCAGGCTGCTCTCTTTTATTTGTCTACATCTTTTCCAGAGTGTTGGAGAGACCATTTGCACTTGGAGTTTGCTGTCCTTGAAGACATATAGCCTCCCTTAGTTCTTCTTCTTTTGTATTCTCAGGACTGACACATCCAATGACATGGCTGACATTTCTTGTGGTAGAACCATGATGGGATTTGTGGCATTCCTTATGGAGCAACTGCCTTCTTCCTTGTTTACAACTGATTTCTTGTATTACTTGTTATGTGAATGCCAGGTTTTAAAATGTAATAATCACTTAACATCATTTGAACCTTAATATTCCCTGGCTGAGAAGGCACTGGAGCTATGTGCAAATAAAACGTGTTTGTGCTGCCTAATTCCTATCAGAGTTACGGCACAGTTCCACAGTATCTCTGCTGGATGAACCAGAACTGGCACATGCATTGATTTCTACCAGCTGTTTTCTGCCAATTCCAGTTCCTGACAGGTAGCAAGCTGTGTAGCTGGCAGCAAAGAATCTAAAACAGTTCAAATATGCCCCAGGGAGGGCAATTGCTTACCCTAAGCACATCAAGGAATCGCTATTATGCTTCACGAGATACATATACATTCACCACATCTGTCTCCTATTATTTGTACTCAGAACTGACAAAGGACTGAGACAAACATGCCTTTTAAACACTGCGCAGGAGTGAGGTGCTTGTAAAAGACAAACGTTGTAGACATCTCAGTGAATAATTTCATAATAAAGCTTCTTTTGTATATTCTGTGAAATGTTTCTGTGGCTGATCTATACTTTAACTATAAAAGACCAGATCATCCTTTTAAATACCAAGACAGCCTATTCAAGTGCTTTAAATCTAAATTTGTTCATTTTCATCTGGTGCTTTGACAGTCTCACAACACAGCACAAGCAGCCTTAATCTGGGGACCTGCTGCCTCCTTCGGTTCCTTTTAAATTTCTCTGAGAGCTCTCCTCACAAAGACTGAGCCAAGCAGAGGATGCTGTAAAATTCTTTCTGAAACATTAATGGATTTGGAGCAAGCCACCACAGCTTGACAAGCTCTCCTCAGATGAACCATGCCACAGACCACGTTCAGGCTCCCAACTCATTTCAAGTGGAAAGAGCTTTGCTTTTGCTTTTGCTTTTTGTAATGAGGTAAAAGCATCCGCATTATTAGTTAATGCAGGACAGATGAGAAGTGGTAAATTTTTAAGCTGTGGTAACACAGCTCTTTGTGATTCCCTGCTCTTCTCTGTGTGGAGGAAAAATCGAGGTGATAAACTTGGAAGATGCTTTGTGCTTATAGCTTCTTGGGAAGTGAACAGGAGATGAGGGATGAAGAGTATTTTACAAAGTGAGCTTTATTAGGTAAAGCAGAGACATGTACTGGTGGAAATATTAATATGTCTCTGTGGGAGAGCTTACTTTGATAGTAGCCTTTCAGGTCTTGAAACCTGTCCAGTGAGTGCAGTTTTAAGATCCTGAATCAGTTGACAACCGTTAGTATAAATTCCTGTTTCATCTCCAGCCTGAAATTACAGACATTTGAAGTAGAAATATGCAGGTGCCTTGTATCTAATAAGATGGTGCTGGATCTAGCAAGTCAGTATCTGGTATTATGTAGAAGAAAGACATTCGTGAAGCTGCCTGTTGGCTTCATTTAGAGCTGTTCATGTTCACAGGCCCAGCATTTGTAAGTAATGTGGATTTTTTTTTTCTTTCTTTCTTTTTTTTTTTTTTGCTTGAAGGCTAAGCAGAAAGTACAGATGCTCACTTTGTAACTGATTTGGAGTGACAGGGGTTTAGTGTAGCCCTGCAGTTACTGACCTGAAGCATTCATGATTCTGTGCCTTAAGCAAGAAGGAATAAATTATTCTACTACCTTTCACTGTCATTTTAAATCTGTGAAGGAACAGTGCAGTATAAAAACTTTAAGACTGTGATTCTATTGTTAACATATGATTTCTTTAAATGAGCTGTCAAAGATTAAAATAAGCTGTTGCCCAGTGCAAGTGTTGTTATTATTTTTTCAATCAGAAACCAATAAAACATTTTATAACAGGATTCTAAAGTGTATTTGTTAATTACAGTGAGCATATAGTCTTTCAAATGCTAATGGTCTGACTCAAATTTCACTTTGTTTAGTTGTGTTAGAAGTTATGATTAAAGAATGGTATAGCTTTATAGTTGTTTTACTGCCATCTGTGTGCACCAGGCAATAACTATGTACAGATGGTTGTGATTCAGAGACAGGTTGCCACATGCAAAAAAAGTATGTTTCAGTTATTTTAATAAGATTTATTGCAGCAGTCACAGTTAAATGCTTGAACCTTAATGATAATTGCTACTAATCCTTCAAGAAAAATGATCAGAGTTCAGTAAACCACAAGGAGCAGATTTTGCTGTAAACTTCAGAAACTTCTCACTGCAGAGTTATGCTTCATGTTTTCAATTCATATTTACGACCTCCCCCATACCCCCCACCTTTCTTTCTTGATCATTTTTCCTATACCTTAGCCTTTGCAGCATTTGGTATGAAAAGGAAAGAGATCATTCTCTTATCCTTTATTCTCCTTCCCAGGTATTGATACTAATTTATGTTGAAACATTTGGAGACTCCTGAAGGAATTTAAATAAATGGGAACAAATTGAAAAATCAAATAGCAAAACCAGATGGCATCTTACAAAACTGTCAGTTCTTTTGTATTAGTGATTGATCAAACCCCAAACATGGCCTGTTTCCTACTATTTCCATGATGGAAACCATGTTTTGAGTTCTGTATTTGGGCTGGCATCTTACATCTGAGGTTGCCTTCTGCACTCAGGAGTCAAGTCACTTCCGAAATACGATGGTCCAGGCCAAGACTTTGGAATTATACAGGACTACAGAACTTTTGTAGCATCTTAAGGATTTTCAGGCTGGTACCCCTTCTGCAGTGGCAAGCTGAAGGAAGTCCTTTGTATGGCCTTACAAGGCCGTAGTTACAACATGAGACTCTTAGATATTTCTTCAGATTAAATACTTCAATGTCCCAAAAGGTTCAGTTCTTACTCTTGATTTTTAGCTTAGATGATTGTTTTTATACTGGGCAGTGGGATTTTAAGCTAAATGAATGTATGTGTGTGCATGCATCAGTCGTGTGTGTGCACATGCACACAAGGCTGTCCATGTTTATAAATGTAGGTATATGTGTATATACATAAAACACATACGTGTATAATATATATTATATATATAAAATAACAGATAGAATTAAGTATCCATTTGTTTTTAGACACAGTCCTTGAGTTTTTCTTTTGTTATGATTTCTTAGCTGGTTTTCATTTAGACTGGTAGCTTTTTGGTGGTTGGTATGATATCTGACACACAACTGATAGAGAGAAACACATGAGAGCCAGAAAAGGTCAGGAGCCCAGGAAAGTTATACCAATTTATTTTTATGTCTTTGTCATAGTTCAGTTTCACTTGTGATGTTACAGAAATTTGGAATTATATAATGCATAATTGTAAGACAGAAAAAGTAGCACAGATAGCAGACATCCGTCTTGAAGGTTTCAGGAAAAAATATGATCATTATGAGGCTGATTTTTCACCAGCTATGAAATTCCATAAGCATTCAGAGAGAAATCAAAACTAATATAGGCCTATCATTTACTAGGAGCTGCTACACTCTTAGTATCAAGTGTTATAGCATCAATATCAATATATTTTGCAAAGTAATGTTTTTGTTAATGCCTAATCCTTAATATAATTAAAATAATTGGAGTAGCATGTAAAAGAAGTATATTTTCCCTTTCCTTCTGCTTGTGTGTGACCTCTTTTTCTTTGTAAGTCTCCCTTGCTTTGTGGATGAATTTCAGAACCAGAAATAAAAATTTTTTAAAAAAAGAAAAGAAAAAAAAAGAGCAGCAAAAAATGACCTTTTCTCTCATCTTTCTGTATCTTGTGAAATACAGTTTTGCAGTGCCCCAAGGTGACGAAGGTTGTCACTTTTTGTCTGTGTGCATTATTGTTCTCTGACACCATGAAGTTGCATTTAAGGGGAAAGGTGCTAAATCTTATTTTCACTCAAGGCTGTGATGAAATGGACTGAGAAGATACCTCAGTTTCTGGATTGTTGACTTTCTTGTTCCTGGCTAAAAAAAACCCCGATTACTAAAGAGGAAATTTTTAACAGTCCTGCCAGCATACAGAATTATATATTTAGAGGTCCTTTGGGCTCCAAATAATTCTGAAATTCCCTGTTGCATTAAGAGAAGTAAATATTTTAAGCTTTTCTTTCAGACTAAGAATATTTAAAAACTAATATCTTAATGATGGTTTCTGAAGCAATTAAGACTATGGTTTACCAGGTATTTTAATAATGTAAACCCGTATTTATTAAAGATTATCCCTTGGATGAAAACCTAATGTGTTTTTCCACTCATATATGTGATTGTTTAACTTAAAAAACAGTGTAAGAAGGTGTTTAAATATCCTTTGAACCCTCTTTGGATGAAAGAAAGGAAAAGAAAGGCTCAGTCCTCAGGCATATCTGAAGAAGCTGGCAACTGAAGCAGCTTCGGGCAAAGGATAGCAGAGTGAGATCAGTTATAGGGCTGCCTTAGGGCCTTTGTCACCTACCAGCATCTTCTCCTGCAGCTATTGAGAGGTTTGACTTTCCAGTCTGGAAAGATTTCACGAGTGGTGTTCCCCAGGGTTCAGTGCTGGGTCCAGTCCCGGTCAATATCTTTATCAATGACCTGGGTGAAGGGATCGAGTGCACCCTTAGCAAGTTTGCAGATGACACCAAGCTGGGTGGCAGTGTTGATCTGCTTGAAGGGAGGCTCTGCAGAGGGAGCTGGACAGGCTGGATCCATGAGCTGAGACCAATGGGATGGGGATCAGCAAGACCAAGGGCAGAGTCCTGTACTTGGGACACAACAACCCCGTGCAGTGTTACAGGAGGAGTGGCTGGAGAGCTGCCTGGGGGAGAAGGCCCTGGGGGTGTTGGTTGGCAGCAGCTGAACATGAGCCAGCAGTGGCCCAGGTGGCCAAGAAGGCCAATGGCATCTTAGCCTGTGTCAGAAACAGTGTGGGCAGCAGGACCAGGGTAGGGATTGTGCCCCTGTACTCCGCATTGGTGAGACCACACCTCGAGTGCTGGGGTCAGTTCTGGGCCCCTCACTCCAAGAAGGACATTGAGGGGCTGGAGCGCATCCAGAGAAGGGAATGAGGCTGGGGAAGGGGCTGGAGAACAATTCCTACAGGGAACGGCTGAGGGAACTGGGGTTGTTTAGCCTGGAGAAGAGGAGGCTGAGGGGAGACCTCATCACTGTCTACAGCTGCCTGAAAGGGGGCTGTGGGAGAGCGAGTGTTGATGTCTTCTCTCAAGTGACAGGTGATAGAACAAGGGGAAATGGCCATGAGTTGTGCCAGGGGAGGTTCAGAGTGGATATGAGGAAGAATTTCTTTACTGAAAGGGTTCTCAGGCACCGGCAGAGGCGGCCCAGGGAGGTGGTTGATTCACCATCCCTGGAGGTGTTTAAAAAATGGGGATATGAGTTTTTGAAGGACACGGTGTAGCGGATGATTTGTATGGTTGGGCTCAAGGATCTCAGAGGTCTTTTCCAACTGGAAGATTCTATGATTCTATGAAAGGTGCAGATGTACATAGAGCACAGAATAGTGACGCTGCAATGATTCCCAAATGGCTGGGAATCAGATTATTTTTATGACTCCTTGGAATCATTGAGCTATGCAGAGGAGCTGAAAGATGCTGAAGAAACTACTTTGAGCTCCATTAAGTGTGAATGGTAAAATCGCGCTGTGTTTCCTTGGCCTCCTCTGCAGAATGTGCTGCAGATCAGCAAATCTGCTGGTGACAACCAAGAAAAGCAGGGTTTGTTCTGCACCAGGCAGAGCTGTGCCATTAGGAGACAGCAGAACTGTTATTAGGAAGTTGTGGAAACACTCACTGCCCGCCAGGGAATTCCAGCCATATTGGAACCGAGCTTAAAGTCGTACCTTAACCAAGAATAATTCAGCAGTTTTAAATGAGCACACTGGGGCTCCAGAGAAGAACTGCATCCCTTTCTGTCCTAGCCTTACCTGCTGTGTGTCTGTCTCTATGTACAATAGGCTATAAATATGTGTGAGCATCTGTTACTGTATTCCTTCCCGTCTTCCTTCCACAAGCCAAGATTTCCATAGTCTGCTGCCATGGCACTTGTATATGACATTTTGAATGCATGAAGTGCAAAAGCATGACATTTTGAATTAGAAATTAATTTAACAAACGTGTCTGTGGAAAAACGTTTGGATCCTCAAGATTTGTCAAATGATATTTTGAAAAGTTAAAAAGAAATTGCACAAAATGAACTGAGGAAACTTTAATGCAAAAGTTAAGGGGGAAAACATTCACTGCTTGAGAGGCATCATGAACCTAAAAGAGAGGACATGAATCTCATGAACGGCATTAAGAAAGTCACTGTTTAGTGCTGCTGTTTCATTTCTGTTCATGCTTTCTTGTTTAAACTCTTTTTGGGCAAAGATACTCACAGTGGAGAATCTCCAATGGTAGCCCAGTCTCGGTTCTAAACTTGATTGCAGTGGTCCCTGCAAATTAAGGTAGTTTCAGTAATTATTTACCATTTCTGAGTTGCTGTAGAAGGTTAAAAATAAATTAGCTGAAGATGGGTAAAATTGTCAAATTATATAAGTATGCAGATGGAAATGATTTGCAAATTCAATTGGCTTGCAACAAAAATTGATGCAAATAAGTACATATATTTAGTTATGCCACATGTCACTTAGAAGATCAAGACTGGTGACCTTGATTATTAGATTGGCCTGTTCTAGACTGAATAAAAACTAAGGCATCCCTGCATGCTATTTTAAAGTGTTAAGTTCTTTCTTTTTAAATGAAATTGTGGAAGGGGCTAATCTATATTAACAAACTCAAAGCTTAATTCCAGTCCTGTTTTTAGATCTGCAAAAATGGAGGCCAATACTGTGTTAAAGCCTAATTAAGACCATTTATCTTCCTCCCACTTGCAGCATTGGTTCCAATGGTGGCAGCACATAATGAAAATAGATAAAGTGTTTACATGTTAGGGGGTACCAAAAGTTTTTCTTCACACCTTGAAAGCATACAGTATTTCTGCTTCTTCCTGGAGCACCACACTAAAAGGCTCTCTTACCATTCTGGGATAGCAGCAAATAGACAGTGTTTGCCTCTTCTGCTGAAAACATAGGGAAACAGTTCTCCGAGGGTCGATAAACATCTCTGCCTCTCTCTGTCTAAGAGCCACACATCAGGAAGAATGAGATCTAGCATGTATCTGTTGTTTTGATCCCTTTTCTCTTATGTAACTCAGGATTTCACAATTTTTTTTACAATAAACAGTTTTGATGAGATCATTAGGGTGATTTTACATTGGGCAGATTCTACAGTGGAGGTCTTCTCCCAGGATTCTGCACATTCCTCTGCATTGCTATGAATTGTTCTCTCACACCATGGTCTGACATTTGATGCATGTGTAACATCAGCATCCCTCATTATTGCACAATGTACAGTGAAGTAATATATCAATGTTTATTAATTTAAAATCTTGTTTGCTATGAGTAGTAATATCACTTAGTTACCATCGTTTTCCACTTCATTTGGTATCTTACTAATTTTAACTGCATGAGACTATTTGCTAATCTGGCAGCTGAACCTTATATCTTCCTTCTGGTTCCTTTAATTAAATTCCTTTTTGTTAAAAGTACTGATGGTAGCATAGAAGAATTTGATATCTGACCTTTTTGAGATCTCCTAATCTTATCCCAAACATTTGCTTTGTCTCTGTAGACAAACTCCATGTACTTCACAAATTTACACCTTCTCTGCAGGAACTCTTCTGGTCCTTTTTATTTTCACTTGACACCCAAGTTTCCTCTTCATCTTTCTGCTCTCTGAATCACAGGGAGCTGAGGCTCACAGGGACCAGTGGGGGTCATCTGGTCCAACCCACCAAGCACAGATATCTACAGCTGATTGCCGACGACTGTGTCCAGATGGCTTTTCAATATCACCAAAGAGGGAGACTCCATAGACTGTGAAGGCATCCTGTGCCATAGCTGGGCTGCAGTTAGACTGAAAAACTGTTTCCTTGTTGCTCAGATGGAGTGTCCTGTGTTTCAGTGTGTGCCTACTGCCTCTTGTCCCGCCACTGGATATCACTGGAAAGAGCCTGGCTCTGTGTTGTGTCCTCTCCTCAAGTGACAACACAGAAGGACAAACCCCCCCCAAATCCTTCTGAATAGTTCCAGCTCTCTCTGCCTTTTCTCATGCAAAAGGTGCTCCACTCCTTGTATTTATGGCTCTTCGTTGGATTCTGTTCGGTATGTCCACGTCGCTCTCATACTGGGGAGCCCAGAACTGGACTGGTGCTCCATTTTCCCTCTGTGTACCTACTTTCACTGCCTTAATTTTGGTTATTTTGTGTGTTTTCTCCAAATCATTTGTTGTTTATTATTAGCAAACCACACTGTAAGTGAGATTAGAGGAGTGTCTGGAAGTTTTCTGGATGAAATTGCCGTGCCAGTGAGAAACAGAAGAAAGGCCAGGAAAACCTATAGAGAGACAAAGTAATGGTTTGATTGTAGGAAGAGAGATATCAGTACATGTGATGTTGAGAAAATATATATGCCAACACAAATAGTAAAATATGTACTAAAAGTTTTTTCTTTGTTTTACTGATGAAGTTCTTTACATCTCTATTTCTTTCTCCCCAAACTAGCTATTATCCTTAGGTCATCAAGTAAAGGTTTATACATGTACCACAATTAAGAACTTTTAAAGAATTTAAAATACCAATATTCCAAGGTATTTGACAATTGAGTTATTTTAGTATCACCAGTAACTGTACTAAAAAAGGAAGTGTTTATTTTTAAAAATAGGGCATCAGAGCCAAAAGGAAGCTGTATGTGGCCCAAAGATGAAACAGTAATTCTGTGTGACAGAATTGCAAATAAGTTATAGATATGAGTTAATCTGAGCCAAGTTATTATATTATTCTTTTCTGCTAAACTTACTAGAGGTAAGCATCCTCACTTCTGTTTTAAGAGAAAAGCACTTAAAAGGGTCACACAGAGGCAGAAAACCAAGTTCAATCAGTGTGGAAAGTGGAGCAGCCTGCTCTGCATATTCAGGATGTGCAAGCATTCCAAAAAGGTACAAACTCATGCAGCTTCTCTGTGTAACAGCTGCCCAGAATCCTGCTATTTCTTGTTTCCATTCTTGTTCTGTACTGTACCTCTGTAGGATGGTGTCAGCTTTTTCTGGATGCACCTGTTGTCCAGGATTTGCAAAATTTCTTCTATTCCTCAGATTTGTTTCTCTCTGTCTAGATTTGTTTGCCTGGTTCTCTCTCATCCTCTTTCTGTGTAACCACAGACAAGCTCAACACCAAATTTATTGTGTTAAAACTGAATATCCACATAGACAAAATTACCAAGGGCGTTTTATTCACGAAGATGGCATCAGTGACACTTTGCTATGGTTGGTTTTCAGCATTGGAGGAGTTCAAATTTTCCTGATTCTTACTTTGTGCATCCACCTAACACTGCCATCATGATCATAATGTTGTTTGGGTTCACTCATTTTCTCCACAGGATACTCCATCCTCCTTATGCCTGTTGTCGATGTGGTTTTCTTCCACTTCATCAAAAGTTTATCCTCTCACTGACCTTCCCATATCATGCTATTATCCATTTTTTTTTTCTGGTTTTACATGTTTCTTTAAAATCTCTGCACAGTTGTGTTTGGACCTGCTTTTCTGGATCTTCATTGAGTCCTCTCAGGTTTGTTTGGGGTCCCCCAAAATGTATTCCCCAGTTCTGTAAGCTAAAACCTCCATTCTCCTAATTTTTGGAAGACACACATCTCTTCCAATCTAGGTGCTGCCAGTCAAAAGTTTTCATTGCCCCAGGATAACAAAAAACAGAAAATGACAAAGGGATGCAGGTAAGAAAATCAAATAACATGTAGTTCATCTAACATGAACATGAACAATTCCAATAAATTGTCTAAGTTTATTGTTGTAAAGTCTTCCTTTCCTGCCCTATTCTACCATGTTATTTCCATCTGGGTGACATATAAAATTAGATAATAAACTCTTCCTGACAGAATTGGCATCTTTTATTTGTTTTCTTTTAATGCACCTAGAACAACATGTAAATAACCATATTGTAAAATATGTACAATTTTTTTTTTCTTAGAAGAAATTTCCAAAAGAATCATAAATAATGTAAAGCTTTATTTCAGCTCCTAATTTTGAACTGGCTGTAAAAAACTTGTCTGTTCAAATATACTTTCCTTACCTTTAAAGCTATCTGTAAATGTCTTTGTGTCCTAACTGTTTTTTTTGACTTTTCAGAAAACTACATAGGTCAACCTTAGCAGAGTTTTGTCACAATACATGCTTAACAAATTTTGAGGTTAAAAAAAAGCCACTGACATGCTAAGTAAAAATGACTTTTGACCAGTTGATCCATGCCATTTGTTCTCAAAAAGACTGTTGCTATCAGCACAGGGACAACAAATTCAAAGGGACAACCTCCTTGCCCTTACACTCATTTTTCTTTTACAATATTTTGAAATTCACTAACATAATGAGCTATGGTGATGCACAAAAATAGTCAAGAATATAAATTTGATCTGTGATGTGTGCACCCATGGACAGTCAGGTATTAAGAAGCACTTTTTTGACTTGACACATGGAGGAAGAGGTGGATTGAGCAATTCTGTATGTGCATTGCTGGAACCCACCATGGCAGAGTGGACATCTGGCTCCAGAGAGCACACATGTTTTTCTTTTGCGTAGATGGTTCTCTTCAGTGCTGTTGTCATTCTCTAACCAAGATGATGTTTCAATGAGAGGTAAAAAGTGTATAAAAACAATAGCATTTACTCTAAAGGCAGAATAAATTTAATGCCGTGGCTTTGATGGTGGCTCTGAAGTGGCTTCTACTGCTAGAGATGAAAGGAAAACCTATTGTCATAGAAATACATGTCAAAAGCCACAAAGGGCATCTATATTAATATATACTATTTGGGCAGCGAGTTTCAGAAAATACTGATAACAATACAGAAAACAAGGGAGGAAGAAGGAAATTTGAGGCCAGTATCCATTATTTTAGGAAAGTCATTCCTTTCTTCAAGGAGAAAAAAAATTACATTGTACTCCCTCTGTTATAGTCTTTCTTCATAGTAATTTCTGGTTTTCAAAGATTCTATTTTGCTTGATAGGTTTCCACTGTTTCAGTTAGGTGCATTTAGTCATTTTAAGAAGAATAAAGACTTTAATTTTCTTCGCTTTGACAACTGGTTGAAAAAGAAATATTTAGTCCAAAACACACTAGAACCCTGAGCTGCTGCTTTAGTCCTTCCACAAAACTTCAACAAAAGGTTGACCATTCCAACATTATCTGCATCAAAGCAAACTATGGTGATTGAAAGGGTTGGGACTTTAAAGGACTGTGGATGGAGTTTTAAATTTGCAGGCAAAATTTATGTGCGCAACATACGTTGACAGTGTTTCCTGCTTACCTGCGCTGGTTGACACAAAGGAATCACTTCCAGGTGGTACTATCAGAGATGATCAGTTCATTGACAATACTTGTTTTAGAAGAGTCCAGTGGTATTTTTAAAGATGAGAAGATAATGTTTCATTCTGGCTTGAAAATCATTCTGCTTTGATTTATAGTTAAATCTACTAAACATAGATTTTAAACGTACTTACATATCCTCAATGGAAAGTGAAAATAACAAAATGTAGCCTTTTGATTGGCCAGCTGGATAGGTAATGGTTCTGGCATTTTGTGGGAATATGTTTTTCGTAACTTTCTACTGCAAATACATTCAATATGGACTTACATGGAATTTATGAAGAAAGGGAGACAAGCACTTTAAGGCATATGGCATTGTACACGTGTCATTATCTTATATTGCAAGTAGTATAGCTGATAGTTAATATTTGATATTAATGTTTAAAAAATTGGGGGACATAACAGCCTTAAATTCCAGTTTGTAAGTTTTTTCTCTTTTAAGGGTAGGTTATTTATTTTTACCTTTTTTTTTGTGTGTGTGCCTGCTTACTCACATAATCTAAAGGACAGGTTAATGAAGTAATTCACACTTATAAAGTGATCCAAGAGGCCTGAGTACGCTTAATAAGCTTTGTGTATTGGAATGCATTATGTTATACAAAGCATCTGATTCTTTCAGCTTTTACAACTGAAACACACATGCTTAGGCTATTTTTGTTTAAAAGTTTTATGGGGTTTTAACTTCCCTCCCCTCCTCCCATCCTTTTTTCTCGTTTATACTCTGTGCTTGAGGCTTCTTAAGGCAAGCTGAGAGAATAATCTGCTCACTTCTAATTAGTTTCAATGGGAACTGTGTAGCTAAATCCCTTAGTTTGAATATATCAACCAGTTTTCTACCTGCGTAGACTTTCTTCTGTAGTCACAAATACTTAATTTGTCTTTCCCCTAAACTTACACCGACTCTGTACTTGCATAAGTAACTCCACAAGGCAAAGAGCAACAAAAAACAGGCCCAAAGGGACCTGAAGAGATTAAGATTTTTGTGACTAGAGTAGATTGTTTTGCAGTTTATGCATCTTATCTACCTGTGATGGCACTACTTAGCTTTTCTCTACAGTAATTCTATTCTGGAGATCACTAGCAGGAAATAAACAAATCGAGACTTTGATATATTTTTAACAATGGAAGGAAATTCAATGCAAATTGTCATTTATTTAGATTTTTTTAAAAACAAATAAAATACAAGACAAAATATGATTCACTTATGTGCAAAATGCCAGCACATGTAGTAATTTTTTTTCAGGTGTTTTCATAGTCCTTGTGCTTTTTTTTTTTACCTCTCATCTTTTTTTCACTTAATCCCCACCTTCAAGTCTAAACTGAAAACAATATGGTTTTGCTCGATGCTCCCTCAACAGTCAGCGGGAGGGAGAAAGACCATCAAGCCGTCAAAAGTAAGGTCCCCAAATAACTCACAGTCTGGAGGAAAGTCTGTATCAGAGCAGCAGAAGTAGGGAAGGTTTTGCCTCAGCTTGGAAGAGTTTTTTGCTGTGTCATTTCTGGAATAAAACCATTGTTACGTCTTGAAACTGCTTCTCCAAGAAGACTCTTGCAGCTCGGAGCTAAGATTGTAATTTTCTCATCTGATGAATAGATTCATATTTTTTGCCTTTTATGGGGAAAAATTTCAAAAGTGTCTGAGCAATGCAGAAGCCTAAATCCCATCGAATGTCACTTGGAATAAAATTATCAAAAGCTCTTTTATTCTTAGAGCTTATACTTGTCAGATGCATGATCTGCCATGGCTGTCACAAATCATCTCTTCTAGACCCATTTTCACTTCTAATTTCCTAATAGAGAATAAAAGAAGTAACTTAAAAGATCAGAGCAGCAGAGTATAGTCCATCTTATTTAATGCAGGGGTAAGCCGGGTAGGAAATAGTGTGTTTTTCTAGGTAGACCGCACATGGCCATTCTGCTATAATACTTTAAAAGATATTCTTTTGGACCACTTGACCTTTTTGTTATGCAGATATTCTTGCAAGAGTACAGTGGCAAATTGAATTTGCCTTGACACTCCTGCTCTATTCTGGCAAAATGACACAAAATCCATACTGTACCCATTAATGTCAGACTAACACATACTTGTTGCTGCAGGTTTTACTGTTATTGCTATTCCCTCAGCTCTCCTTCGCACCCCAAGGTATGGGCCTAAAAATATGTGCACTTGGTGACTTATAAGAGATGTTTGGCCTGCACGTAAATATAAGGAAACAGGAAGAAAGGAAAATAGTGGTTGAAATGGCCTGGGGCAGTGTGCTCAGACGAACAGCCCATTAACGACCTGTGTCTGCTTCTGGGTGACCTCCAGAGGTGTCACAACTCTGGAGCAGCTGTGCACTCCATCACCTCCCCTCTGCAGAGATCTCCTGGCTGCCTGATCCTCCAGGATCAACAACACCCACCCTTACAGGAGTTTAAGAGCAATCTTCCCAACAAATATCTGTTGAACCTGGAGCATCTCCCTGTCTGGTAAAAACTGCTTTCTCTAGAGAAATTCACTACCTCAGACATAGATAAGCCAGTAAGTTCAAAGTGCTCTAGACAGCACGCAGCCAGGCAGTGTGAGATTAATCTGTCACACTCATAGTTAGATTTTGATTGCTAGTAAGTTCTGTTGTGAGAAGATTCTCTGGTCCTCCTTGCTGATTGACTGCAAAATCTGTTTTCAAAATAAATCTATTTTTTGTTGATTTGGTCAATATTCTCTAGCTTATCTACTTAGCGTTGCCCAGTAAAAATAACTGTCTGCATGTTTATTGATAACGTAATGTAATGAAGGTCTATTTATCATCTCAGTCTCCCAATACGACCAAATGCTTTATCTCTGTTGCTTATTGTTCCATTTTCTTTACATTCAGTTTCTGTAGATTTGGGAAAAAGTCAGTCTGTGCAGAAGCTTAAGTGGAAAGATTTGAAGTCTTGGTGTTTTCAAAAAAAGTGTTATAAAACATAGGAAATGTTTCATGAAAGGATTAGGAGAAAATCCCTAATACTCTGGAAAACATTGTGGAATCTGGGTTCTTACCTGTGCAGCTGAGATGATACTTCAAACCAAAAGTACTAAAGAAGTTCCTTAATAATTCATAAATTATTGTTCATTAAATAAAGTATCTTGCATTAGTAATGAAAGATAATTTATGAAATAATTAGGAAAAGTGGATGGCTTTTCACCATTGCTTATAGGGAGCTAATAGCACTGCTTTTCCATATCACTGAAGTGGTAGATCATCAACATTTATATGCACCAAATAACTAAATACATGTATTCAAATAAATGAATGCCAACAGACATAGGATTAAGTAAGCATCTGATTGCTTTGTGTGCAAGTCTAATTTCTACACGATTTTTTTTTTGTATTTTTTTAATGCAGAAAGTGAATGAACTGGTTTAGAAATGCAGTCCCTAACATTAACATGTATATGGGCATATATTGCTTTCTCAGTCAATAAGCATGTTAACTTACTTTAAATTTTGCACGTCATTGTAGTGTTTCTAGGCTGTCTTTTAAACAGCTGAACTGTGAAGGTGACTGACTGATCCTGGCAACATATTGTTAGAATTTGCCCTATATTTTTCAGGGTTTGGTTTACCTATATATTTATATTTTTTTTATTCAAAGCAGAAATTCTTTTTATGCATATATGCCATGACTTTTTACGTTCAAGATAGCAATAAGACCACTCCATTCTGATTAATGCAGAGCAGTAATCAGTTCTGCCTTAGAAACTAAATAGGTAAACAAACAGGACCATCTAAGAATTTGTGTGAAGTGAGAGCACAGATAGAACCAACTCCTAGAAATTTAGTGACTTAAAATATATTTTAATATTTGACTAATAAATTATTAATATTTAATTAGTATCAAGTCTACCAAGCCATGGTGTGGCATGTGAAACTGATCACAGGTGAAGAAAAGCAGACATCTATTCTTCCCAACATTAGGTGGTGGCAGTTTTAGAATGGAAAGAGAAAAAAAGGATTTTTTCCTACATCACAGAATCACAGAATTGTAGGAGTTGGAAGGGACCTTTGGAGATCATTCAGTCCAACCCCGTGATTAAATTGTAGAGCTCATTTTTTTTCCTAGAGTAGAGAAGAACTAGGATTGTTTAGCCAGGAGAAGAGGAGGCTGAGGGGAGACCTCATCACTCTCTCCAACTACCTGAAAAGAGGTTGCAGTGAGGGTAGTTTCTTCTGTCAGGGAACTAGAGAGAGAACGAGAGGAAATGGCCTCAAGTTGCACCAGGAGAGGTTTAGACCTGATCTTAGAAAAAAATTCTTCACTGAAGAAGTGCTGAAGCACTGGCAGAGGCTGCTCAGGGTGTTGATGGAATCTCCATCCCTGGAGGGGTTCAAAAAACATGTCGATGTGGCACCTGGGGACATGGTGGGTTTTGGCTGACGGTTGGACTGGATGAGCTTAGAGGTCTTTTCCAGCCTCAGTGATTCTATGATTCTATGGTTCCAAGAAAGTTATAAATGGCTTCTACAACGTGTCAGATACATCCTTGCATACATCCACATGAAGATATGTATATAAAACAAATGCTTCCTGAAAGCAGCTGGAAGGCCCTCTGGCAGGAGCAGGGAGTGCACCACCACCCTTGTGTTTTTGTCTGCTTTCCCTAAGCATCTGTTCACAGTAAGAAACAGGATCCTGGGCTGAAGGGACCCTCTCTGGACTGTTTTCATGCTCGGCTGTGTTGTGTAAAACCGATAAATGGCTCAGCTGCTTTGTGATAAATGTGAGGTAAGACAGAAGCTGCTGTTGAATCCAGGTGTTGTGCAGCAGCCGTGGGATGACAGAGCTTCCCAGTCTAACTCTGCTCCTTGGTTCCCACGCTGGACTCACTTGTAAAAGTTTTCTTTCACATCTGCCTTTCAGCAGGGACCATAGTTTGACCACTGTTGATAGCTGTTTGTAGCCAAAGGTTGTACCCATATTTGCCCTACTTTTATATATTTTTCAGGCCACACAGCTGTAAAACTTGGACCTGTTTTTGTTCTAACACCTGACAACTACATTTCTCCAGAGGAGGAACAAAACACAACACATTCTTTGCCAACTCATGGATTTTCTCCCAAGTCCTAGCAATCTCTTTTCCTGGGCATTATTTGGCTTTCTACTATTGAGTGCATGCTGTGATTTGACCAAATTTTGTCTGGACATGGATAAAAAATTGAGCAGAACCAGCGGGTTGTGTTTTGCATTTGATGAACTAATGTAGGTGTTTATGCTAATACACCAAAAAAAAACCCCACTTTTGCAGGGGTTGTGAACAAAGTTCTGAAATTTTGGTTTTGAATTTAAATATTCTTTATTCCCTCTCTTTTCCTTAATTACAGTCTTTTTTTCAGAGCTCTTACTCTGAGAAGTGAGTTATTTTCTGCCTGTTGTAGGGTAACTTGCTTTCTGAGACCCTTTTTGTTTTTAGATGCTGTTATTTTTTGTTTTCTGTACACTATTTGTCTATTACACTATATAATGGCATTGTGAGGAAGGCATCTTGAAAACTTCACTGACTCTATCTGCAGAATATCTTCTCTGGTAAAGGAACATCTGATGTAGAAACAACAACCACCCTGACTGACAGGATCAGTTTCAATTCAGTTTAGGTTTTGTTTCTCACCTAATAGAATATGTCTTATTATTATAGTGTCTATTTCAAGTAAACTTTGTTGCCTATTGGTATAGGTGATAATGTTTCTTCTTCTACCCCTCTGATTTTGACAGGGTGTTTTTTTACATTAGATAATTGTGCCTTGATGAAGCAGTTCAGACCTGGAATAGTGCGTGTCATCATATAACTACCTGGTAAAGCAGCAACTCTTTTCTTATCCTTGTTTTTCTGCTTGCGCTTTCCCATTAGTTTGAAGATTATTTTCCCCATGCCTATATTAAAGCTAAGACCTTGCCAGTTTTTCCTTCACATAGTTGTGTCATTATCCACCTAGGTCCAGAAATAAGTGTAACCAAACCTCGGTTGCAGTAGAATATTACCACAGTAGCCTTTCACCTCCAAGACCCTGTTTCACATACAGGTGTCAATTAAAAACAATTTCACTCTCCCTCTTGCTCAACTCGTCCACAAAATGAAAGCCACAGCTGTCTGTGCTTGCTCAGCAGAGGTACAGGGGTTGGGATTACAGAGGTGCTGCACGTGTCAGGAGCGAAATGCTGTACCTGAGGTTTGCAGGGTCTCCTGCACTGAGAGTGCCGTGTGAAGCACTCTCCTTTTTCATGCCACAAGCACAAAACTCACTCCCTGGCTGGAAAGCAGTTCCACTGGAAGTAGGAGAGTTTAAGTACTGTAGAAATTCAGTGTGTGTCTGGAAAGCTTTAATGCACTTAGTCCTCCTTCTTTTTTTGTTTGTTTTTAAAGCCTACTTTTTGTGCCGTTGCTAATCTGGAAGCCGAGAGTCACCGAGCAACAGGAGCACAAGGCAAAGTTTCTATTGCAAGTCTGCTGCTGCAGGAGTAGCTGAGGGGTGATTACTGCTCCACAGCCAGCAAGGAGGTGTATAAGAAACGATTATTTGCAGTTTCATCGTTTTCCTGCTGGTTCTTTTATTGCAAGAAATAATCAGGCAGCAGTTTGAAATCGAACAGAAAGGAAGTAGTTCTTCATGCAATGCCCAGCTGTGTTGTGCAACCCATTTCCATGGGGCATAATGGAGGCAAAGAGGAGGAATACGTTAAATTTAGTTAAGTTCATGAACAGTATATCCACTCGTGGCTACTAAATATTATTAGGATGCAAGCCATAGCTAGGAAGACCCAGCGTTCGTGTCGCTGTGCCAGGATTTCTCCACGCACCTCCTATTTTGTATACACTCCCTCCTCTGGCTGGTGCTGGGAACAGGTTACTGTATTAGAAAGACCTTTGGTCTGACCTGTTATGGCAATTCTTTTGTTTTTATGTCTTCTGAGATTTATTTTTTTAATCATAGGTGTTGTGAACAAGTGTATAAACCAGAGCTTCTGATAATTCCCAGGAAATGTGGGATCTGTCTAAGGAATGAATTTAGCATGGAAAGAGTTCATTTAGAGATGTTAACAGTTTATGGTGATAGTAAACATAAGCACAAAGGTGACAGGATCATTTCCTGTTGTTCTTGTAGGGTTTTGGTATCATATGGCCCTAAGGTATTTTCATAACTTCTTTGTTGATTTGTTTGTTTTCTGGTTTTGCCTCTTCTCTGTGTCAAAAGTCCTGCATTCCATCTCCCCCCAAAAAAGCAGTATGGTGCTAGAAAAGGCTGTCAAACATCTGGCTTCAGTGTTAATGCACAAGATACTGCTTGGTATTCTTATTTAGGACTTGAATATTTTTTTCGCTTTTACATAGATCTTAAATGAAATAACCCCAGATGAACAATTTAAAGAATATTTATATTTAAAAGGATATTTGATATGTGGCAGGCAGTTTGCCTTTTTGCAGGTTTACCTATGCTTATTTCACTTTCTTTCATAATACTCTGACTCATGCCAGTACATTAAGTTTCCTCAAAACTATTATTGCCAGATTGTCTAAGAGGCTTTATTATTTTAGTTTTTAAAATGTTGCATAGTAAAGTGATATGATCTCGGAGTTGTTCAACTAGTTACACATTAAAGCTCTTGTTTTCAATGACTTACTATGTACAATGTCATCAATTCATTATACAGAATTTTACTCCTGATTTTATTGTAAGCTTGGAGTTATAAGAGTCTGTATAGGCCAATTTAATCAACCCAGTTTACTACTTATAAAATTGCAAATTTTATTCAATACAAATTAGGCTTTTCTCTTTCTCCATGTGTTCAGTTTAAGGTCTTTCAATTGCTTACTGCTTTATTCAGTTTTTTATCCCTTCTAAGCAGTAAGCACAATAAATTTGACTGTATCTGCCTGCTAAATCAAACAGGAAAACTGGGGACAATTGACATAAAGAAAGATGAGGTATTCAACAATATTTTGCCTCAGTGTTAATTTCTCTTCCCTCTCAAGCCCTTGAATATCAAGGTAGGGACTTGGGGGAATTGTATCCCTCCCTGGTAAGTGGGATCAGGCCAAAGACTACTTGAGGAAAGTGAACATACATGGGACCTGAAGATACGCCTCCCAGGGTCTTCAGGGAATTGCTGATGTAGCTGCCAAACCACTCTTCACCATATTTGAAAACTTGTAGACAAATGAAGACCTCAGTGACGGGAAAAATGAGCCATCCCATTCATTTTTTAAAAAAAAGTAAGAAGTGGGAAACTGGGAGCTACTGACCAGTCAGCCTCATCTCTGTGCCCAGTAAGATAATGGAACAGATCCTCCTGGAAAACACGTCAATATATATGGAAGATAAGAAGGAGATTAGAGACAGACAATGTAATTTCACCAAGGGTAGGTTATGCCTGATTAGTCCAGTGGCTGCATCAGTGGACAAGGCGAGACCTACGGGGCTCATCTAGGTAGACTTCTCCAAGGTCTTTGACATGGGTCCCATGGAGTATCCTTACCTCAAATGTGAAAGATAAGACTTTGATGGATGGAGTGCCACACAGATAAGGAATTGGCTGAATGGCCACATCCAAAATGTTGCAGTCTCTGACAACACATCCAAGTGGAAACCAGTAACAAGTGGCGTCCCTCAAAGTTTCATACTGGACCAATACTATTTGATACCTTCATCACTGACATAGGCAGTGGGATTAAGTGCTCTTTTAGCAAGTTTGCAGTTGACATGAAGCTGAATGGGGCAACTGATACCCTTGAGGGAAGGGATGCCATCCAGAGGGACCTTGACAGCTGGGGGAAGTGGACCCATGTGAACATTGTGAAGTTCAACAATGCCAGTTGTGAGGTCCTGCATCTGTGTTGAGGCAAGCTCCAGTATCAGTGTAGACTGGATGCTGAAGGGGCTGAGAGCAGCCCTGGTGAGAAGTGCCTGGGGATACTGGTGGGCATGACTTGGCAAAGTGCGCTTGCAGCCCAGAAAACCAGCCGTATCATGGGCTACATCCCAAGAAGTGTGGCCAACAGGTCAAGGTAGGGTATTCTGCCCCTGTATTCAGCTCTGGTGAAAATCAACTTGCAGTGCTGTGTCCAGTTCCGAAGTCCTCAGCAAAGGAAGGACACGGATCCATTGCAGTGAGTCCGGAGGAAGGCCACAAAAATAGTCAGAGGGATGGAACACCTCTCCTGTGAAGGCAGGCTGAGGGAGTTGGTGTTTGTTCGTCTGGAGAAGGAAAGGCTTCTG
Organism: Tapera naevia; assembly: GCA_033556795.1. Classification (NCBI taxonomy): domain Eukaryota; kingdom Metazoa; phylum Chordata; class Aves; order Cuculiformes; family Neomorphidae; genus Tapera; species Tapera naevia. Next base: position 513,154 of record JAUMJJ010000066.1, read on the forward strand.
GGAGACCAGATAGCAACATTCAAATACATAAAGGAGGCTAATAAAGAAGGCAGAGAGAGACTTTTTAGCAAAGCCTGTGGCAGCAGGGCAAGGGGCAACAGTTTTAAACTGAAATAGGGAAAACTTAGAATTGATATAATGATATGGTAAGACTTGAGAACATGTTGCCAGGGAAGCTGTGGATGCCCTGTCACTGGTAGCACTCAAGGTCACGTTGGATGGGGCTTAGCAATGTGATTTGCTGGAAGACGTTCCGTGGGTGGAGGACTGGATTAGGTGATCTTCAACGGTCCTTTCCAAACAAAACCATTCTGTGATTTTGTAATTCTAAAAAGACCTCTTTGAAAGCAAGGAATATTAGAAATGCTGAAACAAGAAGTATTCTCTTTTCAAGGAAAGATATATTTTTTTTAGCAATCTGGAAGATTCAGATAGATACAAGAACAAGAACAGCATAAGACAATCCCTAGGAAAATGCCCAGCCTTTTTTAAATTGCCTGGTTTTGGGTCTTTGGGACAGCCAAGATTAGAAGAGAGTGTTTTTTTCTCTTGTGAGAACCATTGTAAATACAGAGAAGTTAATCAAGTCATTTTTGGGTCTACCTTAATAAAACTGAAAGAAGCATAGATCTTTTTTTGAGATTTGTGTGTTGTGGTGTGTACTATGTAATTACTTTTAAACATTATTATTATATTTACCATGATATTATTGTTACTTTTATTAGTAATAATATCATGGGCTGTTTGTATTACAAATAGACAAAGATCACACATAGAAGCAATACATTGTATCTTTCCAGTAACATTATGAAGGATATGAGTAGGGCAAGGTTTTATTTAACAGGGTCATGGAAGATGATGTCTCAGTAATCAGGACGCAAGTTGGTTTAGTTATGAGGATGAATAGATAAGACAGCATATTGGAGATTTCTCCTTATGCAGGAAGAATCAGCACACTTAGCTAGAGCCTAGGGCTGAAGGCTTAGGAAGAAGACTCAGTCAAAAATGATGCCCAAATTATGAGTAACAGGTCTGAGGTGGTCTCCACAGTCACGGAGAAGAGAATGATAAACCTGAGAGTCTGAATTCAGGCACGTGTATTTGTGGCTTGTGGTACTTTGGAGTGTTTTGTTTTTAAAATAAATTATTTGAGATTGAGACCTGGCTCAAAATGATGTACTTAAAGTATGTGAGAAGAAAATGAATCCCGTTAGCCCAGGCTTTTCAATTTTTTTGACAGTATTCTAGTTATTTAGCGTTTGTATTGTCCTTGTATTACTGTTTTAAAGGATAGGACATGGGAATGGGCAGAAAGATTAAGAGGTTTCTTTTAGTTTGTTACCATTATGCTGAGAACTGGACACCCAGAAGGATGTACACTGCACTCGGACTTATACTCTTTCAATCCATCTTGAATCCGTTTTGTTATTGACAGTATCCTGAGACAAAGTTTGCATCTGTTTATTTGCCTGGTGTGTTTGTTTCCTTCTGTTTGTGCGCAGCCCACTTCTCTGAATGCCTGCTAGCACTCAGGGTGAATTAACTAGTAATTATTCTCTAAATACCCCACTGTACCCTTAATGATTGTACAGATCTTCGCTGTATCATCCCCCTTCTTGTTGTGTGGAGGTTCTTTTCTCCCAAGTCAATTCCTAACTTATTATGCCTTTCCTCATAGAAAATTGGCCCCTGCTTTGGATCGTTCTTTTACCTAGCTAAGTGTCATAACCCTACCTTGTTCTGTGATGCTCTTCTGAGTTGAAATAACTAGATTTGAAGTAATATTCAAGAAATTAACTTATTCACGACTTTTTAAAATAGTTTTCAGCTACATGACACATTTTGTGTTTGATTCTCAGGTCGATTCTTAATTTTTAACATTATATTTGGCTTTTGTAGTGCATTTCAGCATTTTCAGAGAGCTCTTCCCCAGGAAGTACTAATGTAGAACCAATGAATAGGGATGTTTATGAGGATTAGCTTTTTCCCATGCGATGAGTCACAGAAATGATAGGACAAAAGGGATTGTGTCATTGATGGCATTAAAGATATTTATTGTGTGAAGAAGAATAAGGACGAACAGGAAAAGGTCATTAAAGACTAACAGAGCTCTTACCGAGGTGCAAGTAGGATTGGGACTATCAAGGTTGGAGTCAGAGAAGATTAATTTCATCACACAATGAACGTAAAGATCTCATTAAATCACCTCAGCACAGAGGAAAGAAAGCTTTGACTATCAGAAGAAGTAAAGGGAATGGGATTTTGGCATTTTTTTAAAATGCAGAAACTAAAGTAAGTAAATTGTACCATCCTAATCAAAGTACCAAAATGTGTATTGGCTTTCCATCAAGCACAGATCCATTCAAGGTTGTGATCTACCAGTCCTGGTATGGGAGTTGTCCCCACATTAGCAGGAACTTTTCCCAACCACAGACTTCTATTGCAGTGCTCTATTGTAGCAATAAAATTCCCTGACAAGAAGGGACTTTCAGTGTTGCCAGAGCCCAAATCTTCAAAGCAGTCACATCTAAACTGTCTGGAACCCAGTAATAGGGGAGGGCGAGCAAAGGAACAAGCCAGCGAAAAAGCAGCCAATAGAATTACTATTTCTGCTGTATCCAAGGCTAGATGCAAAGCTTTATGCTGGAACATTCTTTCAATAACATGCTGTATCTGCTTCAACAGTTTTTACCATTACAGACAGTGATCTATTCATTAAAAATTCTAAAATGCATATTGCTAGTGGGAAAAAGAGATGTAGTTGTCATTGTTTCTTTTGGGAGAGCTTTAGTTGTAGCAGTGAAAAATAGTATTTTTATCCAGAAAGATGGGTTCATCATTGTGCTTCTGTTGTATTATGTAGCAGGAGTTCATCTTTTGGCTTCCTTCTTTCCAGAACATAGCTATGTCAGAAATGCCAGGATACGATTAGTTAATTAACAAATTTATAGACTACTTTCATCCCATTTCACCAGTGAAAACATAAGTTGCCTAATTAAGTAGAGTTAAGACACTGATTTTTTTCTAGCATGACACGGATGCCCTGAAGAAAATCAGTATTTATTGCAGTAATTATAATTTTCTGCTGGGCTGTTTCAAAACTGATCTCAAACACTTCAGTTCTAAAGTTAAGCAATTTGTCTTAAGCAGTGCCATCTGTACGTATGGCTACTGTGGATGCTAGATAAGCAGACTGGCAGGTAAGGTATTATACAGTATCACATTTAAACTAGGTGGTTATATTATTAGTATTAGTACTTTCTGAAATTGCATGCCTTTTTAAAATAAAATGGATTATACTATTACTTGTCCTCTTTCAGCAGATGTATTTAACGTTTTAGTTATGAAATATTTGATGGGAAAGCTCACTGGGGAGATTCTTGGCACTTGAAATCAAGTTCACTTGTAAGGTGGAGAAGGAATTTTAATAATTGCAGCAAAGGTAATTTGATACATTCTTAGCAATAAGTAAGCCTATGACAGCATACTTATTGCCACAAATCAGACTAAAGGCTCTATTCATGAATGAATCATGTCCCGTTTACCCTCCATTTTTATGTAGTGTAAGTTTAATGGAAATATCTTGTCATGTGTCTTTTATGTAACATGTTTCAATATTGCACTCATTCCTCTGTGGCTTAGACATGTAACAATGCCCTTTTTAAAGCTCTGAAAGAAAAAAAAAAGGATAAAATAAAGAAGGTGCTAAGCATGAGTGAAATAGAAAGAAAACTTTGAAGACATTTGTAAAACTTTTTTTGCTGAATATCACTGAGTCTGAGTTATGATTTTCAATTCCCAGCATTCATTTAACCCAGAAAAGGAGAAAACCTGCATGATGTTGGGCATCTACAGGATCTGCACAGGCGGAAATAGATGGAGGGGGTGTGGAGTCCTCTTTCCTTAGATATTTTTTCATATCTCATTCTCCATCATCTTTCTTATTGTCTTCTAATTTTTTCAAACCTTATTTTCAAGGCCCTTTTCCTTCAGGATGTCTTAGATACAAATATAACCAATATATTTAGCTTTTTACTATGTAACGGCATGAATCAACTAGAATTTGGGATGAGCAAACAAAGAAATGGAGAACTAAGTAGTTCTTTTTGTTTGTCTCTTGGTCATGATTCAATTTTTTTTCTTGTTGTTTAAATATTATGCCCTAATTTTATGATTTTTTAATATTAGTATTTATTTCCCAGAAAGTTAACTTTTCTTAAACTGTTAAGTAGGGACAATGCTTCAGTTTTAATCTGGAATATGTACAGAATAACAACATTTTCATGCCATGAATACTACAGGACTTTGTGAACCCACAACAGAAGATAATATTATTTTCTAGGCAGCAAGACACCTCCATATGTGACTTTATCCTCCCCATTTCCATACCAGCTCTTTTATCCTCCATGTTCCTTTTCTTTTGTGTGCCTTCCAGACTGGACCCCTTCTGCCCCAGAGGGGTCCTCTACCTGCCATTTGCATCTGGACCATAAATATTTTATATAGCCCACAATGCTTTATGCATATTTTAACTGAACAATGCCCATTTTGTAAATTGTCTGTCAGTATGATATATGCCTGGTTATGGCTATGAAAAATGTGTTTGGTGTTGCAATAATATTAAAATATCAGCTTTCCTCCAAATTTGGTCAAATTTTCCTGCCAGTCTTAACAAAGTAAAAGCAGTCTGAGGTTTCTGAACCCGGCTTCTGAGGAGATGTGACAAACTGTGTTGGTTTCCAGGAGTCTACATAAATATGCATGGCTGCTCTGCTGAGTCTTCCTGGCAACCAGACCAGGTGGGTCTCATTAGCTCCAACTGGATGAAAGGTAGACATCCAAACTGAACTCGTGTCTGTTTGTTGTGATGAGAGGTTTGAAAGATCAGGTTGTGGTTAATATTTGTACGCAACGCTCCTGCAAACACTGTACACGATTGTACAAAAGGATTATTGATTCTTTCATAGCTATTTAGCAATTCATATGTCCATGTAACTAGGTTGTATTTTAAGTATCGTTTGTTTTTGCACAATTCTACTTTAAGATCTAGTAAAATTGTGTTAAATAGGCTTATGTCATTGAAAGTGTTGCTAAACATTGCAGCCACAGTCCCATAAGCAGTTTTTCACGTGGTGACCAGCTCTGTCTGAATGCGTGCCCATTTCTGACATATGACGTAGACATGGTAGGATCTGAGGACCTGAATTGTGCTCTTCAGGAAGGAATAAATGACCAAGGCTCTCAATCAGGTCTTCACCTGATCCTAGCTTTTGGACCACTTTTGGATAGGAGAGTGTGCTTTTCCACAGTTTGATTGTTTCTGCAAGTTATGAAAGGGACGACTCGATAAACAGTGGCCAGGGCCATATGGAAAACTCTGCTCATATATAAAAAATCTTGCCAGGAGACATCCAAAAGGAGTGAGTCCCTGAGGACTGCTACTTTTTAAAAGCCTTGCCCAAGTAAGAAAAAGCAAACCTTCCAAATCCCTCAGAAAATGAAAAAAGCAGAGAATTATCATTCAGGTTGTTTGTGTAAATTGTTTTGCTTTCAATCATGTCAGTATGAATGTGATTTTTCTTTTGTTGATATTATACTTTTTTTTTTAATATTTATAGAAGACCCTAGGAAAAAATCCTTCTCACTCCTTTAAAAGTGGCTTCAGTGAATCTGAAGGAATTTCACATAGCTCTGTGACTACACAGACATTCTGTTGATTTTTACTGTAGTTATAAACCTCAAAAAGCCTTGCCAATTAGCTGAAAGACATTATTTTTCTCTTGCCTGAATACTGTGTCCTTCTTATACTGCTGTGTTTAAAACAGATATGATAGCAAAATAATTTTATATACTACACTTTTACTACACAACACATACCTGTGTTGTTGGCACTAAATTTGTTGTGAAAAGTCACTGAGTTGTTATGTAGGTGTTCATAGTGCATTTTTTTGTACGTTGATTAATTTTACATTCTTTTATACCATAAATCAAGGTAATAAGCAGAATTTTCTAATGTGCCACTGCAAATACATCTTTCACATTGCCTTTGTTCTATTTATAGCCTTGTTTTTCTGTATATAAAGTGTTCTTATATACTGTAGAGTAGCTGATGTATAATAATGGGTGCAGAGCTGTAAAAATCTCTCTTGGCACTCTTAACATGGTCAGATTATTGCTGTGTTCTCCGATTCAGCTAGATGTGTTCAAGGATCTTCTCTGGTCTGAAAGGTCAGCTGCTTTTAGTTGTGCACTGGTAGAATACTAATACTGTCCTTATTCAAATTACCTGCTACAGTACTTATTAAATTGATGGCCTTGTGCTCTAATTTAATACTGTCGTCGTTCAGAGGCAGGTCGCAGCTGCACTCTGCGCTGAATTAGGTGGTGCTGAGGCAAAGTTCAAGCAGAAACCATAGTTTTGGGCTGCATTTTCCCACTAAATTAGCAGTCAGATGCAGTGTATAATTAATTAGCACAAACCAGGGAAAGCTTGTCATTTAATAAGCCTTTTTTATTTCCACATTACACAAACAGTGGGAATTGATCCATTAAGTGCCTGGCTATTAATGCTGTTTAATGTATGTCTGGTTGTTAAATTGAGATGTCTAGTTACATACGTTCAGTATTTAAGAGCTCCTCACAGATTGTTCAGTGTTTGCTGAGATTTTAAGTCATGTTCCACAAATCAATAACGGCTTCATTAATGAATTTGAACATTGCTGGTTCAGATAAACGGTTTTGAACCACATAGAAAAGAAATAGTGTCTGTTATTGTGGTAACCAAGACAGTGTGGTATTTATTTTGTCCTAAATATTAAATATTCTGCTTATATCACACTGCTTGTGCTCTACATTACAGCCTTCTTTTTTTTCCTATAATCCTTGTTTCTAATTGCCTAAGGCGTTGTACAACTTTATCTCTTCAGAGTCCTACGTGGTATTTAATGTGCAGAATAATACATTCCAACAACCCCTTCAAGACGTCTGCAGAAGCACAGAGGATATCTGTCTTTAAGAAAAAGTAAAAGTACAGTATTTAAATGACCGGTGTTTCTTGACAACTGTATTTTTGTACTGGAAATAGCTGCATTCGGCTTAGTCTTATAAAATTCTAGAATATAAAGGTTTTAACACTCCATATATACTATAAGTAATGAGTTTCTAGAAGAAATGTATATTGGCAATGAGTCATTACACTAACTGCCAAATATAATACGAAATCTATTTTTCTCCTATATATTTATTCCATGTGGGAGGTGGGGAAACATGATATTTTCTATTGGGGTTCTGTAGGCAGAACACAGTGATCTGGCTTATTTGAAATAAATGTCTCAAAATGAACCTGAACTACAGGCTCAGAATCAGTGAACACTCTCCACTTGCCACAGGAGTAATAAATACTGTGCTCTCTTCACAGTCTCTCTCATGTTCATCTTGGTTGATTCTGCAGTTTCTCCAACAGACCCCTCAGTCTGTTTTGTCTGGGTCTTTCATTAGCATTTCAAATATCCCTTTGATGCTGTAGCACAGATAGCCCACTTAACATGAAATCTCTAATTGTAACCAAGATGAAAACTTCCAGGCAGGTAAAACTCACAGAGTAACTTTTTTCTCATGAAACTCCGAGAATTCTGTCCTTTGCACAAGACACAGTTTGCGTGCCACCACCACCATATCTGCTCTTACACGAGTCAAGTGATACAGGTCTAGGCAAAGGGGGAGAGCACGAATTCAGGGGGGAGAGCCTAAAGGACCACTCCATGCCTAGATTAAGAGAAATGTGTTTGAAATTTACATATTTACCTATTTCTATTTGCAAAACCCCAAACCTGAAATGAGCTGGAGGGAAATAAATGTCCTAAAAAATAACTTCTTTAATATTCAAAATACTTGTTAGGAAAAAAGGAACTTCTTTTAAACTGTGTTGATGGTTGTTGGAAATAATCAACTATCATTTCTTAGTCGTTATAACCATGGGTTTCTCATGAGTTAAGTGACAAGAGTGACCTCTCCCCTGCACTTTTAAAGCATTACAGAGACCATAGTCAGATATTTGCTGGATTGTAATCTGGTAGCGTGGTCACCAAGGGAGGAAGGGGAGTCAGCATACCCGAGAAGTATTAAATGAACCAAATATGCTTCAGATTGCTCATCATACACGAAGGCAAACTGCTGTTTTGCACACCATCCTCTCCTGAATACCTGTTTGATGGAATAAATTAAGGCCAGTATGTGGGATACCAACCTCTGAAAATTTAACATCCTCTGAAAATTTCAAGGCTTCCAAACTGAACTAAAACTGAACAAAGATAAGATTCTTCAAGCCTGTGTATAACAAAAGGCTCAAAGAAGACAAACTGAAGGAGATGACAATACTCTTGATGCTCTATTGTTTCCATTTGGCTACAAAACAAACACGACAGCAATACATTGATACACAGAGTGAAGGCCTATATGCTGAGCTACAGATTTCATTTTTTAACAAAAAGAAAGTATACATATTTCATATGTCCCGGTTTTAAAGATTTTTGCAATGTTTGTGATAAAATGTACTGCAGATTTGCATGTTCAAAAACATCCTTGACAGCTATGGAAATTGTGTAGTTTGACAACTCCTCATCTTAGCAAAGGCAAACAAACAAGGCCAAGTTGACTGAAATTTAAAATCTTTCTTAATCCTGGGGATGTGATGGCAGCTTGTTTGCACTGACATCCAAAAGCTACAGTATTGTCAAAAAATTTAACAAAGCTGAGGTAGCTTTGACTGAACTGACCTCAAATATGATGTGAACAGCTGTGTGGAGAGGGATGGGAAGTTGTGGAGGGATGCTGTCTACATGCTCGTTTGATCTTCAGTCAGCATTATGTGTAAGCACAGTATTTAGATGCCTGAGAAGATGATAAGTCATCAGTTGTGAAAGGAAGTAAGAGAATTCTGTATTTTTATACTATTTGCTCCAGCGCTGGATGAGGGTCTCACCGTGGTGGGCACTGTGCAAAGGCAGAACAAATAATGCACATGTAAAGATTAAAGACTTCTTTATCCGAGCTAGACAAACCATACTGTCTTTGATTGACTCACAGAGTGTTCTGGTTCCTTGTGTCACCTAGTTTAAGTGTGTGTTATTTGATAATCGTGCTCAAGAGATGAAGTGGCAAGGCCTTATTCATATGAAAGGGGTATACATTACAGGTAAAAATGGTACCTCCTGGAAAACTACAGACTTTGTACCAAAGAAGTCATAGAATCATAGAATGGTTTGGGTAGAGAAGGACCTCAAAGATCACCTAGTGCTAGGCCCTGTGCTTGCACAAGTCTCATCTCTGAGGGCCAACTGGAGACTTCTTTGCAGAATGCAACCAGTCATGCCCTATCTCCCAGCAGTAATATGAGGTTTATCACAGCAGTTAACCAATCTATTGTTTCAGTCTGGGGGTGTTCAGTGTTTTCTGTGCTTAATGGCAGCAGATGGAGACCTGTTTTGGAGTATTTATGGTATGTAGCACCCAGATTGACGTGACCCAACCGATGTGCTGCACCGACATCACTCTTTTAAGATGAAGAACGCTTACATTTGCTTTCCTTGAGTAAAAGCTACTGCCTCTGTCACTTGATCTCCCCATTACACCCCAGACACAAGTTTCTTTTTAATGATAGTATTAGCATTTATTTGGCTTTTGTCATAAAGAATGACATATTTATATAACATTTCAGTTCAGCAACTGAAGCGAAGAGATTAAAAACAGACTAATGCTGCACGGTAAAACAGCTGCCTTTTTGACATGTTCTCCCCCATCTGCTTCACAAGTGTGGAAAATTTGCAAGGCTGTTGAGTATGCCTGGAGTCAGGATGCAGGATGCTGCGTTCACAGGTGGGTCCAGTGTATCTTGATGTGCAAAAGAGAGGGGAGAGCCTTGGGAGCCACATCCTCAAGGGATGTTTTTCCAGGCTGGAAGGGTAGAGAGGGAACAGCAAGTGAAATGACAAGCTCTCTGAGCAAGAGATGTGCAGCCTGGAGGTGCAGGGTGAACCTACTCTTGGGTATTTTCTTGAGAGGCAACGCATTATAGCTATGAGTAAAGGCAGGGATTTGGCTTACAGGTCCATAATGATGGGTTTAATTTCCTGTTCTAGAGACGTTGTGGGTAGTGAACACAGTGCAAAGAATAATGGAGCTTTACGAATGGTGTGAATGTTTTGAGGAAAGATGGGATTTTTCATTAGAATTTAAATGGAAATATTTTTCTCCTAAAGTCTCATCGTGACCTACCCTTTCAGCATAAATAACTGCTTGAAGAAACGATTGAAAGGCAAAAAGATGAGAAGGTAAGAAAGATACATTTTTCGATATCCGTCTGAATTTTTTAGGTTTGGTGAACTGTTTTGGTTTTAATCCTTCTGACTGAACTGACTATAGCGTAATACCATCTGAGTAATTTCTGAAAGCTTTTTTGTCTATTTTAGTTTGGTGTGGTGTCCATCAGTGATATGAAAAGCCACATTTACTCTGCTTGTGTGCAGCTGGGAGCATAAAGCAAGTGCCTTGTCTTTGCAAAGTCGCGCTGTGCGTTCAGTTGGGTTGCCAGCCTTGTGTCGCACGCTGGCAGTAGCATTTTCATCTTCTAGGTCAGTGGAAGCCAACCTTTAACAGCTGGAGACTTCAGATCAAAATTTTTTAGAGATTTGAGATGTGTGTATGTATTCTCTACAGATTGCACTTGGGTGCATGAAATCCGTTGCACACCTCGGTGAAGGCCCAGAGACAGTGTTAGAAGGAAAGATTGCATCTCAAGGTTTGGCAACATCCTCATTTTAGCAAGGACATTCTTTAAATTTCCTGCAAATCAGATATCAGTCCTGCAGGAAGTCCTGTCTCGTAAGAGCCCTGAGCAGGGCAGGGTTGTTTTACCATCAATGAGCTGCAGAGAAACACCAGCTGTTGGAGTAGAATTCAAGGTATCATGGGTGTTTTTTGATTAAATATGCATTTAGTAACACTAGATAAACCACTGTTCTACAAATAACATCCCAAACTGAATTATCTCAAATGATGTGTTATTTCTTGTAAAACTAAGCATGATTCATTTTCTCTTTATTTTGACCATGTTGGGCAGGCGGCCTAGTAGCATGAAATCAGTACTTCGATTTTTAACAGTTAAATCCTTATATATTTTTGTTTTATTTTTTTTGTAATATTTGAGAAAAAAAGGTTTTCTTTGTATTTTTTTAAATTTCTTTTCTACTGTAATAACATTACACATATAAACCTTAACTGTAAGCCTCCAAAAATCACACACAACTGAAGACTAAAAAAAAAAAAAGTGATAAACAGTGAGTAAAACAACAGACAAGAGTATAAAGCAGAACTAGAGTTGTAGTAAACATTTTATTCGTGATTAAGTCACGTGTCCATTGATATCACATATAACTTGTACATGAGCAGAGATCCCAATTCAGTCTGTACCACTCAGTGTATAAAAGACAGCTAAATCTGCCTGTATAAATCTCAACGATGCTGCACTCTGTCACAAAGCAAGTATTTTGCATAATTAGCCTGGATACTCAGCCACATTTTCAGGAGCTGGCTAGTGCGTTGCCCTCACTGCAGAGGGATGACACCCACTATAATAGAAGCTCCTGGCTGCTTAGCAGTCTTCATAATTAGGCCTGTTATTTAATTGCCTAAGTATGGATTCAGAAGCCTAATTTTAGACATGCCTTTTTATCTTGTTCTATTCTTGGTATCCTATTAGGTATTACAGTGATGTTGATCTGAACAGCCATTCTCTTCCCTCTACAACTTATCCTTTTTCAGTATCCTGTTTCCAAAATACCCATTATAGCAGAATTCCACTGGAAGAAGCTGGATTGAACATTTGAATCTTTAGATCATACAGTAATGCTAAATTTCCCAAGAACAGTTTTTGGCCCAATTTTGAAATTTTCATGTTTACTAATTATTTTTTCCACTATGTACTGTGAATATTGTTCTTTGTTGTGATTTTGGACAACTGCTGATACATAGCTATTCCTGCTTGCAACCAAACTATTAAAAATGCTGTGGGACTGTATGTCTTCATAAGAAAATAAATTAATGTTAAGAGAGACTGTGTTTTCTAGATTCTTCTGTATAATTTTATTGAATGTTAACGTGATATTCTACCAGAAAATAATATCTAATACTGATTTTTGCAAAAGAAAACGGGATTAATAAACTTCCTGCTTCAAGGTGGATACTCCCACTCAACGGGGTCTGAAAGAATGTCTTTTTCCTTGGTTGTTCCTGTTATCTGATACATTTGGAACTGCCTGGGGCTGCAGTCAAGATTCTGAATTTAATGGAGCAGTGAACAGCTTCAGTGTGACAAAGTCTTTGTTGTCATAAACTGAGATCATCCAAGGCATTCTGTTTTTAAATAAATTAAAGAAAGCATCTTGTTCAGTAAAAAGTCAAACTTTCCTTGCTAATACAAAAGATTTTATTTTTTTAACTTGCATCAATTTTAAGTAGGCAAACTTTGTTTTCTGTTCCAGATGTCTTAGGAAACAGTCTTCATTATCACTCAAGTACATTAGTTACCAACACTTAAATCTCTGTGTGAAATTTTAACTAGAAGGGTGGTGGGATTTTGTATTTCATACTATGACTTTAGAACCTTGTTGGGAGAGGAAGAAATCAACAGATGTCAGAGAGTATGAACCTGTTGTCTGGAACTGTGTACTATTTAGAGGGTTTTAAATCTATGAATTTAAGCAGACAGTATTTTTTTTTTATTTTGGAGTGTAACATCATTGTGTCACTATCATGACTAACCTTTAACAATATTTTTGGCATTTTTTATTCAAAAAGTAGTCAAAGAGTAGAAAGAATAATTCACTCTCTACACATTTCACCACATCAGTAACAATTTATTGGATCAAAAACAATAAACTGGTTGGTTTACAGTGTAGATTTCTTTCATAGTAACTATTCCAACTCTCAATAAATACAAGGCTGAACATTTTATCTTTTTTTTGAACTGCTTACTCTTCTTTTGTAAGACAACACAGTATCTCACAGATGTAAGAACATAGGATTTTTTCCTTTAACTCACAATAAAAAGCCTTTCTTCTATATCTGCCTTAGTGTTATAGAAAATATGACATTGTCATTTAAAACAAGTCAGAAGAAATTTCTCAATATCTGTAATTGGGGGAGAGAGGGATGCTGAAAATTCACATAAAGGATTTTTGCATACTTAGAACCTAAAATAAGGAGTAATTAACTGTTCCAAATATCCTCCCACTTATAATAATAGGATGTCTTCAGTCAAATTTGCAGAATTTATTTTATTTCGTTAATTGATTGGTATATTCATCATTCAATGATATATTAGGTAGAACTGGATGCTAAATGACTTTTCTCTGATAAGCCTTCCAATTAATTCTTCTCACACTATTTTCCTGGTGACATCTGAACTTCTTTCATTATATAAAACACATCTTGAATAAGACATTGCTGAATAATAATCAGGGATCCTAACATGTTCAAAATTAGAACCCCTGACAAAGTCAAATGCATTCTGATTTAGACAATGACCTCACCTAATGTCATTTTCAGTGCATCATATTGAAGAGGAGTATATAGCCTTCCCCATTTTTGTGTATCTACCCTTAAGCTGGAGATTTAAAAGAAAAAAAAAGAAGCAGTTGTAAATACTGTTACTTATGTGGTCTCACATATTAAAGGCTGATTAGAAGATAACGTGTCTGTGATTGTCAAATTTTCATTCTACATTGTCTGGAAATTTTCTCCCTTTTTTGTCTTATTAATCTGCCCTACAGTAGTTTTTTTTATTTGGGCAAGTAGACAAGGAAATAAGTTATTCTTTAAAATGTATGTTAAATGATGTACTGTATTACATTTGCTTGCAATTTGCATTTCTCTTAATACATCCGCCAGATTTCCTTCGCACAGATAACATTTCATAAACCAGAGCACACTGATAATATCTGATTTAACTGACTTGCTAATACAAGGAGCAGATCATTTTAAATGGACCTTACATCTTTATAGGATGTTAGAAATGAAGACATTACTTCAAAATGTAGGTAATTATTGCCTCCTCTTTTATCAGTGCTATTTTCTGAGGTATTATCATAAGATAGCACTTTAGTATTAAGCAGGGCCTTAGAGTGGCAATATATCAGTCCAACTGAGTCATCATTGTCCAAGGCATCTGAACTACTGAAATGTTGTGGATCCTACAGAGAGTGTGAAATCACTTGACCCTTGGCATTAACCTTTACTGAATGAATAGACACTGCTTTCCACATCGTGGAACAAAAGCAGAATAGTATTGATTAAACACCACATTCACTTGATATTAAATACTGGCTGAACTCACTTCTTGCTTTCCAGCTCCACTGGGAGAAACCCTGAGAGTTGCTGAGTCTCAGGAGAATGCGTGTTTGTAATTCAGAGCAATGTTTTTCCTGCAAAGTTTTCTTTTTTTTCCCCTCCTCGGATCAATAACTGGCAGCCATGATCAGCCATGAGTATGTATTGTCAATTCTGACCTGTGTACTTTATCACTTGGGGTGAGAGGTCACAGTGCTGTGACTAATAATGCAGTAGTCCCAGGCATGAATTGTTTCCTGCTTGTAATGCAGGCATTTATATATATATATATATATATATAAAATACATATAAATATGTGTATTTTAACACTCTGCTTTATTATAACTCTTGTTTATCAAATCCCTCAGCTATTTGCTTTGAAAGTCTGATTAATCTGCTGGATGGCATCCTATTTACAAATGCTCTTAGAGATTTCCTAAATAGTTTTGCTCTTGGCAGGAATGTGAATTCCTGGGAACTTGGAAGTTATCAAAGTGGGAATCTTGGGAATTAACTCTCTACCAATGTTGTGGGGGAAAAAAAAAAAGAAAAAATGTTGTTGCTTCATTTGATAAGTGAGGAAATGGAAGAAATAAAATCAGGAGAAGGATAAACAGAAGGATTCTTTCAGTAAATTCTCCCGTGTCTCGTGTTAGGGCAGATTCTCTCTCGTGTGCATAGCTGTAAGCCCAGAGCAGCTCAGGAACAGGCTCCTGTAGTTAATAAGTCCTTCCCTAGTGCTGTTGATTCAATGCATAAAAGGTTGGCAGTGAAGAAAACGTGAAATACAGTATAATGAATAGAAGCAGCTGCAGCAGCATCGCTGTCTGTCTGCAAGCAGATGACCATTCCCGCCTGAAACTGCTTCCCGAGAACTTGCCTGGATTTAATTCTTTTTTTAAAACTGAAGGAGTTCTCAGTTCAGATCCACAAATAAGTATATATTTTAAAAACATGCTTTATACAATATGGAGTTCTTTTGGGAAGACTCACTGTAAATAACAGTCCATATAAACAAGTCTTTATCTTGGTTTGTTTTTTTTTCCTGTTCAAAAGGTTTTGTAATATTGAATGACAGAGGCATTGCAGCACTTTGCACAACTGTTTTTATCACCAGAGTCTTGAAGGTTTTATGTTCTGCCTGCAGTTCTGTTCTGTTCCTAGCTATGTAAGTTGTGAGCGTGCTCCATGTAGATTTTTGGCTGGATATCAGCAGTCTGTCTGTGGAGTGCACTTGGATACATAAGACTTCATACTTATGAATATGATTTAAAAAAATAATATTGAAAGACTGAGGAAAGTGATCCACAAGATCATGTAAACAACATTTTCAGGTACAAAATCCCCAAAAGATTAAAAAAAGGGAAATCTATGGTCTGGTTCAACCCATACTGAAATGTTGATATATTTCTCAGAAAATAGAGACAGTGAACTGTTGTTGTTGTTGTTGATCATGATGATCATGATTATTATTATTATTATTATTATTATTAAATTTGTTACAGAAACTTATATGAAGCCTTAGGAGCAGAAAGGATAGAAAATTTCTGGAGAAGAATACCCATCAATATTCCTTTAATTCAGCATGCCACTACTTTAGGACCTAACAAAGAATTTGTATGGTGCAGTTCCATTGTGCTTCTCTGTTCTCGCTCCTAAGTCACAGACCTTTCAGCTGAGTAGCAAACATCCTGCTATAGAGGTTTATTCTCAAAAGCTAAAATAGAAACTCATGGCTGGGGAAAAACTATGAAACTGGCTTTTTTCCCAGTAGCAGGAAGGACTTCAGCAATTCTATGGAACTGCAAAACAAACATTTCATTTTGGATTGGGTCTCGGTTATTGTTCTTCCTGCAGATATTTAGTTTTTACCTTGATGGTCCAAATCGGATTTAAAAAATTCAAAAGAAAAGGCTGGGGTCCAACTTATTTCTTTCATTGAAGCCATTTTACCTTTACTCCAGAGCTGACAAAAGTGTAATATATATACCTAAAACTGCTTAGTAGCCCTCAGCTAATAAAAGCTAAACTCTCTACCTCGAAGTGGCTTCTGTCCAGACTGTATAATGCTGTTCTTTATGTACCCAAAGGGAGTTCCACAGTGTGGACATTGTTCTCGTACCTTTCTTGACCTGCCTGTTTATTAAGCTTGTGTATGAAGGCTATTCCTTGTCTGAAGTGATCTTCAGCCATGCAGCAAATACTTTGCATTGTAATTCTATGGATGTGCTGTCTGTCAGACTTTCTGGAATAGCTTTTTGTTTTGTTCTGTTTTGTTACAGTATTAATCATACATAAAGAACTAATAAAAAGTAGGAATATATTTATTTAATACATGTCTAGGAACATATAACGAAGACTGTGCTACCATATTCTAAATGGGGATGAGGCAGGAGATGTTCTTTTTCATGTAGTACAGGAGCACATACCATGCTGGCTGATAATGATGGAAAGGATAAAGGGATAAAGCCTCTTTAATCCTTGCTTCTCTGCTGTAAAGCTGTTAATGTTTGTACATACATGCATATTTCTACAGAGTAACAAGTAATAAGGGCAGATAAAGCAATCTGGAAGTTTACTACAGTCAGGAGGAATACAGTTAAAGATTTTCTTCATGCCAATCAGAGCTCTACGTTTACATCCAAATTAATATAAATTTCCAAAAGCAATGAAAGTATTTACTGATTCACCAATGGAAAGAACAACCCTGTCAAAAATTCTGACTCGGTCTTTTTTCCTGGAATATAAAATCATATTAACTTTCCCAAACATTATTTCCGTCAGCTGGAGTGGTGATAGTGGTGGCATTCCCTCAGATGATAAACTGTTAACCAGGAATGTTGTCTAGTCACTCAGAAATGAAATCATGATTTGGAGACTGTATCAGCCTACCTGAAGGAGTGGGTGCAAAAAAAAGAAATAGCTCCCTTACAGAAAGGTCCATAAAGGCATTTACCTTCTCAGGTGCTTGCATTCTGAATATAAATCTCTTATTAGCAGCTGGGCGCTGTTGAGGTCTTTAGGAAACCTATATTTTTTTGCAGAAAGGATATGATTCTTCTACAAATATCCACCTTATGGAGTCAGGTGTGCTGCTAATGTGACTTACGTCACATAAATGAGCAACTTCACTAAGAGATGTGCCTGCATTGTCCTAATAATTTGACATTGTACTGTAATCTGTGCAAAATGTTTTGCAGTGCGAAAGATCATCTCTTGTATCTAAAGTATTTGTTTAGCTCATCAGTATTATTCTTATTTTATCTTCATATTTGTTCTTTTACTAGCTCAAACTTCATCCCCACTCTTGCCCATGTAACAGGAAAAAGTGCATTTTACCACATTAATGACATGTCATTGGTTCAGGTTCATGATATTATACTCAAATTATTTTGGCAAGCTTTCTCGTGACCAGGGAGATACAGAGATCTGGGTGGCTTGGAGACAGAGAAAGCACTTTATTATCTCATGTAAGAGTGTTTGTAGTGTAGGTGAGCAGATTCTTCACACCCATACAAATATGATTACAGTGGATCCTCATCAGGAGTAAATATCACTGTGTTTCATGCCAGAGTAATAAGGGCAATAGTTTCTTGAACTGACAGAAAAGAAGAATCAGGGTAGATCCCTATAGAAAAATCCTGGTCCCACAGACGCCAAAAAGAACTTTTTATCATAGCTGTCAATCAAGTCAGATTTCACTTATTTTGTCAGAAAGAATGTATTTCTTGAACAATGGATTCATAGCATATTCATAGCCAGGTCTAAAGTAGGTTTGAAAAGCATTTAAGTAACATTCCAGACTTCTCCATCACACACGTCCTTTGTATTAATCTTGGCATCCAAGAACTACCAGAATTGGTAACTGGTTGCTTGAAGTGTGTTTTTTTTTTTTTTCTAGAGATTAGCCTTTGAAATCCCACCTATCTTGAACTTTTATATATCAACCATTTTGATTTATTTTTGAAGGAGAGAGGATTGTGACAAAAGCTGAATAATTCTGCATTTAAAAATACATTTGTAAAAATACAGACTTCTAAAGGCAGTTAATAAAAAGAAACCTATTCTGTTCTGCCATTTATTAACACAAAGAAAATACTGCTCTAATACTGATATAAAAAATTGCTCAGGAGGAGTAAGTGAGACAAAAGCAGGCTCTTTGGAAGAATAGACAAAATACATCTTAAGATTTATAAACAGCAGGGTATAGTTCTGTAATCTTTTTGTGAACAAAACCTCTACCTTTTGAAAGTGTAAAGAACCAAAAGAACAACAAAAAACTCTTCATGCACTCTTTCCCCCCTCAGTCTCCTTTCCCTACCCAGATTTCTGGACGGAAGGAGGTGTCTTTATTAGCATTTCCACCTTTGTGGGGGAAAAAAATACATATATATAAAAAGAAAATTACTGGGCACTACTACATTGTTACAGAAAAAACATATTTTAACTGATGACAACTATTCTTTACAGAAAGAAATAAAGATAAATATACATTAAATTTAACTGAGAATCTGTAGTATGGTCAAGGACTACTGTTACACACAAAGTGCTGCTGAAGAAATGTGAAGAGCTTGATGAAATAGTTTTAAGAAGTCTTACAAGTCCTTTTAAAAATAGCTATAATTAATAAATATTTTAGAATATCCACAATTAGAATTGTTCACAGGAGTCATCTTAAGACCAAGGAAGGCATGCAAATCTTAGAAAAATAGTTTACATGGTGAAATGCAGTGTCTATAAACAAAATTGTGGGGAGAAAACTGTAATCAAAATACATTGAAGGAATACAACTTGTGTTTACATTCCTCTTTGCTCATGTCTTTTTCAGTTTTCCTCAATAGTTAATCAGGCAATCTTGTTAAATTATTTTTGGCCCATTGGAGTTTTTGTTTCTAAACATCAGCTCTGATGGAGAGAGGCTTGTCCTGCACTGCCTCATGTGCATGACTGTAAATTAACTTGCGTGGCTTGATGCACACATTAGAGTATGTGGCATTGACTTTGGGATGAAGATCAATATTCTTTGATCTTTAAATCCTTTCTCTTGTTACAAGTGGAAAGTTGCATAAGGAGAGCATGCAATGTGCAACCAGGAAGACAAAGGATTGGAAACAGTGCAAAATTGATCTGCAGTAAGTCATCTTTACTGAAGTAAGCAAAAGTTAAGAAGATACAAGATATAGCCCCGTAATTTATTGTTTGTGTAATTGTTTCCAATGTGCATTGTAGAAAGACACTGATTTAATGTATTTAAATCTTTTTTTTCATTTTTTATTCAAACCTTCCCAATTGACTGCATCTCATTATAAAAACACAATCATTATAATATTAACACTTAGATATACTTTTAAATTCCCTAGAGTGAAAAAAAAATGACACTGTTTTTCCACTTTGCATGAAGGAATCCGTAAAAATACAGTTTCCAGATATGTTTTCGCATGTATGTGAAATGCTACCTACCCTGCTTTAAGAAAGGGTGTTTCCCAGAGTACTGGTCTACCAAGGCATCCTGCAAGTAGAATGTAGCTCTCTTGTGAAAGTATGGTGTGAAAATTCACCTGGATTAGTCTGCTGCTTCAAGAGTTTAGAAATTAATAACTAAATAAAAGTTTACAAACTAGACTGGTGAGTGTTATGTTAGACTTTTCGGATTTGCATTCGACCTACACTTGGAAGACTGACTTTAAGGGGAAGCTCCCATCCTGCACTGCTTCAGTGAAATGAAATAAGTTTACTACAACAGAGAAGGTTATGTGTATAAGAATATAACAAGTTTTCCAATGGAAATATGAACCAAATTTTCCACCATTAACCTCCTGTTTAACACACAATTCACTCAGTTGGTAATCCAATTGATTTTCTTGGAATTATTTGAAGAGTGGAGTAGTGAAGATGAGTTTAATGTCAATAAGGAACATTTATTGCTGACATCCAAACCTGACGACCAATCCTAGTGGGATAATTTATGGTTTAGTGTAGTGCATAATTGCTATCACATGGATATTATAGTGGAGTGACTTTAAAAAAGAAGAAAAGAACCCTAAATGCAGGACTTTCTTTAAAGTCAGGGAAATGTTATGATTCCCTGTGTCTTTGCAAAAAGAAACAACAAGATGTTGTGCCTTCACCTTCATCTGTCTGTATTATTTTTGGGTCTGTGGACAATGTTAAAATGAGAAAGCAGTGTGATTATGATGAATACTATCCAAAAAAAGTCATAATATTGTGATGCTGACAAGAATAGCTGACAAATTCTCTCAAGAAAACATTGCTTTTTGTAAGGGACCTTTTGACAACGTTTTAGTTTCTTGTCCTCTGCTTAGCTCTGTTACTGGTAGCTGAAGGAGAGGTAACTTTCTGAATAAAATCTAGGTGGCTGCCGACATTTTAAACATGGCATTGCACAACTGAATTTTAGAACAACTATGGGACTTAAAAATACTGCTCCTAATTGAGCGGGTAATAGATGGGTCGTTGTTACCATTACAATTTCCTTTCAGGAGCTGGACTACCATAAAGAAAAAAATCTCTACAATTTGATGCTTTTGACATGAGAGTGACTTCAGATCCCAGAACTCACTCTGCATCTTGGCAGAAGTTTCCTGTGGCATCCCATGTAATGGTTTAAAGCAGGTATTTGCTTCTGTAAATGAACTCTGCCAACTGAAATTTCACGTGCTCTTAAAAGCATTAAGGTGCAGCAAGTTTCGAGTCTGTAGTGAGTCCCTCTCCTCAGTAAAAAAATTGCTGCTCCTACACTATGAGAGCTTTTCTAGCTTCATAGCTCGTAATTCAATAAATTCTAAATTGTCTTATCAGTGCACAGTGATGCTCACACTGCCATTTCCTGCATAGATCCTAAGACATGAAAGATATTGGGAAACAGTTGTTTCATTCAGTGCACGTGAGAAGTTTGAATGTCTCGCTATTTGGTAAATTATTTGAAAGCCTCTGTACTGTGTCTCTGCTTAATTAACTGGAAAAACTGTGTTCAAATTCTGACTTGAAAACTTTCTAATACTGTGGGTATTTGTACTTTATCCTAAGCCCTCAAATTGCAGCTAAGGAAGGGACTCAGCACCATCTGAGCATGCTAGCAACATGTAGCTATGCACAGCTACATACAGAATTGGTATATACAGCTGTGTTTATGAAGATGGTTGATACAGATTTAAAATCCTCATGATTTTGTGGAAATTTCTTATCCTGTAAGACAAAACTCAAGTGATTTTTTTTGTCGAGGCACTTTCTTCCTGTAATAATTTGCAAGACTGTATTAGCCTGTATTTGTCCACCTCCACACGTCCAAGCAGGTAGAGATACTATGCAAAAACCTACACTTGGATCTGAAGAACAGCAACTTTTGTTATAGGTTCTGAGCTTTGTAAGACTACTGTTCAGCAGATGTTTTCAGGAAAGGCCCACAGTTTAGGATGTGCAATGCTAACATCATTCCTTTCCCTATTCCTGGATGTTCAGAGCTACCTTTCTTAGTGCAAATGTCAGAGAAAAGGATGACTGGGGTTAAATTGGTAGGCTGTATCATTCAGATATGACTAATATATACCCAGAATATTACTATTTTATATTCACACTTGCAGTTTTTCCACCAGAAATAATGCAGGTTAGAACATTGTATTGCTCACTGACATTACAGCAGTAAAGATGGTAAAACACATTTAAAAAGGGTGCTTGATCCTTCAGGCATTTTTAGACACCCTTCTCCAAAACAAAGACAAATAGAAAGCAAAAAAAAAAATGGTAAGCTGGTAAGAGAATTTTTTAAGTCAATTTATAAACAGTGAAAATAAAAATACGCAGCCCTTGAATATTGCGGCCTGTAATGGAAACACGATTGATTTTACTAGTGTTTTAGTTTTGCTGTAATCTCTTTATTAACATTGGTAAAACAAGGGAAAATGATTTATGTGTTTTAATTCATAAACTGTTGCCGATTTTGTTGCTCCTTTTCTTCTCCACTTTTTTTCTCTCCCATTTCACTCTGATCTGAAGGGTCTGTGGATTTATCTTCTGCCTGTCATCTGTCTTCACATGACTTTAAAATAATTAATTGCAGCACTCACTGATGATTTATGATTTCTACTGACGTAATTAATGATACACATCAATTTTTCTTGTTAATTGAAGGAGTCACAACAAACTTTTTACAATATATGTTAAAGGAGGGCAAAAGAGCTTTGGAAAATTACCTTTAGAATTTTCATTTTGTATAAGGAGGAACTGGGAAGAGAATTAGCAATTTAGCACTGAAGGCAGTTAAAGACAGTTTGAAGAATGGAAGTAGAAACATATTATTGCCGATGTGCAAAATAATTTAGAGGAAATAAACATCAAAGTAATGATATCATGAAAATTTTAATTAAGAATGTCTCTCATTTAGAAGCAAAAAGTTCATTTAATGTGTTGATGTCTTTCCATTTTGTTATTTTTATCCCTTTCACCTTTTATTTAAGCAATGAATAATAAAAAAAAAACCTTGCAAAATTATTGTAACCTGGACAAAAGAAAACATATTTGAACATTTTCTTTTTTTTTCTTTTTTTTTCTTCCATTTTTTTAAGGAAAAAGGCTCACTTTTGATTATTTGATTTGTAAAATAAGGTATGAATAGTCTTTGAACAAGCTGTAAGCATAGAATATTTATTAAAACATCACAAATTTTCAAGTCACCCAAATGAAAATTGTCTTTCTCAGAACATCACTTTATTGCAGGACATGAGTCACCTCCACATTTATTTTCTTGTCAGGTTTTAAAATTTGAAAAATGACAAAATGATATAATATACTGAATTATGTGAAAAGAAGCAGAAATTATTTTCTGGGTAATAGTTATACCACTTTGCATGTTTAATCAATTGATGCTTAAAGGAAGCTCATATGTGAGGTTTAAAAAAGCAAGTTTAAAATAACCTCTGCTTTATTATAATGATTTATTCACTTAGAGTAATATAATTAAGTTGGAACTTAAGCAAAGTAATTGTTAGACAACCATTATTTCTATACAATTCACTTTTTGGTACAAGAGTGGTAAAATTCTCCACGTTAGGCTTTGTAATCTATTATTATTATTACTATTTTATTATCATTATTATTATTATTTTAAAAAGCAACAGTAGATGCGTCAAGTGTTGCGAACTTGATTTGAGCATTTTATGGTACTGGAGTCAGCTGCCTATTAAAAGTGTGATCAGGTAGTTTAGAGTGTGACTAGCTGTGTCAACAGAAGGAAAGTGGAGGATTAGTCTCTATGGCAACAACAAAGCATCCCTGTTTGTAGACAGACAAATTCTGCTACATCTGAAAAAGATTGACAGGTCTATTCCTTTGCAACTGACCCATAGAAATTAGCAAGTAAAAGTTATTATACTGGGTTGTATTGAAGGGTTCTCAATATCTTAAAGTGTTCTTGTAAGTTTTTCTGCAGCATTTGCATGAGAAACCTGGCAGGGATTGTTCTGAGGTTTATATCTATGGTTTGATAGATTCTTTGTGGGGGAGTATTGCTGGTGAGAATAACTTAATTTTCAGTTCTCTGTATGACAGAATTGTTGGAGCATGGATTGAGGGAAAAACACACATCAAAGGACCCGGGTTGAATAATATGCCACATTTCAAAAGCAAGAGACATTGTAGGAACACTACAACTGTACCTTCTGAAAAATGGAGTTTTAAAAATATTTTCTTCTCCAATTAGTTAAAAACAATTACAATCTGGACTTAATAATTAAAATTTCCACCGGAAAGATTTCATACATTTCCAGGGAGTCTGTAGTTTAGCTAAAAAACCTCTCTGTTTCACTTAATACGCTGGAGTTGGAAGGCATGAAGTGCTGTAATTGGAATAGTCTATATCAGAATTAATCGTATTCCTTTTTTTTTCTTTTAAGGGAAAAAGAATGACAAATTTACTTTCTATTTAATTGTTTATAGGTTGTGTGTTTAGGTACTAACTACACAAATGAGAATTCATTTTTAAGCCAGTTACTGTAGAAGAACCTTGAAACCCCTTTTAATCTTATATTTTAATCTTATTATGTATTGGCAAAAGTCTAGCTGGCTGAGAGTAGATTATGATCATGGCTATTTTTCACATGAGAAGTGAAATATATTTAGAACTCTCTCAATGAATGTTTGTCTTTTAATTTTTGTCACTATCATTAATCCTTATGTTCGGAAGTGAAAGTTTTGAACCTATTTTTAAATTGCAATAAGAAAAACATATCAGTAACATGTTTCCCAGGCATATATGGAAAAATCACTCAAAATTATCCAGTGGGCTTTCTTAAGATTTTAAAATGTTTGTGTTAGGGAAGTCCCTGGTAGTTTAACTTAACGTGACTTGATGTCAAGGGCCTTTGTCTCCTAAATGGTGTGGTTTTTGAATCAGTTTATGTTTCTTTTTGATAAAAAAAATACCACTTGAGCAACTTTTCTCATCACAGATGTGCCTGACTTTCTCTTTTAGCTGGAAACAGAAATGGCAAATGGTTTTGGACCTCAGGGATGAGTTCCTCTAGTTTTAGCTAGGGAGAAACAGTGTGAAGTTTGACAGTGTTCGTGAAGTGCTGGCTGGATTCAATCAGAGCAACACCCTGCATGCATGTGAGTCCATGCTCAGCTGGGCCCCTGGGCTCTTAAATTTTGCACTTTGTTTTGAGTGCTGTAACAAAATCAAAAGGTAAAGTGGATTCGAGTAAGGCAATCAGCTACAGTTGAATGATAATTGCTGTTACATTTGTTCCTGTTCGTTGATATCCACAGGAAAAAAAAAACCAAAAACTGAGAAAACCATGTCCTTCCTCCAAAATTATGACCAGATTTTTAATTCCCTTCTGGAAGGCAGAGATGATGGGCTGGTAATTGCTGATGATACGGGATGGAACTGAGGGGTTCCCTTCCCAAAGTGAGAATATCAATGGGGACGCTTTCCCAAAGACAGGGAACACACTGGTTCATGCATCAGCTGTGTCTGCCTGCGTGTTCGTAGGTGCTCAGAGTCTGCAGAAGAGTGCTAGGAGAGCTTTTTTCTGTTTCTCTCCTTACCCTCTTCCCAAACTTCTATTTTCTGAATACTTTTTGCATTTCACCAGCCACAAGCTGGGAGGCTTCGCCTCTACCGTGCTGAGCATGCTGTAAAACACAGCAAACGACGAGCTCTGCACAAAGAGCTCCCAGCCTTTAGCCAATCTTTTCACAAATGCACAGCTTCCAATTGAAAGTGGCTGACTAGCAGAAACCTGCTTTTTCTGCAAAAGACGTAAACAAAATCTGAAGTTTTGACCTTCAACCTGAGTGAATGTGCTTCTCTCTACAGGCTATATTTTTACCAAAGGTGACAAACTTACAGTGGCATAAACTGTGACTTTCTTGATTTCTAAAACTCCAAATATTTCTGCCTGTAAATAAAAATTATTTAAGGGAAAGGTTTTGGAATATTTAAATATTTGTTTTACTTGATACATTGGGAACTAAATGGAAAACTTGCTTTGCATAGTTACTAATTTTTTTATGTTGAAAGGTGAGTGAGATCAATTTAGAAATATTTTTGTCCTGCTTTTTTTCCTCTTTTTTTTTTTTCCACCAGTGTGTTATTTTTAGCCTATATTTTGTTTATTCTTTCAGAAAAGTGAATGGCAAAGCTTAGCTAAGACATCATCCTCAGAACTATAACTCGCTGTGTTGAGGTTCTGGGATTTATTTTTCCTTTTTTCAAATTTGACAATCATCTTGTATTTTTGCCCTGCCTGAAACTGACACAGTACAAACATGCCGATCCCTATCACTGCTGCTCCTGCGTTTCTGAACAGGTCTTTGCATATCCTATCAATGAGCTGATCAAACTGGTGACACTGGGATTTCGTGTCTTTTGACAGCTGAAACTGCTGTGCTTTTCTCGAGCTAATTACTGTTTTCAAGGGGCAGTCACTATCAGAGCCTACAAGCTTCTTTTTCCACCCCCACATCAGGCTAGAAATGCTTAAAAGGTTTGCCTCTCCCTCCCTCCACCTACTAAGATTACTTTGAGAATAAAAGAAATGATAGTTAGCATGAAATGTAGAGGTGTTTCTTCATATTTAAATTAATGTACAGGAGATAAAAAACCCCACTATTTCTGAATCATTCTATAGAGATTTTGTAATTTTAAACAAAATAATGTCTTGGATAGTGCTTTTTGATCCCTGCTACTGTAAGTTCCATCCAGCCTTTAATGGTACTATTTTAAAATAAGACTTTCCTAATATTCACTTAGAATCTTCACAAGAAATACGTTTCACCTTTTCTCAGTTCTTTCAGAAGTCATGAAAGTTATGGACTCAGTACTTTTGTTCGGCAAGGGTCAGTTAAAAGAAAGGTGCATCTCTATATCCACAATATCTTGTTTTTGTTATTTGGTTGCTGGAGTTGTGGTCATTTGGATGCTGAAATTCTGTGGTGGCTGCAGCTCTGGACTAATTACCTACTGAACAGAAACACAAAGTCGGGCAGTTTTCCATACCTTCCCTCTTCAGCTGATTTGCATTGGCTATCTTTGCTTGGGATGGAGAGAAGGATAAGGATGGAAAGGTCATGACTATTCAATCTGTATTATTCATATCACAATAACTGCAGGCTGGATTCATTTGTACCTGTGTCATGAAAAATATTCAAAATCCAGTTAAAACATAGCAAAAGACTTTTGTCTTGCAGTTTGTGTTGCCTTAGATATATGTTGTTAGTGGCACATTTTATAGCATAAATACTGCAACCTTGTGTTTTATCCAAGACTAGCCTAGATGGAGATTTCTAAAGCCATGCTAAATCCGAGAAAATTCACTTAAAACAATAGCTTTGTCAAGAGCTCTGTAGCAAATCAAAGCTAGTCTTGTACAGATACATGCCTCAGTTTTTGGGGAAACAATGAGTTACTGTTCAATAATTACTTTGTTAAATGGGAGGAATTTTGTATTAAGTTACTATAAAGTTATATGAATTATAGGCTTGCATTTACTCCACACTGCAAGGAAGAAATTATCACATGTTCGAGGTGTTACAGATAGAAAGGCCTTAAATTTTAATTTGGCTTTGTTTACAGATTTTAGAAAATAAACTGGGAGAATTGTCATGTTTTCCCATTGCTAGGGATTCTACTACAAATAAATTAATGAAAAGATCAACTGCTTGGTTATTGAAAGACAACCCTTTCCACTCTGCTTTATAGGGACAAAAAGAAGGGAGTCAGAGAAAGGAAGAATACGGACCCTAGTAGTATAATCTTCTGTGATTTACAGACTGTATAGCCTGGAGTTTCATTTAATGGACTTGAGGGAAGCATTGTGTAGTATTATCACTTTCGTTCTGCAAAATCAGTATTCGTCCATTAAGGAAATAACATGTATTCCACTTACAGGTTTTTAGAAGGGTGCAAATCCATTCTGTAGGATGGTTAGTGGACATGCAAAATGGAAGGAAGCTAGCAAAAATGAGTGTAGTTACAGCTTTCCTTTCCTCAAAAAGGAAAAAAAAAATGCAATTTTGAAAATGGCATGTAAGTTAAAGCTGCCCCTGGCCAGCTTTAAATTATGTGATTCTCACTTATGCAAGATGCTGCTAGAGGAATTCCTTGGCTCTCATTAACATGGAATAATCCCTCTAGACTTCACACACAGCAGACATACACAGGCACATACACATTTCTACAGTTAGTTGCACATTTCCAACTGCAAAACAATACTCAGTCTGCAACAGATCTTCAAGCAGAAGACTTTAAGTTCCTAATATCTTTCCAGGCAATCCTCTCCTTTGTTTTAAGCACAGTGTTGCTAAAGTGCTTTTGAAAATTTTTATTGGGAATAATGAAGACTGATTAGTTTCACTGCAGTAGTTCATTTTCCCCGTTTTCTAGGAAGCTACCACCGAGCTTTTGATACTGCTGTAACTTTATGGTCTATCACAAAGGTTGCATGAATAGAGCCAAACTCAAGTTTGTCCACACTGAAATTAATCTCAGAAGCTGGGGCAGAGACTTCCCTATAAAACCCCAAACTCCAACTGAAAATGCTCACTGCCAGCTACAATATCTTCCTGTTTATAAGCCCTAACTTAGAGAGTGCAACAGAAACAGAAGAGCTTGGATTACCACTAACAAAACCAGTTCATGTTTTACTGTGAAATATTGCTATCATAATTCACAAATCTCTAAAAGCATCCATGTGGTTTTGCTTGCTCCCAGGCAGTTGAAGTCTTCTGTGGAGATGATATGTCTGCAGCTAGTATAGCTGGCTGAGCTAGAAGAGTTTGAACTTCAATCTTACTCAATGCAAGGCAAGGGCTTTTCTCCCCCCCCCCCCCCCCCCATCATATTAGTTTCACTTTCTCTCTTATGTCACTGTTTTCCCTGTTTCCTAATGCAGCTTTTAATTCTTTCCCATCTTCTTTTCAGTCGTAGGACCCTTTGCACAGGAATGTGTAAGAAAGTTGATGTAGTGTTATAAAAAACAAGGATTCAATACTGAACAAAAATTGTAGGAGAAGATGAAGTCATGGAACAGCATTGCCAGAGAGAATCATAGAATCACAGAATCATTTCAGTTGGAAAGAATGTGTAAGATCATCAAGTTCAACCATAAACCCAACCCTGCCATGTTTACTGCCCAATCATGTCCTTAACACCACGTCTATGCATCTTTTGAATCTCTCCAAGTATCGTGGCTCCACCACTTCCCTGGGCAGCCTCTTCAGGCATTGCCTAATATACAAAAATGGACAAATTTTGGCTCCTTGGGAAGTCTCACTTGTTGTAGCCCCACCTGGAGGCAAAGCACAGGGACCCATGGCCACAGTGTGTGACTTACCTGGGACAGGAGAGTGGAAAGTCTGGGGTTCATTTGCATAAACTTGCCTGGCTTACGGATTCTGGAGAATCTTTGGCCTTAGCTGTTGCTATTCATTGTGAGCCCTAAGCCTTCCAGCAGCATAAATAGCAGCAGACAAAAGCTCTGTTGCCTCAGGTGGTTTGCTGCTGCTGTTTATGCAGACAGCCAGGTAGGACTGGAGGCTCTGGGGCAGAACGAGATGGTATGGTACATCCCTCTGCTTTTTGGTTTGTGCAGCTCTGCAAGGGAGCTGCCTCTTTTAGCCACCCTGTGTCCTGCCTTTGTGGTTTCCTGTCACACCTTCCATGATGAATTTCCACAGGAAATGGGTTAGGTGAGATGAAAAGTACTTTTGCTAAGGATTTCACCAAAACCATTTCTTCCTGATTCCTGATTTCAGATTGAAAGCAGGTGATGAGAGCGATCCTCATGTCACCTTGCCTCGCGGACAGTGGGAAGCCAAAGCAGGGATGATGGCATCTCCAGGAAAAAGCAGAAATGAGCCTTGTATGTGCTAAACACCACTCTTGCCCACGGAACCCAAGTGTTCTGCCAGTCAAGTTGCTGTTACGGAGCTGAAATTCACTCTGTGTGTGAGTAGAGGGCTCTGTCATATGTGTTGCAGGTGGGGTGCTCTCTGGGAGTGTGACCCACCCTCATACACTCAGGATCTCTGTCCTGTAGGATTCTTTAATCTGCTGCAGTCTGATTCTTATGTAAAAGGCCATTTGCTGTCTTCTACCTCAAAATGCTTTTTAAGAGATTGTGCAAAGCTCTTTCTGAACACTTTTGTTTATTTGTTTCTTGATTTTTTATTTTTTTTTTTCCACAAAGTTGCCCTTTACATTTTTATTTCCCTATCACATAATGGAAACAAACTGATTAAGGCTAAGGAAAAGGATGTTGTTCAGAAGGATGATTTTGAAACAGCAAATGTTAGTTACTGTTTCCAAAAGATAAAAAGTAAATCTTAATTAAAAGATTTTTCTATGTTGTTGTAAATTGCAGTTTGTCAGAGAGGGAGGGATGCACTTGGAATTCAGGTTCAGAAACTTAGGTTATGCAAGTTTGCCATACTACTGTTTTAATGAAAATAATTATATATTTTTCAATTATTTATCGTATGGTACATACTGATGACTGAACCTTGCAATAATGTGTTATTTGAGTTTTCTCCACTACAATCATGTTTTCATTTACTCTTGCTGAATTCTTTAATTTTCAGCATGTTTTTCCAGTCAGTTTTAAAATTAATCTTAAAAATTACAGTGCTGCAGACTGGGAAGTTCAGCCAAGAGAGAGAACACAAAGCAATATTTTGTATTGTTCTTATTACTCCAGAAATAGACTTTAAAATTATTTTAAGAAATGTGCAACCTCTGGAATATTTTTCTGTAATCGTATGCAGCTAATAAAAACCTGATTCTGAAGAACCTCTTTAGTACAACTTCATCCAAGCTGTTTCACTGAAGCTATTTACTTTTCTAAAAAACGTACTTATTTTTGTATTTTGATGTAATTTTTAGCAGTATGAGGGTTTGGTGGCAAAGAGAAGACAGTATAACTGATTTACATCCTAGTGTCTTGTACAGAACTGCAAGGACAATATGCTGCTGGAACAGAAAATGCACAATGTGCTCGTTCAGTCCTGTTCATCACTTTCTCTGCCTCTTTTGACTGTAAAAAAATAATTCTCTTTAGTGTTCACACTTCGTGGCAATTCAGAAGTCAGGCTCAGGTGACCACCTTAGACAGCCTGGCTACCTGTTGCTACTTAATATGATATTTTCTGTCTTCAAATGGCATCTTCTTTTCTACAGTAATGGAAGTGATGTACTTTGCTAAGTACAAAATCATCCAAGCTTCAAAATGTGTCAGTCGTGTAGTCTCAAAAATGATAAGAATTGTTTACGAAATGAAAATGGGAATGAGGGTGAAGGAGTTGCACTGAGGGAGTTTCTAAGCACAATTGTTTTTTTCAGAGAAATTTTTGAACTGGAATTTGTTACTTAAAATTGCTTTTACATTTTCTGAAATTGTAATGTAATGACGTGTAAGCAGAGGCATCCAATAAGTGAAAATGGTGAATTTTGAGGAGCATATATACGACGTATGTATTCCTTATTGTTGATCTGTCTGAAAAATATGATATGACTGAGAACTTACATGGTTTGTAATATAAAGATGCTGAGATTTCTGTTTGAAAAAGGCAAGCTTTTGCTAAATATACGACACATTTCTGATTTCTGGCAAAAAAAAAAAGATTATCTGCAGTTGTTGATGAAGTCTATAACTTCTGTTTTTGACGTATTTCATGAAATCAGCCTCTTAAAATTTGTGACACGAAGCACAGATCCAAATATATTTAGTGCAATAGTTAGCAAAAGCTAATGTGCTCTGTCAGAAAATTTAGTCTCTTGATTTTTTTGTGTGAAGTGATTATGGTGAGAGGGAATATGTTCAGACTACCCAGATGCAGAAAGTGGAAACAACAGATTAAAATGAGACCATTATTTCTCTAAAGAATTATTACGAAAATATTTGAGATAAGCCACTTCACAGTCAAAACATATGCTTAACTTCAATAAATACTAGTTTTCAAGCTTATTAAGATCCATCTAATCATCCTGGTTTATGTTGGCACTTCTGATTACAACAGTAATTTGTTCCTGGTGTTGATCTCAAGTACTGTAGAGCAGCTTTGCAGAAACAGCTCCCAGACAAGTGCTGAATTCTTTTTGTGTCAATGAAACCTGCTGTTGGTTCATTTCTGGTATTTTTTACAGAAGCTTTCAGGACTTTAATATGTGAATATGGAAAAAAAATAGAATGTGGCAGATCAAAATACTGAAAATTTTAAAAGAGTATCATGAGTTTAACATTCCTAAATCTGATTTCTGTGTACCAGTTTTTCATGTGTTTTCATGAGAAAAGAAGATGTTTTTCAAATTAGGATTTTCAAATTTTCTTTTTCAGGGTTTAATTTCCTTACACTTGCAATACATGAATCAAATCTTCACTTTAGCAATTACTAGAAAATAAGGAATGAGCATACGGCCTGCATACAAAACAGCATCAAGACACAGCAAGAGAAAAAGTATCGATACAGAGCAATCAATGTTGTAGACAGTATTTTTTAAATCTATCATGCTGCCTTTTGCCCTTTATATTAAGTCAAAGGGAAGGGGCTATAATGAATGAGCATGTCTATATTCTCGTCAGCAACAGTTCTGTAAGAAACCTGGCAATATGACATTTAGCGTGATTAATTCCAGGTTGTATTTGCAGTTAATTTTTTCCCATTTACGTGCACAAAGGGTTACTATTAACTTGATAAACCAAAATCTACACAATGGAGACTATTTCTGAAAGTTGCACAGCAATATAAGTTCAAAAATAAAAGTTTAATCCTGTATTTTCAGTAATGTATGTCTTATACTTTCATTTTTCTCTTTTTTTCTCCCTTTTAAAATAAGTTTTGCCAAAGTGAAAGTCCTCAGAATTGCAAACATAAGACTGGTCGGTTTAGGTATAGCTTGTTAACAAGCTTCCTATCTTAAAAATGACACATAAGTGGAAAAAATCTGTAGATATTACAATATACGATTAAGTATACTGTGTAAAACTTTGGTATATTTTCTTATTTCGTATCAGAAGGGGGCACTAGTGATCCATTATAGATAGGCAGAGTGACATTGCTTTTGTTGTGCCATATTTAATAATAATAATAATAATAATAATAATAATGACAATATAATTTCCACATTTAATATTGAGGGCATTTGTGTGCATAATTAAGATTATAAATATATAATGGTAATTCAAGAAGTTAAATAATTAATAGATTGTGTGTAAATATTTTCTGTTGTCTCTCATTGTCTTTTTATACTGTTATTGAAATACTGTTCTTACAGTTCATTTACTGGCTGTAACAATGAACTAATGTTGATTATTTAATACCTAATTTTGATGATTTCTAATGTAAAGGAGTTGGATTCTAATTGTAAAGGATCTTGATAATGTCAGTTGCATATTTTCCTGGAAAGCGCAGAAATTGAGATCTCACTGTTAAAAAAATCCATGTATGGATGTTGAGATTTAATTTATCTTGTAGATATTACAACAAGGAAAGTGTGTTAATTGTTCAGGTAATAATGTTTCTGTTGTTTCTTATTAAATTAAACAGATGGAAAAATATTCTTTGTCGCCATGCTTACTTACTTTCTCTATTTGGCTTTTCTGATCCTGTACATTTTAGCAGATTTGTTAGTATTGCTTTGACCTATAAACTAAGGCCAAGATGAGATGGCTTTGCCATTTCATAGAATCAACCTTGGCATGTGAGCAAGAAAATGTGATGAACAATAATATGATTTCTATTCTTTGTCCTCATTTTCTTGCTGAAACTGAACTGACAGAGTGCATAAAACTGCAAAAAAAAAAAAAAAGTAAGTCAGAAACAGCAGGAAAACCAGCTGAATTTTTGATACAGAGTTTGCTGAGTGGTACTATATCATAATAAACCACCTACTTATTAGATATGTAGATGGCAGCATTTATAAAATAGTATCTAACCACAGTTAATTAGATATTCTTTTGAAGTGTCCACTATTATTTCCATGTATAGAAATGAAGGTCAATGAGGAGTTGAATTTAGCATTCAGTACAATGAGTCAAATTCCATACATGTAAAATACAGTGACATAATTTTCATAACTTAATAAATAAGTTCAAATATGAACTTGCCAAAATATGAAATGTTAGTTATTTAAAGTCAAAATAATTTTCATTAAAATTATTTGCAAGTTATCGGTCAGTTGTCGTGTTCACTTATTCAGGTGTAACTCTAGAAATTTCTTATTTCAAAGAGCAATTAAATCTTAAAATGGCAGTGAGAAGAAAGGTTCTTTGTACCTTAAAGGCAACTTTAAGGTATATATTCATGAGCATAAGTAAGAGCCTTATGTGTGCACATAACTAGGCATTTTTAAAACAAAAAACTCACTTTTTCATGCAGGAAATTACAGTCGTTCTATATAAGTCATTTAATCCAAGCAAGCACATACCTGACTTCATACCCTTGAATTTTAAGTTCTTTTATTTCAATTTTCCTAACACCAGTTGTCCTTTCCAGATAATTATCTATGAAAGTTACCATCAGAATAAGTGGAAACCCATTGTTTTGTAATGAGGGAACTTGTCTGAAAATCCTCATTCTACCATTCTTTGGTGAAATTTATTATATTTATTTTATTGATTTTGTTATTTTTAATGACAAAATCTTAAATATTGATTAAGACATTTTCAAGAAGTGAATCCAGGCAAGCTACCAGTGTAGTTTTTCCTCTGGCTTGAATGTAGACAGGAGGTGTCTGTTTTGCAATGTCTGCAGCCACTGAATTGACTATATTTTTATGCTCCTTAGTTATAATATATTGATAGTGGTAGCAGTGTAGCTACAGAAATGTGAAGCTTGGCATAGGCTTCCCAATGTTTTTGAGAAGCTGAATAAATAGGTGTATAGATTAGCACCTCATGAATTATCTAGTCTAGCCCCCTGGTACTGCCTGCACTGAGTTCCAGGTCTTTTTGCTTTTGCTGTCGCCAATATCTGAATTGGAAGCATTACTTTATAATCTGAAACTTGCTTGAGAGCCTGCAGACTGTTTCACCTTGTTTCAGTAATCACTAATTTTGAGGTCGATTTATTATTAGTTCAAAAGTCACTTTTCTTAACTGGCTTTGTGTCCAATCATTTCAGCTGAGATATTTATTACTTGGCACAGTGGTAAATATTAAGACCGTATTGGAATTGACTTCTTAATGAGTGCAACTTGACCTTCAAACAGAGAAAACCACAGTTTTTTTACTTATCTAAACTCTATCAGTTGTGGTCAAAGTGAGCCATTTTTCATGAGAGGTTGTTCATCTTTAAGCTCCTTATTAGCCCTCAATTTTACTGCATTTAATTATGCCTGAATGAGCTCATTTGTATCTATTAATGCACAAAGTCAAAACTACTTTGATGATCCTATACTAATAGGCAATACCTATACTAATAGGTATTGCCTGTTAGTGCACTTTTTTCCTGATGAAATGAAAAAGGGGTGCTTATAATTGTCTAGCATGGGTAGATACTACTTCAATTTATTCTAAACAGGCAGAGATTGTTCAAAGATGCAGAGCCATGCTTGTGTGTCCTTCCTTCCTCTTTCTCCGGTTGAACTCTATTCTAATGCTGATTCAAAAATTTTGATCCTGCTTTTCCTCAAATTGTTTCCCCATCATTTTCTCATAAAGGAGATTTTTGGAAGAATTCCCTGTTCAGTCTTGAATTCTAATTATTTTCATGCCTGTGAAAGGATGGAACCTGAAAATGACACTTATCTGTATATATGTACCCTGGCACGCCGATTTCTTCTTATTGCCGTTATAAAAAGCTTCAGTACACTGAAGAGAGGGTGAGATTCAGGTGTTCAAAAGCACACTGGGCTTAAATTTAAAATGAAGAATCCGGCTTTAGTTTTCTGAGGGTTTAAAGATAAAATATCTGAAATTGGGTACAGTTGAGTTATACTCAATGTATCAGGAAATTTTAAAATTATTTCACCGAAAACCATTATTTCAGAATCCAGAATAGATAAACCCGGGACAAAAGGGTGTTTGGTCCAGACTTTGAAATGATATTTTCACGTGGTACACAAAATTTTGATAAAGTTGGACTACAATATTTTTTTTTGCAAGAGACCTAGAACAATCGTCTAGGCCAACTGCTTTTCTAGACTAACTGAAAAGGTAAAGTTAGATATTAATCATATTTTCTACCATGTTAATTTAAAAATATCTCACTGAAATTTCTGGAGTTATTTCACATTGCAATGTGGAATATATATTTAATATGTAAAAGTATCAATAGTTACTCAACTATGTCTGCTTCTACGTTGATAAGAAAGGGGAATCAATGAAGATCTCTAAGGCATTCAAACTGATCAAACTCTTCCGTAACTCACCAATCCCAAAGCTGCAATGAACAGTTACACTTCATGTAAACAGACTGTCAAAAATCTGCCTGATTCAGGGGAGCATTAAAAGGTGAGAAGAAGATTTGTAGTTGTACCTCCTCACTTTGTTTTGTAGATCAATAATCAAGGCAATTAAAATGATAAGCAGAATTTAAGCAAGGAGCTAATTTCAATGCTCAGAGTAAGAACTGGAAGAGATCAAGTAATCAAATATCATTAAACTTTCAACAGGTTGAGCTGAAACTATAGAGCTCTTCAAATGTTACATTTATATTAACCAATCACTATGGGAAAAATCCAGATTTTCATAATGAGGTCATCTTCACAGGGAAGGAAAAACCAGTCTTCTTTCCCCAGCCACTGTTCCATTTTATGATAAATATAAAGGAGACTGTGATCTGTCAGCACTTTTAAGTACTTCAGTTTTAGATAAAAAAATAAAACAGTCTTCTCTTTTTTTTTTTTTTGTACTGGCATTCATTAATGACAAAGTGGTTTATGATATTTTTATGTATTATAGAATTTTATTGAGTTTGTTTTGCAGAGTTATATAAGGTACAGAGAAGTTATTCAAATTTTTTTCCAAGGTCACATATACAGCCGACACTCATAAACAGTGTCTTGTGGTTCCCTGATGACTTTCTCATCTCTACAGTTTTAACACTTAGTCTAAGCTCTTGGTCAACTTGTCTAGTCATGAAACATCCCCCTTAAATTTATCTCACAGATCGTACACTGCCATGATTCATCTCATATTTTTGGAAATTTGAAAGTTTTTTTCTTTCCTGATTGTGATCACTTTCCTCCTCCCAAAACTCAATAGCCTGTGGAAGATTACACAGTTGTTCAACAGAAAAGGGGACTCACAGGATTTGAAGGAGTTTGGTTCTGATGATAATTTCCTATTTAGGAAGCAACGAAAAAGGAAAAATTCTTAAAACAAGTTACGTGTGGAAAGAAATATGATTTGTAACTTTTTCTCTAGCACCAGAAAAGAGGTCATTTCAATGCAGTGAAATATCAGAAAAAGTTTAAATGAGTGTACTTCTTATGCAAATATTGTGTTCTTAATAGCTTTGTTGCTTTTGTGAAGATTCTGGCCTTAACATAAAGTTATTGTGTTTCTTGGCAACTGAAATGTTATTGTTAATTGATTTTTTTGAGGGAATGTTGTTGATATTGTTTCTTTCTCTGTGATATATTGCTTGTATATACGGTACCTATTGTACTCTTATTTTTATACACAAGGTTTTGGTTTTTTTTCTTTTGAAGACTTGTGACTGATAGCTGCTTGAGAGCTTGAATACCAACAAGTTCAAGAGAAATGGACTGGAAGTTCTGAGCTTGCTACGTTGTCATGATCGGCATAGAGGAGAAATAAGGTAAGACTGTGATATGTTGCGGACTTAGGTTTTTCTTTCTTCCTCCTTTCCATTTGTTTAATAGAATAATGGCAAATAAACATCCAAGCATTCTGTAAAATGGCTCTTAAAATGCCCATTATGCCATAGCCTCAGACACTTGCTTATAAAATATGCTCACTTGAGAACCAAATGGATTTTCTTTTCTGCAGATTGATAGAGGGAGCTTGTGGTGGATCCTGTGGTTGAAGCTGTTGTGTCTTTCCATCTCATTTCCTGTCCTCTTGCTCATGGTTCTTGAGTCATCATCAGTAATGAACTTCTGTAGGACCTATCTTTCCCTCAGTGTATGTGGCAGTAAAGTTTGAGCAATGTATTAAAACCAGGCTTTTCAGTTTTGGCTGTCACATTGGCAACAATAAAGTCTATATTTAAAACTCCTATTCAGCTTCCATCACAAATTTCTCTTTACACTTACTTGTAACTGCATAAAATGTTCTGTTTAAATTTTGACTCTTTATTGGACTCGTGTCAAATGGTCTGGGTTTTTCTTTTTGCTAATCTCCAATAAGAAATAATAGTTGGAATCTCGGTCTTCAAAAATTGGTGGGTGACCAAAGCAAAGACATTTAGGGTTTGGCTCTACAAAGTGATAAACAACTTTGCATGCCAAAGAAGACTGTGAAAATAAGACCAATCTTGCAATGTAAGATCATTTCAAGAATATTGACATTGACCACTATTAGCTGGAATTCTTCCTGCATTTTCATAGAAAGTTTATACCCAATTGCTTTTGACCAAAATATTTCCTCTTCCTTACAAGACTCTAATGGACTTTCATCTCTACCATAGAAATGCTCTAAAGTGTAAGAAAAGTAAAGTGGACTGAATTGTTATAAAATTGTTTTCTTTGACAATTATATTTTGTTACAACTTTTCTTTCAGCTACTCTATTTCTGTGCACCCAGAAACAGCTTCAGGGCTTCAGATCTTCAGGACAAGAGGAGGACATGTACCGGTGACAAGGTGATGAATCAATAAGAAGAGTCAAAAAAGCACCGGGAGGAAGGCCTGTTAGTTTTGATTAGCAAACAAGGAAAAGGAAATTGAGTATTTATAGGTTGTGGAAATGGGAAGGAAGTGTTAGTGGACGATGCTGGAAAAGTTATGAGGTATTGTTTCATTTTGAACAAACGGCCCTCAGAGTCAAAAATTTTTTCTTCATTAGGTAGTAAGTGGAGTTAAAGATTTTGAATATGCATGGCTTGGCCAATAAAGTCTTAAATCAACTATGTTCTGTAAGTTTTACTAAAAATACATAAAAGTATTTTCAATCATTTAAAATGTAAAGCATGAATAAAATATTGAAAGGTAAAAGTCCTTATTACTTCTCTTTTCTAGAGACAGATCTTTTTGTTTGTTTTCTTCTGATGATTTCTCTTTGAGGAGTAACCTCCTATTTGACAGACTTTTGAAAGGTATTAAGACATGGGAATGGCCTTCCTTAAAGACTCAAAATTAGCTGAGAAGGGCTGGGAATCCTGATATTTTTATTCGATCTCTGACTGTGTCTCTGAAAAAAAAAAATTGAAATGCACGTACAAACAAAAAGAACTACAAAATCACGAGATACAGCTTTGATTTTCATGTTGATTTTTGTTTCTTACCATGCTCCTTTAGAAAGGCAAAGAAGGTATATAGATTTTATCATGTATCCAAGAGATATGGCATATTTGGGTCAGTTCCGGGCTCTTAGGTAAATTTTTAATTCCAGGATCACTGTAAGTGTTGCCAAAGGAAAGCTCAAGTGGATCAGAACTGATGTGGGGAAGGGGAAACAGCAGATAATATGACTACACAAAGACAGGTCTCATGTCATGGCCAGTGTGGTTGTTAGGTCACTTGATCTCTTCTTTATGGCTTATTACAGGTAAGTTTTCAGGATCTCAGTGCTAAAGGGAAAGAAATGCCAATGTGTTTCCCATGTGAAAGAGGTTATTTCACTAAGGCTCAACTTTATAGTTTACTGCCTCAGTAGCTCTAGTAACAGATGACTGGTTCTCAAATTATAATGGATTATTTTTAATTTTTGACAAAATGTATAGCTCTTTCTTTTTCTTTTCATCTTCTTCCATCAGCCGTGACTTCTGGATGTTTGTGGATAAGTGAGGAATGCTTTTAGCTTTTTCTCCTACAAAATATTACTGTTTGGGGTTTTATTTGTAGGGTTTATGTGTTATCTTTCAGCTGTATAAGATGAGGTAGATTGGACTATCATTTTTATTTTATCCAGGAAAGCTTAAATAGTGTTACATGATTGTGCTCTTGTGGGATACCATACTGTGGAATTGCTCCCATCATCTGGCTGGATCAAAAGCTTACCTGCATTCTGCTCAAATGCAATAGATCTGATGCTTCTGCAGACAAAGTCTCTCAAAGCTAGGTGGAAATTAAGCTGCAAGCTGAGAGGAATTGCACTGAAAGTTAACACCACACTTCTATTTACTTCAGTGTTCTGCAGTCCCTATCCTATGACATAGTTAGATAAAAATCTGCAAAATGAAGTAAGAGGAAGCACTTTGAAAAGTTGAAAACAAAAGTAACTAGCTCATGTCAGAGTAGCTCATTCATCCTGTTTATAGTAGCTCAGGGTGAACCAGGAAAGGGACTAACAAGGGCAAGATGATGTCTAGATGACCTGTGGGAGGGAGGAAAGCTTGACTTCCAGCACCCTCTGCATAAAGTGCAGATCTATTTGTACAACAAGCCCCGAAGAAATGAAAGGAAGCAATGAGAGATGATAAGGGTACTAATGATTTAATTTGCTTTTCCTTAGCTGAGCAGGAAGAACAAAATTTTGACTACTTGAATGATGATTTTCTTCAGAAAAATACTGCAAGGAGGCATTTCAGTGTTATTTACCCCTTGATTAGCTCCGCAGTCTCATTCACTCTATGCTTTCAAGTCTAATGACTAGTTTGCCTTAATACGAAAAGACTTGAACTCTCCTCTTTTCAGAGTAACTTAGCAGAAGAAATGGTTCACATCCAGACATGGCAGAACACATCTGGGTAGAAGTCCCTTATTGCCACAAACGAAAATAAATACGTGGTACAGCATGAATAATACTTTATTCACCACAGAAAACTGACTTCAGTCAGAACTATTGACCTGAGTATTGTATGAAAGTACAGTTTTCTATTCTCAGTGTGTTTCAGTGTGATTACAACAATGATTGCTAGATATTGCATTTTGCCTCATTTTCTTAATAGTTGGTACCACTTAATAGTTGCTCTAACTACAATTGGGAAGCTATCAGTGTGGTAGTGGTTTAATGTGGGCTGTGCATATGTATGCTGGTACTTTGTTTATAGAGAAAAATGCTAGGTAATATATTATTTGAATTCAGTGATTTTGTGCTACTCAACAGACTTAGTACGTAAGTAAAGATCTGAAATTATTTCCGCTAAAGGCTTGCTTGTTTTTTATCCTTTAGCTGCATAAACAAAAATATGTCACAAGAGTTTGGTAACATTGTCTCTATAACACAAAGAATCATTGAGTTAAACCTATTTTTTTCTGCACAACTGAAACCAAATAATCTTCATGTTAAACTTCTGTGTTGTAAATGATAGTATTTGTTGGCAGAAAAAACAAAGAGGAGGTTCTGGAGAACAAAGTAAAGAAATTATCATTGAGTGTTATTAAGGGAGAGAATTTATAAGGCCTTCCTCATGCCTTTTGGTCTACCTGCCTAGTAGTCTCCAGGATAGCACAAAAAAAGGATGGTATTAGAAGTTAGTTTTTACTTGAAAGGGTAAAGATCCTTAAAGTTCAGGAGTGGGAGTCAAGGAGACAAAAAGAAATACAGTGGAAGGTGAGCCTGATCTTTCGACACTTCTGGCTGCTGCAGGAAGAATGTAGTTGCACTGTTGCTGTAAAACCAATTGAAAATTAATGTGGAAATGTAACTGGCCCTTGAAGTAAAACTGACAGTTCCCTGATGGGAAAGCAAAGTGAGAGATCATCTTGAAGAACAGCAAAGCAGTTGAACTGAATAAGCTTCCGCTGGAAATAGCTCGAATACCCCCTCTGCTTGGGTCCCTTCCTTTCCGTGTGCTGCTGGTGAGCCTAGGGAAAAAATTCAGCATAAATTCCAATGTAGGCTGGAAGTTTCCCAACACCTTTTGTTTCAGACTGTCAGGGGCCTTCTGAATATTTATGCAAAGCACTGCTAACCTATACTTGCCAGATAATTTCTGTCAAGAGCCTGAGAAACTTTATCCTTCATCTGAAGCAAAACTCTTCAGCTCTTCTTGCCTAGTTGTGCAGCATTGGAACAAGCTGTCCAGGTTGAGTCACTATTCCTGAAGATATTTAAAAGATGTACAGATGTGATGCTTATAGGTATGTTTTAGTGGTGGACTTGGCAGAGCTAAGGAAAGGGTTAGACTTCATTATCTTAAAGGCCTTTTCCAACCTGAATGATGCTATGATTCTAAATGACTGTTCTGGTCTTAACTCTAAAGCCTGTAGAGAAGAACAGACAATGAAAAAGATAGGACAAAATTGTATCAGAAAAAGCTAAACCTAGTACATGTAAAAACACTGTGTTTTCTCTGAGGGTGGAGAATAACATTGTTATGCTATCATGGTACATGTAAAGTAGGTTTCCAAGGAAAGCAGTTGTCAAAAGTGGTGAGCACTGGAAGAGGCTGCCCGGGGAAGTGGTGCAGTCGCCATTCCTAGAGATGATCAAAAGCGTGTAGATGTGGCACTTTGGGACATGGTTTAGTCGGATCACAGTATCACAGTATCACAGTATCACAAGGTTGGAAAGGACCTCTGAGATCATCAACTCCAACCTATAACCCAACACTAACACCAACACTAACACCAACCATCATCTAAACCATGGCACTCAGTGCCTCATCCAGTCTCCCCTTAAACACCTCCAGGGTCGGTGACTCCACCCCCTCCCTGGGCAGCCCATTCCAATGGCCAATCACCCTTTCAGTGAAGAATTTTTTCCTCATATCAAGTCTAAACTTTCCCTGACAAAGCTTAAGTCCATGCCCTCTGGTTCTGCCACTGGTTACCTGAGAGAAGAGACCAACCCCTGCCCGACTACAACCTCCTTTTAGGGAGTTGTAGAGAGCAATGAGGTCTCCCCTGAGCCTCCTCTTCTTCAGACTAAACAGCCCCAACTCCCTCAGTCTCTCCTCATAGGGCTTGTGCTCCAGCCCCTTCATCATCTTTGTTGCCCTCCTCTGGACACTCTCCAGCATCCTGACATCTTTCCCAAACTGGGGGGCCCAGAACTGGACACAATATTCAAGATGAGGCCTGACCAGTGCTGAGGACAGGGGAACGATAACTCCTCTGGTCCTGCTGGCCACACTATTCCTGATGCAGGCCAGGATGCCATTGGCCTTCTTGGCCACCTGGGCACACTGCTGGCTCATGTTGAGCTTCCTGTCCACCAGCACTCCCAGGTCCCTTTCTGCCTGACTCCTCTCCAGCCACTCTGTCCCCAGTCTGTAGCTCTGCATGGGATTGTTGTGTCCAAAATGAAGTACCCGACATTTGGACTCATTAAACATCATCCCATTAGAATCAGCCCAGCTCTCCAGTCTGTCCAGGTCCCTCTGTAGGGCCATCCTACCCTCTAACAGATCAACCCTTCCTCCCGGCTTGGTATCATCTGCAAATTTGCTGATGATGGACTCAATCCCCTCATCCAGATCATCAATAAAGATATTAAACAGGACGGGACCCAACACCAATCCCTGG
Organism: Tapera naevia; assembly: GCA_033556795.1. Classification (NCBI taxonomy): domain Eukaryota; kingdom Metazoa; phylum Chordata; class Aves; order Cuculiformes; family Neomorphidae; genus Tapera; species Tapera naevia. The sequence goes on from JAUMJJ010000066.1 coordinate 556,586, forward strand.
GGACACCACTGGTGACCGGTCACCAACTGGATGAGACACCATTCACCATCACTCTTTGGGCTCGGCCATCCAGCCAATTCCTAACCCAGCACAGAGTGCTCCCATCTAGGCCACGGGCTGCCAGCTTCCCTAGGAGTCTACTGTGGGAGACAGTGTCAAAGGCCTTGCTGAAGTCCAGGTATACCACATCCACAGCCTTCCTCTCATCCACCAGGCGAGTCACATGGTCGTAAAAGGAGATCAGGTTGGTCAGGCAGGACCTACCCCTCCTAAATCCATGCTGGCTGGGCCTGATTTCTTGACCGTTCTGCAGGTGGTGCATGATTTCACCCAGGATTATCTTCTCCATGATTTTACCTGGGACCGAGGTCAGGCTGACAGGTCTGTGATTACCTGGATCATCCTTACGGCCCTTCTTATGGATGGGCGTCACATTGGCCAACTTCCATGGCAGGGTTGGGCTGATGGCTTGAATGGGTGATCTCAGAGGTCTTTTCAAACCTCAATGATTTAATGATTCTATGAAATCTTTCTGTAGTCACTGTTGTTCAAGATTGTACTGTAAAATCTCTGTGTGTGTTTCTTCTTTTTCCCAATACCTGCCTAAAATTGGTACATAGATTAAACTGGAGCAGCTCTGAAACCAGCTGGTTTAAGATCAGGCATGGGCATAAGAACAACCATTCCTCATCCACGGCAGCAAACAGAATGATCCTGTGGGGTTTTAGCGCACTTTCAGCTGCAAAAGGGCTGAATCTGTTTAGAAAATAAACATTTGACAAGCCAATGGTATCTTGACCATCTTTACTATGCTGACTGGTGTCTCTCTGACTCAGTACGAATCCAGACCACGCTTTGTATATTGTCACTCATCCTACGCCAAACAGAGACTATCAGGTTCTCTGCTTTTTTTTTTTTAGTGTATATGTAGGGTCAGAGAGAGAGAAATGATATGAGACTGTCACTTTAGAGAAAAACACAGTAACTTTGTCAGTGCCCAGAGAAATGTCATTGCCAAGTGACAAAGGCATACATCAAAATATAAAAATGTCGTGTTTTGCTCATTACCTGGTGGGTAGCACGTTTGCTTCTTTGTTGACTTTCCTCATGCCACAGTGTGCTGCGCAATTTCTCAGCACCCTGTTGAGCACAAACAATCCTGTTTAAACCAACAAGCCTGGTCAGCACCTGTTACCCTCCACCCTGTCCCAGCTGCTTTATGACTTACGTGAAACAAAGAAAGTAGGAAAATAGGTTGAATTGATTACTTGGGAAACCAAAGACAAGTCCAGCCTAAGTATAAGTAAAAGCATCAGGCTGTCTAATTCCCAGAAATGAAACATAGTCAATTGTTTCAGTTGTAGCTTATTAATAGTAGGTGTAAGATGATAAGAAACACAATCGTTTCTAACTTTATCTTCTTCTCTTCCTTACTTTATATTTCAAGAGACTCGTAATGCTTAATCTCAAGGATTGGTGATTTTCTTACTTAACTTCATAGGAAATACTTCAACAACCCTTTTGAAAAAAATAATTATGCCTATGTTTTGTCTTCTTTCAATGATCAGGTAGTTGGCATACAGTATCAGATTTTCTGTGAGCTGGGTGATATGTGATATCAGAGGAATCCCTTGTTTGCTCAGTTTATCAGCAACAACCAGCTACAGAAATGGATAAATAATTCATAGATCTCCTTCTTAGCCAAAGAAATCATATGAAAAATTGATTGCAATACAAAATAGATATAGCAGACATGTACTACCAGACACAATTGTAAATACCTCACTCAAACATTAACAAATTAATATTTGCTTATTAGCTATTTTCATCAAGGGCTCTATCTCTATTTCCTCTAAGACTGAAATCTACCTGGACACATCATCTGATAAAATTTGCACTTTCAGGACCTCTTAGAAGTCAAAATGCTTTTCTCACTGATGAGCAGGAAAGGGCTTGAAGGGTCACAGACAAGATCCTTGTTAACAAACCTAACCTTTAACCCCCTAGAAAGAGAATTACAAGTTTCAACTTTTTTGTTGTTTGTTTCATTTTTTCTGTTATAAGTCAAGCAAGGCTAACTTTTTTCTTTTTTTTAAAAAAAACCCTTCCTTTCATTGTGCATTTAACACTGAAAAGGTAAGATAAATTATTACGAAGGAAACAGGCAGCAGGGCTCCACACCTAGCAAGTAACCATCCCTGAAGACATTTAAAAGACAGGTAGATGAGTTTCTGAGGGACATGGTTTGGTAAGGGGACAGGTACGGTTGGATTCAATGAGCTCAAAGGTCTTTTCCAACCAGCTGATTCTGTGATTCTATGATTCTATGACCTTTGGTCTCCTTCATCAAAGAGAAATTGATATCTTTTAATGATCATTGGGTGACTGCTCTTATATGACACTGCCAAGTAAGGGTGACCTTCAAGAGACATGAGAGAACTCCTGGGTCCTTGGAAGCCTATGAGCACCCTTCCTCAGAGAGGTCCAAGCCCTTTACTGAAGAGGGCTGGTGTCAGAGATATGCAAAATAGGAGAATCATGAGCAGGTCCTGAAGGTAGAGAAATGTAAAAATTCACCAAAAAAAAAAGTGCATTTTTTCATATCTGGACAGTTCTTCATTTAGCTCTCCCTTTGTTTATATTGCCAGGTCAGGTAGAAAGTATTGAAAAGAGTACGTGATCCCTTTTCGATATCTCTAGCCATCACTGCTTGGTTTTGCTTTGCTGTTCAGTCTCCACAATGTCGTGAGCACTCTCTAGTTTCCATTCTCACTTCCAGTCTTTCTTTTCTCTTTCTCCTTCAAAAAGTGTCACTCTGAGAGCGTGGCCAGATATTAAGTTGCAGCAAACATCACAGTAAAAGTCGTCAGAAGCATGGTCATTGAAAACACAGATATTATGGTCTTCTACTATACCAAATGTGAGTGGAGAGCAGCATATCTCCAAGAGCTAGGAACACACCTCTTCTTACATTCTAGAGTAGGAAGACCTGATCTATTTATACAGCATATAAACTTTTCAAGAACCTCTTCTGCCTACTTTATTTCCTTGTTTTTGGAGGCAAACAGAGTAGACCTAGTAAATGTGTGTGCAAACTTTGAATCTGGGGCTTTTTGCAACATATTGATAAGGTAAACTTCTTGCAAATTATAGGACCCAGACCTTCTGTGGAAGGGGGAGTAGCCTTATGGATTCATATGGTGCCCAGTGGATTTCTTTGCTCCTTGTATAATGAAATCTATGGATTTAAAAAATAATATGAATCCTAACAAAAAAACAAAGCAAAAGTTACTATGAATTTTTTTCCTCAACACTGCATATAATTAAATTACTATTGCGCTGATCTGTAAATTCACACTTAAGCATTTTTTTGCTTAAATCTCTCTGTTTTATCTGTTCATTTGTTTGAGTATTCCAATACATTATTTTTAGCCTGATTCCTCTAAAAAAAAAAATAATCTGAGAAAGACAAACCAACTCCCTAAATCGCCTGTAAACAATATTTTATCATCAGTCTGGATTTCTGAGCATATAGCTTTCCTACTTATCTGTACAGAAGAACAACCAGCTAATTCTGATTGTGATTCAGCCAAAATTTAGGTTATACATTTGGGTAAACTGGAGCCTTTGTCCCTCAATAACTCATGTCATGTTTTTGCCTCTTTTTGCTTACACCTCTTTTTTCTTTCTTTCTTTTTTTTTTTTTAAAAAGAAACGTGGAATTTCCAAATCAATAGAGACCACATGGATTCTCTGATATAGAGCTAATAATTTGTTCATTTTTTGAGCAATTTTCAGGGTTATAGTTGTCCTGAGAGGTGTATTTTACACATCAAAGTACTCATTTTTATTCTCTCAGTTTATTTTTTTTGTGCTTAGTTTCCAGTTTTCCATTTTTCCCATTTAGTTTCCATCTTTACCATCAGATCCCACTGATATAGCTGCTAGCTGGGCTGAAGGGCTATTCCTTCAGTCACGTTCCTTGATGCTCCTACTGGCAGCATCTAAGAGACCCAAATTTTATTTTTTTCAATCTGGTCCTCAAATATCTGCTCATAGGAAAAAAATATTATTGTATAATTGTACTCTGCATGACTTGTACATTGGGAAATAAACATTCTGTAATTCAAGAGCAGGGAAAATAAATGTACTATTGTATGTAGGTGTTTATGAATGCGTAAATATTACGTGATTTACTATTTTCCAATATTGACAACATCAGAAACTGAGCAAAAACTTGTACTTAAATCACTTAAAAGACTCTGGTCAGGAAATACCCATGATTCCCTGTCGTGAGATATAGCTATAGCTGGTTTGAAGATTCATTTGAGTTATAAACACATAAAATTCACATAATTTTTTAAATATTTTTCTATTTTTAATGCAGAATAAAATTAAATTATATGGATTTTACAAGTCAGATTAAGATATTCTGTTTTGTAGATGTTTTGACCTATTCTTGTCTGATGATGTTTTCCTGTTGCATCTCATTCCCATTTTTACGGTAGTAGCATAAGATATCAAAAACGTGAAGCTGTTGCAAGCCATTTCTTGTATATGAGGAATTACATTCATGAAGGTGGGGAAAAATCAAGGCAGAAGATGGTATGGGATAAATAGAAGAAGCCTCCACCCCCCAACCCATTCACTGTTAGTCCTTGTTCCTGCCCTATAATAGATATGAAATTCTCTTTAGAACTTTTAAGTATGTGATTGTGAGAATGGACCTGTGAGTATTTGATAATCAACAGCTATCCCCTGGAATACTTATGCTGTAAATCCTGCACAGTCATTTTATGATTCTTAAGCCATGTTATTTGGCTGGTATCTTGAAATGAGCAAATACATGGTATTTCATGTTATGCTCTTCATCACTGCTATGTTTGCGTTACTAAAAATCTTTGCACAGATGGGCAGAGGCAGTGCTGTCAGAAAATTTTCAGTTGCAAATTCTCTGCTAAATCCAAGTTTTTTTCTCCCTCCAATTGTTTAAAAATAAAACAAAACAAAATGCATAATGTGCCTAGTTCTGGTTATATTTTATGCTAACTTATAACAGAAATGTGTTACCTAACTTTCTATTTCTTTTTATTCCTCCAGAAGAAAGACTGTTATGAAGAATGGGGATTACTCGGTTTATTTCATGTTAATGTTTTCCCTGTTTTAGCCACTATTTTTCTTCCATCCATTTAGTTACCCTACCTTATCTCCCCTCCATTAGGCTTTTTCTAGTGTGGCTCTACTTACCAGGAGTAGAATAACAGAATGATACCAAATAGGATCAAAGCCAGTCATCCTTCACTTTGTCTAGAAGGCAATCTGAATCTACTTTCACTTATTGAAGATTTTAACTAACATCTTTTCTATCCCTCATGTTCAGCAGAAAAATCTAATGCTTCTAATACTGGCAAATAAAAAAATTGGAAACCCTCAGTCTGCTAAGTTGGAAAAGAGCTGTGCTAGATTACTTCTTCGTAATGTATGCGTGTGGAGTAAGATTCCTTCTTTCTCCTCTCCTCTCCTCTCCTCTCCTCTCCTCTCCTCTCCTCTCCTCTCCTCTCCTCTCCTCTCCTCTCCTCTCCTCTCCTCTCCTCTCCTCTCCTCTCCTCTCCTCTCCTCTCCTCTCCTCTCCTCTCCTCTCCTCTCCTCTCCTCTCCTCTCCTCTCCTCTCCTCTCCTCTCCTCTCCTCTCCTCTCCTCTCCTCTCCTCTCCTCTCCTCTCCTCTCCTCTTCCATATTTATTAAGGCTGTAATAGTGTAAATCACATCATATATGCAAATAGATGCGCAGAATTTGTTCTGTTATGCAATAATTTGCACTCTATTAAAATGTTCAAATCCACTTTTTCTGAATTTGGAATAGTTGTATAACTAAAATTATGTTGTATAAAATATGATAAGTCTGTCCATTATTCACTATACACCACGTGCTAATGCCGTCTTTAAACAGATTCGTTCATGCAATATGGGAGGAGAAGCAATAGGATATGTCTTTGGTGATGTCTAATAAACTACTAATTTAAAATAAGTAGCGCACGTACATCCCATAATATAAAATGCATTTGAATACATAATACCATCAATTTTCCAGAGTGAGAAATATATTTCTAGAAATGGACCTTCTTCTTTTTCATTCTGATTGTTGAGTCATAGTCTCCACTTGGCCCCTGCCTGCTCCTGAATCAAAGCCCTCAGCTTCAGACCCCTGAGTATGTCTGTGTTACTGTTTCATCAAACCCACCTTGTTGTTATTTTCTGAGATAACAAGCAGAATTAACTAAGAAGGTTTTGTGGGGACAATATTATCCAAAATAAAACCCCGTTGCAACATCATCACTGTGATGGAATAGCAGACCCATTGCCTGCTCCAGGATTTTCCTCTGCAAAAGACAGCAGGTGAGTGAGGTGTCAGGGATTGTACTTAGAATAAGCTAAGAGGTGCCATGGATTTTTCTGTCCCTGAGGTGGCTCAGAGTCAGGAAATGACAAGTAAATTACATCAACATTTTCTTTCTGGCTTTCTGAAAATGAAATCTCTGGACATCCGCGTCTGTTAGAAAACTGTGCTCTACAGTTTGAGATGTTTATTTAATGCACTTGTTACTAGTCAGGGTGTTAATTTTATCTGCATCTTTATCTATAGCAATCTATATGTTATATATACATACACATATATAAACAAACATACACATGCATATAGATATGCACACATATATTTACAGACATACATAAACACATATTTATATGTCCATTATGCAAAACATGTATAGTTAGGCATGAATATGGCTACAAACAATAATAGTATATATAAATATGTTTAAGCTGTCATTAAATTTGATTACAATTTCTTACTTACTGAAAGAATATATAAGAAATGGTTTCTCTGCTGCTTTTTTGAAGACTTGTTAATACATTGGTATTTGGTGCTCATATATTTTAATATGCCGCATGCCTGAATGACAGATGATTATCTGACAAAGGAAATCTTGTGATAACAAAATGAGCCAGTGCTACATTTAAAAAAAAAAAAACAGAACAACAGTTAAGAATATGTATTGTATTTTAAAAATTTAATAGCTGCCTATTGTCTGTACTGTCTTTGTCCATGTTGACAACAAAAGGATAAATACAGTGAATACAGTAGGTCCCTCTGGTTACACCATGAACATGACACATGTCATCCTATGATAAATTGGCTCTATGTCTGTTCAATTTCAAATCCAAAGCTCTGGAGGCAGAGGTGTTAAGGAAGCAGGCATAATTCTGGCGAGCAGAGGCCTCAGATGCACAAAATTAGTGTGCACAGAACAGATAACAGAGAGGGAGAGGGAGACTGAGAGGAAGTTTGCACAGGTTTGTCAACTTCCTGCGGTTTAGGTAGTATTGGCAGATGTTAGGTGTGAAAAAAACATCTGTAAGCATGATAATGAACGCTACCAGAATTTGAAGTGACAACTGTATCGAGTACAAACGCTGTAGTTCTTCTTCATTTGCATACCAATTAAATAAAAGACCCAAATATTAGGTTCCAGAATTTGTTTGACAAATAATCTGTGGGGCTTATGCGGTACATCTGGGTCAAATATGTTGGCTGCATGACAGATGCAGTCTCAAAAGAAGATTTTTAATATGGGAAAAAATGTATTCAGATTGTTACTAAGCACTGTACTTCAAGGAGAGATTAGAAAGGTCTAGTTCAGAAATTGCCTTAAACTTTGTGGTATCTGCCTCTCTCTAGGCATTTTATTGTGCATTACTGTCGGGTCTGGTATGTGAGACATCTTCCTCTCCAAGCACTGAAGAAAGGAAAAAGCAAAAATAGTGCTGTCTGTACCATTATGTTGTGCAGATATCTTATTCCCTGGGTAAATACATATGTTTTGTGGGACTACTCAAAGAGTAAGAGACTATTTGATGTGAGTAAGGATGGCAGGATCAAGCATTACATCTTAAGCATTTATGCAGAACTCTACATTTTTCATGTTGCTCTGAAATATTTACTAAGGAGTTCATATCTGGTGAAGGTTCAGGGCAGTTCTTGTTTCAGTAAAACAACTTTGCTTGACCCTAATTTCAAAGCAAACTTGAGCCAAAGCAGGATAGCTCTTTTCTTGGTCAAATGCTGACAAACTGAACCTACACGTCTTACTAATACGTGTGCCTTTTTAATAAGCTTTGGGGTGTGCCACCCATGTGGTTTCTCATTTTGCACTCTTCCGTGTCACATTCCTTCATCAGTGAACACTGAATTTCACCTTCTACTGAGCCAAACTTGTTTCTTGTGATGTTTTTTGAAATACATCTCTTCTTCCCCATCTTAGTTTGTTTCTGAATACTTGGAGGTCCTAAGGAGACATGCCTTGACTACTATTAAGCCACTAGAGAGTAAACATCTCAGTGTTTGGAGATGTCTATGATTAAGACATGTGTGGACATGGATGGTGACAAAGTACCTTGAAAAATTCCAATTGAGGCTGTGTGTATATTATTGTACAAAAAGGCCCTTAAACCAGGAAAAATTATACAACTTTCTAGTGCCTGCTTGCACGAGAGCCATTGGGTTGATGTAATGCAATACTGCTTGTGTTCTGAGGAACAGGACTGTGGTGTATGTGGTACTTCAGAGATCAACATAAATGAAAATATTAAAATCAATATAAAAATTTGAGAAGTAAAATTTTGTTACATAGAAGTTATGTATTAATAAATTTATCATATCCTTTTCTTCCATTTTTTGCCTTGTTTCCTTATCAAGGAAATGAATTTACACAGAGTAAATGTAGTATTTAAATATTTAAAATTTAAATGAAGAAAATCTTCTTGAATGCACCTGTATGTACTAGATATGTCTGAGTCCATTTGGTATAAGAAAGTAGGCCATGAAAATATGTGTTTAAAGGAGTTAAACTACTCACTTACATATAACAAAAGTTACATAATCTTTTCTGTAAATGCTGAGTTGCTGATGAAAATTCAAGCAGAGAGAATCCAAGCCAGTAACAATGGGTATAGGTACAGTTTTCTAAATTTCAAGAGTCTGGGAACTGGAGGAAGTGGAATTCTCGCATATGAAAAAGAAAGAATAGGGGGAAAAAAAGTGGTTTATGTACTAAGATGGTGACTTTTATAGCATATAAATTCTTTAAAAATAAAGTGAATAAAACCATATCACTATAGGTTATACTGCTGTGTGGGAGCAGAAAGACACATGGTTAATTTTGAACCAGCAAGTGTTTCATACTGCAACCAAGGGATGCATTTTGCAGGGATGAAATTGAGCAAAGGAAAATTTAGTCTTATTACCAGGAAAATGTATCTAATAGTGAGATCTATTAGAACTGTGGAATAGTCTCTAGAGAGAAGTGATGGAAGCCCCATAGCTTGAGTCTTTGGAAGCCAGTCTAGGGAAAGGTTTTCTTTCTGTTAAATAACTTTTTGCTGGCTGTAGAAGGCAGGGTGTCACCTAACGGAAAATTTCTGCCTCTGACATCTTCTGAACTCCAATTCATAACTAGCACACTCATACAGAGCTTTATAGAACTCTGAAAAAGAGAAGAGGGTCGTGATGTCTTGATGCTTTTCATGGCACAGCAAATGCAAGCAAGTTCCAAAATGCTCTATTGTGACTCAGCATCATTGCTAAGGGTTTTTTTTATGTCCGTGCATTTTCAATAGATCAAAATTATTTTATGCCTTCATCATTTATTTTCCTTCCTTCCTGCCTGCCTGCCTTAATTCTTCTTATCTTTCTGTTTATGTCATTGTTGATTTCTAACATCCTGAAGTCATGTATGAGGTGAGAGGAACAATCGCATGGCTGGAGGTAGAAGAACTCTATCAATACTTTTCAAGCTTTAAGAGAAAGGTCTTCAGACAGTAACTGTCTTTTTGTTGATGTAGATGTGTTATTGGATATTAGGAAAACCCAGCAAATGCTAAGTTTGCATGCTTTAATACCCTCAGTAAACGGTGTACATTTCTCCAACAGAATTACAAAATCCTTCTGAATCAACAATAATAAAGTACAAGTTCCCTCTAGCTTTTAAAGATCTTCCTGGGAAAAAAACTTGCTGGATGCCTGTCCATTTCTGCTGGAAGCATGTCCTTAATCTCTACAGAGAGTCTCAGAGTGCTTTTTGGGAGCAACGTATCTGAACTACCAAGGAGAGTAAAGGTCCCTCACTGCAAGGAAGATAATACAAAACACAAATATGAATATTACTTGTTGTTTCACATTTCGCCTGTTGAAAGTGTTTATTCTCTACTGTTGTTTCTTAAATTCTGTTTTACGGTAAATTTCATTTTCATCTTACATATTTTTATATAGTCATAACTAATTACCATGTTCCAATTACCAACAATGATCTGACAACTATTAAGGTGTAATATGAAATGTTAAATACAAGACAGTAATGTTTACTAAGACATTTTTAGGCTCTAATTGACTCAGGACTTTCCTTAAACAGAAATGTGAGAATGAATAAACACTCCTTTTAATGGTCTACTAAGTAACAGTGGCTGACCACAAGTCTGCATTTACCTATTTTCACCATCAGTATTAAGATAAAGTGGTTTTGCATGACTAAAAACTGCTCATTCAAACGGATTCAAAGATTCATTCTTCAGTCATGAACAATGCTCAGTTTTAAGCTGGATTTCTGTAAAAATGTGTTTGAAAAATACTGTATGATTTTTGGTGGAAGATTTTTATATTTATTTTCATATTTAATTTATTTTTCATTTTACCAGTGTTAAAGCTTAGATTTTGTTCGAGAAAATGCAGCATGATAATAGCTTTGTTATATCATGTTTGTTACATGATTGCTCCTCTATTGAAACCTTCTCTCTTGAAGGCCCTAGGAGAACTTGTGCAAATGGAAACATGGTGACGGCAGTGAACTCAGTGTTTCTGTTCATGTTCAGATTTGCTTGATAACTGTAGAAAGGTTATTCAGATATCTATAGCACAACTTCCCTGGGGTCTTAAAAAAAATAAATCAGCATTCTAGCAAAATTTTATCACTTTTTCAGTATTTGGTTTTCTTCTTGTTTTCCCTTTAATTTCGAAAATAAATTGCACAATGAATGTCAACACAGACATTGTAAATCCTGTTTTGAAGGTGACTCACAAGATTAAAATATTATAAAAAAGGATCAATGCACTTAAAACACACTCTATGTTTTTTTTGTGCGGATAATTTTGTAGTATTAGAACAGAATTTCTGAGAATTTAATTGGTTGACCACTGCAATGCAAACGCGTCTAGGTTGACTCTGCTGTGGTAGTTTTAGTTGGAACAGTGTTAATTTTCTTCATAACATTTTGTATGGGGCTATGATTTAGATTTGTGCTGGAAATAGTGTTGGTAGGACAGGGATGTTTTTGTCATTGCTGAGCAGCACTTACACAGAACCAAGTCCTTTTTGAGGATGGGAGTGTGCAAGATATTGGGAAGAGTCACAGTTGATACCAACAAACCAAAGGGATATTCCACATCGTATGAAATCATGCTCATCATATGAATCTGGGGAAAAGAAGATGGAAAGGGGGGACATTCGGAGTGATGGCATTTGTTTCCCCAAGTAACTGTTATGTAAGATGGAGCTCTACATTCCTGGAGACAGCCAAACACACACCTGCCAATGGGAAGAAGTGAATGAATTCCTTGTTTTGTCTTGCTTTGCTTGCTTGCATGGCTTTTCCATTCTCTAAAAAAAAAAATGTCTTTATCTCAACCCATGAGTTTTCATTTTTTTGATTCTGTCCCCCGTCTTACTGGGTAGGGAGTGAACAAGTGGCTGTGTTGTTGGATTAAACTACAACATCTATAAATTGTGTCTTTCCTGTTGATGGACCTGGCTGGTCTCCCTCCTACCTGATACAGGGAAGGTAAAACAAGGGGAAAGGCAAATCTCTGCAGCATAGGAAAAGGTGAATGGTGAAAGAAACTATAGATTTCATCTTTGGAGCTGGAAATCCGATAATGTACCATTATGTCTAGTCAGATTTTTGTTTAAATTCCTGCTATATCGGTGTACTCATAAATTGGAATAAAAAGCCTGCATACATTTTAAACTACTTATAGGAATTACGGTATATGAAGATGTCTGGTTTGTTCGAGAATGATTTGGGAGAAGCTGATTGCTGTCAAAGGCTTTTGAGGTTCAGAGGCGGCTGCTTTCATGAAACTGGTAGAAACTGCACCACTTCTGGTGAAATTCTGACTCCCAAAGTGGAGCGGCGTTTCACAATGTAGGTAGGAATTTATTACACAGACAATTTGGAGGAGGATGGAGGTGTGGCTTGATTTTATCCTGTCTCAACCATCTAGACAATGTAAGAAAATTGTAATTTCTATATGGTATCAGATAGCTCCCACTCTGCTGAGTCAGAAGACTCTGCTTTGCAACATATGTGTGGGATTCTGTCTTCAATCTGTTCAATTTTTGCAGTGGATTACATCACGATAATCCCAAAGCTGCTGTAGAGTTTATAACAGAAGAAAAATTGGTGTCCACTATTGATAACGGGGATGACAAAACTGAGACTGAAGATGTGACTCAGGTGCTGAAATGAAGAGCTTTCGAGGGAACTCAGTGTGTGTGGAGAGCTGCTGGCAAAAGTTCCTATGATTCTCAGACCCTGTGAAGTGTGAACGATACAGAGCCCGATTTGGCAACGTGCTTCACATAGTCTGTTCTTCCACAGGCAGGAGCCTCCCTGGCATGGCTGAGCTATAATGCTGTTAGACTTGCACATCTTGTGGGTATCTGTGCAATCTACTGTCAAATCGTCAACGTAGCTGCACTGAGGTTATGGTGGAGAATATATTACTTTTTGTAACAGGAATGAACTCATCCACTTGAAATATTTTCATTGGCTAAGCTTGCTTTGCAGTTCCAAGGACTTCTTGTAGAATGTGTTCCTATTTTAGGCACTTAGTTTTTTATTCTTTAATTAAGTTCTTATAGGTATCCTGATAAAACATCGCTTGCCATCACTGGTAAAATACCTTTTGGCATCAGCTAGTGTAAATCTGGGTTTAAAAAAATTTTAGGCTTTATCTTGTGTATACGTCGATACAATTTAACACCTCTCTAATTATTACTTCCCTAGTCACAGCAGACACATGTAGCTGTATCTTCACTTTGAAAGGCCCTTTCATGTTGCTAAACCATCAGGAATTAATGTTGGTGTGAATAAAGGCTGTTCTCCAATTTCTAAAATACTGAGGCACTTTATCTAACTTCTATATTCTAGTAAAAGGTTAACTCATCAATTTATAAATTACGAGTATTTGTAAATTGCAAACTGGCTTTCTTTTTTTTTAAGGTTTCCAATAACTTTATTTTGGACTTTTTGTGTTTATCTTCTTGGCATGTATTGTAATTTATGCATTATTTTAATACTAACTGTTAAATGCATTTATGAATTCTTCTTGATCTTAAGTATTCAGACACCACTCTTGATCTTTCAAGATACTGAACACTCCATTTCACTCCACTGTATTACCAGACTCTGAAATTTATGAGCTCTTAAATCTTTATTTAAAAGATATGGAAAACTTTGTCCAACTCAAAGATTAAGAAAATGATTAAAGATTGTTGAGATAAACTCTGCTTATAAATGTAACGGGCAATTTTCTATTGACTCTCAAATTCTTGAAGTTATCATGTAGTGTTGCAAATAAACAATGCATATCACATAAACTGTAAAAAAAATTTCTAAATATTGTCTATGCAGTATCAGATTTTATCACTTAAATATTTTAGACTGTCAAAATCCTGATATAAAAGGGTTAGCCATTGTCCAACAGTGTGGATTATGTTTGAAAACAGATGCAATAAAACCAGATTTCTTTATTGCAAGGTGTTTAAAGTAATGCTCACCTTATCACCTCCAAAGTTATATATTAGTAAATATTTAGGATTGTTACAATGGAGATCGAAGAAGTGAGAACAGAACAAAAATTTAGGTTTTTGTGGCTAGTTTGGGATTGTAGTGGATACATAACAATTCTGTCATGTTATCAATGCAATATGAAGCAGATAAAAAGTAGTCCATAGATCAGTATGATAATGAATGGATATTTCTGTACTATTTTTTGTTTTCAGAAAAAAGCCCCATGTCCTTCAGTCACACATCTTTGAATTGGTTCTGAGGCTGAAGGAAACTTGTAGAAATTTAAAGAACATTAAATGGCAACTGAGTTTGTGTTTTAGTTAAATAATAAAATCAGTAAATAATTATGAATCCGCTTCCTTTTTTTGATAATTAAAACAATTGGATCTTGCTGAAAATTTCTTAGTGGTCCTATAACCAACCACAATCTGTTACAAGGTGCTTTATCTTTAAAGATTATCTTCCATGCTGATGTTTCGCTGAATAGAAAAAGACGTTTTAAATATATTCCTAAAAACACTTAGAGGCATAAGGAGAAGAGATAGATAGAAGATAGTAGTAATCTTAAGATCTTCCTGTAGTCATTGACAGAGAACGAACCACCATTAGTACCGGATTCTGAGAAACATTCAGATTCCCTTTTCCAGATAGTTTATGATGTCAGGTTGTATGCATGTATGTATGCATGACTTGTTATTTGACTTCCCTTCCCTTCCCTTCCCTTCCCTTCCCTTCCCTTCCCTTCCCTTCCCTTCCCTTCCCTTCCCTTCCCTTCCCTTCCCTTCCCTTCCCTTCCCTTCCCTTCCCTTCCCTTCCCTTCCCTTCCCTTCCCTTCCCTTCCCTTCCCTTCCCTTCCCTTCCCTTCCCTTCCCTTCCCTTCCCTTCCCTTCCCTTCCCTTCCCTTCCCTTCCCTTCCCTTCCCTTCCCTTCCCTTCCCTTCCCTTCCCTTCCCTTCCCTTCCCTTCCCTTCCCTTCCCTTCCCTTCCCTTCCCTTCCCTTCCCTTCCCTTCCCTTCCCTTCCCTTCCCTTCCCTTCCCTTCCCTTCCCTTCCCTTCCCTTCCCTTCCCTTCCCTTCCCTTCCCTTCCCTTCCCTTCCCTTCCCTTCCCTTCCCTTCCCTTCCCTTCCCTTCCCTTCTTATTTTCATATTTCTCATTATGGGAAAGTATCCATATCAGTGAACAACAATGCCAAATATAAAATAGGTAGGAAAACAGTGTTTTTCTTCTACCCTGACAGGTGCTGTGAGTGCAGGAGTGAATACGTACAGCTCTTCAGATGCCATGGCCATCCGCAACACCCTCAAGAAACCATGACCTAACATATTGACAAAGGACATTTTTTATTCCGATGTCGGTTGTTCGGAACTTCACCTCTGAGAGATAAAGCAGGAAAAAGTAAGTAATGCAGGCTTACATGGACTGGATTTTAATCTAGATTCTTCTGCTCCCTGTGGCTTTGTGGATATGGACCATGACACAGAGATCTTCAGTCCTGTTGGTGCTTTCCACTCCCAACAGATCAAGATGTTTTCATGCAGAGGGCTAGATTACAACTTTATCACAGATATACTCTTTTCCACCCTTACCTGTTCACTGATTTCTCTCACTATCTTGCTCTCTTTTTGCTCTGTCTGAGGAATTGCTGTGAAAGAAGAAAGAAAAACCAAAAACATCCCTGGTTTCTTAGCTGTTCTTGTGTATGACACGTTTTCTACTGTTAATCATCAAAGAAGTTTGCAATCAACTCATAAACAAAATTATTCCAAAACTATTATACAGACTTAACTGTGTTCTTTAATAATAGATGGAACTTAAGCTAACTGAACAATGTCCTTTTACTCTGAAATCATTCTTCGTTAATGATCCCCTTGACTTCTCTTATTTCTCTTAGCAGTAATTTCTAATTTTACTGTGATCTTTTATTCACCCATAACCTTTGAAAAATATTTCCAGGGTATTTTTTTTATTCAGATAATTTCAGCTGAGTCCTCCTCAGTGACCTCAAAAAGTACAACGAACAACAGTCAAAAATCTGTTCTCATGCTCTTCTCTATTTTAATAAAGTCTCTTCTTTAGTTTCTTTAATTTTTTTAAAATATTATTTATTTATATGTTCAAAACCCACTTGTGTGGTAAAGAAATTCACTCTTTCACAGCTGGGCAAAGGGAAGAGCACAGAATTGAAAACAATCTTCTCTGGGAATCAGAGAAGGAAGAGATGGGAAGGGACCACAGAGAGCCTAAAGACCACCTCTCTTCAGCTGATGGACAACCATGGAACACGCAGAACTGGAAGCCTGTCCTGAGCTGCCATTCTCCATAGCCTTGTTTGGTAGGTCTGGAAGACAGCATGAAGTCTACATAATTTGGGCTTGTTGGTGGTTTTGGGTGTTTTTGAGGACAGGGTGAATCTAGAACATATATAGCATAAATTGATAAATATCTACATTTTTCTTCAAAATCAAGAGAAACTAAGTAAGTACAGGTAAGTATGATAAAATCTAAGGAGAACACAACTGCTATTGTTATAGTCTGAATTTTATGCAGCTATAGATTTGTGAATATGTGGGAAATGGATTAAGTGGCACCATTTTTCCTTTTAAAAGTTCAGGATACAAGTTCTGAGAAAGGCAGTCTTGAAGTCTGCTGTGTTGAACTTTATTGTTTGCGAAAACCCAAATGATGCTCTGCTTGCTACTAGCTAAAGCTATTAAGAATATCAACCTATTACAACTTACAAAGAAAACAGCAAAGCATGCGACTGAAGGTTTTGCAATGGTATTGTTCTTTTAAAATTTGGTATTTTAGGAGAGAAGGATGAAAGCACTGTAAGAAGAGGCACTTTCTGAAATGTGAACCCGTTTGCAATATTTAGCTAAAAGTACAGAAAATATAATACAAGAACTTGAATGTGAAGGAGTTAATGTGAGTTGAGGATGACTGGTGAAAGTTCTGAAGAGATGTAGATTTATTGGATTTATGTATGTGTATCTGTGTGTGTGTGGATGTGCATGCAAATGACTCTTCCACTGTATATGCACCACTTGAATGTGTGACTTGTGAATATCTGCCTTCAAATATCCTTTTCTAATGTAGTCTACTGTAACTCAAGCAAAGAAATTTACATGAGTAAATTGTGGAAAGCCCATGTAACTCTATGAATAAAGCTGATTAATTATGTTTAAATTTCTATAATCTGTTAAAAGGGTCAGCCCCCAAATTAGAAGAGTTTTCTATGTTCCTATTATAAAACATAGACACAGCGCCTGAGTGAAATTAAATTTTTAAGCAGCCTTAGGAAAGAAAAAAAAAGATTTAAATTGCTGCCACAGGGAAATTTAAACCTGACACATAAAATAGAAAAGTGATCATCAACAGCCTGTGAAACAGAGCTTCTGGTTCTGTTTCCAATTTAACACATTTTTCTTCATAATTTTCTTTATTCTTTGTTTTGAACATAAAATTCTACTGAGAATGGTGGTACTATTTAGCAAATGCTCCTGTGGTGCAAATGCAGTAGTCTAATCATGTAAATTTTTTTTTAACGGCACTTTAAACTTGGGGATATATTTTTTTACAATATTTCTGCACTTTCAAGCCATGTGCTATCAGTATGTAACCAAATGAAGCTAGAATCACATTTACTTTATTATTAGTTAAAACTGGGATGTGTAAATATCTATGCTATGCATTATAATATTAAAATATAAAGAAATATGAGTAAAAATATCATAGAGGTTAAACAATACAGGAATTAAAAATTCATATGTTCACACACATTTTTCACTTAGTATCTGATGTGAACTATCCTGAATATTATTACTTGAAATTGACAGAGTCTAATAAAATAAAGACTTTGTCCATTCGTTAATCTACCTTTCTTTTGCTCTCAAATATAGTCTGTTTTATGAGAGGTCTGAAATTTTAACTATGACCAGCCCCTTTTCCAATGTGAAAGTAAAAAAATCATCTCAGCATAGTTGCAGAAGGTGTAGGTCTGATTGACTACAGCAACCACTGTACAGTATGTTTTAAATACTTTTTTTCAGCAGAGTTTTTAAATCAGAGTTCTACCTTGGATAAAAATAGGTACATTTCATCTTATTTATTTCCTTGTGAAGCGGTAACTGTATAATCACAACTACTTGTTAAATGTTATAACTATTTGTTGAATGCACTAACAATTGTAAGATTTAAAGACAGTGGGGATTTTCAGCTCTCAGAATGACATTTAAAATTTTTCTTAAGAAGTGGAACAAAAGATGAAAGATTGTACAAATGATTACAAATAAAAAAATAACTAAACTCAAAGTATCTAAATAAATTTTCTGCATGTTCTAGATATTTCCTTTCATGAAAATTTATACAAGATACATTTTTACAAGATAATATAGGAAAAAAAATCCAGAACAATAGTTATTGAAAAAATATATAAAAGATTTTTTTTTTTATGTTTTATTTTGTTATGTTTTATTTTGATTTGTTTTGTTTTGCAGTTTTGTTCAAATACATATGTTTTGGAACGTTAGGAGACCTAACTTGTAAGGTATTCTCCATGATCTAGAAGAGATATTTTACTTAGAAAATTATTTTTTTAACTAGCTATCATAGATCGATATGGAAAATGGAAAAAAAAAAAACAATGGATAGTAACAAATGGAAAACATCTGTTAAGAAGTATATCAGGTAAATATTGATTTGAATTTCCAATGTATTTCCATTTACTAGAATGATATTTGTTTTAGGACAAAAGAAACTGTTCAGATTTAATGTTTTTCTGAATTTATCATGTGTCAAAATATGAGATACAGATGCAATGAATTCAAAGGAAAGTGAAATAACAATTTTATTACATTTTCAAATCAGTTTCTTAATTATTTAAAAAGATCTACTCAACACAAAATTAGGGTATTTTGTTAAATGTTACTGTGTTGAATGGCACATTTACAACATCAAAACTCAAGAAATCATAGCCTGATATATGTCTTTGAGTCCCCAAAGTCATTTAAATGCTTTGAGAAGGAGTGATGGGGTTCGTTACTGACCTTTTGTGTTAAGTAATCCATTGATCATATATAAAAAAGAGGCAGGAAGGTTCTTGTCTAAGAATTTAATATGAGAATTTTAAGTAGCTTTTGCAAGACTTTCATCCTATAGTTTATATGTTTTCTTCTTTTGGGGAAGGCCATGGAGTCTGCTTGGCTGCTTCTTGCTCTTTCTATCATTATGTTTTTAAAAATAAAATATTAGAACTCAGACTGCTGGAAATGATTAAAATCTTAAAACATATCTTTTTCTACAGTATCATAATTTTTCCCCATATTGGAGTGGTGAAGATTTATCTAATTTATATTTTCCCCACCAATTTCTGAAAACTTTTAATGATGCTGCAGTGATCTGAGTTTAAATGCTAAACACAATCCTAAATGTTATAGGACTAGCCTATAGTTAATTCAGATATTCCAGTGATTCTAGTCTGAATATACTCTAAGTGAAAAGTTCCTAATATTCGAAGAATGGATTTTTGAGGCAAAATGACTGTCAGATTCCTCTCTTTTTTTCCATAATGATGCAAATCTGCTAGGATAGGTTATATTATACCTTCCTAAGATATCTGTAACATTGTGGGTGCCATACAACTGGTGATTTAATTTATATGATATTCATTCATTAAGCATAAAAAGCTGAATACGAACTCTCAAATCTAAAAAATTTGCAAAGTTGCACATAAAGCAGAAAGACTAATAAATTCATCTCTCATATTAATTATTTAGGACTATTGTGTTTTCTTTTTGAACTTTGATAAGACTATTTTACCAATTTACTTACTTTTTCACACCTATTAAGAAGTTGTGACCAACCTAATCTAAACACGCTGAGAAAATGTTTGATGTGTGGAGGGAACTTACATACAAGTTTTATAAAATTAGCAAAATTTTGATTTTAGTTTTGTCTAGATTATGAAGTTTTCCATTGTTTTTATAAAATCAAAAGATTGTCTTCCTGTGGTTTAAATATGGTTTCAGCCTTTTTTCCAGTTTTGAGATTAACCTGTAATCTTTGCAGTTCAAATCAGTCAAGTTGGTTTACCCAGGAAAAAAATCTATACTTACTGATTCTAAAACACTTCAAATTTTCCTCAGCAATTATGGTAAGTTTCTTTTGAGTGAATTATAATTGAAACTCTAGCACTTCAGTACATAATGTGGGATGCAAACCTCCTGAATCCACCTTCTGCTTTAATACATTCTTGCAGAGTCTTCTGATGTTTAAATGCAGTATTTAATATTTTTGTTAAATATTAAAGAGCGCAGATTTGGATGGCATTTGTTAGGCATTTTAAATCAGTATAAAAAGTAGTATTTTTAACCCAAAGCACTTACATTTTTTCAAGATATAGTTCAGCTAAAGGCAGCTTCATACCCAACCTAAGCTCTAGGACAAGGTTGGTCACAAGCAAGAAACTGGAGCTTTTTGGAGAAGAGCAGAAGCAGAACCAGCTCTGAGTGCTTGGAAATCTGGATAGATAGACAAAAGATAGTGGTGCTGCAACAGTGTCCAGTTGGAGGTGTTTTTTGATCTGACCACAGTTGGTGTTCAGGACTGGTGCAGAACAGGTTATTGTCCTTGCTGATCGCGCACAGAAATCTTTGGGTCATGGAGGTTGTAAAGCTTCATGCTGCTCTTTATCTATTGGTTTGTTGTTCTTGAAAGATTGTGGATAAATGTGATCTTAAGATAGATGGAATTTGTAGAAGATTTTATTTTTTTTTAGTACTTTTTATGTATAGACATAGTGGTCTATTCTGCTAAAGACCCTTAGTAAAGAGGTCTGAGAGCTTGTATATCACAGGCTACAGGGTGTTTGTGCAATATTCTTCTTCTTGTCCTTTTGCAAATATATTTTTATTATCAAGTATTTAAATCAGAATTGTTCTCTCTTATGTGACCTCTTCATCATCTCTTGCTAGACAAACAGCGACCCTTTTTAATCTAGAACAATGAAATGGTTTGAGTGAGTCTGAAGTGATGAACTCAGGGGTTACAGAAATACTTTTATGAGTGTATTGCATGGTTAAAAACCTTGTTTCCCACTATAATGTGAACATTGTTTTCTGTGAACTCAGCCTTATATGAGTTTTTTATTTCATCCTTCCTATCCCTGTATTTAGCTGAAAAATCAGTGATTCTGACATCAATTTCCAATTAGGCAGGCATCCAGTTTCCTCTCTTCCCTTTTTTGCCAAAATGTCAGCAGATGGTGACCCATGATGTGTTCCTGGATTTTCATAATACTAATTATAGGCTGAAGTTTGAGTTTGCACTCTTACACAGGCCATTTTCAACTGTCATTGGTTTATGGTTTCCATAGGATTGTGGAAAGTAACATGATGTAACCTGCACTTCACTGCAGACTGCTTAATGTAGTGCGTTATTAGATAAAACATGGTCAATGAAAGTTTGATGCCATCACTAGCTATAGAATCTTCTAGTGCTGCTGCCACATGGAAGTTAAAGCAACAACCAATCACTATCCTTTTTTTTTTTTAATTATTTCATGCCTTCTAAGCGGGTCACAGGGCTGCAAGAAACCCTCTAAAACCACTCAGGCAACCGAAGTCTTCAAGAGAGAATTAGCTGCCCTTGTAATTTCTAAAACATGGCTGTTTTAAACTTTCTCTAAGGTCTTTGTAACCTCACAATTCATTTTGGTGTTTACCATGGTTAAGATACCGTGCCTGCAGTACAAACCTGTGACTTCTTATCCTATTTACCTGGAGAACAATGTTCTTTTTCCCTCTACAGGGTGGTTCTTGACTTTGAAAGCAGTTCTCATATGGCCCTTCACTTTCCTCCTCTTTAAACGAACCAGTTCCTATACATTATATATTTCTTCATAGATTATGTTTTCTATACCATTGCTACGCGTAATTCATGTTTTCTGGATTTAACCATGTAAGAAGTCAATTTCTTCTAGAAATACACTATAATCGACCTAAAGCCTTGCTTGGGCATTTCTATGTTTCTTTGTGTTCATAAACCCCTCATCAACGCCACATTTTTTGCAAATGGAAAACACTGTTGTTTTAAGATTCATTATAATTCATAAAAAAGCTCTAATCCTTTCCAGCTGAATATTTTGTCTACCAACTGCTTCCCAGGTTATATAGCTGAGGGTTTTTTTCTGGCTGGCTGTAACATCTTGCACTTACTCCTATTGAAAATGAACATACTTTTTCAGTCTATGTCTCCAGTTTGTCAAGATCGTTTTGAGCAGTAAAATAATCATAAAAGATGTCGTTAACCCTTGCCAGTCTAGTGCAATCTTCAAATATATTATATATACTTTTTATTTCATTATTAATATCACATAGCATATATTACACATCCTGCCAATAATTGTTGAAGTACAGTTTTTGGTTTATGTTTACATTCACAGTGTGGCATTTGGATCTAGACCTTTATGAAAGTTCATCTCCCATTGCAATTCAGCTCTGATAATATAAAGTTTATTGTCTACTTCATGACAAATATATTCTTCCTGCATTTCAGAGACAGTCTGTCTTTCTTCACTTGGTAAATATTTGAGTCTACATGCCAAGTATGAGCACATTCCTGTCTCAGATCTTCAAATTTTAGGTCTTTAAAAGTAAATACCTTTTGTATATCTTTACAATTTTTTTGTTATTCAACACTTCAAGGATGACCTTTGTCCTATCCTTCTCAGCAAGAACCTTTTAGGTTGGTTTTTTTTTTAAAATAAAATCCTCTCCAATGTTGGGAATTCTCAAAAGAAATAGAAAATCCACTATCTTAGCAGTTTTCTGCTGATAGCTGTATTTCTACAAGGTTTTGTCACTAGCAGAGTGTTTGAAAATCACGGTTCATAGGATTTTCTGAAACTGATCAATTTAAAAAAAAATAAATTTAACATGTACAGCTGCTAAAAAGATTATCTGCATATTAAACATGCTTTTGGTAAATATTCTGGAGTATATTTACAAATATCGTATGTCTCTCCAATTTCTATTCCATTTCCAAAAGAAAGATTTAACGACGAAAGAAACCCTTGTGTAATTCTATGTGAACTCTTTGTTAGGGTCTTTTCAGCCACTGTAACCTATAATTTGTGATCACTTAAAGCTAACATAGGAATGCTGTAAGTAAAACATGCAAAACACGTTACCGCTTTGGTCTGTGGTTCCAGTCTATCTTGTTTTAAAATGGGTTAACACATAAATTTTATTACATTTTTTCACACATAGACTAACAGCCTCATATTCTTGTGAGATAATTTCACACTATACCTTCTTTGTGAGTCATTTGTGGGAATCTGATTCAATGTATACTATCATTGTACCTAACACTCAGGTATCTTTAATGCCTTCCATTTCCCCTTGTCATTAAAATTTGCATCTCACAGCTTTTGGATGTGGCAGTGTGCTTACACTCCCAGGGTTGTTACCTGCCCACGTGGTTGGAATAAGCACTTAGACATAATCTTGACATAAATTATAATCCTAAGGGAAAGTTGTACTCTGTCTATATTTACTAAGGCAAACATATTAAGGATGACCACAAACTTATTGAGATCTATTTCTATACTTAGTGGTAAATTCCCTTCAGCTTTGTTTTTCCTCTCGCATAGTATTTACATTGTTTGTTTAACTCTAAGATAGAAACTCTGCTGTTTTCCATGCTGCTCAGAAATTCTTGTCATATTCCTCCACTGATTTTTTCCCATAGCAGAATCTCATCTAGATGTTTGTGGTCCTTTTACTATTCAAAACTCATGGTATTTACTTGTGCAATATAGTGTTGAACAGAAACCAGAAAGTAGTCTCCAGAATCACTTTCCAAGAGTGCAAGGTGAACATAAAAGCATATTCTGATTTTTTTAAGAACTGTGAGAACAGTACTGAAATAGGAAATATGCCCGTATCTCTCATATCAACACTTTGCAATCTTTAGTTAAAGTGTTTCTTTTATGCAATAAAAGAGATCATGCCTCTGTTGTTTCTTCTACTTTTAATAGGATAACCAGGCTAGAATATCTGTTACAGAAGGAAATCCTAGTAATAAGAATTATTCTAAAGGCAAGAGGGAGTGAGAAATTAATATTTTTTGGCAATATCTTCTGCTCAAATGAGAATTTTTCAACGTTTTGCAAATATTTTCAGATTTTGCCCACTTTGTTGTAATTCTTTGATGCTAAAAAAATACTTCCTTTGAGGCCTGGGTTTTGAGATTAGTCCAATATTCACAGAATCACAGAATAGCTGATGTTGGAGGGAACCCAGGGAAATGATCTTCTCCAACTCCCCAGCTCTGAAAGTCTCACCTAGAGCAGGTTACTCAGAGTTGTGTGCATCTGGGATTTGAACATTTCCAAAGATGGAGATTTCACACTCCCTCTAAGCAACATGTTTCGTTAAATGGTCAGGCTTATGGCAATAACTTTTTCTTTTACTTAAATGTTTTCTCTGCTGTGCTCATTGCCTCTTCTCCTTTTACTGGGCACCACTGGGAAGAGTCTGGGCTTCTTTACAGATGCCTCTGAGCTTCCTCTTCTCCATGCTAAACAGTCCCAGCTCTCTGAGGCTCTCCTTGTACGTCAAAGGTTCTAATGACCCATTCTTGCAGTCCATTACTGGACCCAAGGAAATGGCCTCTAGTTGTGCCAAAGGAGGTTTAGATTGGATATTAGGAAAAATGTCTTTACTGAAGGAGTGTTGAAGCCCTGGCAGAGGTTGCCCAGGGCAGTGGTGGAGTCTTCATCCCTAGAAGGATTCAAAAAAATGTGTAGATGTGTTTCTTTGTGACACGATTGTGGAGCAGAGTGGAGCTGGGCTGATGCTTGGTCTGGATGAGCTTAGGGATCTTTCCCACCTTAGTGATTCTACCTTTCTATTATTCTACTATCACCAACATAATCCATGTCTCTCTTGTAATGAGGAGCTCAGAATTGAACACAGAAGTTCGGTAGAAGGCAGCCTTCACCTCCACACAGAACTGCACACCGTTGGTTTCTGGACTGTGAGTACTCATTGCCGGCTCATCTCAAACTTCTCATCAATCAGCACCCCAAGTCCTTCTCCTCAGGGCTGTTCCCAGTCACGTCATCTCCCAGTGTGTATTGAAACCACAGATTTCCCTGACCCAGGGGTAGGACCTTGCCCTTGGCCTTGTTGAACCTCATGAAGTTCACACAACCCCACTTCTCCAGCCTTTCCAGGTCCCTCTGGATGACATCCCATTCTTCTGGAGTGCCCACTGCCCCACTCAGCTTGGTGTCATCTGCAAACTTGCTGAGGGTGCCCTCGATCTCACTGTTGATGTCATCAGTGACACTATTAAACAGCACTGGTCCCAGCACGGACCCCTGAGGACGCCGCTCGTCACAGGTCTCCATCTGGACATCGAGCCATTGACCACCACTCTCTGAATGTGACCATCCAACCTATTCCTTATCCACTGAAGTATTCACTCATCAAATCCATACCCCTTCAATTCAGAGAGAATATTATGGGGGACCGTGTCAAAGGCTTTGCATGAGTCCAGATAGATTAATTCCTGTGGGATTATAACCACAATGGCAAGAACACATCAGGAAGCCCATTAAATATAGAATTAAAATGGGACAGTACCACAGTTACCTTTCAGTGATGACATTATCTTTGACTTTCCTGAGCCTTTGCTGTACCATTACAATTTACTTTCTAGAATTTCATCCCTTCTTCCTGTATTTGAATTCTTAAATATTTGATTAATTCGGTCTCTCTCTTCCATCTTTCACTTTTTTTTTAGTCTGTTTTTCTGATAGTTCTTTTTATTAAAATCAGTGATTATATGTCAATTTTCTTCTTTGCCTTATTAGTTGGGGAGAATGCAGCAGAATAATCGAGGTCCTGTGTTGAGTTTCATAAACAACTTTCTTTTTCTCAGCCAAAGTGGTTCCTCAGCTGTATTGCCCAAGTCTTAGTTTTGAGGAGATGTGTGGTCTCACTCATTCAGGAATACATTACAATACTGTCATCACAACACACATGACTATAACTGTCTGCTTAGGAAGAGCGGATAGGTATCAAAGAATGAGGCTAAATTTGGACAATCAGGCTGCAAGGGGTGCTTCCTGCATCCTTTTAATTGCCTTCAACATGGTGTGTATCAGGGATAGCTGCAGGACTGCCACTGCTTCACTGGGATTGCAGCCAGCCCTTCTGTGCCCAAACACAAGCAACCGCTCGTGTTGCCTGAATTCTATTCCTTCCCCGATTTTAACAACTCCTCAAGAATGCTAGACATAGCTTTTGCCCACAGCAACTGAAAAATATCCCGTGGGACCTCCTATCTTCTTTACTTGCTGATTTGTTTTGGTTTCAGAAGGACAGAGTTATAGGAACATTGTGCACTTCTGAAATTGCCTCCGAAACAATGACAGTACAGCAATGTTTTTGGCATTGTTTATACTAGTACAAGATAAAACCCAGTTTAAAAAGTAGGCTTGTAACAGATTTCTACTTATTTTGCTAAGCATAAAAGCTGAGAAAAATAAATCAACTTCCCAACAGGTTTGGTAAAATATTTATTTCAGGAGACTTTTGTATTTAAATATGTATAAGTCCTATAGATGTATTTGAGATGTAGCACAGTGACAAATTTCTCTACTCTTATATCATTAATTCTACCCCACTGTACATTACTATTTTGAAGTATATGCAGAATCAAAGCTGTCTGTTAAGCCATGTAAAATGGTATGGTGGTTTGACTCCTTAATTGAGGCAATTGTTGTATTTCATAGTACCAAGAGTTACAGTAATCACAAATTGTTATCGACAACATCTGCACAGATACTTTTAGTCCCATGGAGGATATTACTCTTTTTTTTTCCTTCAGGATATCCCTTCAAATCCATGTGTGAAAGAGAGAAGCGCTACTGGCTTTATTCTCCCCTTTTTTTTGGATAAACATCAGAATTATATGGTCTTCAGCACTGCCAATTCTCACTGCTTTCTAAGAGCTAAATAAATTTTAAAAAATCAAAGAAACTTCCAAATATATATTTTGGAAACTGATAAATGTTTTTGCATTATAAATTTCACAGAAAAGAGAGAAAAAAACCCAGACCTAGATATACATTAATGGTTTTTGTCATTTCTGGGGATCCCCTCCTATGATTTCTTTTGTAAAGCATTAAACACAACAAAAATCTGTTTAAAGACATTAGTCTTTGAAATTGTGTATCAGAATTGATTTTGTCTTTCAAACAATTTATTTGGAAAACTCTGGCACTTGGTGTTTGGCTGCAGTTGCTTTCATAAAAAATACAATAGATTATCAAGTTCAGGCTTTTTTTCTGTTGGCTTTTGGGTTTTGGTGGCATGGGAAACGGCTGATACAGTGGGGTTTGGCTTATATAGTACATTAGTAATTCTATTTTTCCTATCTATTTATTTGATTTAGGTACACAAAATACTTTAACCAATTTGTTTAGTTTTTAACAAAATGATTACATAACGGTTTGGCAAGAAGGGGTACTGTAGTTATGTGGGTTTTTTCCTCTTTCTCTGAGTCCTGTGCTGTTTTCTTGGCTTGCACTTCGTTTTACTTTGTCAGGCAGAGCTGTCTTCTTTAGTTTCCACTCAGGCAGAGTGAAATAGCATCTTGTGTGTTTCTGGTACCCTATGACTATGTAAGATCTGGTATCGCAGAACAAAGCAAATACAAGACCAGATAGATTTTAGAGGGGTTTCTCTGTAAAGCCTCGGCCTTCACCAATCTGAGCTGTCATCCCTTGGCATACGGGAGTGGTCTCATTTTGTGGTCTGCCACTGTTCCTTCTGAGTCCTTCAGGACTCACACTTGCTCTGAGGTATCTAAATCCCAACAGACACAGTTGGATGTCCAGACAATGCCATGAGGCACCTGAGCTGTTCCCTTTTGAAGACTCTTCTGCGTACCCTCTGATATTTTTCCAAACAGATGCAGATCAACTTTACCACTAATAAGAAGGAATGTTATTTTCTTCTACAACACTATAACTGCATTTTTATATTATTATGTCCTACATTAAAAAATGTTCTTTATTTATTTATCAGATATAAAGGTTTTCAGAGAATATTTAGTTATCTAGTTTAGGAAATTTAATTTTGCAGAGAGCTAAAGATCAACATTTCTTTGGAAAACAATGAATTAATTTTTATTTTCAGAATTTTAATATACATAACACGTGTTTAACGTAACGCATACTCTGACCCATTTTGACCTGTTTTTGCGCCTTTTATTCAACTGGGATCTTCATCTATAATGTGGCTATTATAATAAAGATTTACACTTAGTATATCTGCACTAGAAGTTGATACTGTATTAACCATCTTGTGAGGAAGTGAACACTGCTTGAGTGAACAGGTATAAATAGGAACATGTGTCAACTCAAAGCTTTGTGACAGATGCATTTAGATATAACACATGATACATCACAAAGTAACAGCTTAGCCAGAAAACTTGAAAAGACCTGGTTTTCTAAAGAATGCAAAGATGAAAGACAATGTTTTCCAGGGAGAGATGCCTTTTTACTTTCTTCTGAAAGCTCCAGGACTTCAGAAAGTGCTTTAATAGGTATTTGTTATTTGAATATATGCGGATAATTACCAGGTCAAATTTCCTTGCAGGTTGTTTTTTTTTTTTTCTCTTTCCCCTCGCTTTATTCTGTCTGTGCTTCAGAGCTGGCACTATTCCAACTTTTCCTTCCTTGGATTCCCTAAGTGATGAATCAGACTATGCTGGAGGTGCATATCAGTCGGCCAGGTTGGAAATGCAGTTTATTCTTGGATACACCGTTCAGAAGTAAACACCACACTAAATTGTTTTTGCTCTCCCAGCTCAGATTTTCTCTCTCACACTTAGTAGAAGCCATGAAAACAACTGAAAGTTTAGTTTTGGAGAGAAAATATATTTTTGTTTGGTTTTATTTTCTTAATTTATAAAGTATTCAGGAAGCACTAATCTCTTGAGGAGACAAACTTTATAAATCTGAACATTGAGGCTAGGTCAGCAATTGATAAATCTCAACTTAAAAAACATACTTTTTTGTTTTGACACAAGCTGTGTTTCCAACAGTTCAGCTCAGGGAAATGAAATTGACCCAGTTGTGTTGATCTCAGTCTACTAAACTGGGACATTTACCTACAGCTACAGCTAGGGGAAAGGATTAGATTACTTAAAATGTTAGCTAGTGTCAGTTTGATCTTGATTTCCTCTTATACAGATAGAGTGTGAAAAAATAAAGTTATTCAAAATATTTTTTTTTTTTTTTGTAGGTAAATTTGGAGAGATTGATGACATATAATACCTATCATTCCTATTTAGGAGCATTGAAAACTATTCATTGACGTCTTTTATTCTGAATTTCACGCTTCCTTGGGAAAATTCCTCGTTGACCACAGGATAAAAAACACACTTGTGTAACAGGTGCAAAACCATATCTTTTCCCAATAGAATTAATCTTCATGAATTTTATAGAATCATAGAATCATAGAATAATTTGGGATGGAAGGGGCCATAGTTCCAACACCCCCTATGTAACTGTAAGAAGGATGTTATTGGAGCATTGACAGTTATTAAAAATAGACCAATGGTAATATTGGAGATGAAAGCTTTGTCTTGAGAAGACAATTCATGTAAGCTCAGTGAAGACTCTGGAAGTGTAGGAAATGCAAATTGTGCATATGCAACCCCAGGAGCAGCTGTGGTCAGCAAATTCCCTGAGATGTTGAGGTGGGCTGGGGGTACCATGATGTCACTCTGATCCCTAAGGTTGTTCATGGTGTGCCAGGCTCGCTGGGTGAGATTTGAGTTCTGTCAGACTCATCTGGCCCTATGGGACTGATTGTGGCTGAAGCAATTTTTTGGTCATCCTTGGAATTTTAGCCTGAAACTCAGCAATAATGATGGAAGAGTTGTGAAACACTGTTAGTGGAAAATGCAGAGTTACCAGAAAGCAGTTTAAGGAAATGTTACACTTCAATATGAATACAAAGGTCGAACAAAAGAGATGCCTTATCCTGTATAATGTCCATCAAGTTGCTCAGATCCCTGAGCTGGGTACAGTGTAAGCCTGTAGGGAGTCAGTAAATGTGTGTATGTGACTTATTGCTCTGACATGACACTATTATGTTTTAGTTTTTAGCATTTTTAAAGAGTAGGTAATGGTTATGAGAGATGAGGAACTTAGAATTAAGTAGTGCAGTTATACACAGAAGGATAATTTGGTTTTGATAAATTGTGCTGAGCCTGTTAACTAATACTACAATTTTTTTAAGTAGCATCTTACCAGTACAAAAAAGAAGTAGTATCATTATTAATGTCTAAACTATAGTGTGTTTCACACAGGATTATGGTAAAGGTCAGACCATGTTTCGCTGAATTAAAAGCTATTCTGAGCTATAGCATTCCTAATCAACTCAGACCTAAAGGTGCATAGCTCAATTATAATGAGGCACAATGAATTTAAATAAACTGTGCAATGCTGTGTAGTGATTTATAAATGCACTATGATATCCTTTTAACTCATTAGCAATGAATGATACTACTATATGTATTCTCCAGTATTTTCTGCTGTGTAATTATTTTTACTCACAGTGCTTCTTAGGGAAGATACCTTTTGTTGTTCCTTTATAGTATGCAGGATGCTAAAAGCAATAGGGGCAATATTGATAAAGAGGAAAACAAAAAAAACCTGAGAATGAGAAGGGGGAGGGGAGGGAAGGGAAGGGAAGGGAAGGGAAGGGAAGGGAAGAGGAATCCAGCACTACTGTCACTTGTAGAGCAAAGTATTAGTGATTTTTAATTTTAAAATCTATAAACATAAGTCTATACTACTTGACATATAGTGAATCCCAGGTTCAAGAGTTGTTCTGAAACTTTGTCATAAGAGTGCAAGTACTTTTACCAGAAAAAAGTATATAGGGAATATTAACGGGTAAAAATTTCCCTGCATCTGGGACAGAGCCACTAGAAAAAGGAGCTGCAGGCGTGTTTTGGTTGGAAAAGAATGCATCAAAAAGGGAATAATAAATGTATTTTCAACATACTTTGCCACATACAACATAAAAGGATCTGGCCATTACAGATTGGACATGTTAGTTTTTAGGAAGAGTGAAGTAATTTTTTAAAATAATGTTCTAAAAAACTTCTTAAATATTATACAGCTGTATGAGGAAGCTGAGAAGAAGATTTTGAAAAATAATGTAATATTTAATAATTAATAAATATATTATATTCCTATTTGTCAGTATGGAGAACATTAAAGGAATTTCTGTAGAGTCCAGGCTTTCAGATTAAAATTTGCAAAGATGTTGTACCCCTTAGTTCCTTGCCAAAGCACCTAAAATGTGGCTAATTTCCTGAAATGCTGTCTGTATTAATTCCTAGTTTCAAGTGTTTAATGTTAATATTAATTAGCTTTAGATGTATACCTGAGATCAAGAACAGTGGCACTCACCTACCTGAAAGCATAACTAAATAGTTGATTTTCCTCTTCTAATCCCAGCAATTTCAAAAATAATTTTATCTCCCTGTGTAAGATCATCTGTCTCAGCTATCCCTTGAGTGGGTGGTTGAAGAATTTTACCAATGCAATTTTTACACTCATAATATACACATTTTGTCTATAATTAACGGAAATCTTGGAAATCTTGTAAATCTTAGAAATCTTGCCTTTGTCATGCATGGCTTGTAGAGAAGTGTGTAGTGTGTGTATATGTATTTCTGTCAATGACATTTGGAATGGAGTCCTGCTGTCGATGCAGCTGTGCACACACACGCACATGGGAACATGTAGGTATGATTTTTTGGATTCCTGATGTATGTCTACCAAAGTTTGTCAAGCACACACCACAGTTTCAGCAATCAGGCATGTAACATCAGATGCAGGGTTAATTTGAGTCGTTTTCAGTAAATGAAATCTCATAGAGAGGTAAGGTCAGACTGCTGGTTTTCCATGTTTCCTCTTTTTTTATTTTAAAAAAAAAGAACAGGAAAAGACATTTTTTTATGTTCTTTTTTTCCTTCATAAGAAATATTGTTTAACAGATATAGAGGCGCTACACGTGGCTGAGTTTGGCAACACCCTGATTCTCTCTGCTTTGAGTAACCTCACTCACATAAAACTACGAGTTACAAATCCTCCCATTTGAGCACATTTCTTCTAAGACCAGAGAGAAAAAGGTGCTGCTCGTTCAAACTCAAGTCAGCAGGCTTAGAAATTACTAGAAACTCTACTCAATATTACATGAAAATGTGGAAAATTAGAATTCATAACGAATTACTTCAGCTTTCTAGGAACCAAGGAAGCTATCCAGCAATTCTCTCTTTCAGCCATAACTGAAATGCATAAATATTGGTAAATGAGCTTTCCAAAAAAATATTTTATTTGTTGATTAGAAAAGTGTATCAACACACTGATCTGAACTCTTTTACAAAGGTGACTAGCAGTATTGACAATGTAAAGGTTTGTGTAGTGAAATTCAGAAATTGTCCTTTTTTATAAAGGAATTGAAGCTATTCTGTATATTCTTGATTAATATTTTTTGTTTGCCCACACTATTTTGCAGCTGATGCCTGGTGTGGGATTAGTACCCTTAACAACATACCATCATTATTTTTGAACTGTGGGGACAGAGAAGTCAAAGCTTTACTTGTTTCTTTTCCTTCTTTTCTTTTTTTTTTTTCCTTAAAGGAGGAGGGATAAATCTAGCTTGACTGCATGGTAATAATTCCATCTACCCACTCTTGCATTAAGTGATTATCCCACTGGAAGTCAGTGATCTGCTTTGAAGTCCTCAGCTTCAAAAGAGTCACCACATGAAGCCTATTCATATAAGCAGGGGTTCCTCTAAATAGAAAAACATCCTCTGCATCTCACTCTTAATTTTTGCAGTTGATGAAATGCCTTTCAGCATCAATAGGATTTTAAGATTACCATAATTTCTTCTCAGATGCACAACTAGAAGGGCAAGGGCTTGAAGGCCTGACTTTGGAGGTTGGATTCCCTTTGATAATCAGGGTGAAACAATTGGAGGATGATTTTGATTACCTGCTGTCAAAGTATTCCCCAGATTTCTTCAGAGCAGGAGTATTCCTGCTATCAAGTCAATATATTTTGCAGAAAATGATATATCAAAGGATACTTTTGCTCGTTTGAGAGACAGATTATACACCTGGACAGAGAAGGCAGAATGGGAAGAGTCCTAAGTTCATAGACATGAATATAAGGAAAACCTACCTGCTCTGTGCTCTTGAACATCTTGTGTTTGAATCATAGAGAAGATTGCATCAAAGTTTTATAAATATAGTTATATTTTATAAATATAATTAAACATCCTGCAGCGTGTGCTATAAAAATGTACTTGTTTACTCATTCAAAAATACACTTAGTAATGCCCACAACTAACACAAATAAATCTAACTGCATTTATTTGAAAGTAATATCCCAGATGCATACTAGAGCCTCAGCTTTTTCCTTATTTTCATTATTGTCCATGAATTGTATAACATATTCATGTATGTAAAGAAGCAAAGAGATACATGAAAACATTCCTTCACAGTCTTTAATTTTATCCACAGCACCAAATCTTATCCAAGCAGAGGGATAAAGCTCTAGAAAGATCAGTTTAGGTGGTCAATTTCATTACCCTGGTTCTGCAGGTAACACTCCTCTGTACGTGTATTAACTTTTCTGTAATTAGACCCATGCTCTTCTGAAATATCTGGGAGGAAAGTCTGCTGGGAAGTTTCCTTTTTCAGATTTGCAAGGAAGTGTAGGAAATGTTCCAGTTGCTAGTGACTCTGTCTCCCCTTACCCAGAGGTATGAGCTTACGAAGACCAGAAAAAAAAAAATTCCTGTGGGGTT
The DNA here is from genome assembly GCA_033556795.1 of Tapera naevia. Lineage (NCBI taxonomy): Eukaryota > Metazoa > Chordata > Aves > Cuculiformes > Neomorphidae > Tapera > Tapera naevia. The sequence continues at coordinate 590,400 of JAUMJJ010000066.1, forward strand.
CTGAGGGTGGGACGGGGGAATAAAAAGAATTGTTTTCCCTTGTTTTCTGTTTACCTTTTCTTTCTGTTTCATTTCCTTTGATTTTCTTTTAGTCTTTCCTCCAATGATCTAATTTCTCAGGACTGGATTCCTTATTATAGTTGTTTGTTTCCACATGAATGTCTAATGTTTGATCTAGGTCATATATGCATAAAGATTCACAAAATGGTTTACTTTTCTACAGTGTCTGGCATTCCTATTTTTCTCTCCCCACACTCAAACCCAAGAATTATTCTGGAGTGGAAAAGTGGGACATCATCCTCTCTTGTGATAGAGGCCTTATAAAGTCTCCTGTCATAGCAGAAAGGGTCATGTGTGGAAGGGTATAAATAAGCTAATTACTGTTTCCCACTAATAATTATATGACTTATTCATCAAATTTCCAATTTATTGTTAAATCAGTGTTGAAATAACAATTAAGTTGCCATCAACAGAAGTTAAAAGAAGGATCTGGAGGTCCTGCTACCTGACGCAAGACCCTGCCCCTCACTGCTGAATAACCAAGGGAGACATAATTTGAGCTATGAACTTATGAAGAGCTGGAGAATCTGAGGCAGGACACTACACAGGGATGAATACAAAAAACCTTGTGTAGTACTTACTGATGGATTGTTCTCAGATGATTTGAATTAATAAAATTCTGATTTGAGTAATCCACATATATCCTGCCTTTTCTTTCGTCTTGCATCCAGAATGAAAGTTTGACTGTATGGGGAAATCCTCACACTGCTGCTTCCATCCATAGACAGCAAGTACAACTTCCCCTAAGCAAGGAATCCCTTTTTTTTTCCTTCTCATATGCAGCACATTTTCAGCCACTAATATTCTGCCCTTTTTGTTCACATACAAGGAGAAGGCTTTCTTGACATACTCTTCTCTCTTTCTCATCTTTTGCAACAATGAGCAGGATTTCAGCTTCATATGTATATAAACATTTCCTCCCTTGGTGATGGAAAATGAAAAATTAAATGTGGCAAGAAATAAAGAGTCTACATGTACATTAAAAATAGTACAGTGCTTCCTCCTGCAATATATGTACAAAACTGTACCACCAGTTGCAGGTGCAGCCACAAAAGGAAACTTTGGGAGAATTGTAAATTGTGTGTGCGCTTTTGGTTGATATGTGGATTTGCATATTCTATGTCTGCAGCTTAGACACAAATTTTTAAAAGTGATCCCAGAAAGATTACGAGACAAGAAAGAATTTTGACAAGTGCGGCATCTGTGTACAGGCGCGTGCGTGTACGGATCTATCTATGCATCTATCTATTCCCTATGTAATGCATACTGAATATTTTAAAAGTGTTATGAAAAAGAAACCTGAATTCCTTGAAAGATAGTTGTTTACAAGAGTACCTCGACATCCTGCTTTCTTTGTTGCTCTCTAGGTTGCATCATATATCATTTGGTTCTACATGCTGCTTTCTCCTGGTATTTCTTTTTATGCTGTCAGACCCTGCCATGTCCATTCAAATCTAAAATTGTCTGAAACGATCTAAGTAACAACAAATCTGCTGTGTGAATAAAATCTTTATGGCGAGCTGCTAGGTTTCCAAGGCACATGCATAATAGAAATTCAGTATCACTTCATTTGAGTACAGGCACTGCTAGCTGCATATCATGGAGTCCCACAAATTGTCCTATGAAAATAAAGATTATGACAGAAAGACAGCCCTATGTATAAGAGCCTACTAAATGTATTCCACAGCCAGCTGTGTGAATCACCTTGGGGAAAAATGCATATGAATGCACATGTATATTAGAGAGGCTTCTAACAATGATCTCATTCTGTACCAATTCTGAAATACTTTTAAAAAATATGACAGTTTAGCTGAATTATATGGAGAAGGCATTTGGAAAGACTGCCTGAACATGAATTGTGTTAACTCAGAGCACTCTGAAACATAAGAGTTTTGGTTAACATGGGTTCCTGAGAACATCCTTTTTTGGACTCGGTTAAGGCGCACTTGCAGACCTTAATATTTCTCTTTGGAATCTGAGTTTTTAAAGTACCTCTGAATGAAACTGAAAGTACTGAAACATATTAAATGAAAATACATAATAAATGAAGTGAAACCATGTCTGTTTGTCTAAACTAGGCATTGGCTGACAGCAGGGTTTATCGCATCTGGAGAATAGAAACATAACCTGGGAAGTGTCAAGAAATTCAAAATCAAATAAATAAATTAAGTATGTTATTATAAAGATCGTAGAATGCATTTATTCCTATTGTAAAATTATTATTTTTAATAGATACAGGAGATATAGTGAACTCCAATAGTCCTCCTTGGTAATCATTCTAACTGCTCCTACTCCCTCCATTGTCTCTTCCTATGTACCTGTAAAGTTAAATAGAAGCAGGATTCTTTGCACATAGACATAAACATATTATGTTAATATAGGTGAGACATTAATTAGTACCAGTAGAAAATGTGGCCTGCTGCAGACCTCAAATGCGTTCTTGCTTTTGTTGATCCATTCTGAAATCCACATTACCTCATCCTCACTGCTACCAACCACCTATGTACAGCTAATGCCAGTGGGCCTGACGTACTCAGAGACTTCTTTTTGTGCACTGGTAAAATTCAAGTCCAATTCTTTCTCTATTGTATTCAGTTATAATTCATATATGTTCTGCACATACCATATTTATATACTGACATATACATATTACATAGCTGTGACTAAATACCAAGCAGAAAAATTTCCATATAAATTTTCCAAAGATGAGGCATAACTCTATAAATTAAATCTTAAATGTAAATTAAAAAAAAATTTGTGATTTTACACCTTTGTTACTGCTTAAATTCTTTTGGTTTAAGCCCTCGAGACTTTCTTTCTACTTTCTCCCAGAACTGAAAACAGTAAAAAAAGGCACACACTTACTGATGTTATTATTCTAGAAGTTTAGTATTGACAAAGAATTAACAAATTTACGTTATATGTAAAAACATTTTGAATAGATGCCACTCGTGTTTGTAATAAACTGTATCTTTGTAAGGTAGCTTCTCCACAGCAGATTAAATACAGGCTAATTACATTCAAAGACTGGAAAGACAGTAAGGAAAAGATAAATAAAAAATCCTGAAGTAGAAGGATCATCTTAATAGATTAAGGTATCAAAATATCCTTTGATGGCTAGATGGAGACTGATCTGATGTGACACTCATGAAGAATAAAACTTCTGAGCCAGGTGGCCTCAAACAAAACCAAACAATGTTTTTGAATTTTTCAAGGGATGGCCAAGGGTGTAGAGTGGGCAATTTCATCCTGGGTAATTCTTTCTCTTCTTTAATGCTCCATTTCAAAGACTTGGAAATCTTGAAATGCAGAATTGCAAAGACAAGGTGCTCAACAAAAAAATTGTGTCCTTAAATAATGTTTCCAGAGGGGACTGGTATGAATGATCAGCAGGAGGGAAAGCTGGAAAAAATGGAATTTGGGATTTGAGTTTTTTGGGTTTATTTCTTTTTCTTGTAACGCTAGACCTTTGTTTAAGGGTAAAACCTTAGCACACTTTCAGAGGCTACAGATTGTTACTGGGGCAGAAAAACAGCCAACATTTTGCACAAAAGCAAAATATCTGCAAATAAGTAATTAGGCCATGTAACTACCTACAGCTGGTTGAAATTCTTGCAACAACGATAGCACCTTACAAAACTTCCTCACTTGCTCAAGTGCACAAATACAGATTTAATAGCCTTCTTTTAACTCTGCAGTTTGAAAACGAGTCACTGATCTTAAAATCCAATAAAACATAATCACACTTTATTCAAAATCCAAAATTCTAAATGATTTTTTTTTTCTTTAAGCAAGATTTCTTCTACTTGAGAACAATATTACTGGCCTAATAGAATTTGATTTGTGGTAGAAACCTTAAACTAAAATTACTTCAATTGACCCTTTGAAGGTGAAGAGAATTCCTTCAAAGCTTTTTCTCTTTCTCTTTCCTTGTGTGTTTCCAGTTTTATCTCCTTCCTTCGTGAATTCTGATCTACAAAACTTGTGAAGGGCTTTGCAAGGCTGGGGATTCTGAATCACTTCTAGCTCCTTTTCATGTAGACTGAATTCTACCCTTGAGTGGAGGTTCACTAACCCTTGTTTTGAGGACTGAAGATGAGCGTATTTGGTGCTTAGAATTTGTGTCTGTTTCTTGCAGGGTAAAAAAATTTCATCCATAAGTAGTTCCATTGTCAGTAGGAGAACTCACTTTAGCAAAGCAAACAGGATTTGGTTCTTTTATTTCTCTGAAGTCTTATTTCTTAAGCACTACTTAAAATTCCCTTCGTTTCTTCTCTGTCTACAATAGAGAAAAACCTTATTCAATAGGCTACTTATGCTCCTTTTATTATATTTATTTATTTATTTATTTATTTTAAACCAACAAGTTAGGCAAGAATAACTTTGGTAAGATGGTTGTCTTTCTGCATTTTGTATTGCTTTTTTTTTTTTTTTTTGGACTGTTTGAAAGCGAGAGAAAGGATCATTCTCCTAGCTCCTAGAGCAGAGAAAATTATAGCAACCACCCTCAGGTCAGTCTTGCCACTTGAGATATGGATTTTAGAAAGCACCACTTTCTGTGTCTTGCAGATGCGGGAATTCAACATTATCCTTAACCCTCTGAAAACAGCTATTTTATTGTCTGTCTTTCATATTTGTTTCTTTTTTTTAATCTAAATCATGAGATGACACTATATTTTAGCTTGTGTTATCTGAAAGGCATGATATTTCATCCAAGTGCATAACATTAACATGTTTTTCAAGAAGCATTTGGACAATGCCCTCAGTCACACGGTGTGAAAGTTGGGAGTGTCCTGTTTCGGGATAGGAGTTGGACTTGATGGGCTTTTTTGGTCCCTCCTAGCTCGGGTGATTCTATGATTACTCTATGACTAACATACATCTTTGACTGTATCTAGGTTGCATCTGTACCTCTCACAGGCATCACTCACCTGCCAGCCTGCACAAGTAGATCCTCCGCAAAGACGCCTCCTGAACCACCTGCCCATACACCACCACTGCCTTCCTCTCTCATCTTGCCTCATTGGCAAAAGAGTCGTGCAGATAATACCAAGCTGGGAGGAAGAGTTGATCTGTTAGAGGGTAGGATGGCCCTACAGAGGGACCTGGACAGATTGGAGAGCTGGGCTGATTCTAATGGGATGATGTTTAATGAGTCCAAATGTCAGGTACTTCATTTTGGACACAACAATCCCATGCAGAGCTACAGACTGGGGACAGAGTGGCTGGAGAGGAGTCAGGCAGAAAGGGACCTGGGAGTGCTGGTGGACAGGAAGCTCAACATGAGCCAGCAGTGTGCCCAGGTGGCCAAGAAGGCCAATGGAATCCTGTCCTGCATCAGGAATGGTGTAGTAAGCAGGACCAGAGAAGTTATCGTCCCCCTGTACTCGGCACTGGTCAGGCCTCACCTTGAATATTGTGTCCAGTTCTGGGCCCCCCAGTTTGGGAAAGATGTTAGGATACTGGAATGTGTTCAGAGGAGGGCAACGAAGATGGTGAAGGGGCTGGAGCACAAGCCCTATGAGGAGCGACTGAGGGAGTTGGGGCTGTTTAGTCTGGAGAAGAGGAGGCTCAGGGGAGACCTCATTGCTCTCTACAACTACCTAAAAGGAGGTTGTAGTCGGGCAGGGATTGGTCTCTTCTCTCAGGTGACCAGTGGCAGAACCAGAGGGCATGGACTTAAGCTTCGTCAGGGAAAGTTTAGACTTGATATGAGGAAAAAATTCTTCACTGAAAGGGTGATTGGCCATTGGAATGGGCTGCCCAGGGAGGTGGTGGAGTCACCGACCCTGGAGGTGTTTAAGGGGAGACTGGATGAGGCACTGAGTGCCATGGTTTAGATGATGGTTGGTGTTAGTGTTGGTGTTAGTGTTAGGTTATAGGTTGGACTTGATGATCTCAGAGGTCCTTTCCAACCTTGTGATACTGTGATACTGTGATACTGTGATATTCAGCTTCTCCAAGGTACTTTGCCCAGGAGGAGCACATCCTTGCAGAGGATTTGTCGCCCTGAACAGAAAGACAAACATGTGCACCGGTTTTTCAGAATTCCTGTCTTCTTTGTCAGAACTATCATCTCAAAACCTCTACATGATGGCCTTCTACGTAGATTACATGAGTGTTTGTGTTAATGGATATCATACAAGGCAAGTGGAAATATCAAAGTTGCTATTAAAACACAACATGATGATATCTATGGACAAATCTAGAGGAGACAGAGTGCTGCATTCAGTTCTGGAGTCCTCATCACGGGAAGGACATGATAGGGTGAGTCCAGAGGAGACCATGAAGATGGTTGGAGGGCTGGCGCACCTCCAAAATGAGGACAAGCAGAGAGACTTGGGGTTATCCAGTTTGGAGAAGAGAAGACCTTAGAGCAGCCTCCCAGTGCTGAAAGGGGCTCCAGGAAAGCTGGGGAGGGGCCCTTTATCAGGGAGAGCAGGGACACAATGTGAAGGAACAATTTCAAGCTCAAAGAGGGGAGATTGAGGTGAGTTTTTAGGAAGAAATTATTTATTATGAGGGTAGTGAGGCCCTGGCACAGGTCACCCAGAGAAGTAGTGGATGCTGCCCAGAGTGAGGCACCCTGATCCAGTGGCTTTAGAATCCCTTCCCATCCAAACTGTTCTATGATTCTGTCATATATAAAGAAACTCAGAGGTTGGTTCCATATATCATCTGAATGCATTAAGTGAGGAACTTCTATACCACTCATGCTTGAGAAATTATGCACCAGAGATGGATAAATACTGCTAGAAATTAGAACAGAAGGTATTTATGAAATAATTTGTTTTGAAAAAAGTTTTAATGCAACAATAGTACTAAAAAGAGGAAATCACAGGTACTGAATAATTCACATAGGTATTGCAAAGTATCAGTTTGTCTTCCTTGTTATTTATTTTTTTAGAAAAAATTTGATATAACTCATTTACTGAAATAATGCTGGACTGATACAAGAAGATAACTGGTAGGTCTGTTTGTGCTTTTCAAAGTAATTATAAACCGATTTCTATTCCAGATAGCATTGATTTTTAGAGATAAAATTTGACCAAAAAGAAAATACAAAATATTTTTTGATTAACTTACCTATGTCTTAAATTTGACTTCCTGTATTTGGAGTCATGCTTTTACAAATAAAAAATGGAGCAAAATTTATTTCCACTACAGTCTCAAGTATCTTTTTTCAAATAATCATTTGTAGAAAAATTATGAATACACTTGCTTGAATATTTCTGAAGAAAATAAAATTCTGTCAAAATTCTTGTGCTTATTCCAGTCTTGAGAACTTATTAGAAAGATCTGGCAAGATTATTTCTCTGGACATCTTTGGAATTTATTGCCATGCAAAGGTGGGGGAGGTGACTTTCTGTTAATTGAGTCATTCAAAAGATGACAAAACTCAAAAGTATATTCATTAAAAAATACTCAACTGACAAGAGATTTAATGCTCAGTGGGGACAAATGGTTTAATGTATTTAAAGAATTTTAGACACTGATCTTTAGAAGGAGTATCTCTATGAGTACTCTACTGAAGTGAGTAGCTGCACTGAAGAAAATTTTACTATATATTTTTATGTTTAGAGATCTGTGTAACAGTGCAGTGGAATTACTAAAGTTTTTTAAACTAACCTAGAGCTTAAGTATGTAGCAGAATCTGTATCTAGAACTACATTTTGATTTCCAAACCTCTGCGTATGCATGTTATTATGATAGAATTTCACAATATTTGACTGTGTGTTGTATCTGAGCTCAGTAATTTGCACATCTGAGATACCACACACTAAAAGTAAGTGCTACTGTGGTTATCCCAGTGCTATCAAAAAATACCAGCAAGATATTTATTACAAGCTTACAATCATATCTTCAGCTCATTTGAATCTCAGATTAGGAAGTAAAAAAAACAAACAGAAAACCAAAAAATAAATGAATAAATAAATAGATTAATAAATGATGAACAAATACAATCCATCATTTTTGAAAATGGAATATTCCAAATTTTAAAATCTTAACCTCTGTGAATTTGAGTGCAAATCTTATCAGCTTAAGTATGTAATACTTTATTACAGTATTTTCCATAATAGAATTTGTATTTTTTGTTTACGGCACTCTGTCTCCTATCTCAGAAGTTTAAGAAAGGTTCAAAATCAGTATTGGTATAAAATAAGTGTAACTGTAAATTCTAGAGACTAATATTGATAATATTGGTTTATTTTTATGTCCTTACATTCCATAGGGTTAGCAACTATCTGCCTTGAATTTTTAGTTTGGAAGCTCTTGGAATCTGAAAGCTAATTCAGTAAAAACAGGAGACTTCTTTGCTCAGTTTCCATACTCAGTCAGGTCCATTCAGAGCAGGAGCTGGTTACACTATAAAGGGTTCTTTGAACCTTGTGAACCCTTTGGTAAACCCATCTGAATTTAGAGTTTCTAATCTACCCCACACACCTTAGGGTTACACGAATTTCTCAGACTCTCCATCTTTGATTTTCTCATTAAATTTTTATCAGAAATTTTTGTGTAAACAAAAAATACTTATGAATTAAGCATGGCCTAAATTCTTAGCTTCTTTTATGTTTATGCTTCTCACAATTTTGACATACTGTTAGTATATGCACAGGAGGATTTGGACTAAGAAGTGTTATATTGCAGCACCATAAGAAAGAAAGAGAACGTTTCTGTAAAAATAATTTCAACAGTCAGATATTTCTTGCTTTTTAAGTTTTGAGTGCTTACCTTGTAATGGAATATCAAGTATAACTTAAAACAGACAATTAAATGATCACTTAGGATTAGTTATTATGATTTTGCATACATATATTGTAATTTTCAAAGTCTGAAATGTATTTTACAACAATATAATTTATATTGTGTATTGCTCTTCTGCTCTCCTATGAAGGGCTGAGTGGAGGAATAATTTCACACTGCATATAATGCATTGGATATGAAGGAAACTTGAAAATTATTTAGTTACAGATTTCTCTGACCAGGCTTGCAAAATGGCATATATTATGTTAATGGGCAAGAATTTGAAAATGAACTTGAATATTAAACACAGTAAGTTTGGGTTCTGACATGAGTGCAGGCATCGCTGGTGTATAGCATAGAAAATAGATTATTTTTTAACCCTTTCAGGTCTCTTACAGGGTAAGATATTGTCCATGACAAAATACACATAAGTGAAACACCAGACTACCATCTGTTTTTCTATTAAAGTCTATTCCCTGTCATACTAAATGCCACAGCCATCCTGGGTTACCCCACATCAGTAAATTTCTAAAAGTCAGTTGTGTGGTGCTCTGCTGGCTGAAACAAGATCAAGCGCAGCAGACTTTTCTGCTAATAATCATATGAGGTGAGCTGCTTCTGCCTTTGCCACAATCCAGCACATCCTTCAGGAAGCAAGCAGGAATAGCGAGCACTGTTCTCTGGATATTGGCCATGAGAGTCCCATATGGTTCATTGGTGATTGCTCACTTTGTGGTGGAGGCATCTATCACAGCTGTAATCGTGGCTGAGACATGAAAGACTAACAAGCACGTTACATACTCTCATCTTCAGTATGTCAGAGGTGTCAGCAGCTTTTGGCCAGAATTTAAGCAGTTTCTGAGATGTATAATAGGGATACACACATGCTTTACATTTTCATTTGGCTTCAGCCAAAGGTTATTAGAATTACACAAAATAAATAGGAGTAAGGTCTTCCTCTAGGACTGACTGATTGGCCTGAGAAGTCACACTGCATGCTGCACAGGGACAACACTATGCTCCCAATCCTACTCCAAACTAGGCTGGATGGGGCCCTGAGTGAACAACCCAATGAGTCCTTGAAATTGGCCCCAAACTGATCAGGAAATTTGAAACGATGTCCTCCAAAGACGCCTCACAAGTGGAATTGTTGTATGCTTCCATGGCTGTGAGCACCTGTGGGCCTGTACAACCCCAAGCAGTGTTACAGGCTTGGGGAAGAGTGGCTGGAGAGCTGCCTGGAGGAGAGGGACCTGGGGGTGTTGGGTGACAATCCACTGAACATGAGCCAGCAGTGGCCCAGGTGGCCATGAGAGCCAATGGCACCTTGGCCTGTGTCAGACACAGTATGGGAAGCAGGAGCAGGGCAGGGATTGTGCCCCTGTACTCAGCATTGGTGAGGCCACACCTCGAGTACTGAGTTCAGTTCTGGGCCCCTCACTACAAGAAGGACATTGAGGGGTTGGAGCGTGTGCAGAGAAGGGCAACAAGGCTGGGGAAGGGGCTGGAGAACAAGTTCTACAAGGAACGGCTGAGGGAACTGGGGTTGTTCAGCCTGGAGAAGAGGAGGCTGAGGGGAGACCTCATCACTGTCTACAACTGCCTGAAAGGAGGCTGTGGTGAGGTGGGTGCTGGGCTCTTCTCACAAGTGACAGGTGATAGGACAAGAGGAAATGGACACAAGTTGCACCAGGGGAGGTTCAGATTGGACATCAGGAAAAATTTCTTCACTGAAAGGGTGGTCAGGCATTGGAATAGGCTGTCCAAGGAGGGGGTTGAGTTCCCATCCCTGGATGTGTGTAGAAGGCAGGTAGGTGAATTTCTTAAGGACATGGTTTAGTAAGGGAACAGATACGGTTGGACTTGATGATCTCAGAGGTCTTTTCCAACCAGATGATTCCATGATTCTTTAGAAACCATGGTGTGCAGGGTGCTGAAGTGACAAGGACCATATGGCCTTCACACAGCATTTTATTTCCCATTTTGCCCTGCTGAGTGCTACTGAAATTATCAGTGAACAGTTCACATAGAGCACACAGAAGAACTTCATCGTCTTTCCACGACCCCACATGCAATAACATTGTATTGCATGAATGAAACATTGGAGGCAAACACAAGAATTAAGGTGGTCCCCAGCTGCTGCTGTGTCAGACTTTCATACCTGTGTACTTATCCCTCTGGTCCTCTAAACAGAAATATCATTGTCCTTCTCCTTAATTCTCTGAACACGCATTGGGCTATGAGACATTGGTTCAAAGACCAAGAGTAACTTCCATGCTTCCCTTCAGAAATTTTTTGGTTTTCCTTGTAATATACATTCATGATTGATTCTTTTCCTTATGTCTAGTCTTCCTATATGAAACAGAAGCATTATCTTTAAAATGAGGATTGTTTTTTCCTGGTCTTTCATACCCTTGTCATGCCTGAAAGGCAGGCACGGGGAAAGCAGATATGCCTGGGAATGTCTAGATGTGCTGCTACTGGCATGTTTATGTGTGTGTGTGCTAGAAGGACAAAGAATCAGAGATAAGACAGAAGTCAAACTCTGCTTATTTTGGCTAGTAATGGACACGCACAGCACGTGATTTGCTGTCAGGAGGAGTAGTGGCGGTCTTCCCATCAGTATCACCGCTTTCACAAGCAGTATATTTAACTAAATTAATGAAAAATTGAGCATGGTTTCATGTCCAAAACAGACTTAACTGGTGGTGATGTTCCACTCTGGCGAAAGTTTAGCTTTTTTTGCCTCTTGTCAGCACCAACCTCCAGCTTGACTCTTCACTTGAGGCTGATTCTGCTCTGAGGTGGTGAGAAGGGGAGATGACCAGACAAGAGCAATGAATTTTGTGACAGATGGTGTTAGAGTGTTCTTGAACCTGTGTTTGCCATCTGATAAATAAGTGTCTGTGTATTTCTGAGCTTTCTCACTGAAAATTGCATTTTTGGCCACACTAGTTCTTTCATCTTTGCGTGGTAATTTTGTTTTCCTGCTCAGCGGAGTGAGTGGCCTTCAGAACAGGCATCGTGGCAGAGCTAGAAGGGTAGAGAAATGCATAGTTATGAATCTGTTTAACAGCTCACTAACTGCTGCTGCAGCTGGTGTGGATAAAGATTTTTGGAAGGGCAGACAAGAGAGTCCAGCTCTGGGTCATTTTGCTGATTTGTGTAATACAGCTGAAAATTCTAATACACCGAAGAATTTTGTAAAACAAGATAGCTAATATGGTTTTTGAAATATTTATTAACAGTTAATGAAACTGAGAAGTGTTTGCATTTGTTTTGGTGCTGTATCAAAACTGTTCTTCTAACCGGTTGTCAAAAGGAGGAACTAAACTGGCTGTTGATAATGCAGGGCTAGCCAAAAACGTTAATTTTGGCCCAGGTCCTAACTAGACATATGGAAGAAGAGAGAACATTTGATGAATGTAATGGGTTCAATTTGTCCTGAAATCAATGGTCAGCCTGGCTAAGGGTCTTCACGTGGTCTCAGGAGTTAAAAGATGAGCATAACCATTGGGAGAGAAAGAGCATTTCTGAAAGCTACTGCTGATACGTAGTTAAAGCTGTTCAGAAGCAGCTGCTGCTCTGGATGTGGAAGCGCACCTGTGAGTTGTGAGGCTCACAGCTAATTTACTGCTGAAATACCTGCACTGGATTATAGGTATTTAGAGATAGAGTAGCAATGCAGTGCTGTATGCTCTCCATTCTTTTACTGCTTGGTTGGGGAATGGGGCTGGAGCCACATTCTTTCCTAATACCCGGAGCATGTGGCATAGCTGCTTCTTTTAAAAATGTTTGGTTATTTCTTAAGAGGTTTCACATAGGTTATGGGTGTTATGAGAGGAGATGTTAATTCATGGTAGAGTTTTATCTTAAATCCTTTATAGTGAAAAAACACCCAAACAGTAAAAATAAGAAAAAGCTGATATGGACAGGCTTTGGTTGGTCTGTTTCTCAGCTGTCAATACAAATGTAACTGAAATGTCGAATTTCCCATTCAGACAATATCCTGAAGAGCTGTCTCTGCAGCTTCAACATGCAGGAGACTAATAGTTAACAGTAAATGTTTTATTATTTTTTTTTATCCCAGAGCATATTTCCACTGAAAGAGCAAAGCATTACAGTAGGCCGGATGTTTTAGGTCATTTATTTTGTTTTTGCTTTGGGTCATTTTACAGAAGCACTTCTGCTCTCTAGCGTTAAAATGAGAGCCACTCTACTCCCCAGGTATTACCCAGCAGCACTTGGGGGCTCTTAATGATTAATACCATCACAGTCCAGCCACAAACCTTTCTGGCGCAGATAATGCCAGGCAGCAAGCACGCTTGACACTTTTAATGTATAATTAAGTAGAAAAAGTCAGCACTCAGTATGCAAATTTTTCAAAATGATAAATGATGCCATAGAGCAGTAGGGATTGATTTGGTGTAAATGAAACTAATTAAGGAAATGTCAAACATAATTAATAAAACAGGTTTAAGCTGCAAAACATTGTCAATTGAATGAATGAGGAGGCACTGGCTCCCATTGTTTCTGCTTTATTTAGGGCTTGTGTTTAGCTTGTAGTCTGTTCCTAAATGCACTTTCTCTACCTCACACCCTCCTCTACCAATTCCCAGAGAGGGGGAAAATAAATTTGCTTGTCTCTCCACTGACTGCAGAAATTAATTGCAGAAATCTTGTCCCATCCAAGTGTTACATTCACTCACAGGACATTAACATAACTAATTTGAAAGAGCCCAAATGACTGCATAATAGAGCACTGTCAGTATGCCTGACAGTCTTTGGTCATACCAAATTAGCTTGGTTTTCTAATTGAAATTTTTTCCTAGGACTCTCTTCATAATTTTTTCCTCAGCTATTCATTTTTGATAAGAACAAAGGTTTTATAATTTACAAAAGAGTGCTTGACCTATAATTACTAGGAGGAAATTAAGGAAGGTAGAAAAGTCAGATTTAGTCCTGGTAATGATGCTGGAGACCTTGCTCCCTCTGGGGAGCCCGAAGAATAATGGAATCTTCTATTTTTACAGGCGACCTGTGCACTGGTGCTGACTCTAACTGTGAATCCACTTTACCTTGCAGATCACTTGCTTAACACTAAAAGTGCCAACAGAATCACAGGCCATTATTCCAAATGTCATTCTGTGCCAGTGCCATTTCCAAATGCCCTTCCCTTCAAATGAATGAATCAAAGAACATCTGCCAGTCCTCTTATCTTGTCCTTGTAAATATCCTGTTTTAAGAGTTTCACAATATTAAAGTGGTACTTAATTTAGGTAAATGGGGTCACCTAAAAGATTTTTGTTTTAAAAAAGTAGCGCTGGGATGCTTCTTTTTGAAAAAAAAGTTACATAGCCTGACTTTTCACACATATGTGGTTTTAGAGCAGAGGTTTTCCACCAGTTGAGTGTTCGTTTCTGGTAATTTGCTGTCACCTTTTGCATATCAGACTATGCGGTTGCAGCAGAGCACGTAACAAAATCATAGTAAAACTTTTTCCTTGTATCACCTCCCTAAGTCAGTGTTTTCCACTCCTTATGCAGATTTTAAGTTAGAAATATGACTATATATATTTGTGGACACGCTCTTGTGTATGCAAATATACATGTTTGTGTGTAAGTATGTTATATATATGTAACATATATATATATAGCACATGAAGAGAGTTTTGAATCTGTATTATAATTGCATGTGTATTTTATATATCTGTATACGTGAATTTCAATAGAAATAAGTACATGTTGTATATATTCTGCTCACAGATGTTATACATCTAGTGTAATCTAGGAGCTCTGAAGCTGGTCTTCCTGTATCATTCCTATGGATCAGAACTGTCAGGGCAGAGTTTATGGCTGAAATATTTTTAAAAATTATAATCATTTTTATGTTACATTTGATGATTCTTTAAGAGATTTCTTAATGTTGGCATGAAATCTTACATTTCAATGGTAATTTGTAAGCTGTTGATTTTGCTAATGTAATTTAGTTATAGAACTGCTAGAAAGAAAAGTGCAGAAAACACCCATATTTAGTTCTTTCTGATGAGAAAAAATAAATCACATGTAAATAAAATTAGGTGTAAATTTTTTTCTGTTGTAGAAAACAGTTGCAATAATTTATTAAATCAGTAACAGATTTCTTTTAAAGGCACGTACTTTCACTTGAGGATGAAATGATACGATTATACTTACGGTGTAAATTAAATCTGAAGTAACTCTGTGTAGAAGCCTTGTTGCAGAGATTAAACTTTGTAAGCCCAGATGGCTTTGGGGAGCCACCACGTCCTGGTCAGGTTTTTCAAAGCTGAAAAGAGTCAAACCAGCGGGGCTGCCCACGAGAGGCAGA
Source organism: Tapera naevia (assembly GCA_033556795.1). Lineage (NCBI taxonomy): Eukaryota > Metazoa > Chordata > Aves > Cuculiformes > Neomorphidae > Tapera > Tapera naevia. The sequence goes on from JAUMJJ010000066.1 coordinate 605,553, forward strand.
TGCCACGGGTGGATCAGCAGTCCTCAGCTGGTTGTGCACGTTCCCAGTCTTTCAGAAGGTGCTTTCCAGCTCTGCCTGGGGCGTGTTGGCTGTGGTGCCTCAGTGGATCCACCGAGGCTTGTGGGGGCCCTCACAAACGGAGTGAGAGGTGTCGCATACACCCCAATTCACAAAATGAACAACAATCAGGGAATTAACTATACTTTTCTAGATCATGCAGCAGACAAGGTACTCCTGGATTGCTGTCTCCAAATTTACCTTGATATATTTAAAGATCTTATTATTTTGTGTTAATTATTAGCAATAAAATACATTATATGCTCTTTATTGAAAATGCATATTTAAAATAAAGAAAAAAGCTGACTTCATTTTAATCCTTTAAACCTGGGAATGCATTCTGCCTTAAATCCCAGTTCCCAGTTTCCAATACTTACACTCAAATTTGTGGTATAATTTCCCCACATGAGATGATGTCATTTACATCACTTCTCAGGAGCCTTCTAGAAAATACATCAGAAGAACTGAATTCATCATGAACAAATTAACCAGCCAGCAACCATTCTCTGGAATTTTCCTACGTTTTCAGGAATTCCCATCAACTCACCCCTGTTGACTCAAAAGTTACGACTGGATGAAGTAGCCACTGGGTGAAGTCCTGCATCCTCCTTAACACCAGAGTAACAAGTTAAAAAATGGGCACATCTACTTCTGACCTTACAGTCTGTTTCCTTATATACAAATATTGTAAGATGAGCGTTGTCTATGTGTTTAATGCAAGTAGTATTTCAAGAAAATTTTTGTGTTTCCTGCATCTGAACCTAGTACTGTTGTTTTAAGCAGTGCCTCTCTGATTAGTTCCAGCTGATGTCTATAAGAATTCACATTTTCTAAAAGCAGAAAAAAAGCCTAGCTCTGTGTATGTGCTTTTACCCATTCCACTAATTTGTGGATACAAGGGCAAAAATGGAAACCACTGAGACTCTTGGATTCTGGGATTGCCAGAACGCCTGAAGGCTGTCCTTAGGACAAGAGTGCTTACTTAATCACAGGAGTACCAATAAACTCTTTCATTGCCTACTGATATTACACGTCTTTTTAAGCTTTTGCTTACACCACTTGGCTTCTTCCCAACAGCTTATTACATTTGGAAGGGACCTTAAGCCTATCCAGTTCCACTCCTCCTATCATGGACAGAGATACCTCCCACTGGATCAGGAGACTCAAAGTCCCATCCGGTCTGAGCTTGAACACCTCCAGGGATGGGGCAGCCACCACTTCACTGGGCAACAGGCCAGAGGATCACCACCCTCTCAGTAAAATTTCTTCCTAATATCTGATCTCTATCACCTCTCTTTCAGCTCAAAACTGCTTCCCTTTGTCCTATCCCAGCACTCTCTTCCTGATGAAGAGCCCCTTTCAGTACTGGGAGGCTGCTCTAAGGTCTTCCCGCAGCCTTCTCTTCTCCAGGCTGGACAACCTTAACTCTCTCAGCCTGTCTTCGTGTGGGAAATGCTCCAGCCCTTGGATCATTTTAATTGGTCTCCTCTGAATCTGATCTAACAGACCCTTACCCTTTCACACATTGGGGGCCCCAGAACTGAAAACAAGACTGTAGGTGGCATCTTGTGAGACTGGAGTAGAGGCAAAGAATCCCCTCCTTCACTCTGCTGGTTGCGGTTCTTTTGATGCAGCCCAGGATACAGCTGATTTTTCAAACAAACATTATTCAGAGCGTTATATATTTGCAAATATCACTGTATCCAAATATTCATCATTTTACCTTATATTCAGCAATGCTTAAACTTGTTTCAACTGAACCTAAAATTTAAGGGGATTAGTTACCTTCCTAAATGTTTTAAATTTACATTTTTTGCCTTGACATTATGAGACAGGCATAAAAGCTTCTCATGGGGAAGACCTTTCTGTATTTGCCTATATATATATGCCTATATATATGTGCCTACATATATGCCTATATATATATTTGCCTATGTATATGTGTGAAGGCATATATACACATATGGAGGATTATATTCACATATAAATTCTGTTTGAAGGACTCAAAATAGAGAATGCTAGAGGCTGGGCAGTGTTTTCAGGGGACCTCACTCTGTGCTTATGGCGCTTTAAGGCTCTTTGTAGGATTCACTGCTGGCTACCACTGTGGTCACCAAGGTGCTTCAGACAGTCTACACTGGAAAAGATTTTTGATGGAAAGTCTTCTGGACTATTTTTGACAAACTGGAGTATGTGCCAAAACATGTGCATGCTGTCTAGAAGTCCACAAATCCATTTTAAGGCTCACCAACATCCTAACAACGACTTGTTGTTTTAACAGATGACATGTAGCGCTGCAGAAGCCTTCACTGAGGTGCATAGGGTGGCAGTAACAACATGTGTTTGAGGATTCATAACTGAAAATGCATGGCTTAAACCAGTGAATTTAAAGGAGATACATCATAACATAATACATGCTTTCAATTATACTTAATTTAAAGTAAGTATAAAGTACTTAATAAATGCACTTTACACTCTGTCACAAAATCGGTTGATAATCTTTATCATAATTATATTAATGTTAATAATAGTAATAAAATAATAATAATAGTACCCCTAAATTACTCTGTTGCTAAAAAAAATACAAGAATGTCATGAAAACAAATAACTTTCAAACTTGGAAAAGATTTTTATATAATCATTAAATAAATAATAATAAAAAAAGCTAGCATATACATTACCTTATTGTTTCTTTTTCCCCCCTAGGTTCCAATTTAATGAAACAGACCATTTTTCTACACTACTAACTTTCTTATTCCGAGAACACCAAGGAAATAGATACCTATATAAGTATTCTTGAAAATATTGCTTCGTTTACAGTTTGCAGAAATACTTTTCAGAAGAAATCTGATGACAAAGACAGTCAAAACAGGAAAAACAATAGGAAAGTTTATGACGTATAAAATGAATTCTTCAAAAGAATTTCGTTTCAAAATGCCAGGGGTTATAAGTCAATTATATGCAGCACATATTACTATTTATTACCTTGCATTTGGCTGAAATTCATCTCTTTTGACAACCTTGGGTAAATCATATTACATATTTCATAAAATACGAGTGCTGGACCTTTTTCCGAAGGCACTACTCAGCGAGTGAACTCATCGCTATTGGCTACATCCCAGTTGCCATAAGCTCCCTTAAGACTGAGGGTTTTTCAAGGCCCTGTGGCAACTGACTCAAAGAAAAGACATTTACAGAAAATATGCAAAAAGTTGATTTCTAGTTTTCAGAGACCAGATGGAAAGGCAAATACAAACTCAGAAATGCAGATTTCACTTTTGATGAAATTTACTGGTTGAAAGCTTTGTAAGTTATTTGTTTTGTTTGAATATGCTCAAAGTCCCTCAGATTATACAATTTTATAGCTAAGTTATTTTTAATTCTTGAAGGCTCATTATTTTACAGTGAGGTTACTGAACCTGCACCATGTAGCACAGATTACCCAGCATAGTATTAATCAAAATATACATGGCAAATGGGATCCAAACCGTGCCAAATAGGCATCTGCTTTTAGCAGGGAACAAAAATGCATTTAGCTCCTTTATTAAAAGGTATTATGGGCAATTTATTTTTAAACCATCTCCCTAACACCATTAACTAGCATATAATTTAATGTACTCCCAAGCAACTTGACTTTTACATTTCCTTCAAAACATTAATTTGCTTTTGCAAATTGATGTAAAAGATGCTTTTGACCCCTGGAATGATTCAAACCATTAACAATAAATTAGATTATCCTTTAAAACAAGATCATCATTTTTATTTTTGGATGGAAAAATGTCTGCTGTTCCTGGGAGTGAGATGATATTGCTTGCAGGGATATAAAAAATAAAACTTGGAATAGTTACAATTATTTATTTTGCCTGTCCTTATCTGTGGCAGTGTACGGACTCACTTCAGAAAATCTTCATGTTACTCAAAGATTTTAAACAAATTAGTTTAAAACTTTGGGGGGGGGGGGGGGGGGGGGCAGGTGTTTGGGGTGATTTAACTTCAGGAAATTGTCATTAGGCTAATGTGCTCTCTTACTGAAATCTCACCCCTATACGTGACAGACTACTCTGTTTCCAGAAAAGACAGAAAAGTACAGCTCTCCAAGGATGTGTGTTTATTTTTTAAAATAATGTATAAGCCAATTTTCCTATCCAAAGCTACTGAGAGGGAAAATCTTACCATTTAAAGCACACGGTACTGTGATACATTTGAAGATGCTCAGTAATTAGTAGGTTTAGCTGTCACAAGTGGCTTTATTTATATCGTGGTTGGTGCTTTAACCCATAGGGGCCAAGCTTGAGAAATGTCAGAGGAGAACATACCCGAGCACATACAACTTGGATTTGACAGGGCTGATTGCTGAAAGGGGTAATGGGCTCCTAGCCTTAGTGTGGATATGTCCCAGGAGGAGAAGAGAATCCTCCCCTGTGTGTTGTGCTGCATTCGCTTTCCTCGCCAGGTCCTAAGAATCCACTTGCTAAAAATCTAAGATCCTGATGCAAAGCCTATAGAAATCAATGGGAAGAACTCTTGTTAACTTTGATGGAGACCCCAAGGGTTGGCTTCAACCCCCCCCCCTGTTTGCATTGTATAGTGGCATGAGCCTCTCCAGAAAAATATCTAAATACACAATTTAAGCAGAAGAGCAACAGAACAGGTTAGCACGCAACCTGTCTTGCTGATCACAATTAGAAAGATGCAGTGAGGTGGAAAAGTCTGGCTGGCTCTCTTCCCCCCAAAAAAGGACAAATACTCATTTATAACACATGGGGACTGTAACTTTCATCTTAGCAAGTACAGCTTTATTTCCAGTTTCTATTAGAGTCCTGTTTAAGGCAAAGGTCTAGAAAACTTGATCTCATTATAAGGCCAGTTAATCATGGCTGGGTTATTTCTAAAGGATATGTGCAATATTTACAGGCTTTCTTACAAGTGTGGAGTGTGGGGGTTTCAACTCATCCCACAGAAAAGCTCTACACCAATACGTATCAAAATACATCTTACCTCACAGATAGTACAACCCATTAGTATGAACAGCAAGTGGCTTCAACTTCCCACTTCATGGGGTTCTCAATTTGCAAACATCACTTGGATTGTATGATAAAGAACATTTTCAAAGAGAAGAATTAACAGAGAACCTTGCACCACACATTCACTGTGCCTGGCAGCTGCCTGTTCCAGATCCTGGAATAACATGTCCAGGGCAATTGTATATTTATTTCTTACAAGAAGGGTTTTTCTCTTATCAGAAACCCAATATTGAAGGGAAAATGTTCAAAAATTGCAAGTGTTCAAAATAGTTCGAATGAAACATAGTTAAATGCTATATCATTTTATTATCCTTTTATGACCTAGAGGATTCCCATTTAGGCAAGTGCCACTTCGAATTGAGGTGTGGAAAATGGGACATTTTCTTCAGTTGAAAAGTTTTTCTTTGCCTCCTTTTGCTGCTGCTCTCTGACCATCACTTGATCTGTGTTATTCAGAGCCACTTTTATTAATAACAAAAATAAATCCTATTCTGGTCTTTACATACTTGTATGTTGCAAAACTTTAGTAATCCTGAATATGCAATTTTGTTAGTCTACAATATATGCTTTGAACGTAAGAAATTCAGATTTCAACAGGCACAGGGATTATCAATCCAAGCAGCCATGACCATTCTGCAAGAGTGAGCGTTTCTGACAGCCAGATGCTGATGAAATGCTGGTTCTGTGATGTTCTCTCATTCCTCCAGAAAACAAATGATGTCTAGGTTACAGCTAATCTTGTTTGATGGCAGCACAGAACAAAGGTCTGGAGGAAAGTCTAGGGGCAGCCTTTAGTGAATCAGAATGTGTGGATCATTTGTTTTATATGCCAAAACCATATTGTATTAATTATTTTTACAATGATTTCAAAATTTTCCTCTTTCCCTTTATTCCCACAACTTCTTCTCTGGAAAGAGGAAAAGCTGGTAGCATGGAGGGTTGGGTAAGTAGACATATGGAAATATATTTACAAAAATTTCATTATCTGTCAGTTATATTTGTATATATTTAATAAGTTATTGACTTGATTAAATAGAAAAAGAAAGGAAATTATCTTTCCACTTATTATTCAATCTAAATGCAAAAGGGGAATTTGTAACCTTCTTTTCATGCAGTTCACTGAGTAAAGAGTAAGCTATCAAACCATATTCTGGCCTGTTTTATTGAGCTGGGAAAATGAATCTCTACAGTGCTTACGTGTCTCTTTTTCCCCAAGCCATCCAGCCTTGACCTCACCAGAGATTATACCCTTAGGGTACATCCAACCTCCCTAACACCCTGTAATCCTCATTGTTTCACTCATAAGCAGATCAGTATTGAAAGCTTCTTCATATTAACTTTTAAGCAGCTAAATTCAGATGAAAAGCTAAACTATTCAGAGCAGTTGCTCCTCAAAACAGCTCACAGAGTTTACTGTTGTATTGAAATGGGAAGTGACTAATAAGATAAACTTTTTCTTGGGAAAGTTATTTTGATGTTATTCCATTTCTCTTGTGAGCTGCTCAGTGGAGCAACTTATCAGCTATCCTTTCTTTCCTACATTAATTCAGAAGCCTGGTATTCAAGCTTAGACCAACACCCATATAGAATGCTACATTTTTAGGAATAAGTCAGTAAACAGATCGGTTTTTTTATGTATGTTAAATACATTTAGATATATAAAAAAACCTCTGCACTTTAGTTTTAGGATATATGTATACCTCTAAATCCTTTAATATATCGCAGACACCATTCTTGCACAGGAGTATTTTTCTTATTTTTTTTTTGTTTAATAGATATTTTTGTGTCTCACCAAATGAATTTAAAATGTTTCCAAATTTCACAAATATATCAAAAAAATTATGTGCATATTGGGGTGTGCATGTGTGTGTATGTGTGTCATTTAGCCAGTTTTCTTACACTTCCCACAGAGGTAATTATGTTTTAAAGCCTTGTCTTATATGTTCTGTGGAGAATAAGTAGCAAAATGTAATGATTTTTTTTTTTTTGTGCTATCTTGGAACTTCAAGCTACATGTTTTTGTTTTTTGTCCTTTAAAGAACAGCGGGAGGTGAATTCCTTTACATGTTGACTCTGTAATCTGAATATGAACTTTTCAATAGATACAGAATTTTCTTGAGCACTGTTGAAACTACAGCAGAAATGAATAGTGAATTGGTAGTAAAAATAATGTATCATACAAAAAATGTAAATATAACATAAACTAATTATAAAATGTTATATATATCATTATAAATAAACAAAATCTAATCTCCTTTCAAAGATGGCTGTGAACATGGTAACATGCTCAAGCATAAATCAAGTGAATTAAATGAAGGAGGAAAAGAGAGAGAAAATCCTGATTAAAGGTCTTTTATGTTCTTTTGAAAACAGTCAAATTAAAGACTCACTATCCTCTGCATGTACTTTGGTGCAGCCATGGGGACTGCTGGGAGTGTTTTCATATTTGTAGCCCATCTCTTCTGCTTAAATGGGCTCAGAATTTAGCCCTGAGGCAGTGATGTACCAGGTTAGATTTTAAACCCTGGTTTCTGTTATCCAGGTAACCTCCTGCACGAATTCATTATATTTTGCAAAAGTACAGACACTGAAGCAAAGGTTCCCCTGCAAGGGCAAAAGTAGATTTACTACTAATGGAAATGGACTACTAATTCTATGTTCACCCTCATAAAACCCCTGCAGTGCAGCAGGGAACAGAAATTAAAGAAACATTTGGGAGGTCAGCAGCATGGGAATACTATGTAAAGAACAAAGACTGTGGATTTCAAAGGGTGAACTGCAGAAATGTAAAGTGTGTGTCTCGTCTCAACTCATCTAATATAACTTTCAATGAACTGTGTTGTTGCATATGGAGGAAAAGGTCCCCTGCCAAGCAGAGCAAAAATAATCTATTAGAGTGTATGAAAGTATCCCTACTGGCAAAAGATGCCAAGTTTTTTAGTGATTAAATTTAGTTTTCTAGATTTGCAGTGGAAGGAAAAAAAAGAGAATAAAATTATGAATTTCCTTGACCTGAAATCTCCTTTGCTTGGCTGCGTTGAAAGAGAGATTTGCATATTTGGAATTATTCTCCATCCAGAGACAGTGAGGGGCACAGAACTGACAACTGTATTTTAGCTATTATAGAGCACATTTGGGAAAAAAAACTGAAGGACCCCAGAGCAAATTAATCAGCTTTGAGTATTGGTCTTCATTAATACAAATATATCAAAAATTTCCTCATTCTACACTGATGGTCTAAAGTAATGAAAGAAAAAATACTTTTCAGAGGATTTTTACCCCACTTAGAGTTATGCCTGTGTTGGAGCCACAGTGAACACGCTCTCTTCAGCAGATTGAAATTAGCATGCACTAAGATAGGACAAATATGCTGGTTTTGCTACCTGAGCCAGTCTGAAGAGAATTGAGGTTGTTATCTGTACCTATACAGTCATTTGTGTTACTGCAGTGCAGGAATGTACCATGACTTTTTTTGTAGGGAAAGACACGGTTGCACCACCACAAACTTAAATGAAAATGCTTTGGAAAAAAAAAGAAAACAGAACTAGAGAGCAACAGATGTTTTGAAAAAATGTTTCAGCAAAATTTTAATCAAAACACTACTTTTTTTCCAACCAACTGGAGCTGGAACATGGTTTCAATTTTTAATTCATTATTACTTAGTTACTCTCCACATCATGTTAGCAGTTATTGTAGTCAGAAGATCTGTAATAAGAAATCTGAACAAACAATCAGATATAGAGGGATTATCTTTTAAATTATAATCAATATTCATTGCAAACAAAATTAAAATATTTGAAATGCCCAGAAGTGTGTGGCCTTGTTTGATACTCACATGGCACAACAGTAGTCCCCTTCAAGAAGAAATGGGCAGTTAAGCTTCAGGCTCATAACCTTGGAACACCGGACCATCGGTAGGGATTAATTTAGATAATCAAGCATATAAAGAATAATAAGTAGATTACAACAGGAAAAGGCCAATAACATCCACTACTATAAGCATCAGATTTTATAGGTGCTTATTTGTAACATGGTTGGGAAACCGATGTGATCTGTAGTAGCAGCTCATAGGGAACTGTAATTATATTTCCCCTCAATATAACCATGGTAATAGCTCATGCAGATATTACCATGAGTTTGTAAACACTTCATCCCAAAGATAATGAAAAATTAGTAGTTCAGAGAAGAGTCATAAATGCGATTAAGAGATTGGAGGACTTAATACATGAAAAAATATAGAACACTGAATATATATTTATAGCTCGGCTAAAGACAACTGGATTGTTAATAACTATCTGTGAATATTCGAAGGGAATAATCACTAAGAACAGAGAACATTTAATTGACCATACAGAAGGGATTGAATAGGAGAAATATAATGAAACCGAGAAAGGTTTAGCGTAGATAATCAAGAGGAAAGCACTGGACAGTGACAGCTGCCAGGAACAGAATAATGTTTCAATTTTTACATGCTCTGCTGTATACCTTAGCAATATCCCTGTCACTAATGCCAACCATTAATCTGTCAGAAGAGGAGATAGCTCACAGGTGTTAAAGCAAAAATACTACTAAAAGCATTAAAAATGTTACTGGACAGATCATTGAAAAAAATCCTCCTGCTCTTTTCTGTCTCAGCAAGCCTAAAAATGGTGGAATTCCTTTAAAAATGAGGTTTGTCTACCACTTACATCTACCTATGATGGGTACTTAACCATACAAAAATATTTTACTGGCTATTACATGCAAAAGCATAGAGCTTTTCTAGAACATATGCTGTTGGAAATGATGACACAAAGCAGAATTGATTTTGTGCAGCAGCAAGTCTTCTAGAATTGTAGAATCGTTATGGTTGGGAAAACCCTCTAAGATCATCAGGTCCAACTATCAGCACAACACAAACATACCTGCTAAACCATGTCCCAGAGTGCCACATCCACACAATTTTTGAACACTTCCAGGGATGGAGACTCTCCCACTGTCCTGGGCAGCCTCTGCCAGTACTTCATCAGTTTCAGTAAAGATTTTTTTCCTAATCTCCAATCTAAACCTCCCCTGGCACAACTTGAGGCTGTTTCCTCTTGTCCTATCATTTGTTACTTGGGAGAAGAGACCAACACCCACCTCACTGCAAGCTCCTTTTATCTAGCTGGAGAGAGAGAGAGATGAGGTCTCCCCTCAGTCTCCTCTTCTCCAGTCTAAACAATCCCAATTCCTGCAGCCGCTCCACATAAACCCTGTGCTCCAGATCCTTCTCCAGGTTCTTTGCCCTTCTTTGGACCTGCTCCAGTATTTCAATATCTAAAACTGAACCAAGGATACAAGGTGTGGCCTCACCAATGCCATACAGTGGGATAATCCCTGCTCCTGCTGCCCACGCTGTTTCCAACACAGGCCAAGATGCCATTGGCCTTCTTGGCCACCTGGGCCACTGCTAGCTCAGGTTCAGCCACTGTCAACCAACACCCTCAAGTCCCTTTCTGCCAGACAGATTTCCAGCCACTCTTCCCCAAACCTATAGCATTGCATGGGGTTGTTGTGGCTCAAGTGCAGGAGGACCTGGAGCTTGACCTTGTTAAATGTCGCACAATTGGCCTCAGACCATCGATTCAGCACACCCAGGTTCCTATGAAGAGCTTACTGCAGTCAAGATGTTGAACTCTCCCACCCAACTTGGTGTCATCTGCACACTTATTGAGGAAGCACTCATTGATAAACATGTTAAACAATGATTTCTAGCAGTATGACACCACTGGTGAGCATCCCGTGAGAACCTCACAAAACACCCACTGGAATATTGTGAAGAATAAATGATGCTCAGTGGAGAGCTAATCTTTTTCACTTTTTGCACATGAAAAAGCTGGAAACAGCTGCAGATGGAACAGCAGTGCAATGGTAGAAGGCGTGATAGACACAGTGATACAGTAACAGTAATCGTGAAGTTATGTCAGACAAATTTCTTCTTATACTTCTAAAAATTATATAAAAGGAGAAAAAGCACCAGCACTGACTTGTGATGTTCCTGATCCACAAACTGTTAGAGATGAAGACAGTGTTTGAGGATATTTACTCTATTTTTAGATTACACTTTCGTGATGGAATAAGGGAACTGCCAGACACAAAATAATGCATTGGGTCATTCCTTTAACTGATCCAGCATGGCTGTTCTTAAGGAACATCAGAGCTCTCTTACTTGTAAGACACAGAATTCACTTTGACAAGGGGAATAAACCAGAACCACTATATGGTAAGCTGCCAGTGCTCACTCCCACCAGCCCTCATCTTCTTGCATGTCCTGGTAGGGCTGTTCTATTCACACGTTTTACGGCTATCAGTCCCCTACAGGCAATCTCTGTTGAACTTTCCTCAGTGATAGCCACCTGGAGAAACTCCAGCAAAGCATATTTCCATCAGGATCTATTAAAGTGTTTAGTAGGGAAATTGTTGGAGATCAACAAACATCTCAAAGTTCTTTTGGAACGAACTTCTAGGGTTTGGTTTTTTTTTTACTTCTTACACTTACCATCCAGTTCCTTGTCATGCTTGTTACAAGGGAACTCCTGAACTGTGAGTAAAATTATTATGTCAGCTTCTCAAAAAACAATAAAGTTATTATCCTTTGGCAGGGGCAAATTTCTGAAATGTCACAAGTTTTTCCACAAGTGGAAACTATTTCCAACTTCATACCAATGATGGCATAAGCATTTTAAAAGCAAATGGACATTGTGATTTAGTAATTTGTGTACAGTTGCAAAGGAATTATGCGTTATAAGGCAATGGAAATGCATATGATGAAGTGACATCAGCTTAGTTACTGTCTTCTTCACTAGAATTCCCTCTGATTCGCCCACTGTGCAGCCATCACAGGTTATTCCAATTTTTTGGCAATTTTAGGTGCTACAGGGAACAGACCCACATTTCGCATACATTGCTCACACTCTAGAAATCTGTGCATCATGGACTTCTCTTGTTTTCCTGCTTAGGAAGGGGAAAAAAATGCAAAGAAATAAGTAACAAAAGTACCAAGAATTCTCCAGGTTCTGTACATTGTCACAAAATTATCTCTGTGCAGAGGAAAGCAGATATTATGCATAATTTGCTATAGTACTAATTATAAAATCTGCAAGTGATAAACAAGACTTCCACACAAGGCAAGATGATTTTTAGTATGTGAATTTTGTTTTCTCTTCAAAGTATTCCTATAGAGCACCTCTGTCAAAATTTTCCTCTTAGTTGAGATCCAGATTATTAAATCTATTTTGGGTACTTAATTTGAATCTCTTTTTATGTCATGTAGAAGTATTTCTTCTGTACATTACTTAGAAGAATTGACTGTATTGAATTCAGTACTCTCAGTTTTAATTCAATTCTTCCCCCTCTAAATTAGAACCACGTAAAACTGAGGAAAAATTATTTTCTATAGGTTTAAAAGACCTAATTAAAAATAGCAAATAATTTATTGATGTTATAACACTTACTAAAGCCATTTGTAGTCAAAAATAAGAATATTTTATTTTATTTTAAGAAAATACGGAGAAGAAGGCTATGTATTTGTACATATTTATCAAGCATATATTCACAAATATTTCAAATAAATTCATATTTCTAGTATGCTGCACTTTTGTTAACATTGTCAAAATTAAACTCTGCTTGTCAATATTTAGATATATCATTCTAGATACAAAATTAAGTTATAAATTTTATGATGAACTCACTATGTCCTCCCATGGAAGATGTTGTGACTTTTTTTCCAGAGGAAACTGACATAAGACATCTCCTCATTTCTGAAGAAGTATTCATTTTTTAGATAGTGAATTAGAGAAGTAAATATGATAGGAAAAAATGAGAAATGTTACAGCTATAAAAGGATGGGAAAAAATATCATGATTTTGCCTCTTATTAATTCTTTTAATGATTATTCTTTTAAAGATAGTTTTCAGAAACAAAAACTCATCTATATTTGCCTCATGAAAACAGGTAATAGGCTCTCATGCTGAAAGTTGTCTTAACCCACTACTGATTTTTGAACATTGTTAATATAGGTTACTTGTTCTGTTAACAAGAATTCTTCTTGTATTTTTTTTTATTTCAGAAACTTACGGCAAAATGTAGACTGGCAAATCCCACTGACAATATCAATAAATCCCCATGTAGAAATTCAAATTTTGCCTGCGTCTAGGGTTTCTTGTTTGTGTAACCTCAGAATTTATCTTGCTTTTCTGAAGAAGAACTTATCAATTTTTAAACTTCTTTCTTTGTATTTGCTCAAAAAACTTTTAAGAACATAGTTATAGGAACATTTAATTGTTATAAAAATTTGCTCTACAACTACTGCTCAAGTTCTTGTCTACTCAAGTTCCTCTAGAGATATGTGAACGGCTGCCCATTAAAAATGTTATCTGTTTATTTCAGTTTAGCTTTCTCTCAAGCACCTCTAACACTGTAGAAAAGGGAATATTTTTCATGGGACACCATGGTCAGCCCTAAAGTGATTTGAATTGTAATAAATTTATTCATGACATAGAACACACTATACTGGCTAAGCAGATTATCAGAAATTTTTAGTGTAAAGAGTATAACCTTAGAGTTTTATATGTTTATATTTATATTTATATTTATATTTATATTTATATTTATATTTATATTTATATTTATATTTACACTTACACAGTCCTCTTTGGCAGAGCCATGAACAGGTATGGGTTTGATTACCACATCTTTGCTGGCATTGTTAGGATTTATCAACCAATTCTTAAGTTTCAAAATAAAGTGATGACTTAACATATATTGCTTTACTGGAGCCTGATAAGTGATTGTTGACAGCACAGAACTTCTAAAACCAGTATGGTTTGTCTTAGACCCGCTCTGTGTCCTTTACTTACCTTTCTCCCAGCCAAAGATGGTGAGGATTATTTCAATTTGAAATAACATTATTTTTCCTACAGATGTGGTATATCCATATGCTAGAGAACTTTGTTTTGGATGATAAGACTTCGATCTTCAAGAGATTTGAACATGGTACTTTATTTTCAGCAATGGATGTATCACTGCTATAGATGTCTAGGTCAACGTTGGAATTTCACCAAGCAGGCATATCAGTCCTTAGAGCTACTCCATTTAAATCATCAGCAGAATCAAACATAACTTGTTGTGATTAGAATTAGAGAAATACATATATTTTTGTGAAGCCTGAAAAATGGTTATCTAGCCACTGAGGATTAATATATGATTACTTTTAATTTGTGTTATCAGCTTTTTTGCATGTAGTATAGAAGTCAAGCCAAACCTGATTCCTGACTATGCTTCCTATTCTGACAGCTTCTCAAAAGTTCTTGCAAGTGGAGAACATCAAATTTTAACCAAATGTAAACTGCATTGCTTGAGTTCATTTCTAGTAAGAGTAAAATTAAATGATGTGTGGGTGTTTTAGAGTACCCTCAATTATATCAATGCTGAAATCAGTGGAAGTTCAGGAAGGATAATTTTGCTCTTTACGTTTGCAATTTAACATTCACATATATTTCTGGGTATACATGAATAATCCACCCGGAATGAAAATTTTGATTTAGAGTTGACCAGAATTTATAAAAAGTGTACCAGAAGTACCTAAAAATCACTTTGGATTATTTAATCCTCTTCCAGTTAATTTTCAAATGTTGTTTAATCCTAAATCTGGCTACTTAAAATTTGATATATGTAAAATATGGGACAGTCAATAGGATAATCGCAAGATCAAAGTAAATTAGTTAAAAGAGACATGGTCATGATCAAGAGAGAGCTGCTCCACATACTGTGTCTTGCTTGCTTCACTGTGAGTCACACAAACCTGGACTCAAGCTATCTGAAAATACATGGAAAAAATAAAACACAGTAAGAAGCTTTGTGATACTAATTATTCTAGGTATCATGGCCCCTATTTCAAATTACATGCAGGACAGAACAGAGGCAGTGTTAAGAAATGCTGTCCCTGCAGTCTCCCCATGAATGATTTCTGCAGCCAGTCAATTATTTATTCTCATAGAAACAAAGGATCACAAAATGGTTTGAGTTAGAAGCAACTTTAAAGGCCATTCAGTTCCAACCCCCCTGCCATGGACAGGGACAGCTCCCCCTGGATCAGGGGGCTTAAAGCCCCGTCCAACCTGGCCTTGAACACCTCCAGGGATGGGGCAGTGACCACTTCTCTGGGCAACCTGGGCCAGGGCCTCCCCACCCTCATTGTGAAGAATTTCTTCCTAATATCTAATCTAAATCTACCCCTTCCTATTTAAAGCCATTCCCCTTGTCCTATTACTTGCCCTTGTGAAAAGCCTCTCCCCAGCTTTCCTGGAGCCCCTTCAGGTCCTGGAAGGTTGTTATGAGGTCTCCCCACAGCCTTTTCTTCTCCAGGCTGAGCAACCTCAACTCTCTCAGCCTGTCCTCGTAGCCGAGAGGCTCCAGCCCTCGGATCATCTTTGTGACCTCCTCTGGATCCACTCCAATAGTTCCATCTCCTTCTTATGTTAGGCATTCCAGAACTGGACACAATACCCCACGTGAAGTCTCGCAAGAGAATCACCTCCCTCGACCTGCTGGCAATGATTCTTTTCCTGTACTGTGTCTTCTTGTTTCTGCTCATTTTCCTCTGCATCGATGCGGGTGCAACTATCTCACTTTGGTCCCTGTCATTTTTTAACCTGACACCTCTGTTACCAGCATCACATTTATAAAAAAAAAAAAAGTCAGTGTGTTTTGTTTTTGTTAAAATTGCTGTGTAGCTACATTGTCACTCATAAACCTGTTATATATAGTTCTTTCCACATAGCCACATGTTGTAAATCTTTGATTGACAAGAATGTTTATTTTAAATGGATCTGATGTGTCATCAGCATAAAACAACTCTTTTGAATGACATCTAAATGGAGAAAACATTACACCAATCACACCAAGCAAGAGTAATAGCACTTGTTATTACCACAAGACTGCATTAGGTCAGCTATTCAAAGAACCAGTGCCTTTGAAACTGGTGTGCAGCACTGGCTTCACCCTAGTTGCACGGGTATCTCTGCTTCTCCCTCTGGTTGGACACCGAACATTGTAAGTGCATTTCCACTCATTCTGCTCTTTTTGAGGTAGTTTTGTCACAATCAATTGGCAAGGGTTTTAACACAGGAGGGCTGTTCGAGTGAGGCATATTTCTAGTTTAGTTTGTATCTGTTGCAAAAAAAAAAAAAAAACCTCGAATATTCTCTTTAATAACTTGAAATTATAATAAGGACCTAAGGAAGAGTTGAAGAGTGAGTGAACTTCTATTTAAATTAGGGCTTTGAGAGCTTGGAGATTCTAACTTGGTGAACTCTAATTAAATCCCACAAGGCCACCAGGTCTGCCTCCCAAGCTCTTGATGGTGAAACCGAGGTCTTCAAAAAACATCCCTTGGCAGTATACAAGTGGGAGGAAAAAAAAAAATCCTTCAACCTTCATGATAGCATTTTATAAAGCAAGAATTCCTGAAGGAGTATCAGAAAAGAGGAACAATAGTTACAGCATGAAACCGTGGAAAGCTGAGAAATATGTTTTGAGTATTAGAATAACAGTCCTCCTGAAATTAAGTTTTGTAAAGTTTTTAAAAGACCACTGTTCACATGAATTGTAGTGGACTTGAGGCTTTGGAATGAGTCATAGTGTACATTTTCATTCTTCTTGTTGCTGCATTACTATTTGCTGAAACATTATCTTGGCTGAATGCTTGACTTTATGCCTCATTTGGTAAAATATATTTCTCTTCTCAGTCAGTTACTGTTATGTACATGCATGTTTCAAACTGTGAGGTGCGAAGGGGGTGACTATATGACTTCTTGAGGTTCCTTCTAGCCCAGATTTTAACTTCAGTAGAGGATTTTTTTGGAAGCTATAAAGACCTAAATATTTAATTTCTTATATATTCTGCACTTTAAAAGTTTTGTACATGGGATACAAAAGTATTTCAGATTTTTATTCATTCTCTGTTTCTCTTCTAGAGTTGACACAATAATGTCTAATGAGTTTTGTCTTGTCAGTCATAAAAGTGCATGACAAGATAGCCTTTCCCTTCAAATATCAAACAAAATATGAACATTCAAAAAAAAAATTACCAACAAAAAAAATAACAACTTTCCATTTGAAAATTTTACCATTCCTTCTGGAGAATCGAGATTTTCATTAAATAAACCAGAAACTTCTGCTGAAATAATACAGCCACAAACACCCATTCTACTATTACATCTGCAATTATGATCAAGTCAGTTCAAATGTTTTCTTCTTCGTAAGAAAATGCCCCCAAAATTGAGAAAAAACCCTCAAACGCTAATACATTTTTTATGAAAATCATAATTTACTTAGAGTTATCTCCCTGTAAAGCTCTGTTCCCAAATTATCCCAGGTCATTATTTTTTTTTCAGGAGACTCCCCAGGTTTTTTTGCCTTCATCACTGTATTCACAAGATTCCAGTTCTGTGACAACCTTATGCAGGGTCAACGGTGACTTTCTCCTGAGCTCAAAAACTCTCATTTTTCCGTTGAGCCTTGCCTCTCATAACATAAATAAATTCTCCATTTGATTTTTATTTCTGTTCTGAAGATCCTGAAGCTGAATATGTGCATCTTTTCCTGTGCAAGATTTCTGAGCAGTTTTTTATGAAATTGATCTAATCAAAAGACAGATACAGCTCATCTCACTGAGGCTCATTTTTATGTACTTGTACAGCATGCAGCACTACAGACATATCAACCTTATCCTAGAATTAATGGCTTTCAATAAGATGATATGAATTGGTTTATAGTGACTTCACCGCAATTCTATGTGCTCATAACTAAACTCCCACCAGTCAAAGCAGTTCTGCAGTTTCTTGGATAAAGAACACAATTGACAAGGAAAAAAAAATGCTTTCTTGCTTTGAAGATGACTGTTCTGGTCTGCTACCAGTCAAAAAAAAACCAGGCTGGGGACATCTATAACATGGTTTCTCTGAAATCATGAAAAAAGACTTCTGTGAAAAACAGGGGATGCTTTATTTGTTGCTATATAAAGACATTGCAATAGGTCCAACTCTTGGTAAATGAACATAATTTATGAATTGCTTTCCTGTTTACTTGAGTCTCCGTAGCTTTCTAAGCAGCTTTTCATTAACTGCCTGAAGTATCGGAATACAGCAAAGTAAATAAAGCAACCAATACCAGAAATGGATTCATACAGAATAGAATATATCAGAATATAGTACTTGTTTAAACAGCATAATTTCAGAGTGTTTAATTAAGTTTATGAAGCTACATCAGGATAAATGAGAGTTAAGTTAGAGTCAGTCCTACTAAGAAAGTATTTAATTTTGGTATTGTTAGTGCACAAGGCTAATTGATTTTCTTCCTACAAACCGTACATCCTCCTTGCATTTCAGCTCTGGTACCTTTTATGGAACTTATTCATTTGTATAACCTCACATACATAATGCACAAATATAAGTATTTATATTTTATGGAAGAAGATGTGGTCCTCCATCTTGTCCTAAGCATACGGGGAAATACTCAAAAGCTTTATATTGTACCTTTGTAGCTCCTGTCAACTGTATGCATCAAAAGAAGATTAAAGTGCAGTATGTGTCATTTAGCTTACTTATAAATCTAGACAGAATCATCCTTGATGTTTTTCTTAATACACCTCTGACCTGAAAGAGATATTGAACTATTATATACCTCCTTTGTTGTTGAGTATGAGATGCAAAAGTATTGTTTTTTTCTCTTTTGAACTCTTTTTTTTTCTTCTTAATGAAAGTGTTGCAAGGGCTTTCATGGTTTTGTTCTGAAGTGGCAGTACCCATTCCTTGGATATAAAAGTAACAGGTATGAAATATGAAGGTATCTTTAAGCTGTTCACTGATCAAAGCTCTGTACATTGATCAAGTGCATTAGGAGAAAAGATCCACTTTTAGGAACGTTAATATGTTTAGCTTGAACTAACTCTGATCTGAGGCTTGTGAACTACAAACTAGGTAAACTGTTCTTATAGAACTCTTAGTTCCTTTAGTTCTTCTGTGTTGGTGAAAAATATAAAGAACAGCTGGAAACAAGAGACCGCCTGTCAAAATTCAGTACAGGGAATGCACACTGATTTTATAGAGGTTGCAAAATCTATGTCTTCTATGTTGTAAATTAACACATTTTTTCTCAAGCACTGATTAAAAAAGCTAAAAAGGAAATCCCTGTAGAGCTTATTCACACACAGAAAAAGGGGAAAACAGTAAAAACCATGCAAAAAAAAAAAGAATTAGCATTTATTTTTACTTATATGAATTGTTTTCAGCAGAGACTACTCAACAACTGTCTTTTCCTATGTGAAATAGTTCTGTATTTTCTTTTCTGCCCAGGGTACCTGTTATTATCAATTTTAAAATGCCTAAATACCTCAAGACCATTCTGCCTTAAGATAGAATCTCTAACTTTACAGTGTTATCACAGCTGTGCTTACACCAGAAGTCGTGTCTTTCAAAGGAAGAGGAGATGCCTGGAAGGACATTGCTGATGTGGGGCGATGTTTGGAAACCATTCCCAGTGTTTGATCCAGGTTGTGTCATATGGGTTATCTATGGAGGAAACAAAGAAAGGTTTGATTATGGTGATTTGCTGGATCTCTTTTTGCACTGAGGTTTACTGGCAGGGTTTGCTACCAGTTTGATCACATTTGTTTTGTTAATTTGATCATTTGTTTCTGTAATTCATACAAAAGTCATTAGTCAGATGCTCTGTAGAACTTATTTATAGATCTTACAAATAACATTGAGTCTTTAACAGACATTACTAAATATTGCAGAAATAAATGGATTTAATTTTCTGGTGGGTGATTTCAAACGCCTGTAGTAAATTTCACAAAATTTGATGACATAATTTCCAAATCATTATTGTCTTGTGTTTTCATTCTGTCTTGCAATTTTTTGTCTTCAAAATAAAGACAGCAACTAATATATTAACGTATCTTCCCATCTTGATAGGAGAAAAGTTCTTCACAAGAAGTGATCATTTGACTGGAGACATGACGGAGAGGTAACTTTCTTGGAACACTGTGCCCAGCTCTATGAATTATTTCTTTGATGACATTTTTCCTTGTTGGGAACTGGTTATTCTGTCTGAACTGTTATTTTAAGTGAATTTTAATTGTCCCCAGCAAGACATTCCAGTGAAAATAAGAACTGGGTAGGCTAATATCATTCTGCCCAGCATCCTTGCTTCAGAAGATCTCCCAGTTTCTTACAATTCATGATACTGCTCCTTAATGGTCAGGTTTAAATATTGGTATCATGTAGTGTGAGAGTATTTGTGTAAAACATTTAAAAGACTATAAAAAATCCTTTATTTCCATTTCTTCTACAATAATATTCTCATCAAAGTGTGAGTGCCCTCTTCCTATAGTTAGTGTTTAGGAAGGGAATTAGGTAGTCACATTCAATTATATGAAAAGAAAAAAAAAAGTGTCCAAAAAAAGCCCTTCAGGAGCAAATGTTCATTCAACTAAGACTACTTGGAGGTTTTGAGTCTGCCTGTGTATGGAGCTCTGTATTTGTGACTCAGGAGCCAGTGTGACCACTTTCACTCTAACTCACTCTAATGCTGTATTTTGGCAGTGCAGGGGAAAGAGCTGATCTCTTTGGAGAAGAGTTGAATTAGCTGCTCCAACAAAAAAAAAAAAAAAAAAAAAAAAAGGCAGTTCAGGTGCTCTGGATTTACTTAGATTTGAACATAATTGTAATATTTTCACCTGACCCCCAGAAGTATTGGATCACCTTGATGAAATTCATCATAGTCAGATTTACAGACTATTTCCTGCATGTTCGGTTATTAGCCACAGCTATTTTCTTCAGCTTGGCAGAATATATGTTAATTTAGCCCACTCATAATGAGACACACGTAAGAACTTGTCACTCAAAGTGTAGGTCTGCAGAGGATTCTCCCTTCAGAGAACTTTAGTTGCAAGAGAAAATTCCCTTTGTGGCTGATAATAGTGATTCTTTTCAGCAGTAATGGATTGGGAAAGGGTAAAAACATGGTATTCAGGATATCCCAATACACTGTAGTACAAATTAAATGTATCAAAAATGTATGAGTTCAGGATGTAGTTAAATAGACAGTACCAAGGACATGAACACAGCAGTGCGCCTTAAAGCTGAAAGCAGCACGAGAGTGGAAGAATCCTAAATTATGAGATTTCATAGAAAATTTTTTTGCTTCTGCATACACCACATCATGACTTTCATTTCCCACTAATTCATCCACACATTTGGTTAAGTAACTAAAAATGTATTCTGAATATTTTTATAACAATATTTTTCTGTTTAAAAGAAAAGACACTGCCAGACACCACCATCTGTTGTGTAGACCTACAGAATATGCATCTGATGTCTGTGAGTTGCTGTCTTTTATATCCTCTTATATAATTAGAGATTTCAGCCCTTAGTGATACTTCCCTCTCCACCTAAAGAAGACCAAGTGCAAGTTTACCCAAAGTGTATTAATCATTTTCCTGCTACTCACTGATAAGAGCAGTGCTCTGTACAGTTAAAAGCTATTAAATGTGTCTGTTCAGAGGATGTTTAAAATCCTCTGCTGAGCACTTGGCTAAAATCCAAAATTATTACCATAATACCTTCTGAAATGAGACAGAAAACATAATGTATTACAATTGATAAGTGCATCATTTATACTGTAGATTTACTTTATTTTGGAAATATATTTAAATGTTTTATTTGTTTTTTACACTCCACAGATTAAATTTTCAGCATACTTTTGGCTAACAATATTATATGTATCAAAATAAATATATATAAATGCAAATATATGTTATGTTTAGACCAATACAGCATTAAATCTGAAACGATTTAGAAGCTGCTCTATGGATTCAGCCTAGTTATGTCTCTGTAGCTGGACTGCAATAACTGGACATAACCTAATAAAAATATTTCTACATTTTCAGAATTTGCTATGGCTTTCAACCATTCCATCTTCCTTCTTCTTTGGCACTTGTTCTTCAGCACTTCCTATGTTGATTCCTTGAATCAGAATAAAAATCAAAGGCTGTAGGATCACGTGGCCAAACTGGCTAATAAAAAAATTACTTTGCCCTTTATAATTATTGAAAGTGGTTATTCAGTATTTTGACAATTGACTTTTTTTTTCTAAAAAAAAAGACATTTTTTTCTCACAAGTGCAATCCATCATTTAAACAGGCACAATTGACTTTTTAGATTTGAAACTTATTTCTATCTTATTGTTGTCAATAATCAAATTGTCTTTGGTGAGAATCACTGTTGTGGTGTTTTTATATATATATCCCCACATAAGGATTATCTTTCCAATCATTTCTATTAAAATTATTTGCATTCCTGCACCTGGGACAGCATAACAACAGAGACCAGGGTCTGTGTGGCTGAGGAGAGGCCTTGCTGAGAGGGACATCGGGGTCCTGGGGGAGAACAAGGTGAACAGGACTCAGCAGTGTGAAGCAATGTGCAGTCATCCCCAGGAGCACTTCTAGCTAACATAGAAACATGATTATCCCATTCTAGGGTTGAGGTCATTCTAGGGTTGAGGTCAGTTCACTCTGGAGAAGAAAAGACGAAGAATTTGAGTCCATAAAGGGTGGTTACAGAGAGGACAGAGGGTCTCCACAGGGAGCTTCACGGAGAAGGCAAGAGGCCACGGGTATAAGTTGCACTGGGAAAAATTCATCAGAAGGAAAAATTTTATGGTGAAAACTGTCATTAACTGGAACAAATTCCCCAGGGACATGACAGAGTCTCCATCACTGGAGAATTTCAAGATGTGATGTACAAAGCATCGGACAATGTCACCTAGGTACTCTTTGCCATGGATGGTTGGACCGGGTGATCTTTCCAAGGTCATAGAATTGTGCAATCATAGAATGGTTTGGGTTGGAAGGGACCTTAAAGCTCATCCAGTTCCAACACCCCTGCCATGGGGCAAAAACACTTCCTACCAGGCAACTCAAGGCTCTGTCCAGCCTGCTCTTGTTCTGCGATTCTATGTTCTACGAATGAGTAGCTGTCTAATTTCAAATAGCTAAGATAGACCCAAGCACCAGATCAAATACACTGTGTCTACCCTGTCCAGCTGAGCGCATTCATTGCTGTGCTAGTGTTACAGGCTGCTCTCCTTTGAGCTCATGCCTGCTACTCTCTGCATGTACAATAGCACAGATTGAACAGGATGCACCTATAAAGCTTTTATTCAATATACCTCAAAATAAGTTGGACATGACAAAGTCATAACAAAGGATGTGATTTCAAAGCATATTGTACTACTAATGCTACAGGATGTAGCTCTTCTGAGGAGGAGTTGTCCTCGTATCTGAGTTCAACACTCTGCTTGCTGGAAAGCGTTGGTAAATCCTCTCTAGAAGAGTTGCACTTCTGTTCCTACACCCATTATCACTTCCATGCCCAGAGCTGGATGAGAACAAGCAACTGGACACTTATTGTTGGAAAGGCTCCTGCTGTGGAGGCTTCCAAGATTCCAGGCTTAGGTGTCTGCATCTCAAATAAGATTGGTTCTGTCTACAAGTGGGATTTTAAGCACAGATAGTGTGAAATATTTTTTTGGAAATACAAATTGTTTGCAGACAACTCTTGGCCTGGTTTTTATTTGAAAGAATATGTTCCTAACACCAGTTACACCAGGATTTTCTATATAGGTGATCTTACTTTCTCCCAAGCTTATTTTTAAATACCTTTCTTTCTCAGAAAACAAGAAGAAATGAAATTTATTTTATCCACATTTCTTCTTTTTGCATAGTCACCATCACAGGAGATACTGTTGTGGTCATACCTGTTTTGGAATTTAAACATTTCAGAGAATGATTTCTTACTCAAAGTATTGCTCTGTAAATGAAAACTCATAATGAATAATTTTGTGATTTTATGTTTTTTTTAAAGCTCTTTTTATTAGAATAATATTTTTTGGTCAAGTACAATCAGACAGTATCCTTTAAAATAATCTTACGTCTCCCATGGAAATTTCTGGAATCAAGCTGAAATAATCTGCTTGGATAAGGAAGATCTGTTCAGTGCTTAATTGCCCTTGAGATTATACTTTCCGAACTTCAAAGGTTTGAACTAATGATGTTCCTTTACTTAAAGCATCCTTTCTTTTACCCAGGTCCAAAATTCCTAGTGAAATTAGGATTGAAAGGCCTAAATGTAGTTGGCAAAAGAGGATATTTGTAAAATACATGATCGGTATTGACATCTATCTAAAAAGTAATGTTTTATTTCCCTATTGGTTACATTTTGACCTTTGTTAAGCTGTGATATAAATTACATTTTTCTTTATAATACCACTGCTAACCACAGTGCAGATTTTGTGGTTGGATAATTGTGTTATATATTGGTCTACGTCTGAATTAACTCTCACCTTGGGAAACATAAAACTTGCAATATCCAAGTTTGGTTAAATTCTGATTCTTCATTTCAAAGTTCTGACTATATAAAAGCAAATCAGCTGTTTCTGAATGAACATGGAACATCCTACTCGTATTTTAAACAGCTTTCTTTGGTCTGCCTTCAGACTCACGTGTAATAGATCTTTTGATTAAGATTGACACCTGTAGTAAAAAAAGACTTGAATTGAAATCTTGAATGATGATTACTGCTAACTTATCTTCTAGGAAGATCTTCTACTCAAGGGTTACAGAAATAAAAAATGGCACAATGGCCAGATGTCACATTAACATATGCAAATCCATCCTACTCATGCAAAGCTATTCACCGTGAGTGTGACTAGCTGCAGCAGACTTGCTAAGACTGTCAAAAACAACCACTGTTGACGGTGTTGGAACAGGACTCAACGGTTAAAAAGAAAACAGAGCCACAAAAAATCCCAGGTCTGTAATGAAAAAAGAGCACAACTTGAGAAAAAAAATTGATCTGTAGTTTTTCAGTATCGATCCCACGAACTAAGGGATTTTTGTAAGGACCAGTGTGGTCAGCGATACAGACCGGTCAGTTTGGCTGCATGACCTGGGTTTAGCTGGCGTTCCCTTACAGCTGCTACAACACTTACTCCTGTGTAGCACTTCGAGTCACCATCTTTTATGCTCCCCATATAGTTTGTAGTGTCTTCCTGATGCTGATATTACGAGCCTAGCACCAGGGTCCTATCTCTGATCTCTTACAGCGTGGTGGGAGGGAGGTGCAATTCAGTTCTGTCTCCTGCCAGTCTCTCTACTTGGCCACTTTGCTAAAGCTGGTCAAGCCGTGTCAGCTCTTCATAACCTCCTCCTGAAACTTTCTGCTTCGGAAAAAAAACCCATCTCTCCTTTTGTTGCCTGTCTATAATTTTCCAGCCTCTCCTAAGAGAAGGATGGCAGGCAGTGACTGCAATTTGTATTTTGGGTGTTTACAATTAGATGGAGAAACTAAGATTTCACAGCCAAATAATTAAATACCATGTTAATGAATTCTGTTAGTCATATTACACTGAATCATATTAAAGTGCTTAACCATGTGCTTGAAGGAAAGAAATATTTAAAGCGAGTTCTGAAAATATGTAGAATACTAATTAAGTTGTTCAGAAATCCTACTTTAGTGTTAGTTTGATGCTATTAAGAAGCAATGTTAAAGTTAAATCCTATCCTATTTGTCAATTAAGGGGAAATTTCAAAAACGTAATCTCCAGAGATGTATCCACAAGGCCCTGCTGTACTCAATGTGTAATGGCACTGAACCTCATGTGCATTCATGGGTTTCCAGGCAAACCATCGTCCAGTTCATCTGTTTGAATGCCCAAAAGGAATCTAACTGGCACCTTTCACTGCAGGTATTGGCCAGGTTTCTGCAGATGCCCTCTCTTTGACACTGAAACATTCATGTAATTGGGGAAACCCCATCTGTAATGACAGCATCTGTGGAGAAGGACAAACCAGATGTTTTGAGGGCCTGTAGATAATGCTTAAGAAATAAGAATATTCATGTGCAGTCCCTCAGCTGCTTTCAGCATGTTTTTTCCTTGTGTTATTTGGTTTTGAGGTGTTTTATATATTTTTTTAAATTTCCATTACAATTAGAGAAACATAACGTTCTTCTTGTGGAAAAATCTCTTTTATTTCAATGACGGACTCAAGCTTTTATCCCCTCCTCTTTCTGCCAGTGGTGGGATAAAGGTGGTAAAATAACATGCAACACAATTAAGAAAGAGACCATTGACTATCTGTTTTCTCTTCTGTCTTGCTTTTTATCACTCATGATGCAAATAGGACAAGAATCTTATCTGCATCAGTCCCGATCTTATAAAATGCTGCACATGGAAAATGCACAGGCATGGAGTCTTATAGACAGGACACAAGAGATCGTGAAATTCTTTATTACTACACGTGATTAGAGATGTGCCATGTAAGAAATACATTTTATACTGGGTTAAAGCAGGTAGTATTTAAACAGAAGCTGGAAAAAAGTTAATACGTACTTGCTATTGTCAGACTATTATACCTGATCTTTTTAAAATGTCAGTAATGATATTTTCTTGTGATAAAGTGCTATACTGATCTGAAGAGTTTTTGGATCCTTGCCTTTTATACCTTAGGGTAACTGTTCACACATCAGAGGTTTCCAGCAAGGAAAAAAAAAAGAAAAAGCAGAAAAACTGCTGAAAGGATTCATTTTATTTGTCCAGCAGAAGGTATGCTGCCCTGTGCTCTTTTGTGCTTATCCAAAGTTTGTCCAAAGTATTTGTGCTTTTATTTTTTTCAGTTAGTAATAAGATAAATAGACAAGATAAGTCTCTTTTTCAAGAATCCCGGACAAGTGAGGATCTCAAGTTCACCACAAGTTCTCCAACCTGTGAAACAGGGAATGTTTAAAGGAAATGTGAAAACTGAATCAGTCTGACAACCAAAGCTTTTCAGTTCCATGAAAACATTTTTTAGTATAGACTGAAGTACCATGGGTTTGTCACAGGGATTTGCCTTCATTCTCAGCAACTGGTTATTTATATTTGGTAGTATTTTGGATAAATATATTATCCCTTGAAAATTAAGCCTTCTCTGTGATGAAATTTGACTGATCAGGTGTTTAGACAAGGATTTTTAGGGCAAGGTGGGTGATCATACAGCTGTGAAATAGAAATCCAGTAATTCGTATTATGTGGCTGTTATGCAAGAAGAGCGATCTCTCACAACAACTAATAGCCTATATGAATAGAATGGTCTATATTAATAAGCTTTTACAGGTTAGCCCACACATTTTACATGTAATCGAAGTCAAGATAGTTGGAAAACCCAAAATTTTTCATCAAATAATGCCCTTTCAGGTTTTTCAATAGTTTTTTTTTTTTTTTAGTATTAGGCCCCATTATGAGTTTTAGGTGATTTTTTTCTAGTAACAGTGACTGAACCTTCTCTAACATTACCATAAACATGAGATTAAAATATTTGACTTTTTTGGTATGTGGTTGCTAGAATATTTCTAATTTATTTTTCCCTCTTAAAAAAAAAAAGAAAAATAAATCCTCAATAGAAAAATACTTGTAAATTTTATGTCTATCTGTTAGTTTCCATTTTATTACAATACAGGTATTTCTTTGAAGATTTCATTATTAACATGAAATGTAACCAGAATATTTCACGTAGGTGGAACTCCTGTGAAATAGAGTGCTTGAGGGCCGATAGCCAGAGGAAGTTATGTAGTTGTGCCTTATATAAGGCTTTATATAAGGGTATGCTAAATCAACACAGGATTGTCAGAGAAACTGGAGTTCCAAGATGTTATGGAGCTCTATATCCATGATACAACGTGAAGCAGGTAGTAAATGAGAAGGAATAAAGAGCAAAAACATCTCATCTTTGTTTAGGAGAAACCTTCTGTGCTGAAATAGAGGTCCTCTCCTCCCTTTCCTCTTCCTCTTTTGAGTGCATGCAAGGATGCCTGTAAGGATATGTTTGGTGGGTGTCTAACTGTTCTCTACCTGCCCCAATTTTGCCATTCTGAATCAGATTTGGGATTTGTACCAGTAATTTATCTCTAGCTGTACATCCAGGAATCCTAAATTACAAAGATGCAAGAAAAAATTTAAACCTCTTAGATAATTTTATTTTAAGTAGTTTATACTCAAACGTGTGATTTCAATGACCCTTTAAAAATCTGGTTAGCTCTAGCCATGGTTTCTCTGGATAAGTTTGCTACCTATGTGAACGATTGATCTGTTTTCCAGATATAACATGAGCCTGCTAACGCAACAGTGAATTGTGCTAAAATGCAGCACCTCATTTATTATTTTTTGTCTTGCACAGAAGTTTTTCATCATAACTTCAGCTACTGTGTAAATAATCCACTTACTTAACAGAGGGTGTACCTGGGCTGTCTAGATTTTATTTTGGCCCTTTGTGTATACAAAATTCTCATTTCCAGAATAGACCTAAAATCTATTACTCCAAGAAGTAAAATTGACAATGTATTTCAAACTTTTGTTCTCAAAACCTGATGGGTTTTGCAACGTATTTTCCATTTTGTGAAAGAGGTCATAGTGTTTTGTCTGAAAGCAAGGCAAGAGAATAGAAAATTAAAATTGTAATGGTCAATATTCTGCAAGAATTTTATCTTCCTTACAGATACAATTGTTAATATTTTGAAAAAAAAATGCAGTTTTCCAAATGTTTTTGATATTATCTGTGAATTCTTAATTCACTTGCATTTATGGTGTGACTGAAATTTAATTACTTTCATTTCAAATTTCTTTTGGTATACCTTAGCAAATGATGGGCTTAACCCACAGGAAGTAACAAGTATTGGACTGGGCTCAAAGTCTGGATTTAGACACTTTAGTCCCCAGCTTACTTTGTCTTTACCTTTTCTCACCAGCCATCTTACCATGAAAGGAATGGAGTTTTGTCTCAGTAAATTCCCAGTGAGCCTAAGCAGAGACCCTTGTGCACCCGTATACAGGACCAGACAGGCAATAAGCCCCTTTCTTACACTTACAGGGATGAACGTCTTCATTTTCAGAGCAATTAATTTGAGAGATGTTCAAAGAATGCCTTCTTAGATGAGTCATTATACAAAAGGGGAGGAAAAGGAAACCCCTCCTTATTCATTTTTACCCATCAGACCCAAGATGCTCCTTCATGAGTGAATTCAAGTCACAACATGAAAAAGAAAACTTTGGAAAGAAAGGATTTCAGTTTGCAGAGCCCTTCTGTATGGCTTCTCTAGCTGGCAAGTGAAGGAGTCTTCTGAGAGGAAGAAGGGAGAGAAAGTGCCATTACACAAGAGTTTGGGTACAGGTCTCCAGTGCACAGGTATTCTGATCGTTAAGTAGCAGGTAGAGCTGATGCAGGGCTGAGCAGTCCTCCTGTACTTTGTGAGGAGATGTCTCTAGTGTTGAGATATAGATATGTAGATAAGTACCGGAATACCTACGAGATTCCAAGATCCTCCGTGCCAGAACTCTACTCCCAGATGAGGCTTACCTTCTTTCTCAATATTTCACACCTCTCAACTTGGAGGGGGCAATTCCTTGTACACTGAGACTTGGAATTACTTTTAAAACGCTATTTCGTTCCTACCTACATGTCCTTACTTTAACTCTCATTCAATTTTTCCCACACTGATGTTTCCAGGCTGACTAGAGGCTACATCCCTAGTCAAAAAATCATAGAATCATAGAATGGTTTGGGATGGAAGGAAAGTTAAAGCCCATCCAGTTCCATTCCCCTACCGTGGACAGGGACAGCTCCCACTGGATCAGGGGACTCAAAGCCCCATCCAGCCTGGCCTTGAACACCTCCAGGGATGGGGCAGCCACCACTGCTCTGGGAAACCTGGGCCAGGGCCTCCCCACCCTCACAGGAAAACATTTCTTCTAAATTTCTCTTCTTTCAGCTCAAAATCATTCCTCCTCATCCTATCCTTACACTTCCTGATAAAGAGCCCTTCCTCATCTTTCCTGTGGTTCCCTTAAGCACTACAAAGTTGCTTTAAAGCCCTGTAGCTTTCCCTTCTTTAAGCTAACCAATCCTAAATCTCTCAGCCTGTAAGGCCAATAACTATTTTATCACATCTTTGGATGCTTTCTCTGTCATCCTAGACAAACCCTCAATTTGTGGTCATGTGCAAGAAAATTCGATGCTCACATGATGCAGCTGTTTGCCCACAGTGACAGTCTTGCTCTTATGGATGCTCTTAAAAAGTAGCTCACATTATGGTGAGTATTTTTGTGGTATCTCTTGTTAAGAAAGTTGTATGACAAAATTGCTAAGAAATTTCAAAAGTGAATGGCATTTTTCTGTTTTTCTGCAAAAATCTTGTCTTGAGATGTATAGCTTTAAAATTTGTCAATAGGTGAAGTTATTAATAGCAGGGGGTTTAAGTTTAACAGAAACAGTTACGGTCTGGAGAGTTACACAGACATTCCTTTAAGCTACTGGTTGGATTTGGCTGTCCTTATTAGCATCTTTTCTTAAAATACAAGCCAAAAAAAACCCAACCAAACAAAATGCACACTCAAAAAAACACCCAAAGCCCTACTTAATTTTACTTACATTCTAAATATTGTCAAGAAAAAAAGCTCGTTTAGATAGCTGAACAGTGCTGAGAGTTCCTGGTAGTAAACGTTAGGGACAGCTTCTGTGGTGAGGTGCTGTAAATGGTAACTCAAAGCAGGTTGTATTTTCTCACAGCACTGGTTAAACTAAACACAATGCTTCCATGGGAATTGGTTTTCCTCAAAACAGATTTATGGTAGTTATAGAAAGTCCTTTTCAGGCATATTTGGCCCTTTTTTCTTCTTTCTTTCTTTTTCACCTTCCCAGTCCATCCTATGCCACCTCCCCTGCACACATTTATGCCATGTCACTCTGAATACCAACACAACTCCCCATGGTTGTCATGGTTGCTCTCCTGTTCAGATTGGTTTTGCCTTTTCTCTCGTATCTTATTACCTGCTCAGGGTGAGTCACCTGCTTGCTATGGTGGAGCTGATAGCTCTGTGGATGCAAAAAGACATACAATTCACTCTGTACGAAGAACAAAACCAAAAACCCTGAAGTCATTGCTTCATGTGGGCAGCAGTGTCCTGCCCTTTACATCACACACCTGCTTGTCTTTGGATGGTGAAGGAAGTCTGACAGAATGTTTTTCTCCAGCACTACAAGACACCAACACTTGTTTTTGCAGTCATAGAGTCAGGGTTTATGAGTAGTACTATGAACTTTTACTGATGTAATTTAATGAAGAATCCAGAACATGTTTTTTTCCAATGGATGAATAGATTTTTCAGCGGGTTTAAATGCTATACTAGCTATCTCAAAAGTTACTGCCAATAGTAAGGGCAATTATAGTTACATTTCCATTAAAGAGAAATTAAGATATATCCTTTTATAATGCTTTAAGTTCATTTTGAGAACGCAGACTGCAAATTCATGATGTGTTTGCATAAAGGTCAGCAGAAAACCCAACAGTTCAGTTAACATATCCAACAAAGCAGGGGCAGCAACGGTGGTTTCTGTGAAAGGATGACTTCATAATGCTTATTGTTCCATCATGTATCTTTCTCTAGTGCTTCAGAAAAATGTGTGAAAATGAGCTCAGTATTGCAAAAAAACATTATTGCAACATTAACTCTGATATTCATAACCTCTCACAGAAATCTCTCTTGCTTTTTGTGTATTGATTTAGTCTTTCATTAGAGCAGTCTTTGTTCTGTTGAACAGAGGTGCTTTACTGTGTGAAATGAAGTGATTAAGGAACATTCTTTAATCAACTGAGATGCACAAAAAAGATCATCATTATCAATAAAGAGGATGTTACCTTACAACATTTATGACATGTTTTCTGATGTCCGGTAGGGAATATATACTTTAGATCTGTTCTGCTGTTATAGTGGTATTTAGTGGATTATGCTTTTTTGTAAAATAAGCAAGTTTTTAATTCACTGCATATGTCATTTAAGAATACATTTCCCACAAGCAATAAAATGTTTAAAATGATACAAATTGGTAGAATCTGCTTAGGTTCAGCAACATTTTTAGGTGAATAAATAAGTGAAATCAGTTATATAGAGATAAAACAAGCAAATGACTTTTTTTTCTAAACTGTTAAAGCCAAGTTGCAAGATGGGAGTAACAAATTATTCATGTGCAATTTCTATTTACTTACATAGCTACCTTACAGTAGCAATTCTCTTTGACTTTAGAAGCTTTCAAAGATTATATGCTAAAAAAGACTCTACACGTGAAGCTTAGGGAATGCCCAACAAGCAAATGCCTAATGAGCATATGTTTCTATTCCAAAAGGTATATGGAGCTGCTAGAAAAAGGTGAGGAACATTCTTGTACTCCAAAATAAAATGATTCTGGATGTGAAGCCAAATTCCATTGCAATCCAATTAACTGCAGTATGCATTGTGCTTGACTTTTCATGAATTGTTTACAGAGCTAGTCTAGACAACTGCACATGCAGACTTGAAGCTACTTGTGCAGTTGCTTTTAATGCTTCTATGCTGATGTTTTGTTGGTATTGCATGCACATATGTGCTCTTTATATTTGCTACCTAAGGGGCCAGACTCTGACACCTTGTGCAAGTTGAAAGACGAGAACTATTTGCAGAGTGAGGTGCTAATTGCTTATTATGTTAACTTTGCTGGAAATATGAGTGACAGAATCTGAAAGAAGGTTCTGATTCAGGAAAAAATTTGCATATATTTCATTTTAAGCATGTGCTAAATCCTATTCACTTTAATTAGAATATCTACACACTAAAAATGAAGTGTATGTTTAAGTTGCTTTTTAAATCAGGTCCTATAAACTGTTTCTCTGCTTATTTTTCAAGTCACATCAATTTTTATTGTTCAGTACCAGCTCTTTGATATTCTACTAGCTACTCTATAACACAAAAACTTATTTTATTGGACATCTAACACATTTTAGAGATTATTTTGTTTATAAAACTGCTGTACATTATGATTTAAAAACAGATAGATTAAATTTATCCTATCCCTCAACCCACTGGAGTAATGTCTAGGTGATGACAATGCTGTAATACCTACATTTGAAAAAACAGTAGTATCTGCATTCTGAAAAAAATCTGTGAGTTTGTGTTGGATTTTTTTTGTTCTTTATTTGTTTGGTTTTTCCTTTCCTGTAGGAATTTTACCAAAAAGTGTTTGTTTGCTATTGTGCTCAGGGATGTGGCTGATTTTTCTGGCTCTGCTTCTCATAAGCTGCTCTGCCCTTAACAAACAGTCTAGTGAGAGCAATGGCACGACATCGTCTGCCTTTTTCCTGCAGTTGGCAGAGGTTTTTTCATTTTGTATGTTATTGGCTGTGCTGTGAGATAGCACAACAGAGCCCTTTGTTATGCTCTCAGCTGAGCTGTTTATACATAGTGACTCTGCTAAGTACTGCTTCCTCTGCTGATGTTCTTCCACAATGTATTTGCCCCAAGAATGAGGAAAATACTGACATTATTCAGGCCTGGGTGTGTTGAAGCTGAAGGTGTAACAAAGCTTGTACTACATGCTATTTTCAGTCGAAATAAAAGATTTCCTATTAGTAGAAAATAGCACCTCCCAGGGAACTCCTGAGGAGGCTCAACGGCTTTGCAATTGCTACAGAAGGAAGAGCAGTGAAAGCCTGTTGTTAAACCTATCAACCATCAGCCAACCAGGACTTTCTTGAACCATCTATATTTTTTGTGCTACTAAGCCATGTGTGGACCTGGTGTGCTTTTGCAATAGTGCTGTGTAAATCTCTGCTCCACCTCATCCTGCTGCAGCATGCGGGATCCTTTTCTGCCTTCAGATGTTCCCGTGTGCTTTGTGGTACTGCTGTACTTCAGCAGCTTACCAGGATACATGCTTCACAGTCAATACCAAAAGAAGGAAAGGAAAAAAAAAAAAAGAATCTCAAATGAGAAACTTCATGATTGCAGCCAGTTCTTCCACTCATTTGTGGACACACGTTGATTACAATTCTAATTTACATTGTTCGTATTTACAATATTGCTATTTTACGTCTGACACAAATCTTTCAATGAAGCATTGTGTAGCTGTGCTGGAGAGGACAGGCTTTATTTTCTTTAATAGTTTTAGATATCCTCAATATTCCTATTTCTTCAGGCTGTCTTCCAATTAATGAAGCAGACATCTGTTAGGCAATGAGACTGAATTCAACTACTTACTGAATTACCATCTCAAACTTTGCACAGATCTTTATTAGAAATATTTTAAAATAAAATGATGAAGCTAGTGAAAACATGAAATGCCTGGCTGATCCCCTTTTACCTCAAACTCCTCCTTATAATAAAGGTTGGTACTTCAGGTCTACAGCATGTCCCAAAGCCAAGCATGGGGACTGGGTGCTGGGATTTTGAATACAGTTTTTGAATAAGAGCAAGGCTGAATTAGGATAAATGTAGATCCATGCTGATGTGATGCAGGTGTATGCTGAAATTTAGGGGAGCTGGTCGTGTGGAGTGATTTACCTGGGCTTATCTCTGGATCCTATCTCAGCCAGTACACAGAATGCTTCCTAGACTTTTGGGTAAATTAATTTCAAATGAACTTAGATTATTCCATACTTAATATAGCAGAAGGGCATTTGAGGTTTTTTTTTTTTTTAAAAAAAGATTAAAATATTTCTTGACAAATTACTTTTAACTTTATATTCAAAGACATATTTTTTCTAGAACATTCCCCTTTTAGATTGACTTTTTCCCTTCTGTTAATTTCTTGCTGCCAGCATATACATTGTAATAACATATTTCTGTTCATTGACTATGAGACACTAAATAAATACAAAAGAGTTAATATATTTGTAGGCTAATTAGGTTTTTCCTACATCTGCATACACAGATGATAATTTTCCTAAAATAACCCTTCTTGCTGTTTGAGTTTTTTCAAAGTCCATGTCCTTGGATTTTAGAAATTAACGTGTACTTCCATAAAACTAAGAAAAGATCTACTGTTACAGCGGAAGAGGTGATAACTGTGCACATCCTAGGTAGCAGAAAAGACTACGGATGGATATTTCATGTAACGAGATAGTGTTCAACAGGTGATTGTATTCATTCATCAAAAGTTTACTGTAAGCATTAACCAGTGGAACACATGAACCTGTGGAGCGGACAAAGATTAATTATACCTGTGCTCATACAGTAATGTTTGTGTTCCAAACAAATTATATTTGCTTCTGTTTAAACGATGCATAAATCTGATGCGTGCAGATGAACGTGTGTTCAGGATGAGTGAGCACACTTGTTTGAATGTCATATTTATCCCTGTATTTTGTCAGAAAATTAACTTCTTTGGAGTTTGCGCTTGAGCTGAGCATATGGTTGTTGATCTCTGGAGATGACAGCCTATCTGAGCAATAGCTCCTTATGGCTCGAGCTCTCCTCTGCTGGCAGATGCTTTGGGCTTTTCTACAATTAAGTGGAGATCATCACTGTTTTCTTTGAGCACTGCTGTGCCTTGTACTCTGAAGTGTTTTGTTAATCACTGTCTGCCTTCGACAGAAGCTGCCAAAGCTCTCATTAAGTTTGAATTTTGAGATGTCATGCTCGAATGATGGAATTTCATCCCTTTTCTGCATGAATGGAATTGGCTATGGAAAGGTGCCAACAAAAAAATCATGACACTGAAGTATATTTGCTTCGTGTTTCGCTGCTGAAACAAAAGATAGGGAGGAGGGGAAAAGAAAACTTTCTTGCTCTTTGCCTCAGATCCAGAGCAAAGACTGGCTTGTGTGGTTTGCTGGAAAATAATAATCGTAAGGTCTTCACCTTGTCTTCTGTAGGGCTTATGTTGTTGCTTTATGTGAACGATCTGTCACTGCCTTGTTCACACTGTGAACTTTAAACCACCTTCCCAAAAATCTTTTGATGAATGCCACTTACTCTGGTGCTGGCAAGTGTAGTTAAAAATGCTCAGTGAGAAAAAAAAAAAAAATCATTTCAAAAATTAACATTTAGTCTTAGGCAGAAGTTCCAGTGAAAACATTGTGATGATCTATAATAGGAGCAAAAACTAATGACACTTTTACCCTTCCAGAATTATCGGGTGCATATGTGCAAGCAGAAAATAAAATGCATCTTTTGGCTGTTTAATGATTTGCAGCACGAAAGCAAGCATTATAGGAAATATGGTATGAAATGACATTGCCCATTCCTCTTGGTGAATTTAAACGTTTCAGCTGTATTAGTAAAAGTAAGCTTGGAAGAAAGACTAATTAGCTGCAGTGCTTAATGATTTCTCTCATATTCTCTTTGGCAGCTTACAAAGGTAAAATGCATAGGCTCCACACAAAGAAAAGTACTCTCTAGTCTTTAAAAGTTGTTTTCTGTCCTGTTGACTAGAAGATTTGCAAATATGTTGTTCACCTCATGAGTGTAATGTTGCTTCTATGTTCTCTGAAGGTATGAATACACACCAGTCACGCTGAATGAGAGGATTCCTAGTGGGCAACACGTCTTAAAAACTTGAACCCAAAGTAAGCAGGAACAAAAGCCAAGGTTATCCATGCTCTTCTGAATAGCCAAATCTTAACAGAGTGAGTGTCTGTTTATTCCTGCTACTGTAAAACAGAAAGCATCAATCACGGATTCCTACAGGATGGTACTTACTAAAAAAGCGCTCAAAATAGTGATCTTGCATAGAAAAATCTAATCCACATAT
Organism: Tapera naevia; assembly: GCA_033556795.1. NCBI lineage: Eukaryota > Metazoa > Chordata > Aves > Cuculiformes > Neomorphidae > Tapera > Tapera naevia. The sequence continues at coordinate 642,312 of JAUMJJ010000066.1, forward strand.
GTACAGGTCAGGTAACTACAAATTTTCTATATTGTGTCAGAATTTGAGTGCAAAAATCAACACCTTCCCACTTAGATTTGACATTTTGTAGTTTTTCTTGGTTTTGTGGAATATACCCAGAAAGTACATTCACCGACATACAATTTCTATTCTGTAATATTTTGCCTGTTTACATATATTTAGCTCATTTCTTGTTTCTTCTTTCATGCCTACTAATTTATCAAAAGTATTTGGTACCTAGCAGATAAAAATCACAGGTTGGCTGGGGCTGGTAGGGTCTCCCAGAGACCCTGGAGTTGAAGATTCCTGCTCAAAGTAGGGTCAACCACAGGAGGTTGTCCAGGACGATGCACAGTCAGATTTTGATTGCTTCCTAAGATGAAGATTCCACCTTTCCTGGGTAATTTGACCCAATACTTGGTCACTCTTAAAATAGAAATGTTTTTTCTTAAGATAGAGTGAATTTTACTGTGTTTCAGTTTATGCCCACTACCTCTTGACCTGTTACTTACTGTTAATCAGTAAGGATGTCATGGTTATGTCTTCTGTACTGAACCAAATTACTTGTGAAAAGTGAGAAAATCTTCTAGAGCCTTCTCTTCTCTAGGCTGAACAGCTCCAGCTCTTTCAGTCTCTCCTTATATGAAAGGTGCTCCAGTGCCTTAATCATCTTTGTAGCCTTTTCCGGATTTTCTCCAGTATTTCCATATCTTTCTTGAACTGGAAAGCCCAGAACCGGACAAAGCAGTCAAGTTGCATCTCACCAGTGCTGAACAGAGGGGAAGGATCACCTCTCTCAGTCTGCTGGCAACTCTTCACATAACACAACAAAGGAGGCCTTTGCTGTCAGCGTCCATTGCTTAGTGATGGCCAATTTGTTGTCCACACCGATCCCCAGTTCCTTCTCTGCCAAGCTGCTTTCCTGCCAGTCAAGCCCAAGTCTGAACCCGTGCCTGGGTCTATTCCTCCTCACATTCTCAAGCTGTACTTTGTGCTGCTGATCACAACACTCCAAGCTCACCAGTTCAGCCAGCTTTCCATTCATTAATTCATGCTGACTACTCCAAATCACCTTCATGTCCTTACTATGTTTGGAAATTATCTACAGGAACATTTGTTCCCTCACCTTCCCAGGAATCAAGATGCAACTGACCAGTCTTTAGTTCCCTTAATCCTACTTCTTGTCCTTTGGAGAGTTCCTGGCTTTCTCACTTATTTTTACTTTTTAATGTTTGTTTAAATAATTTCTACCTCATTATACTGAAGAAGTATATGGTGACACCTCTTCAATCCATTTTACCAATTTGTTTGACCCATATGGTATATGTGTTAGTGAAAAAGGGAAGCTGAACAAGTTTTCTTGCTCTTCTCAGGTTTAAATTATTTAAGAATTAGTATGACCTAAAACGTGTGCTTAGAATGGCTTTAATTCTTATCATAACAGTGACAAACTTAACATAATACTGTTGCTGAGAGAATAATTTTATTGTGTTAAAGTAGAATTAAGAATTTAGGATTAAGGATTAGAGTTTTCTTTAAGAGTAAAAGGATACAGTACAACATAAAGGGCTGTATTTTACATTGCAAGAGGTCTCAGCTCAATTTTATTTGAAAACAGCAGTGAAACGAGTTTCTTCAAGACAGGGTGCTGTTAGGCAGAGACAAATGGACAAACTGTTGTGGAGGCAACAATATAAGTTTCAAGTTCTGCAGGAATCTCAAGAGATATATTGTTGAACTAGCAATAGTAGAAGGAATGTGATTTAATGAAAGGTCTGGAGCAGTAAGAAGTCAGTTGTTCAGTTATATGACATTATTAAAGCCATATATGTAAAAATAACTAGCTTAAAGCCTTTGAAATTGACAGCTTGTACAAACTGAACAACATAAATACTAGCAGCATAATGAATCTTGTGGATTTCAGTGAGAGTTTTTTTTATTGATGTCTCTAAAAGCCAGATTTGGCCCATGCAGAATAGAACAAATCCTCAAAAGGTATCAGTAGCTGCAGCTCAAAAAAAACCTCAAGCTTTCTTTCAGCTTTTATTATAAGCTGTCTTCTATATTAAACATAAACATGAATATCTGTATTTAAAGTTCTCTGTTGTAAGAGAAAGGTATGTTATGGCACACACAGAAGGAAATTTTATCATCTATTGTTCTGAAATGTTCTGGGTTTCTGTTTTTTTTTATGTCCTTTGCACAGGAAATCAAGAATCTAGTTTGTGATAGAAGACTAAAATAATAACATCCCTGAGTGAGTACCAACCAAATCTCTTCATCTTTGATGGAGTTTTAACTTGTATAAGAGAATGGTACTAAACCATGCTAAAGCTGCATGAGTCTTTAACTCTTAGGTAAGAACTCATGTATAAAATAAGTCATGTTGTAAGCACTGCTAAGTTAACATGACATTGCAATAAGCATCTCATGAGCGAGCAATCTTTCGAAATAGAGCACATTGTCAGAAATTTTTAGAAAATATACTAAAATTTCATTAAATTTAAAATAAAAAATAAATGTACAGAAAAAAAAGACCAAATTGAGTTGATTTCCCAAGTTGTCTTATTAAGGTAATATACTATTGGAATATGAACAGGTGTATTACAATATGAAACATTTTAGTACTGTAGTGCACCAATGTAAACTCAATACCTGCCCGTAAACTTAGACTGCAAAAGAAATGGTATTTATAATAGGGTAAAAATTGTGTATACAGGTGGTATCTTAGTACATCTCCAGCCTGAATTAACCCACAAAAACTTGGTTGTGTAACTATTTACATCTCCTAATTTGTTTGCAAAACGCTGCCTCTCTTTTTCAAGGGTATGTAGTTTTGAAACCTGGAAAGCTGTGTTTCCCAGGAAGTCCTCCTTGTGAAGGCAGTTCTGAGAGCCATACATTGTTGAGGGAAGCTGTCAGAATCAGCTTTGGAGTGCAGTATAACTCTCTTTCATCAGACATTGGGTCCCAAAAGGGCTTACTGTAAGGAAGTACATAATTTCTCAGATTCAAAAAGAATTGCAGTGTTGATGGTAAGATAAGATGTTCTTAGACATTGTTCAATGGCTCAGAAGTTTACTGATAAAAACAATAATAAGAAGAAATACTAACATTTACAAATGTATGCAATATCCTTTAGAATACAGATCCATTTCCTAGTTCATCTGTGTGCATCTCAGACAAGTGTCACTTAAGCTCTTTCCTAAAATATTCATCTAAGGTACTTGAGCATCTCCTATGATGAAAATATTGCCCAAATGGATTTCATGTATTTTCATCTCAGACGCAAACTCCATGAGGAGATATTACTTTTGGAAGTAGGATACTTCAGGCATGAAATCCAGAACATCCTGTAAATGCAGTTTGATTAAAGGTTTGCAGTAAATACATTATGCAAAGCAACATGTGAGACACTTCACTCGTGTAAATCAATTTTGCTTTATTGCCTTAACTAATTTTGCTGGTAGGAGGCTTGCTCCATTGCCTTGCAGATTTTGGATAAAGCCCACAATGTGTTTCCACACAAGGTCCATATATCAGCCCATAATGCACAGCCCTGCACAAGTGCATTCGATGCTTCCTAAAGCGTGTTCTCAAAAGTACCAGCTCAGCACTGTGCGGTGACAAAGCCAGGCTCAGTGTGAACAATCAAAAATTCATACACATGCAAGGTGACAGGTCTGACACCATCTTTTGAAATCTGATGCTTTTAGAGTGTGTAAAATGGAAACGCTTTCCCTCCGTTTATTAGCACCATGTGGGAAAAGGAATAAAAAAACCCAAATATAAAATGCCGATCCAAAACATGAGAAGGGGTTTGCAGCAGTTTTTGCCACATGTCTTTGAAGTGAGAGGCAGGCTTGTCACACACCTTTCTTTGAACTGAGGTGCTGCAGAAGGCAGCGGTGACATGGCACAGCTTGGTGGCTTTCCACAGCTGAAGCTGCAGGTATGTGACATCCCTGTTCCTCCACCGAGTTGTCGCACGGTTCTACGCATTCCCACTGCCTTTGATTCTGGAGAACAGCCCCTGACAACAAACACAACTGATGAGCAGAGCCAGCACTGAGATAATATATGTAATATGTGACATTGGGGTGTCCAAATTCGTGTCACAGGCTTTCGTAGATGCTTTAGCTCGAGCAGAGGAATGCATTTTATTTATTTGTTCCAGGTGTTTCTGTGCCATCTGTCGTTACCATATACGTCAAGAGACATGTCCTTTGCAAAATATGGTTCCAGCTTGAGGGAAGGGACATAACTGCAGGTAACAAAGTAACCAGGAAGCCTATTTTTATAAATTGCTTTAATCAAGCCTTTTCCAGTTGAGTACATGTTGATATATATGTATCAATACACTCAGTCTTAATTATTACTAATAATTAAAGCCCTATTAAATATGTTTGCTACCTCTTTCCATGGATTTATTTCAGTTGTGTCTAATTAATTGTAGAAGACAGAAATTGTGAAAATGGTTTGGTCCTCAACAAAGGGAGGAGAATCCTTGGCTGTGGAAATGGTGAAGGATTTTTAACGAGAAAGATACATTTTAAGTCTCAATATTTTAAACAATTTTGTAGCATTTATTTGGGTATTGTTTGAAAGAGTTACCTTAGAGTAGTTGCTTTTATCTAATGTAATGCTCAGTGATTAATACAGAGATAAATATCAGCCTGGAATAAATTATTGTTTACAGAAAAACATTGCATTAGTAATGGTTAGAGCCAGCCATTTCAGTGTTTCATATATTAACCTCTGTAACTTCTTCTGTTGAAATTTAGACCATAATAAATAGTTGTACGTTCAACTTGGGACAAAATGATGACACAGTGTTGTTAAAATATATATAAAATCTTATCCTAAATAAACCATCCCTGCTGAGGCAGAAGTGTTACTTTCTTTTAAATTATTTATCTGTGCAGAATTTTTACATTCTTTTGTGCTTAGTTTGTATTGCAAATCCTAAATACTGTCTTCTAATAATTTATCTGTCACCTTTCCACTTATTTCTGTTTACTTTAACTGAAGTCACAAAGGATATTAATATGCTTTTGAAACCGAAATATACGAACATTGATGAAAAGCAGGCTTTTTTTTAAAGAACCTGCGAGTCTTTGAACTCTATTTGGGGGTTGGGGAAGGGTGGAAATAAAAAACAACATTCTTTTGTTTCTAAAGGGTGGAAGGGGAGTGAAATGCATTGCTTGTTTGCATTATGAGGTTTATATTCTGATCATTTATGCGTGGCAGTGCAGAGCAGACCTTGTGTGCTGGAGGAAAACTTCATCCTCTGTTGGAAAGAGAAGGGCTTTACCTGACAGAGTATCATAGACTCATAGAATCATAGAATCTTCCGGCTGGAAAAGACCTTCGAGATCAAGTCCAACCGCACCCATCTTCTGCTAAACCATATCCCTCAAAAACTCATCTACGCATGTTTTAAAAACCTCCAGGGATGGTGACTCAACCACCTCCCTGGGCAGCCTCTGCCAGTGCCTAGAGGACAGAACTGAAGCCATGTCTTGCTGTTGCAACAAACAAGGCCCCATATCAAGTAGAAATACACTGCAGAGGAACACTTGCAGTACCCTAATAGTGTGGAACAGCTGTGCTTTACCATGTCCTCATCAACATGACGTGCTCTGTGTGCAAGGTGTTGGTTAGAGGGTGTCCTACCCCTGTCCCACAAAACCATGAGTGCCCTTTGCCGCACTTGTGTTGGTGCTGGCATTTACCAGGTTATGTGGGCAGCTGGACCAGGACACCACGCACTTGCAAAGTATTTATTTTCCATTTATTTTTATTTAACCATTTTCTGGGTTCATTTTCATCCAGATCAGTTGCACTTTGAGAGGTTTAGAATTTATAAATCAGACAAGGCTGAGAAGTGTAGAGGATGGGCATCTGCAACAAATGGGTTTAAAGTAGAAAAGAGGTGGTCAAGGAATGGTAGAGTCATGAATGTCAAAGTAAATAGAAACTTGCCTATCATCATATTTTCTATAAATATACAAGTTAGGAGTATGTGAATGAAACAAGCAGCTACCACTTCAAAAAAACAAACCAAAGACTGAATAAAATTTCAGTACATTATACAATTAGATGTCTTTTTTTTTTCCAAGTGAAATGTGGAAATTAAATTTGTTGAAAGGAAACTACACCAATTCATAAAGAAATTTTCATTGAGAACTGTTAAGCACAATGACTACTCTGTCTCAAATATTCATTATGCTGAAATGTCCCGGAGAGTTTGTAGCAGGAAATAGCGTTCTGTGTTTTCTCTCTTCCCCATGTGAGAGGCTGGATGTTGATCTGGATGGACCTCCTCAGTCTGACCCATTCTTCTGTACTTAACAAATGCAGAGTTCTTTTCACACTGTTTTGCCATTATCTTTCAACCTTTGAGCTAGAAAAGCCAGAAGGTCATTTTTTCCCATTGGCAGCTCAGTGCTTGGCTTCTGTGCTGGGAACTGGCAATATGGGTGTAAATTCAGGCCACGTGATGGAAATTTGATACTGCAAAGTTCTACTTTTGGGACTTAAGTTGAGGATAAAATCTCACCCTATTTTAAAGATCACGGGACAGATAATTATAGAAAAAACTGCTAAACGTAGCATTTGTATTAGCTAAAAGTACAAAATTATAAGGAAAGGGGTAAAATGAGGAAAATGTCCTTCTGGTATCTTTTATAACAGTATGCTTCATAGAATCATCATACAAATAATCTCTAAGGAAACAAACATTAAGTATTTTAATATATCAAAAGTTTAAGGCCAACTTTGGATTTTGAGTGGAGCATCTCGTTTTCAGATTTTATTTTTAAATCTATCTAAAATCAGCTAATTTTTTAAAAACTATTATTTTCTAAATTAACCGTAATACCTTCACTTCTCCCCACTTCTTGCACATGAGCTACATTGTAAGCTGTTGTCTAAATTCATAGAGAAAAAAAATCTTGATATTAAAATCAATGCAATTATTGTTGCATTAATTTGGTATGACTGCTCAGGAAGAAGTAGTTGAAGTCAAAACCTGACTCAAACACTTTTATCTTTGCAGAAGAAATGCTGTCTAGAAATTCCAACAATGTAAAACTCTACTAGGCAGCATGTTATTTCTTAGGTCTGAAATGAAATTGCATACACTTCTCTTGGCACAAAAGCAGTCTGTAATTTGAGCCAGTTTTATAGCCCAAAAGTGATTTAATACTTCAGTTGAAAATTTGAATTGAATTCTTACTTGGTGTCACTTTTATCCTTGTACATAGAATATAGTAGAATAAAATATAGTATACAAAACCCACAGTAATCAGGTAGAAAACTACTTGTTATATAATCTGTAGAAGGTTTATAAACAATTAGTACCACAATACCTCTCCCAGAAGGATACATACCAGGAGTTTGAAAGAGATCAGCTCAGGACTGGATGATCTCATAGGACTTTTTCAACTTAAATATTCTACGATTCTATATAGTTTATGTTACAGTATTGCAGGAAGAATCACCTTCGTATGAGCAACTTCTCAAAGGCAGTGAGAGCTTTGGAAGCTACATGAACTGAGTGAGTCTTCCACTGCAGCCATGTCATAGTCTCAAAGCTGTTGTTCTTCAGTCCAGGGTCTTGAATAACATTTTCTGCTTACAGATTAATTTATACAAATATATGTGTTATTTTTGGTATGCACTACAGAAACAAAAAATCCTTGGCACATGTGGAGGATTACTCTAATAGTGCCTGGGCAGTTTGCTATAGTTGTGAGCTATTTGCTACATTAGATGTTTGAAGATTGAATGGACATTTACTAAACTTAAGTAGAATGTTCAGTACCTTTTCATTTAGCTTCTTCTTAACTGGATAATATAAGTACCTATGATGCCTATGTACTCTGTTCCCATAGCCTTTTGCCTCTTCTGTCTACACTTCTGCTTCTCTCACCACCACATGTCTACTCCTGTCTTTCACTGAGAACAGCATTCAATGTGCAGTCCACACCACAATCTTACATAAAAGTTCACTTATAGTTGAAGTAAAATCATTCCAAAATGCAGGATTTATTTATTTTGGAAGTTTCTACTGGAAATACTTATATTATTTCAAATGTTTTCTGCTCATACAAAATGTAAATAATTTCTATTAGCGGTTAGTTATGTTTGTAATTTTCCCATGATACGTAGGCACAAGTTTCAACTATTTCAGTAGTGTGCATGCTTCTTATTGCACATTTCAGCACAGCACATTTTTTAATTTTTTTTTGACTCAGATTTTTTGGGGGAGGGATATTATATATGTATACATGGATAGCGTAGCATCAAGCAATGGAGATCTGCAGTAGAAGTCCATGCATACATTATTAGTCAGATTACAGGAAAATTTGAAGCAGAAAAGATGTTAGCTCAGCATAATGAATGTCTGCCAACCATTTTTTATAATGACTAGCTGCAGCTCTTATTGTATGTCAAACCTTATGCTGTGCTGTACTGTTAGCTTTCTTGTTTGGCACAATCAAATGATATAATGTATCCCTAGAAGTCTAGCTGGATCAAAGACACGTACAACAGGGTGGGTTTTTTCTGCCAGTAGTATTGTTGAATATTTTGCTAAAATTATAGTGCAGGTGATAACAAATACATGATCACTTATCATTTATAATGCATTGCTCCTGCTACGCAGTAAAGACATTACAAGAACGGACAGCTTTTCTTGCCACAAAAGGAGTGTTTAGATATTAAGTAGACCAGCAGGTGTTCAAAAATCCCTTTATAATTGTAATATTAACCTATACTGATTGATGCAAAGAATTGCAGTTGAAAAGAAAGTGCTTTCCTTTTTGTGTATTATTGAAATATGCTTTTTTTATTCTTTCTTTTTTATATTTTTTTTCTCTCTAACCGCTCATTAAAGAGCAAAGATTTCAAGGTAAATCAGCAATCTAAACCAGCAGTTGAAATGCAGTACATTTAAATACAGTTTAAGATCTCATCAGTTTTGCCTGTTTTGAGGACTATGTAAGACATGGGAAGCTCGCTTGTGTTTACTCCTGATGTAAAATCTACAGCAGTATGGAAGGACAATAGAACTGTATGGTATGTGTATTCACTTTGGTGATAAATGCCTCATTCCTTCTTCAGAGGATTATTAAAAGAGTTCTCTGGAGGAATAAAACGGTGGAAGTCACACATTTAATAGCTCAGGTACAAAGAGTCAGATTGTGCCAGTTGGCAAAAGTTAGCAGGAAGCTGTCACAATAAATGGCAGCAGCTGCTCATAGTTCTAAAGAGTATGTCCCAGTCAGAACTGAAAACTGATGGCATCTACATTAATACTACCTTAATGGTCCATCTGCTGCTCCATAGGGTCCCTAGCTGCTGTATGGAGTCATAGGCATTTGACAGGCAGTCTCTGTATGCCAGACACACATTGTGCCAAATGTTTTAGGCTGCTTCGTATCGTTCTGATCTGTCAAACTTTCCCTATCATTTATCAGGCAAGGAGTTATAAGGGATTTTCTATTTTCTTTTTTTTTCTGTATTTTTTTTTTGGGGTTTTTTTGGTTTTTTTTTTCCCTTCCTACACATTACTGCCTTTTAGCACTGAGGACAGCCAGGAATTTGGAAGAAATGTTATTTTTTTTTTTTTTTTTGTTGGAAGAATTGAGAGTAACCTCAGCTGCTTAATAAACTGTATGCTGTGCTAACAAAGCAGGGTGATAAACCCTGTAAAGAAACCATTAGGGTTTTTTGCCACATCATTTAAATCCTTTTGTTGTAGCAGGTAGAAAATTAAACACAAGTAACCATAAAAGAACTAACAGTGTTTTGACAGGTTCACTAACACTCATTTGCTGAAAAGCAGTTATTTTCTGAACACACTGTTGCATAAATATTTTAAAACAGTACCCATATATATCTTCATAATTCCTCTGCAAATTTAACAGTAACATTTATAAAAAGGTTTATTTATCTCATGACAAAGTTATTGTACAAACAAGTAATAGCCATTGCTTATGTAGCAAGAAAAAAGAGAATATGTTCTATTTCATCCCTGAAATGTAAAAAGCATGTACTTTCTTAGCATTATTTATGCCACAATGTAGATATAATTTTCATTTATGTAGCACACCCATTATGCTTAAAGGATTTACAGTGTTAACAATGCTTGTGAAAACTCTGTCACAGTACTGTCTAAATATGAACAAAACCAGACCTGTGCATTATCTGTTACATTAAACTGTCCTCTGCCTTCGGACATTCTATATCTTGCAAAAAAAAAGCAAGTATCTTTTTTTGACTGTGTCTTGTTCCCAGAAGGCAGCCTATTTCCAGTAAAATTGGAAAGTCTCACAATTTGCTTTTTTGTGGTTGTATGGCTCCAGTGAAAATACATTGTCTATTTAAATTTGCCATTTGTGTGAAAATGTTGAAGTTAGCACAGAAAATCATCCAGGCTATCAGTAATGATCAAGGTATAAATGCTTAGAGAGAGAGATCAGGATGTCAGCAAAAATGTCACCACTACTTTTCGCAGTACATGTTTTGATTATCCTAGCTGGATTCATTCAAATCAGCCAGGTGCTTGAAATTGCACGATACTGCTCTTTTTTTGTGTCTTTTTCTGGAGTGACTGAGCCATGAACTATGGAAAATCAGTGAAAAACTCTGACTCAGTTTTTGCGGAGAGCCTTTAGGTTTTTCTCCTTTTCACTTTCTTTTCTGTTAGTCATGGGAAAACCAATGGACCATCAGAAGCACTGGACACACATTATATTGCACATGGTACCCTAAATACTGTACAATATTCCATACTTTTGAATATAACGGCCTAATGATATTTTCTAAATTGAAAGCTGGCTTCTCCTGCCCTGTCATGTCACCACTAACTGTATTTTCTTCCTGCACCTTCACTTGAAGATAAAAACTTATCCAATTTTTGTCTTTACCAATATAAATCACAGGTTAAGTAACCTAAAATATACAAAGCAGTGTTAATTCAATGACTCATGACTTACATACAGGTAATTGGTTTTATAGGATTAATCAGCTGCTTTTAATGCAAAAAAATTAGCATTTTTGTGCTGAATAGAGTACTAGGGTACATCTGAGAGTTTTGTTACCTTTTTGGCTGCCAAGTAGCAGTGCCTGGTTGGAACCAGAAAGTGAAGAGGTAGTCTGTTGAGCCACATCACAGAGTGATAGAATCATGGAATGGTTTGGTTTGTAAGGGACCCCAAAGCCCATCCAGTTCTAAACCTCTGCTACAGGCAGGGACACCTCCCACTGGACCAGGGCGCTCGAGACCCCATCCAACCTGATCTTGAACACCTCCAGGGATGGGGCAGCCACCACTTCTCTGGGCAACCTGGGCCAGGGCCTCCCTGCTCTCACAGGAAAATATTTCTTCCTAAAATCTCATCTCAATCTTTCAGCTGAAAACCATTCCACCTTTTCCTATCCCTGCACTCCCCTATCAAGAGCTCCTCCCCAGCTTTCCTAGAGACCCTTTCAGTACTCAGAGGCTGCTCTAAAGTACTCAAGCCCTCAAATTTTCTTTGTGGCCTCCTCTGAACTCACTCTCACGTGCACAGAGCCTGGTACCTGTATTATCCAGTACTGCACAGAACCTCTTGGGTGAACCTACACGATGCAAACACCACACAAATTAAGAAAAATGAGTGTTGTTAACAGCAACATCGTGTGGCCTCAGGAAAGAAGTTCCTCTATGCCCCCATCAAACAAAACATTGGGAATTTCCACAATTTGGAGCACAGCTGGGAATCTAAGTGGTCATTGAAAATATTTATCACCACAATGGATCCTCACTAGAAATCTGTAGTCTGCACCTGGGTGCAGGCCATGTTAGGAAGACTGCCCCTTGCCTTACGAGCTTCTTCTTCTGATGACTGTGAGTTTTTCTGCTCTTTGATCAGGGACTTTGATCTCTATCTCTATTTAATATTGTGCAACTAAAAACTACTGTAAAAATGAAAAAGGGAAGCTATTTGTGCTTACATTTACACACATATTTAAGCACAGTTTTGGGATAAAATCCAAGAATTCCTATCACGGGCCTCCCTTTTGGGATTAGTTTTGTGTGCGTACTCTGCACACCAGTAGAAAGAATTAAGGAGAGATCCTTATTTCCTCTGCCAGCTGTGGCCCAACACAATATTTTAGCAACAGCTGCTAAGGGATTTAGAGGAGAAGTATTGTGAAAACTCTCCTAGACAAGGTCCAGGGAGACAAGATAAGGACCAAACTGAGGAACAGGACTGAAACAATAAAAGAAATGGAAAAAGACAGAAAGTGGTTATAAAGATGAAAAATATTACTGATGGTCACTAAAAAGGAAGATGAGATTGGATTTATAATGCTTTACTTTAGTACATATGTTCAAGTTTGTTTCCAAGAGGACATTTCACCCCAAACCAAGACCAAAACCAAATCTGCCTGGTCACCAAAGATTCTTTCACAGAAGGGCTTCTGTAAATGTCCTGCGCGTTACAAGGTGTATCTAGGATACTGTCACAGAACAGTGAATTCTGGGAGGCATGTGAGGTGGCCATAGAGTAACAAGGCTGATTCACGTGTAGAGAAGCAAAAAGCCCTGGGAAGCTGCATGTGTTTGTTGTGGCAGGTGTCATGCTAAACAACAGTCCTGTGTCAGATGTCTAGCAAACATCTTCAAGGACATCCTGTGTGCCATGGGAATTTGGCATTGTGTTCTCTTTAAAAAAAAAAAAATAAGGCAACAGGCCTGGCTGAACAGGAAGATTTGGCTGCAACTCAGGGAAAAAATGTAGAATTTAGACCTTTGGAAGACGGGGTAGAAAGCTCCGGAGGACTACAAAGGTGTTGTGAGGTTATGCAAGGAGAAAACAATTTGTTCTCTGGGTACACAGCCTCCTGAGCTGGAACACAGGGATGAGGAGCAGAACGAAGTCCCCACAATCCAAGAGAAATAGTCAGACCTACTACAGCACATAGACACACACAGGTCTATAGGGTCAGACGAAATCCATCCAAAAACACCAAAGGAACTGGCTGAAGTGCTCACCAAGCCACTTTCAACCCTTTATTTATCAACAGTCCTGGCTAAGCAGGAGGTCTCAGTTTACGGGAGATCAGCAAATGTGAGACCCATCTACAAAAAAGTCCAGAAGGAGGACTTGCAGATCTACAGGACTGTCAGCCTGACCTCAATGCCAAGGAAGGTCATAAAGCAGATCATCTTGAGTGTCACCACATGGCACGTACAGGGCAACCAGGGGATCAGGCCCAGTCAGCATGGGTTTAGGAAAGGCAACCTTGACCCTTTCTATGACAAGTTGACCCACTTAGTGGATGAGGGCTATGGATGTTATCTGCCTAGAGTTTATTAAAGTCTTTGAAATCTTTTCCCACAACATTCTCCTGGAGAAACTGGCTGATGATGGCTTGGATGGGTGTGCATTTCACTGCATTAAACTCCGTATGGATGATTGGGCCCAAAGTGTTTTGTTAAATGGAGTCAGAGCTGGTTGGTGCTCCATCACAAGCGGTGATCCCAGGACACAGTGCTGGGGCCAGTTCTGTTTAATATCTTTATTGGTGATCTGGATGAGGGGATTGAGTGCACCCTTGGTAGGTTTGTTGAAGACACCAAATAGGGCAGGATAGTTTGTTTGCTTGAGGGAAGAAAGAGTCTACAGACGGATCTGGGCAGGCTGGATTAATGGGCCAAGGCCAATTATATGGGGTTCAACATGGCTCAGTTTCCAGTCTTGCCCTACAACCACTTGCAATGTTCTGGGCTTTGGGAAGAGTGTCTGGAAAGCTACCTGGCAGAGAAGGACCTGGAGGTGCTGGTCAACAACCAGCTGAATGTGAGCCAGCAGTGACCCAAGGGGCCAAGAAGGCCAAGAGCATTGTGGCTTGGATCAGCCATGGTGAGTCCAGCAGGAGTAGGAAGGGTATTATACCCCTGGACTCAGCGCTGGTGAGGCTGCACATTGAGTACTGGGTTCAATTTTGGGCCCCTCTATACAAGAAGGACATTGAGGGTTTGGAGCATGTCCAGAAGAAGAAAAGGAGCTGGAGAAGGGTCTGGAGCCCAAAGGTTCTGGGAGCAGCTGAGGGACCTGGGGCTGTTTAGTCTGGAGAAGAGGAGGCTGAGGGGAGACCTCGGAGCTCTCTACAACTGCCTGAAAGGAGGTTGGAGCGAGGTGGGTGCTGGTCTCTTCTCCCAAATAACAGGTGAGAGAAGAAGAAAAGGCGAGGTTATAACAAGGTTATGCAAGGCGAGGTTTAGATTGAATGTCAGAAAAACAATTATTTACACAAAGATTTGTCAAGCACGGGAATAAGCTGTGCTGGGAAGGGGTGGAGTTGCCATCCCTGGAGTGACTTAAAAGATGTGTGAATGTCATTCTTAGGGAAATGGTTTAGTGTTGGATTTGACAGTGTTAGGTGTATGTTAGGTTTACAACCAGACTCAATGATTTTAAGGGTCTTTTCCAACCTAATCAATTCTATCCAGCTATTCACCTGGGTATGTTGTTCTTTAGAGGGAAGCACTATTTGTGTTCAAGGTTGTAAATTTTCACATAATTCTCTGCTGTTGTATTGCTCCACTGATGGGTGTCTGCTTATTTTCTTGGTTTTCTGGTCTTTTTTTTCCCCCATTGTGCCAAACTTATGGCCCTTTTCCTAAAGGTGCAGCTATACAAAAGACATTCAAAGATTTGCTTGTGAGTGCAGCACAACGGATAAATGCTCTACATTTGACATAAGGAAACCTATCCACTAGGGCAACCCCTGTTATGAAACAAGGAAACAACAAAATCTTTAGAAAATCAGCTGTGCTTTACACCTTTTTGTTATTTTTCTAAGTTCAATCTGCACTTAATTCAGTCATTTGAGGAAGGTAGGGAAGCATGCATCCTCGTTAGTCTGGACTTATGCTTTAGTGATGCGATCAGATGTCCTGCATACTGATCCCCTTAAACTGTAGCCAACAGAGTTTCTTCAAGGATCTTAAGCAGCAGAGCTGCTAAAGGTGAGAATTGCATATTCAAGATGCATACAGAAACTTGCTTTATATTTTGATATTGACGGGAGAGAATATGCTGTTTCAAGAAGGAAAACTTTGTCAGCATTTTCTCCTGTCTCTAGTTGTTGCTCTACTGAAATAATCTTTCTGCTTCAAAAAGAAATGAAAAGTCTTCATATTTCTATACATTTTATTATTTTGATTTGAAGAATGAGGCATTTAACCTGCAAGCTCACTGATAATGACACTTGTAACCGAAACCTCATGTTAAGTGCAATCAATTTTAAGGGTCTGTGCCCAAGTGAAGGTCTTAAACAGGCTTTGATTTATGGATTTATAACCCCTACTGTCATTGGTGGGTGTGACATTCACAGCAAAGACTTTGTGCAAGGTATCCCACTATTGAACTATCACATCAGTAATGGCTTTTATATTCAGAAGGGGAAAAACTCAATACACAAGGATTTAGTGTTCTTTTTGGTATGGGTTATTGAACTAAACAGTTAAAAGTTCCCGAAAGAGATGTCAGAACAAAACCAGAAAATTATAACTATCTGAGATATCAGACCTTTAGAGGTAAATCAATAACAGGAATAAGAACACGTACACTGAAAAAAAAAAGCTATTAAAAGGCACATGGAGGAAAAAATCTTTAATGCTGACGTTTTGACTTAGAGTGATATGTCTTTAATTTGCATAATTCCACATGCATAGTGTGCAAGATAGTGTGTGAGATCTTATGTCTTCATTATATCTAAACTACAACAGCTAACAAATTGTTGAAATTAATTTCAAATTACTCCTCACTTTCAGAGATGATCACAAAATAAGATATTTACTATTTTTTTGTTAATTGAAGATTTAGGAAAAAAATCAACAACAACAACAACAACAAAAAACCCAAGGAAACAAAACACCAGTTTGAAAGCAAAAAACAAGCCAATCTTACTGGAAGAATTTTTATACATATGTTCTCTCCCTTTGTGCACAGTCCTCCTTTTCCGAGTTGCTTAACTGATGTTAAATGCGTAATAACTGATGGCAGAGCAATTTAAGACATAGATTGTTTTATCATCTCAGGCCGTGTGATTGCTTTTTCTCTTGAACTTTGACTTCTCACTGAAAATAAACAGACAAAAAAGATGTAATTTGGGGATTTCCCTCCCTAAAGCATTACTGAAGTTTAGGGTTGTTCTCTTTTTGCTGCTGTGCATGCATTCATAGTCTAAACCCAGCATTTCTATTCACTTGAATATATTCATCTGAGACCATAAGTTTCTTATTTGTGCACAACATGCAAAATCTGATAAGACACTTTTGATTCATATTTGTGATGTGATAGCTAATAATCCTGATTGCTGAAATGGTAACTTTTAAGACTGGAGTCCAAGTGATAAATGAATGACGAGTTCTGGTCATGTCTTTCATCAGGGACTTTTATCAGTAAACTGGTTGAAGAGGCTTGATCTTCAAAGTAGCTTTTCACCAAGTTTATTTAAAGGTTTGTATTCCTGCTGTTACAAACTGAAGGTTGTTCCTAAACATGATGTGAAGTTCACTTTCAGCATGCATTTATTTGTGGCCAGTTAATCCTGTTTGTTCTTCTTCTTGTGTTCTTGTGCAGGAAAATAATATTTCCTTATGTTTTCTTTCCCTCTACTCTTCTCCTTTGATGTATGTATAAACCTTTTCTTACTCTCTCCCTTCACTTAAGAGTTTTTGTTTCTAAAAAAGCTTAACACACCACATAATTGCAGACTCTTGTAAAACACCTTTTTTTTTTTTCTGATCATCCTAGTGGTTGTTATCTGCTTATGTTCCACATTGGATTAATCTATCTTGAAATGCATGACCAAAATTACAAAAAGTACTCCAGGTGAAAGCCATAAGTATTTGGAGCAGTGTTATTAATATTTCTGAGGTCTAACAGGAATACATTTTAGGATTACATTTTTTTCACGGCTGCATCACATTGGTGCCTTACTCAGCCTGTGATCAACTACTAAAAAGGAGGAACAGAAGGGGATCTGGTTGTTCCCAGCTGATGAGTTGGTGTATGCTTGGTTTCTGAGATTACATAGCCAGCTGCTTGGGATATGTCATTTGCAGGAAAATTTGAGAGGCAGCAAAGTATATGCACAGAAGACTGAAATTTGGGCTCAAGTGCAAAATGTGAATGTGAGCACCTCAGGCATCCAACAGCCAGGCCTGTTGCATGACTGTAACATAGAGAGGGAACATCTGTAATGTGTGGAAATGAATGTATGTCTGGATTTCAAACACTCAGTGAATTTTAAAGTATTCAGTTTAGATTTGGGCTTGTTTCTCTTGTTATTTTTTTTCTTTAAGAAAACAAAGTTTGTGAAAATGAGATGCATCCAATGTCTGAATATTGCTAGTATAAGATCTACAAGATATTTGAACTTGTATATGTCCCATGATGTCTGGATTTGACCCCGAGTTGTGAAATAACTTCATGATTGCCATTGAATAATGTTTAACTTTACAGATAAGCCGCAGCTAGCCAACTGAAAGTACAATTAGTGAAGAAAGACATGCTGTGTCTATCTCTTTCTTGCATTTGCAAGTTGGTGGAGGGTGCTTGTAATTATCTGCCAGTCCATGGTTTTATAGAGAATAAACCCAACTTTGGTAAACTGAGCTGCTTTAATTTATCAATGTTAGGATCATGGCAGGTAAATTAATTTGATCAATTAGGAATCAGTCTCCTATTTTCCTTTATTACAATTGTGTTGTGTTTTGAGGCTGGAATTAATCCATTCCTTATGGATAAATTTATCTCTGTAAATTAAATGTACTGGAACAGAGGCCAGAGAGAAACCAGCAGCTCTGCAGGGAAAGTGCTCAACATGCAAGGCCTTGGACACAGTCTGGTTTGGTCCCCTCCATTGGCATTGTCCAAGGAAGCTGTAGCTGGCAGGGACCAAAGCAGCTCCGACAGCCATAAAGTGGGGGTGGTCAAGTTGCAATGCTAAGGAGTGGACGACTGACTATAGGAAGGGGATGAGAAGAGTGGTAAAGGAAAGCTGGTCCAGACAGTTCAAATTCCAGAAATGATGCAGAAGTAATCTTTCATTTTTTTAAATTAATCAATTAATTTTTAAATAGTTATTAAAAAAAAACAGTAACACCTGACTCTTTAATTTTGTGGAATTTTAGGGAGACATTTCTTGTGTGTGCCTATCTTAGAGGATTATTGAAGTTCCTCCCAAACAAGACAGGAGCATGTTGTGAAGTTTTTTTCCTAGGAAGACATCACTGGATATTTTGAACACACTGGTTTTCTGAATCTTTCAACCGACTTCAAATTAAGAATATTAGTTTTGGTGTTTTTAATAAGCAGAAAATCTTTCAAAACATTTTTTACCCATCTCTAATTTCATTTTAAGGGTCTCATTTTTAACAGAAAATACGAACATCTCTTTCACACTCTTGAGGAGTGAACCTTCATTCTTCACCCTCAGCCCTGCCAGAAAGGGAGAACATACTGCCAACATCTTCCAGCAACACTTAAGAAAATATGAGAAGAAATTGGCCTTGTTTTTTGCTTTGAAAAATGTACATAACTTTTCCGCGAAACCAGGCCTATTTTAGAATGGACAGAACTATAAAAATGCTTCATGTTTTTATGTATAAATTGTATATATATATTTATCAGATGCTACTGTTGTGCCCGGGTGTTCCAGGTTTGCTTTGTTAAACTGGTTAAGCCCTACAAAAAAAAAGGGGTACCTATCAAGACCCTGCACCAGCAATCTTACTCAATGTGTTTTTCTCTCTACATATTTAACGTGCTATTTTTTACTGATATTATGAAGATTACATTAGTTTCTAAACAGTATATATTTTTTTAAAGATTACTCACTGCCTAGCGGTTAACATTTTCACACTGTATAACATTACAGGCACTTTCTCTGAAAGTGTCAGCATTTTGTCAGCCAAAGTGAGCTTTAATAAAAGTCAGGCTCTGACAATTTTCTGGAATAACCCAGAGCTCAGCGCTAAGAGTCTCTGTGAACAGGATGTGAAGGTTGGATCTCCTGATGAAAATTAGCGTGAGCCACTGCTGCACTCGGCTGACACTTGCGTCTCAGTTTGCGCCGCGCTGGTGCGCGCTATCAGGTCTAGGCACTTAGAAGGAAGCTGTCACTCACTTTAGCTTATCAATCAAAGTTTGTCACATTCTTGTTATGTTTTCACTAAAAACCCAAACTGGGACACCAGATGTGGCGAATACATGGACAGTCTATGTTTTTGTATGAAAACATCTGATGTGACAAAAGAGCAATGAAATGCAAGTTTGGCTGGGAGCACATGCTTTTTTTGTCACACGCACACTCATGAAATGTTTTCATTACCTATATCTCCCCAAGACTGCCGTCACTAATTTAATTTGAGAAAACATTCCCCAGCTATTTTATTGCAAATTGTGTCTAGCAAATTGGTTTTGCTCGTCTTACATAGTTGTTAGAAGAAGAAAGCTTGGTTGAGGAATAAACAAAGCACTTGTTAATATAAAGCACTTCTCTAGATCCTGAATTTGCAACATGAATTTGTAGATACAGCTGATAAATAAAATTAAGACACTTCTCTGAAAGAACATATGATATTTTTGGCTCTGTTCTGCCTCTACTTGCCACCTCTTCCTCTCATTTCTTTCACGTGTGAGGCTGCAGTAGCTGCTTCCAAAATGCCCTACGGACTTCTTGCTGAGCATTTACAGATGAAACTCTCTAATATGTAGCTGAAAACTCTCACTGCAGTCATTTTTAGTAGCACAAAGTGTAGTGATCCCTGTATAGAAAATGCATGAGATGGTAGCCAAGAAGGGCAGGTTAAACGACCGTTTTTAAGAGGGAAAAATCCAGTGTTTTGATGCTTCTACTTAGGATGAACTTTTACATCAACTGTCCACCTCCAAGTGGATCATTAATGTGAGTTTTCAACAGCACTTTGCAGTCATAATGGCTTGAAAATAACAAGTGATTTGGCTTCTTAAAAGGGATCCTTAACAGACAGTTCTACTTTTTGTTTGAAAGAGAGAGATTGAAAAGCAGTGACAGGTAGACACTGAAGGGGAGAAAAATTGCTATATTGATCTATTAGGAAAAGCTTACAGTGGCAAAGATGACACTCATGTTGATTTTTACCGGGACCTCATTCCCTAGATCCAGAAGGATGAGTCATACTTTACAGAGCTGTTGACACCTGCTGGAAGAAGGGCTATGCATGCTTAGCACTTGATGTTAATAACTTCCCTTCCTTATGTTTTAAATTGGATTTAATCATAGGCCTAAACACGCCTACTGAAAACATACTATTTTTTCAGGGTCTAGTCTATGTGTTTTGGATGTTTTAGTGTTTGTATTACTCTCTCAAGATTAGAATTGTTTTCTGCAAAAACTTTGGATACCTTGTGCTCCAAAATAGCTGTTTAGTAGGACACCAACTGAAAGGCAACAGTAAGCACAGAAGTGGCTAAGGGTGAGGGTGAAGAGAACAAAATACCTCACAACTCCAAGGCAGAAAAGGGAGAAAAAAGATGAAGCATTCCTCGTCAAGAAAATGACAGATTTTAGGAGAGAATTGTTTTCCTTTCTCCAGCAATAGTAACTTTCTCAATTTGATGAAAATTCAGCATCAAGCTGATACACTATCTGCTTCTCCACTTGTCTGTGAAAGCATATAGATGTTTGCAAGGCCTCTTTGTGCTCACTGAACTCCAGTAGTTGATGTAGAATGATGGGCAGGTCCCCCGACACCTGCAAGCAAGCCTGGTTTTCTTGGACTAAGGATAAGCATGCTGAAACATCAAGGAAAGTCACAGACCTTATGGTAAGAAAAGCAAGGAAGCGTTGTGGCACAGCCATACCTTCAGAATGCTACAAGCCTCGAAGTCAGAAAGCAGTGGGACGGGGAGCTGTGCACAGTCCATCTTACACAGGATAGAGGAACACTGACAAGGCAGGGAACAGAATTCCTGAAGCATTCAGCTGTGTTCCTGCTACTTCTACCAACACTGGCAATAGTCAAGTTTCTCAGTCTTTTTTGCTGCTGTTACTTATCTGTAGATGAAAATTGCCACTGCTTTTAATGAAGTTATGAGGTTAAATTGATCCAATTTAAGAAATGCTAATAGTAAGGACTGTGACCAAACAGCCACACTCTGCTATTTTCCTCTACCCCTGACCCATCCCAGACTAATTCTGGCCCATATTTTCAAATTCATCCCTAAACCAGAGCATACTGTGAACTTTTTGTCCAGCTGTAGACTGCCTGCATCCGACAGCCTGATCTGAATGCACAAGTACCTGATTATGTGCATAAACAGCAAATACATTCAGTTTTGGAGGCTAGTTCTGAAAAATTGACCTGTAAATGCAATAGGTCAATTCAATACATCCGCAATTCTCTTACCTTTTGTGTTTATTCCTGCACTGAGCCTCTTTCACAGGTTATATAGAGGTGGTTTGGGGTTTTCCCTTTTCAATTGTTTTAATTACTGAGTCTTCATCTTCTTATACATACAGGATTGAACTAATACTGCCATTAGTATTGAATAGACATGAGAAAAGAAAAACTTCTAATTGATCTCTTCATTCAAACCCAAATAAAATAAACATGGGAAATGATGAGTTATAGTCAGATCTCCTGGTAGAAAAACTGAGCTAGAATTTTTATGAGAGTGGATATTTCCTTGACAGATTTCCAGAGCTTCATGTTTTTTTCATCCAGGTTGACAATAATTTATTTTCTTATTTTAGCATAGTTTCTTCTGGTCCTGGACTAAGTAATAGGGAGAAAAGGTGTATAATAACAGTTGGCATGTATAGCAATAATTTGAAGATGTATTTAATTCCAACTTTTGACGGTGATGCAAGCAAAAAATCTTTTATTGCAGTTTATACAGACAATACATTGGGTTTTTGTAATGTGTTGTTCAACTGTTGTTTTTTTCATGTGGAGTTCATTCTTTTCCTTTTTAAAAAATGATATATTTTGAGTCAGAGACATTCATATATATTCATAAGACCCTTAGAATAAGTTCTGACATTTAAGGTCCTATCCTTGCAAGATGGGTTTTTTGTGATACTGAAATCCTGGTCAGCCCGGACCCACTTAGCAGATGGAGAATTGCTAAGTCTCCGCAATGTACCATTAGCAATATTCCAGTTGCACCTTTTGTTTGTTGTTTTTCACTTAGTTTAAAGGTTTATCAATCAGAAAAACAACCTTGAGAGATGCCTTGTCCCCTGACAGTTGACAAAAACTGTCTAGGTTATGAGTAGAAAAGTTTAAAACCAAATTGATGTCTATTTCTTTCATTATGGTACCTGACTCCTTTTACCTGTTGCCCTTGGAGGGAATCAAAACATTTAGAGCCAAAATCAAAACCAGAGAAGTATATTAAATATCTCATGATCAATATTATTTGACAAATTTATGTAGAATAAATGAAAAGTCTAATTTTTAATGTCAACCTTGAAAGAATGAATCCTGTACTTTTTACTTGATGACAGGCAAACTCAAGTTCATTTTAGCCTAGACTCATGAGACACTTCTTTGTTGTTTCTGTTGACTTGAAAATCTACATGTGCTTTGATTGGAAAATTGATTATCTAATTGATCAAACGTATTCTGACAGTAGAATTCTGTTATGGTTGTGTATTGGAACAAACACCATTTTCACCACAAGATTTGTTTTCCTGTTTGTTTTCTTGTTGCTATGCTGAGAAAGAAGGGACTATAGATTTTCATTATTCAATTGATGAAACATTTAGTGACCAATAAAGTCAATCCCAGCATACCTGAAACCTGCCCATTGTTATGTTCAAGTTCAAATTTTAATTCAACATAAAAATGAACTTTTTTAATGTGTCTATGAGAATATGTTTATCTCACTTTTTGATTTATGACTGCAATCTGTAATTCCTTCTCAGTCTCACTATTACCCCATATTTTCAGGGGACTGAAATGGTTCACTTGTAGAAATTTCACAAGTAGAATGTTATGTTCAACCCGCAATCGTTTTTGCCTTCTGAAAGCAAGGATACACTTTGGTGAGTAAAAGCAAATTCTGAAGAATTATATATAACATAATAACCTTTTTCTACATGTCTCACTTATACTGGTGTTGCCATTCATAAATGGCCACATGCACCCTTAAAACCATATACTGTCAAGTACCCTTAAAAAAGTGTGATTCATTAAAAAAACCTTTCCATTTTTATCTGAGAGGTAGATTTTATGTTAAATTAGACGCATTGAAGATGCCTATCAATTAATGTAGTAATACAAACTTGTGAATGGATTTGAATATTTGAAGAAGATGTGATTGATCAATTTAGATTAAATTTTGGTTAAATTGAAAATCAGAGGCTGGCCAGCTATATGTGATGTTTGAAGATACAGGCAGATTTTCTATTCAATGTTTTTACTTACCTTTTTAGTATCTGTCATACAATCTTTCTACCCCTCTTATGCAAGTGATTTGAATGTCATGAAGCTGGGACAATGGTTGGTTCTGATTTTCAAAAGAAAAATTGGCAGTTGTATAGGATTTGTGTCTAATATAGAGCACATAGTAAAGCTGTACTGGCTGGTGTGACTTAAAAAGGGGAGATAATTACTTATGGCTTTCACTCTCCAAATGGAATGCATTTTGGTTCTGCGGACCCAGACTCTTCTCTTATGGTGCCACACTACATGTTTTTTTTTTTTTCATTTGAAATTTTCATGAGCAATATTGCACACTCTGCTGTTTGGGACGGGAAGGGTTATGAGAAAGTCTGAGAGTAGTCTTACCATGCATCATCGTCCTTTCTTCTGGCACAGATGAGAAGAGCAACAGGTTCCAATACACAAGTTTTATTTTTATCAGCCAAGTAACTGCATACACAATTAAAATAACGTGTAGTAACTTTTCTCAGCCTCTTGTTATGCTTAGCTCCTTTGACGTTATAAGCTGTGTGGTAGAATCTGAGCTGCAATTGAGACGAGGATAAGGAGAAAATGTGGCATTATTAGGTGAAAAACAGAACCATTCAAACTGTCCTTGCACTAATGAATGAGATGCCTGTGTCTCACAAGTGAAAGAAAGTGGTAAAGAGATAGGAGGAAAGAAATTTCATCATGAGGTAATTCCAGCTCTGAGAAAAGTGGATGTGAGCTGCAGGAAGCTAAACAAGAAATGTAGTACTTCTTCTAGTCTT
Organism: Tapera naevia; assembly: GCA_033556795.1. NCBI lineage: Eukaryota > Metazoa > Chordata > Aves > Cuculiformes > Neomorphidae > Tapera > Tapera naevia. Next base: position 666,573 of record JAUMJJ010000066.1, read on the forward strand.
GGATAAATGGTTTGGCAAATTTTCCAGTAAAATTTATCAGATGCTGCCATTTCAGAAATCAGTAGTTGTGCCAGAAATAGTTTTAGATAGACTTTACTTTTGACATAGATTAAATCTGCCCATGTCAGGTATTTTGCACACAAAGATACTGAAGTAAATTTAGCAGTTTTTACCAGTATCCAGACCAAAGTGCTCAGAGTAGAATCAGTGGAACTTGTATCATTTTAATATGTAGAATTTGAAATTATCATAGTGTAAAAACCCAATTTTTTTCCCCTAAACGTAGAGTTTTTATCTATCCTTCCATATTGTTTATTTTAATGCTAGAAGAATATGTGTTCAGATTTTTTAATTTTCAGATTTTCGCATGAGTGACACTGTAGTATATATGTAAAATACTGCAAAAAGAAATGTATTTTTGTAAAGTTTGCTTTCACATAAATGCTTCTACAATTAATTCTCAGTCTATGGAAAGTGCTTGCTGACAAAATAAAAATTCAGAACCTCTGGTTGTGGAAAATAAGCATGAAATGCAAACAATAAAATGGAGAAATGAGTGGAAGCAATTTATTTTTCATATAATTATGCAGTAATTTCTTTCAGCTGGCAGTTTCTTTTCTTTAAATGGCTGCATATAATTCCTTAGTAATTTATGACTTTATATCAATAGCAATCAACATTGTCAATACAAACATATTTGGCTTCTTCTTGTCTTGTAGGAAAAAGGCATTGCCTTTTATTTCTGAATAATAGTTCCTTTGTCCTTAGCAAAAAGAAGAACAGAAAATACACTGCATTTTCAAGACAAAGTAAAAGCCTTATTTTCAAGTTTCAGAAAGAAACATTCAATATTCCTGGAGAAAATGTCACACTATTTGATTTCCTTCTTGTCTCTCATCCCAGCTCCACGATTTTTCATTTTAATTTCAGGTCACAATGGTGCAGGATCTCTTTTCCCCTTTTGCAGGGATAGTTAAACCTCCAGGGATTGTATGTTCAAAATGGAGATAAAGTTTCACACAAAGTGTTCTCCAAATAGAGCTGGAGAAATAAAATTTATTTCTTCAAGTACAATATGATGTACAATATTTCTCTAATTCATGTTTTAAATTTCAAAAAGTAGTAGGCATTTGTTGTTTTTTATATTAAAACTTGTGTCTGAATACATATCTGACTTGGAAAGTTTTAATTTTAATAAGTCAAATTTAAATGAGTATTTTAATAACCTCTTTAATAAGTTTTAGTTTTCCTAAACAAACATTAGCAAAAGAAATATCCCCTCTAGAGGGCAGTGTTAATTTATTTGAGATAATAATTTTGTATTTTATCATGCAAACTATTGATGTCTGATTAACTGGCCCTCTTCTGGAAGTTTTCAATGGTGATTTTAAAGTAATGTTCTTACACATAGGCATTAAATATCCTTAAAAATATACAATGTTTAAAATTTATAAGATAAAATGTACATGTTCCTGTCAACTTTGTGTCTGAACATGGTAACGGGATGGCTTCAAGCTACAGTTTCAAGGAGCAGTGAGAAGACCCAAGTGATCAAGATAGCTTAGTCAGTATTTGAGGTTACTTACATTGACTGAACAGAGGAAATAAAAGAGAAAAACATATTTTCAGAAATAATAACTCTTAACTGTGTTCAGGACTCTTGTAAATGACCATCTTATGAAGCCCGTGTGACTCCAGAACAGGTAAGGTAATTCTTTGCAAAGATTAGTACATATTTCTCAGCTTTATGTTTGATCTTTCATAAGACAGAGCTGAAACCTCTTTTTCATAGATGGTGACAGTCTCTCTTGTGTTGTCATTTGCAATGACACCAAAATCTTCAGTTAATAGTGGCATTCCTCTGTTTCTGTCTCGTTGCATTAACATTTTCTCTTTCTCCTGTTCACTTCATAGCAGTTTGCATCAGAATTACTGTTCAATTCGTACCTTCATTTGATACACAAAAATGAACAAGCCAGCACACGTCATACACTGTAATCTTTACCAGCCAAGATCTGCAAACTCCTGAAAATCATAAGCAATTAAGACGTCCCTTGCTTCTTCTCTGTACTTTACAAAAAATAACATGCACTAGAAAAAGAGTGTACACACCAGGGTAAAATGGATACTGAAACAGTGATATGAGGTCTGAGTTTCATCTTTGTGGGCTGTAGGTGATGGAAATGTTTAGTAGAACTTTTTAATTATAGGAATGCTACCAGTACGCAATGAACAGGTTGTCAGAAATGTTTTTTTTCAAAGATGGCCCACATTTGACACTTTTGCATTGTTCAGGCTAGAAGACCCACTGACTCTTTCTTTCTGCAGCAATATCCACCTTCAACATCCAAAGACAAAATGCAGTTTCACTAGTGGTGTTGGGTGATGCAAATTAGAGACACATCCCAAATCATAGAATCATATTATGGTTTGGGTTCCAAAGGACCTCTTTGCCTATCCAGGTCGAACACCCTGCCATGGGCAGGGACAACTCCTATTGGATCTGGTTGGTCAAAGCCTCGTCCACATTGGCCTCAAACACTTCCAAGTATGAAGCTTCCACGACAAGCAATTATGAAATCAGCCTTATCCTGATGTGGATATCTTGCAGGCATTCAGAGAATGCATGAATTGCATGCCCCATGTCATTTTCCTAAGTGAACAAACCAGCATGGAAATGGGTAGGTCACAAGTGGCCTTGGCCAGCTTGACCACTGCTGTCTCATGTTAAGCCACAGTCAACCAACACCCCTAGATCCTTCTCCTCCAGGCAGCTCTCCAGCCACTCTTCCCTGAGCCTGTAACACTGCTCAGGGCTGTTGTCTCCCAAGTGCAGGACTCAGCACTTGGCCTTATTAAATCTCATCCCATGGGTCCCATCCAATGGATCCAGCCTGTCCAGATTCCCCTGCAGAGCCTACCTTCCTTCAAGCAGATCAACACTGCCACCCAGCTTAGCGTCATCCACGCACTGACTGAGGGTGCACTCAATCCCTTCATCCAGTGTTTTCTGTCTTCAAGTGCTGCCAGGTATTCTCCCTGCACTCCCAACTACACTGTGAAAGAAATACTGACTTTCTGTGGTGCATCGGTGGGAATTCAGTGAACTCTTTGTGGAACCTTCTCTTTGCCAGATAGAGAGAGGAGTAGGTCAGGTTTTTATAGAGGTCTGGCCAAGGAGCTGCTGACCCAGACCTGTATTTCACTTCAAGATTCACGAAACCCAACGTGAGCCACTTGAGAAATATGAACCTTATTTTTCAGTAGTTTCATGTGAATGCATTAATAAAAAAGATCATGGATTTTCTAAGCTGAGTAACTTTTCCACTTTTTCCTAGAACTTACATCGTAAAGCTTATAGAAAGCCTTCACAAATACAGGTATAAAGGCAGATTTTGCATAACATCAGGACTGGCCAAAGGGTTTCCCTGAAGACAGAAAATAACTTTTAACTGAAAATATGCAGATTGTTCAACAAGGTTGAAAAGTTATCCTGGGATGCATAAAAAGAAGGATGTTCAGTAGGTTGAGGGAAGTGATTCTTTCCCTTTTCTCCACCCTTGTGAGACCCCACCTGGGGTCCTGTGTCCAGTTTTGGAATTCCCAACATAAGAAGGATGTGGAACTGTTGGAATGGGTCTAGAGGAGGACACAAAGATGATCAGAGGGCTGGAGCATCTCCCATATGAGGACAGGCTGAAAGAATTGGATTTGTTCAGCCGGAAGAAGAGGAAGTTCCGGGGAAAATTGCTAGTGGCCTTCAAGTACCTGAAGGGGCTTCAGGAAAGAAGGGGAGGGGGGTTTTACAAGGCCATATAGCAATAGATGAGGGTAAACAGCTTTCAATTGAAAGGGGGAAGATTTAGATTAGACATTAGGAAGACATTCGTCATGATGAGGATGGTGAGCCTTGTCCCAGGCTGCCCAGGGAAGTGGTGGCTGCCCCATCCCTTGAGGTGTTCACGGCCAGGCTGGAGGCCCCTGACCCAGTGGGAGGTGTCCCTGTCCGTGGCAGAGGGGTGGAACTGGGTGTGCTTCGAGGTCACTTGCAACCCAAATCATTCTATGATTCTCTGTTACAGAAACTTAAATGCCCTACACTACCACTGGTGAAAATAACCAAGCTCTTAGTTTCAGACATGTATTTAGACATAACTCCAGTAGTCCACACTTCATGTTCACAGACGTTTATTTGGTGGCTTAAGTAAACACTGTACGTGTGTTTTTGGGTGTGTGCATATGTGCAAGCTTTTTTTCCACTCCAGGTAAAATGATCAATCTTTTGTCAGTACTAAAACTCTTCCTGAAGTAATTCAAGGCTTCTCGTGACGGAGATTTGATCCAGACTAATAAGAGTGTGGATTAGGGAAGCATTGATTCGCTAAGCCACTACAAACACACAAACTGATCTTGAAGAACATGAAAATTTAGCATGGGGTGCAATGTGGTTCTAGTTTCTAATCACAAGCTTTTGTGAGCTTATTAAGGTACAGCACGAATGCTGGGATTCCTGAGGCGGTCGTTTTGTTGAGTTAGCTTGTTTTATGGTGACATTCATATTAAATTTGTGTCTCGAATGAACTCATAAAATGAGAGGGAAAATCACTTTTCTAAATTTATTTTGTGCTAGGGCTTTGCTGGTAGTTTAGTTATTCTGTCTCACCAGAAATTAAATGAGTGCTCAATACGTTTTGGAAGAATATTCAAGCAGCTAGAACTAGATGTGTTCCACATGCCTTTCAGGGTGGCTCCTGAATTTGAATTTAATTTTTATAACTAACACTCATTTAGAAACAAATCAAAGGTGGGGACAGACTGTTTGTGAAGCACCCTGTCAGCTCAAACTACTATCGCCTATATTTCCTGCAGTCCCCCAACATAAGCACACATATATATACCTACTCACATATATAAAAAATACAAATACAAATACATTTAAATATATATTTACAAAATAATGGCAGAGAAACTTCATTCTGAATTACAGTAGTCATTTGTACATTTTTTTTTTATTCTAGGGCATCATTTCCTTTTCATTCATTGCCATTGTATAGAGAAGTTTTAAGGTGTGAAATTTTACACTGATACTGCTATAAAGATTGTCACTTGCACCATGACTTCATATGCTGAAAACCAGCATATGATCATTATTGTTAAAAGTTGCCGTCTTAAAACAATTTGTTATTGGGTACCTTGATAGCTGCCAAGACCTTCCACTTTTATTACTTTTTCCTAAGACTGTAAATGTTGTATTTGAAATCCCATCCTGCATTATAGTATATGGATTGTATGTGTGCTGTTCTCCACAAACTGTGAAATCAATATACAGTCTTAAATATTGGAGGGACATCATTGTAAATTAGTTATTGATGTGCTAAAGTCATTTACACCTGACAGAGAAGATAGATTATGACGCTATTAATTTAACTGGAAGTGGGTATAGGAAGATAACCTGCCATGTAAGCCCACAGACAGTCATCTGTAAAGTTTTTATGCATATTCTCTTCAGCAAGCTGCGCATTTCTGACAGCTACGAATCACTTTTTATCTGTCAGTTTCAAAGGTTGTCATCAGAAAGTTCAGCTGAAGGAGAATGTCTGACTCATCTTAAACGTAAGATGATTACTGTTTGTCACATTTACAAATTATCCTATTCTTAGGAAGCTGTTTAAGATGGTTATTGTGTAATTTGGAAGGCAGGATGCAGTAACGCATCTAAAATACAAATGTACAGTTGTGTAGTGAAACTTTTTTGTTAATGGATGGCATGCAGCAATAGCAATAAAAACAAAGATGTTTTTCTTTGCAATAACTTCATATACATAAAAATATGTAAAGAATGAAAAATATAAAAACTGCTGAATATTCACTTTCTCTGTGTGATGTACAGTAGAAATATAAACTCTGCAACAGATGACACAATTTCAGACGGTGACTGCGATTCTCCAGAGTACAAATCTGTTTTATTTTAGTTCCAAAACAGTCATCTGTTATATCATTGACCTTGCATGTAGACTGACAAGACCTGGTGTAGGTCTATGGCACATTGCCTTATATGAAGCACTCTTAGGGCTGACTTCATTGGAGGCATTGAGATTTTATGTTTTCTTAAGCCGAAATATCATGATTTTAGGGACTAACACGACAAAGTTAACACCCTTTGCTAAGTTTCTTCCCATTCTGGTGACATTTTTCAGGTTTTCAGCATGTTATTCATTTCTCAAAGTTTCCAGGACTTTCTCTTTCTCCCCTGGTGGTTCTTGTAAAAGAGAAATTGTTTCTTTCATCACTAGTTCATTCTAGCATGAATGGGAGCCTGGGACCATGTGCAGAGGCAGGAAGCACCCATTCTTGCCTTGGAACAATTCAAAATCACAAAACTGACTTGGCTTCTAGGAGTGCTGCAGCTTTGGGAGGCCAGGAGAAATTGAATCATTTTAATGACTGTGCGTGGTAACCACTGGTTCAATAAAAAGTTTCAACGACTCTACAGGGCTTTGTAAATGGCAGTGAGTATTATTCTTCTTCATTTGGCTGGGTACCCTGTATGTAATGACAATACATAAAATAGTAAACAAAAATGCTAATTCAACATGGTCATTAAGGAGAAAAATAACTCAATAACTGAATAACAAAGCTTTGCTGCTGGGTATAAAAAGTGAAAGAATTTTACTGAGTCAACAAAGAATTTCACCAAGAACATGTAGTTCAGCTATAGTTTGTTCTGCCAGCTCTGTACTCCAGTAAATCTTGCCATTGGCTTAGAACAGAAACTTTGTCTTTATAAAAGTATAGGAGTTCAGATTTTGGAGAGATTTGAAAACCATGAGGAAGTCTATGGAATAATTGAAGGTAATCTGGCCCTTCCTACATATTACAGGGTTATCAAAAAAAACCCAAAAAGTCCATACAATGGAAATAGAATGAAGGGCAAAATGCCTTTTTTTTTTAAGGAGACATGTTTATGCTGCACCAGCTACGTTTTGTGTTTATCTCAGACATCAAAGGAGCTCCTAACGGACTCCCTTTACACTGAGCCATGTAGAGGAACAACAGTGAGTAGTAAAACCTGCTACTGCTGCTGGGGATCATCTATGGATGCCTCAGGTACCCAAATTTTACCAGTTTCAAATGCTTGGAACAACTTCAAGCATAGTATGAGACTGTGGGCTGCTTTGAACCCTGCACAGTCTATGTGATTCATTTTACTTCGTCAAAGTATTACTTATTAGATTTAAGCAAGAAAGAGAGTGTAAATGCAAGTTTATATGTGTTGACATTTATCTTGCATGCAGGAAAAGTTCTATTTATCTTCTCTGCCAGGTGCTTACTTTCGCTCACCATTCCCTTGATAGGACATATCTATGTTTTTTAGGCATTGGCTTAGTTCCTTTTCCTGTAGGAGAAGCTAAAAATTTTAAGGCATTTTTGTGATAAACGAGGCTTATTTGCACTGGATCAGACAGGGCAACTGTTTCTTTTTCCTGATTTCTCCCCCTACTTGTTTCCTCTGGTCCTGCTGTTTGGTAGCTGCAGACCTAGCTTTTACCTCTAGGCAAGTGGCCAGGCAAGCATCTCCTTCTGGAACTAATGTGTTGTACCTCCTTGGATTAATTGGCAAGTCAATGGTGCAGTCTATGTGTTGCCTCCTCAGGAGAGAGTTCCTACATCAGCAACTTCGTGATACTTTTCTCTGAAATTGAGCCATATATTTAACCCTTTCCTGGCATCTCTCAAGAGAACCTAAGTTAATCTTTCTGTACTTCCACATAAAGTATGAGAGCAAGACTGCATTTTCCCTGAAAAAAAGGCATTTTAAATTAATATCAACTGATCAACTGTTTTAAGAAGGTTCCTTTTTTTGTCTACCAGTGTCTTTGGGTAAATATTAGCATGGCATATGGAAATAACATGAGGCAATTCCTTGATTCAATCTCTTTTGTTGATATAGAGATAAACAAAGCAATAAGAACAACCTAAAACAAGAATCCCTTCTAACTGGGACTACAGGGCACAACAGGGTTTTGCTGGGGTAGTGATATTTTCAAAAACTCCTAAATTTATATTGCTCATAAGAAGTTGTTACTGTATATTCATTACTAGAAAATCTTCTTTGTGCAAAACACATCCCTACATAGCCCTGCATTCCAGGAATCCCTCTCCAAAGGGAAGAGTGCAGTGAGTGTTTCATGATAGCTCAGAACTTTAAAAATTGCTTGTCCCGAGAAATATATCAAATTATCCACTAAAGTGAGGACTTTACTTTGACAGGCAGTATGTTTCATAATGTTTCATATTAGTGTGAGTAAAACCAGTTGCTTCACTAGCTAACAGCTGAATTGTGTGCCTGTATGCTGGTTTTATCACCTGAAACCCCTCAGTGATGAACCTTCATTTTCATGTTTTTAATTCATGGGACGTATTTGTAAAATTCAAATTCTTTATTAATCTATTTAAAAGAAAATCTTAGTTTTGTTGCTAGAATACTTTAAAATGACAAAGAGTACTTCAAAGGAAAACATATTTATTTCCTGAAGTGCTACACAGATGAAGAACTTCTTTAATAAGCTAGCACCCTCCTGCTGAGTTTCTACCATCAGAACATGTCTATGCTAGGCAAAGTTTCATTTCTATTTAGTTTCAATTAAATGCCTGTAATGTAATTACATAGCACAGGAAGAATCTATTGATGTTGTGAATTTGATTTATAATAAGATTACGAAAAAATAAAACCCTCAAAGGTGCCTCGGTAACTTTAGGAATTACTGTCTGTCCAACCTCTTATGTGCAATGATAACATCTGGCAAATATCGAATACTGTAATTTTTTTTTTCACTCTGAGAAATATTTTACTTGGCCATTGATTTTGATGAGAGTGCTCAGAAGAAAACATCCCCACTTGAGGAAAAAGCAAAAGACTCAGTTTTACAGTTTGTGATAGAAACAACATGGTGGCTATTCTGGAAATACAGATACTGACAAAATTCCCAGAGATGACATAGCTGTGTCACCAAAAGTGTGAACATTTCTGCTTATGAAATCGAAGCTAAACAAGCAAGATAATTACATTTTTACCATTTGTAAAAATATCTGATCCTTTTTGTAATTTCACCTCATATTTTTAGCTTTTTCTCCAAGAAGCTGACTTTCCATCTGTCTGATAGCAAAATTTTACCATTTCTTCAATAAAACTGGCATCATTTCACCTTGAATCTATTCACAGAAACTTCGTCACTTGAGGTATATAAATCTTGTTTGGATGAAGCATTGACATTTAATTAAAATCTTATTTTGTGCATGAAAATCTTCAGCCCAAAATAGAAAATTTCATATGATTGTAGCAATCTGAAGTCATCCTGTTATCTTTCATACACAAATCATCTTGTCAGTGCTGCCTGTATCCCTCAATGAATTAGTGTCTTCTGCTCCCACAAGATAAAGCTGGTTCCTCTGCAAGTGTCACTGACAAGCCAAAATTACTGGAAAACCAAAACAAAAGACTTGATAATGATCCAGAAAAGTTTCAGCCTTGATCTAGACTTGTGTCCCCATGTCATCTTAACTGACCCAACTGTTTTTCATTTCAATGGGAAATTTGAACTGATGGGAATGTAGCACTGATCATATTTTTCCTCCATATGAAGGTGGTTGGTTGCCTTGATATGTCACCTCATGTGGATCACAGAGTGTTTTGGCCAGAGCTGTCCGAAATGGGAAAAAGTAGCCCTAAGAGCCAGTGCTTTTATTTTCCTGCTAGTAGGAAAGATTGAAGAGTTTTCTGGGATTGTATCTCTTGATTTGCTTGCTTTTTATTGGGAGTTTTTGCCATCCTGATTTAGGCCATGGCCCAGGGAATGGTAACGGAACAAGAATCACCAACCTTAACGACTCTTGGAACATTAATTGTAATGAGTGACTTTCATCATAGCTTCAATGTCAGTAAAAAGGAGTTTCAATGACAGGACAGAATGGTCTTTGGAAGAGGAGGAAGGCACAGAGGAGAATAAATGATCTTTTCCTGTTGAGAACGTTAATGCATGTCCAATGGTTGCGCGCACGAATTAAATATATATAAGACCATATTGCCTCGCAGGCATGATTAAAAAAAAAATAAATTCTTAAACCAAGAATTTTAGAAATAAACTTTAGACAATAATAGTAAGGTATTAGATATCGTAATAATCGTATGTTATTTCCACCATTTAATAACTTGTAAAACTTTGGGGTTTTAAAGTATTTTTCTGGTGAATGAAGAAGCAAATAACTTGCTTAGTTTTTTTTTTCACATTCCAACAATATTGTTTGCATTAGTACTTTGAATGAGCAAGTTCAATACCTTCTGAAGAGCAAGTTTTGTTTGATAAAAGCGTTATGAACCTTTGTTCTGACCATCTTTGAAAGCCTGTTTCCTGGTAGCAAAGGATGTCATACCTTTCTTTTATGTCTCGTTAAAACTCTCCATTTAAACCATATTTCCAGAGCATCTTGAGTGCTTTAAAATCCTTAATAAATGTGTCCTTCGACACAAGTCTGAGAGAGTAGATGCTATTATTCCTCTTTCACAGGTACCCTGTCTTAGAAAGGGATTTACAGAGAGAGTCTGGCACAATTGGAAATTGAACCTCTGACTCTTGACTGTGCACACACTGAAAGACAAGAAATTCCATTTAAACATAAGAAAACACTTCTGTACCATCAAAGGGGTCAAAAGCTTGGACAACTTGCCCAGAAATATTTAGGAGTCATTGCTCTAGGAAATATTATGAAACTGAAAATCCTCTGCAACTTGCTTTAGATAACTCAGTTTTGAGCAAAGCGGCTGAACTGGATGGATTCCTGAGGACCCTTCCACCATCAACCAGTTCGTAATATTGTGGTGCCTTAATTAATGGGTAAGCTTTTCTTCCAAGGTTCTAAAGCTCATCGATAACTGTACAAATTGGAAAAGGCTTTTCCACACCTAGAGGTCTGTGCTTTTGCTGTGTAAGGTTTTTAAATTAAAGGGTTTCAGTAGAACTTCCCAGGCAGAAAAACGTCTTGGAATTTGTCTGTGAACAGTTTTTCTCCTTAAAAAAAACCTCTTAGAACTATTTGAGGAACAAGATGAGTCCCATCTCTTCTTCCATAGTGTTCCTTCATAAAAGATTTCTGTTTCTGAATCAAGCCCAGGTGTACATGCAAGATGGATGAACTTGCCTGAGAATACTGTTTTCAAATGTACAAAGCTGAAAAACTTTTGATAGAGAAAAATGACATCTTTCGACAAAGAAATAGTGCAGAATGTCTGCTAGGAAATGTTGCTTCAGTAGGTGAATGCATTATTTTTGCTAAAGGTACTACAATTATACCCATCATTACCATAAGGAATAAATACCTTCTCCATGTAGATACTACGATTTTTTATTTTGAACAGACAAGGTAGAGGTAAAGAAAGGAAATATTGCACCTGAAGTATCAACATATATCAATGAGAGCATTGGTTTAGGATTAAGTGAATTCATCCACAAATATGCATTTTATTCAAGGGTAATGGCATACGATGCAATGAGCTTCCTATGGGAAGTTTGATCTCCTGAGAGCATTCCTCACGTAGGGCACAGGCTGTGGTGGTACAGCTATTCCACTTGCTGACTGGAGCTCTTTTGTCTGTATCAGGCTGTGCGAACTCCTGGGTGTATCAGGTCAGTTGTCTTCTCATCAGGAGTATTTGCACTGCAGTTCGTTGCCCGCAGTAGATGTAGTCTACACTTATCTTTTGTGCTGAGTATGGCACTAGTTATTAAATGCTTCCTTGTTATTTGAATAAGATTCAATAACAGGTGCTGTGTCTTCTCTGTAGAGGTCCTGTAAGACAAATGGATTACACATTCCTTGTTTTACTTTGTTCTGTCAGTTTTATTGACATGCAAAGTAGCATCATAGAGTACATCTGTCTGTACCAGGCTTTGCTTTTCAGTGCCGTACAAGAGGCAGCACGTTCAAGGTGGGACGTTAATGGTGATTGAAAACAACTGTTAAATGATTTTTAAACCAACAATGTTAAAATATAAAAGCAGTGTCAGAGCACTTATTGTTGTGTTTTTAATTAAAGCGAGAAGTAAATATGTCGTATAAGATTTAACTTGAATTTTTATTATATATGAAGGATAAACAGTAAATTCATCAAAGTATAAGGATTATTATTAGTGTGCATAGAATCAGAGGCCTTCAGTAATTTTCCATTTTGCCAGTGCTTCAAAGTATAAGGTAGAGGATAACACAAATTCTGTTTAGTCTAGGATTACTCATCGGTGTGGTAGTGAGATCATCTGGATGTTTTTGCTTTGAAAGAGACGATCTGGTCAAAACAGTGGCTTAGATGTTCAGAAATGCAGAAATATTCTCCATTCAAGAGCAGCAGAGATCTGTAATGATTGGAACCTTTGAGATGATAGGAGTATGTAGCTCTTCCTTGTCCCATTTGTAGACAGTGTGTGTGCTTCTCCTTAGTGTTCTATAAGGAGTTAATTTTGAAAAGACTGTACAAGAATTAAGGTTTATATTCTCTGAAAGTGTGTATCTCAGCCACAAAGAAAAGCGATCATAGTAAACGGAGTAAATATCGTTTATTATATAACATCAATGAGGAAGTTTCTCTCTTTCTACAAGTGAAGGAAGTCTCCAGAGGGTGATGTGAACAGCTTTCACCTTCTGTCCAGTACTAGTAAAGACTATTTTATACCACTATTTCATACCATATCTTATTGTCTATACGATAGTTTGTCAACATAACCTTCCTTGCTGGTACCTGCATTTTTACAGGCTGGAGACTGATTGCATGGGTAGAAGCTCTGATGGAAGGATTCTGGGGATCTTGTTAGACATCCAGCAGAGAAAGCTGCGAGCTGTGGGTTATGCCAAGGGAGCACAGCCAGTGAGTCAAGGGTAGGGATTATCTCCCTTCTCTACGGACTTGTCAGATCATGTCTACATGCTGTGACAACTTTGGGGCCTACCACACAAACAAGATATTGATCAGAGAGCTGCCAGAATGGTCAGGGGCTGGAGCATTTGCTGTGGGAACAGAGACTGAGGGAACAGAATTTGTTCAGCCTGGTGAAGATGGGGAAAGCTAACCCCTACTTTTCCATAACTGTGAGAAAATTACCAAAAAGATAATGACTTAGACACTTCACAATGGTTCCTGGCAGGAGGGCAAGAGGCCATGTCATTGTGAAGGCAGTCAAACATTGAAACAGATAGTCCAGAGAGGCTGTTCTGACTCCATCCTTGGAGATTTGCAGATCCTGACTAGATAAAGCTCTGAGTGTCCTGGTCTCATCTTACAGGTGGTCCTACTATGAGCAAGACATTGGACTTCAGATCCTCTGATGTTCCCTCCAACCTAAGTTATTGTAAGGTGCAACCTGCAGTCCATATCTCTGTGGGGAGGTGGGAGATAAATCTAAATGTAGAAGACATACCTATAAAGCCATCAGTAGGGGGATGATGCTGGAAGGAAAGAGAAGAAGGCCTTTATGTTAAGAAATTGTTCATATTCTGAATTGCAGTCAAATTATGCTTCAGTCTTTCCTGAACACCTTCACCATCGATAATCCTCCATGCGTTTGGAAACTTTATTATAGTTGCTTTAGAACTCACACACGTGAAGTGTTGTCAGTATGTAATTGGCCGTGGTAGGTACACCCAAAAAGACTAAGGAGTTACTTAAAGGGAAGCTGCATTTGTTACATATGCTACAAGCTGACATGACCATTATCTTCTGCACAGTGTGAGGGGAGGATTGTTCCTCAAGTTCTGAAATCAACACAGTAAGTTTTTTGTTGCATTCAGTTAAGACTATATAGCCCTTCCAAGAAATACTGGAGTATATTAGTTTGGGCAGAGTTCCATGAGTTTCTGTTCTGTTTCCAGTGCCTGAATAATCTTGTCCAAAATCTTTGTTTTGTTGTATTGACATGCTATGATCTCCACTTCTGGCTGTTTCTGGCTAGTACATGTGAGGGTCGTAGGTGGTGGAAGGAGTTAAATTTAATACTAAAATGTTACTAAGTTTCTCCATAGGATGAAAACATATATACTCTTCTCAAATAAACAAATATACCTCTAAGTATTCCGCTATTGCTAAGAAGGATCAAATTAGAAAGAACATTATACCTCTTATTGTGAAGAAACCAGAGTAAATAATTATGAAAGAGAGATTAAATTATTTTTGTTGCATTTTGTGCATTTTGAATCTTCAATATATTTTACAGACACACGGGTTTTTTTAGTGTAAAAATTAGAAAAATCAAAAAATTCTGATTATAAAGTGAAAAGAAGTGAATATTTATCAGTAGAATAATCACTTTGTCTTTCTAATCCATTGTTTTGAGAGGACAGGTTTCTTGGACAGTAAAAAAAGGCCTACATATCTGTATAGGAGTGCAGTTAAACAACTTATTCGTCAGATTGTTCCTGCATTTTTACGGAGTAAATGGTTTTTAGGAAGCTCTGAAGAAGATAAATTTCATGAATTGGAGGGTGCTGTAGCTGGTTATAGCATGTGAACATGTGGCTACTTTCTTTTCCTTTCTCTAAATCATGAACTCCTATAATTTAGCAGAGAAAATATGGGGTTTTTTTTCCGAACAGCATCTTTATTTCTCTGAACAGATCTTCCTCTTCCCTTCTACTGTCTTTCTCCCTTATGTTTTTGAGATGTATTTCGTAGAACATTTCCTACTCAAATGATAATTTGGTTGAAAGGAGCTTTAATCTGTTTAAGGGGCAAACATGTTCTTCTTTGATTTTCCACTTATAACCTGCTTAATCTTCTGTACTAACTTTTCCAATTGAATTTGCCCAGACTCCAAAATTTTGCTATGACAAACCACCTCTCACTGCATCATACTTCTTTGGAAAAACTGGCCAAATTTGTCAATAATTTAACTGGATTGTGGGCACTTTCTATGCCTTGGATATTCAGACTCGTGGATGGAAAGGAGAACTCCAACTTCACCATCCTTGCAGTAGTTAATTTGGCATAGACCTAAAAAGAAGAATGTATGAGGTGAAAATGTAGACTAAAAGAATCATAGAAGAGTTTGGGATGAAATAGACCTCCAAGATCATTTATTTCAAACAACCATGCCATGGGACACGACATGCATTGCAGGATATTTTAAGATCACAGCTGTGAAATCTGATAGCCTAAAAAGCTCATTTTTTATATCAATGTATTATCGCTTTCCCTATTCTGTATATTATATGTAGTCTTTTTAAACAAAATTAGTCTCCAGATGAGATTTTGAATAATAAAATAGCAAGAAGAAAAAAATCTTGTTCTGTAACAGTTTATCCATTAGAACATCCACAGAGCTGAATTTTATGATTTACATCAGAGGAAAGAATAACTCCTATTACTTTTGCAGTTGAGATAAGGGATCGATAGTTATTTTTATCTCTTGACCAGTATTACATGAAATCCAGAGCAAACTGTGCAGAGTATAATCACACTGAAACAGTTGTTAAATGAAAGGCTTATCATGAGTTTAAAAAAAAAGAAAAAAAAGCAGATGTGAGAATGAAGCAATGTCCTGTCCCTTTATTAATTTTGGAAGAGCATGTGTATGATATTATGAGGGATTTTCCTGAGATTTATCTTCAGATTATTAAATGTCTGAGAGAATCAACATGGTGCTCAGCTGGAGAAGTCAATAAGCAGACTAAAAGTGTGACAGATGTACAGACGACTTCCAAGATGCCATTACAAGTGCCTGTGGAGATATTCAAGGAGCCAGATGCTGCTGCTTTGTATCTTCCACAGCTCAGAGTGTGTCCTGTGATCACCTTCCAAAGGGGGTGTGTGGTTCAGTATGCTGAAAGAAATCGTAATTCCATCTAATCAGTTTTTGCCTGTCCTAATTACTTTGGGCACTCATTTAACGCATGTAAACACACAAGAAGTAGGAGTGAATATATGTGTGTGTGTGAATAAATATATACCTACACACATACATGCACTTTTTCACACATGTTCAGCAAACCTCTCAGTTTTTATGTGCTTTGACACCCACTGGGCTACTTGACAGTCATGTTTAAAGTTTACCTGGACATAAATTACTACACATCTGCATTAAAAAAAACACAACAAACTGCCGGACAGCATGAATGTTTTCATTACTTTGCATTTGTGTGATAAATATTGTTTATTTCTGTTCAGTTTATTTCAAAGGAAATGTAAACACTAAATGTAAACCAATTGTGTTACTAGCTCTCACTTGAGCTGGGCAAGAAGAAACCAGCAGACCAGTTCCTGTGCCTATCTCTGTCTGACTTGACAAGAAGGATTTGGTTTTCATACAGGTTCATGCAGCATTTCTTTGTTTATAAGTTTTATATTTGTGTCTTATTTATTAGGACACGGGGAAAAATAATTTAAATTTACTTAAGGAAAAAAATCACATCCTGTTAGGAAAAACATCCCAAAAGTGATGATTGTGACAATGTATTCTAAATGTCTATGCAAAGCAATCCCTAGGAATTTCCTGGATTAATTCCTGCTTGGAAAGGAAACCAAAAAATTGAGTTAGAATAAAATTATTTTAATTTTAAACAAGAAAAAATGTATTAAAAAAAGTTTGTTAAATAGTTGCAGTCTGTCAGTTAATCTCTGCAGAAAGTCTGTGTTCTATCTTTGGCCTGAGTTCATGTAACATTGAGGTTTGTCCATTCTGCCATTTTAAACTTTATGATCAACATAAATAACCCTTGAATAGGAAATTTCAGTTTGTCTATGAGTCTGCTTACTGAGTATGACGAGGTCACTTTAATTTAAAGCTAGAAAGAAAATTACGGTTCTGTTGTCTGAAGAAAATTTTGTGATTATAGGCTTCTTTTTTCCCCTTCCATTGCAGATTTTTAACAATATATTTATTTAAGAGTGGAAATCAGGTAAAAATCTTGGAACATCCAATAATTCAGGAGTAAATTCCTTACCTGATACACAATCAGTTTTTTCTAAAAGGAAGTTGGAAGTATTTTGACCCAATCTCGTTGACATCACATGTAATCAGTGACCTAAACCCTTTGCAGACATCATATTTTATCAAACACATTTTTCAAGATCTTAATGACCCTCATGGTTCTCCCAACAGTATCCAAGGTCTTCCATGTCTTTTCAATTGTGGGGGCAGGACATGATCAAGCAATAACAACAATGTATTCAAGATGAAGGCAATCTTTCTTTTCATGTCATGTTGGACTTTTTCTAAATAGTATAAAAAAAGGTTGGCACCACACTTGGAGCTCTTATTCAACTGAAATGGATATCTGTAACTCTTATCATGTTTACTCCTGCTCAGGATCAAAAAAAATAAAAAAAGGAAGAAGAAAAGCCACACTCTGAGAACGCTTTTATATCCAAATATTTCCCATGTTGTAATTCTGGTTTATAAGTTTTCCTGTAAATACATATATTCATATACACTTCCTGGCTTTTTTTTCAAATTTAGTCGTATTGCATCATTCAATTTATGCTCAATAAATAAAGTTGATGTAAAAACTCAATCCAGAAGTATTTCAGCAGAAAATCCTCTCATTGTCTGTTTCCAATTACAGTGAGACCTGTCAGGTTGTTTTTGACTCACTGTTTTTTGACCTTCATCAACAGCATTATAGTTATTTCGTGTTCTAATTGGTGAAGACAGGATGTGTTTTGTAGCCTGAGGAGATGGGATAAATTCACCTCATCTACGTAATCCTAAAGGCTTTCCCAGCTCTCACGGTACTTTTCAGAAATACCTTCATGAAAATACTGCTTTTTGTATTACTCAGCTCATTGCTGTTACAAAAGCCATGCGTGTAGTTTTGGGCTACTATAAACTATTTCAAATCTGACCCTAAGACTGTGGACATTATGAAAGAATACAATAAGTATTTGAATGAAGGAATTTAACAATAATCAGAAGTTGTGGCTCTTCATGAAATTTCATTTTGAGATAATTTGCATTTTGACTTGGTGTCCCACCTCTTATAACTAGGCTGTTATGTATATTTTAATAAGCATAACTACTTTAGTGTAACTCTGTTGGTGGGAAATTGTTATAAATTTTGGGGGTGCTGTATCTAGGTCAGTAACTTAGCTATTTTATTTGCTAGTTTTGAATTTGAGTTCTCTGGTCTTATTGATGGGAATACAAAACTTTAATACACCATGGAGAATCATATCATAGAATGGTTTGGGATGGAAGGGGCCTTAAAGTTCATCTATTTCTAACCCCCCTGCAACAGACAGAAAACCTTCCACTGGATCAGGTCACTCAAAGCCTTATCCAACCTGGACTTGAACACCTCCAGTGATGGCGCACCTTTGAATTCTCTGGGCAACGTATGTCAGGGCCTAACCACCTTCACAGGAAAGCATTTATTCCTAAGATCTCATCTAATTCTTTCCTTTTTCAGCTTAAAACCATCTCCACTTGTCTTATCCCTGTACTCTGAAACGATGTTCTGATAGGTGCTCTAAAGTGTAGACGTTCAACGCATTTTTACTCCCGTAAGTGTATGCTTCAGAGTGCAGATAATAAATTGTCCGACAGAAATATTTGAAGATAGCACCAAGATGAGTGATGTGGTTGCAATGCTTGAGGGACAGGAAGCCATCCAGAGGGTCATGGACAAGCTGGAGAAGTGGGCCTGTGTAAACATCAGGAAGTTCAATAAGGCCAAGCGCAATGTCCTGCATCTGGTTTGGGGCAATCCATGATATCAGTAGAGGCTGGGGGGATGAAGGGATTGAGAGTAGCCCTGCCAAGAAGAACCTGGGGATACTGGTGGATGAAAAATGGGACATGAGCCTGCAATGTACACTTACAGCCCAGAAAGCCAACCATATCCTGGCTGCCACAAATGAAGTGTGACTGGCAGGGCAAGGGAGGGGATTCTTCCCTTCTGCTCTTGTGAGATCCCACCTGCACTCCTACTTTCAACTCTGGGGTCTCCAGAACAAGACAGACATGGACCTGTTTGAGCCAGTCCAGAGAGGGGCCATAAGAATGATCAGAGGGTCTGAACACTTCTATGAGGGCAGGCTGAGAGAGTTTGGGTTGTTCTGCCCTGAGAAGAGGAGGCTTTGGAGAGACCTTAGCACAGCCTTCCAGTACTGAAAGAGGGCTTACAAGAGGGGTGGAGAGAGTCTTTTACCAAGACCTGAGATGACAGGAGAAGGGGCAACAGTTTCAACCTGAAAAAGAGCAGTTTTGGAATGGATATGAGGAAGAAATCTGTTATGATATGTTGTGAGACAGTGAAACATGTCAGTCAGGGAAGATGCAGGTGCCCCATCGTCATGCACAGATGTGGTACTTAGGGACATGGTTTAGAGTGCAATGCTAGATCTATGGTTGGATTCAATGATCTTAAAGGTCTTTTCTAACTGAAATGATTCAATGATTCTACGACTGAAAGTGTTCAAGAGCAGGCTGAACGTGGCTTTGAGCAATGTTGTAGAAGATATCCCTTCCCACAGCAAGGCAGGTGGACTATATGAAGTGCAAAGGTCCCTTCCAAGCCAAACCACTCCAGGATTCTGTGATTCTATGATTTGCAAGCAGTGATTAATGAAGTTAGGTACTAGGAATTACATACTTCACCTCTCAAACTTTCATGGCAGGAACGTTTCTGCAGCCTACTGGTATATCTTTTTTAAAATTCCTTTAACAGTTCAGATGATAAGAGAAACCTTATTTCTTTCATACTCTCTGTGATTAGAGAGTTTACATGTTGGCAGAGGATGGTAGGGAGATGCGTTTGTCATTTCTTGAAAAATCTGTTTTCCTGTAGAAGTTAATTAATTGTTTTGGAAACATAAATACTTCAACAAATATTAGAAACAAATTTAATGGAAAATTGTATAGTACACATTTTTCAGTTTTAAGTAAACCATTAATTTTTAATTATGTGTGCTAAGAATATATATTAGTATCCCTCTAAACAAATTCCAGGGAGACTCTATTTCTGTAATTCTCAAAATGAAATTCACAGAATATTTAAAAAATAAAACGCTTTAATGTAATTATCGACATGAAAGGGGATGGTTATAAGTGGAAAATAAATAGCAAAGGATATTTTTCTTTCTAATGTAAACATCTGGCAGTAATCCTTGCTTACACAATTAATGGGCATTTAATTGGCAATGATCAGTTTATTGCAGCAATATGAAGTGAATGTTTCCCCAGGAACAAACAGCTGTTGCAAGAATTTCACAGCAATTTAGCAAACACCAGGTGATAGCTGTATCTAGAATAAAGTGTTCTGTCTCCAAGCGATTACAGTAACAGTGAATAAGAGAAAGATATAAAAATCTAACTGCTAGATTTATCTGATTCTCTGGTTTTCACAGCCTCTGTAATATTGTTTCTAAATCAACCTCAGCATAATAACTTAATAATTAAATGAAATTCAATGGTATCCTGCAGGGGCCTTTGAAGAGGAATCTATATTTGAACCTGGAAGGCAGTTAAACTAAGACTAATTCTGAGAATTAAAATTTTATTGCTTTATTAGAAATTCAAGTATTTAAAACGCATCTGCACTTCAAATAGTTTGCTTTGTTTATGACCATTATTTGAATCCAGTTGAAAATTATTGCTCACACGAACTTGTGTCATTCAGTGTTGGTAAGTTAGACCACACAAAAGTAATTTTTCCTTCTCTTCTTTCATTTCTATCACTTGTATGACAGTTCTAAGAGGACAGTTTGATTCATATTGAGTAAGAAAAAAAATAACCACATAGAGAAAAAATTGGCTTCATTCACAAATTACTGACAATTAAGTAAAAAATATAATTATTTTGACCAGCTGTATAAAATTAAATGTATTACTTTTTAATTTGTGTTGCTTGTGAGCAGCTTTTCCATTATGGTTTAAATAAAGTTTTTCATCTTTCATTATGTGCTCTCATTACTAATTTAATATAATGATAATAGCTATACGAACTTTGTGTTACTCTGCTTTTGGCATAGATTAAATTGCACATTTTATATGTAGCATGCAGACCAGTACTCTGCTTTTTTTTTAAATCCTGGCATTATTGGTAAGGAAAGTAATTTTACTTCAGCAAAATGCTTTATTTACTATGTTATTTTGTTTCAGCTTATGCCACAGTCTGCAAACAATACACCAAAATGAGTAAAGAATCAGGGGACAGTTTATAGAACAATGCTTTCATTTTTTTATGTTCGGGTTCTGTGATAATTCATCTCCATGACAAAAGCAGACAATCAATCATCTTCTATTGTGTTTTTTCTGCATTAAAATTGCTATTCTTGATATAACAAAAGGAAGCTGCCTAAGTAACAGGAACATTCCTAAATGTTTAAATCAATACATTGATCAGGCTCAACAAATAACTCCTTAAATCATTAATATGACAATGCATTTTTTTGATTAATTCATACATATTAATAGAAAATTACAACATTGTTGTTTACAATCTTCTAGAAAATAGGCAACAATGCTTATTAAAGGGATGTTTTATTATATTCCTTTAGCTAAACATTGCATCTGGTTATTTTGCACCATCAATAACCTGTAATTTTCAATATAAAAAGTGAATATTCCCTAATGTATTAAACCAAATATTGTGATTCTTTATAATTATTTATAACTAGATGTCTTAACTGCTGGCCAGGGTTTTGTACACAGCCAGATCTCCTGGAGAAGTCACTAAGAACAATAATTAGGGTTTTTAGATGGTTACTAAAAGACATAATTATAGTAGGTATAATTCACTATATTTTCATTTTGTTTCTATGAAGATAAAATGTGGATACTTAGTTATAAAATTGCATTGTTTCAAGAGTCATTCATGAGCTTCACTTCTTTTATACAGTGTCTAGCAGCAAATAGGACAGTTTCTACAAGCTTGACATCCTGCTAATGGGAGAAATGACAGAAACTGTCAAGCATATTGGAAATGAAAGGAATTGGTCTCAGGACACTTGTAACCTCCTAACGGGAACCTTTTTTTAGATATTAATGCACGTGAAAATCCTTAAGGAAGGATTTAAGCAAGAAGAGTGAAGTGCATTCAGAACTAGAATACACACGTTTGCTTTAAGTAGCTATGTATTCTATGGCATAAGCTGCCTCTTTGATTCTTCTGTATTCATCACTAAGGAGAAAAGTTTTGTCCACTGATTTCATCTCATAAAATAGAAGATGTGGTGAATATATTAAAAAAATACTGAAGTAGACTTGTTTGAAATTAGTCTTAGTGACTGCAATGATTTGACCAGAAGGTTCTGTTAGTTTTTTCATGATGTAACCAGCAAAACAAGAATGTCCTTCTGCCCCTGAATTTGAATATCTTACTGTGAAATTGTAATAAAATATTTGGATTAAAATGTGAATACTTCATATTTAACACAATAAAGTAACAGGATTAAGTTAAGCTAATAATATTGCATGTCATTAACTAGCACAAAATTCAGATGACTTTAGAACCCCTGAAGATTTCTTTAATTGTATTTTATATTTTCTGAATTAATGAGGCCAGGCCATAACACGTTTAAAGAAAATGAAGTATTTTTTTACAGGAATGCAAATGCAAGGGCACAGCATCTAAAATACTAGATGATATGGATGGTTGTAAGAATATTTTCTTCATATTATAAGTGAACATCACAATGAGGGAAGTAACATTTATCTAATTAATATTTTTAATATTATCTTCTTGCTTAACAATTATTAGGGATTAATTGATTGTGAGGATTAAATACCTACTTTTATTCTTAATCCACCATGTCAATATAAAGGGATTTGGAATTTTGAAAATGTAGTTCTGCTAAAAAAACCTATTCCCTACTTCTTCCCTTATCTGCTGTCTACTAATATTGTGTAAGCAAATTAGTTGTCTATACAGTATAACAAACAAGAAATGATTGGTTACTTAAGATCTGGAAAGCAATCTTTATATTCAGTTTTCTGGTATTCCTTACCTCCAACCCACGGTCCTTACAATGATGAAGTATCATAGTCTCATGGAATGATTTCAGTTGGAAGGGACCATAAAGTTCAACCAGTTCCAAACCCTCTGCCATGAGCAAGGATACCTCCCAGTGGATTAGGGTCTCAAAGCCCCATCCAACCTGGCCTTGAACACCCCCACGGATGGGGCAGCCACCACTTCTCTGGGCAACCTGGGCCAGGGCCCCCCCACCCTCACAGGAAAACATTTCTTCGTAAAATCTAATCTCAATTTCTCCTCTTTCAGCCTAAAACCATTCCACCTCATCCTATCCCTAACTCCCCAATAATGAGCCCTTCCCAGCTTTCCTGTTGGCCCTTTTAAGCACTGGAAATCTCATCTTCTCTTCTTCATATGTACTCAGTTCCCTTCACCTGATTTTTTGGGAAACCTCTTTCCTTACAAGAATTGCCAGAGCTAATTCTAACAAAAACACTTGGCTAAGTTAATGGATTGAACAGCGGTTACAAGAATCAAAACAACAGAATATGATGCAGCAATATCCACTCTGTCACTGTGAATGCTGAAGGTTATGTACAGTTTTATACTGCTGATGAGTCGTACCACTTACTCACTAATTAGAGAAGAAAGATGCATTTTATATTTTATGGAGTGAATTCCAAGGTGTCCAAAAACTGCGAAGAAAAAAAGTCTTTATAGCATTTTGATGGGTATAATAGTTTTAGAAGAAGTGTGAGAATAAACCAGTGAACTGTGCATCTTTTGACCAAAGATATTTGGAGTCTGGCTTCAACCATTTCACAGTGAGTGAAAGACAGGAACAATTCTGCTGTTAGATACTTCATGTAGCATCAGCCGATCAACGAGCCATCACACAGGATCACAGAATCATAGAATAATTCATTAAGGTTGGACAAGGCCTGTAAGATCATCCAGTCCAACTGTCAACCCAACACCATAATGCCCACTAAACCTCGGCCTCAGGTGCCACATGTACAAGCTTTTTTGAACCTTTTCAGGGATGGAGACTACCCCACTGCCCTGGGTAGCCTCTGCAAGGGCTTCGCCCCTCTTTCTGTAAAGAAATTTTTCTAAATATCCAATCTGAACTTCCCCTGGTGCAACTTGTGACCATTTCCTCTCATCCCATCCCTTTTTACTTGGGAGAAGAGATCGACAAATGCTTAACTCCTAGCAAGTTTGGAAAGGCTGCCTTACAGGATAGATGAAGGGTAAAGGGTAGAATGGAGTGAAAGATTTATGGCCATAGGAAATTCGACCTTCATTTGATGAAATTCTGTAGAGTACTTAAAAATCCTTCTGTCACTGTTTCATAATGTGTTCAGAGTCTGATTAGGGTCAAAATAAGATGATAGTTTTTTATTTTAGACCTGTTAATGTTAAGTTTTCCAGAATAATTGCTACTTATGAATAATTTTTCAACTATTTTCAATATTTTGTCTTCTCTATTGAAGAAAAAAAGGAAATTACTATTTGTCTAAATTAACTTATATATTAAAGGCACGTACATGTCTATTTTTTGGAAAGGGATCACTCCGCCAGTAATAAAATTAACACTTTGTAAATATGTTATCTACTATTTTTTTCCCTCTTCTAATCTTGGATAGAGAATTTGTGGGTTAAAATTTTAACAAATTAAAAATATAATTGAATATTTAAGATAATATACTGAAAACCCTACTACCACCTTTCTTTTAGCTTTCTAGGAAAGCTGTTACCTGAAGGGCACTTCAGCTTACTCTTTAGTTTCTTGCTTGTATCTGCTGTTTAGGTTCATGCATGGACTGCATAATTCACAGACAGCATGGATTCAAGTCATGACTTGCACTTAAGAATTACCCTCCAGGTCTGGAGAGCGGCCTGTAGATTTAATTAGCTTTCCAGTTTCTTGCATTCCTTAAGAGTATTTGGTTCCTGTAGAGTAAATCAGCTTCTTCATGGCAAAGAGGCATTTCAAATTTGACAGACTCCACCTGAAATGCATTGTTCAACAACAAAAATAGGTATGTGTGTTCCTTTACTCCTTGCTTTTGACTATTGATAGAATTAAAAAAAGATTCTTGGTCTAAATTTTTCACAACTGGCGAGCAAATCTGCAACACAAAGGAGATAAAGCTTTCAGTCTTTTCTGTTGCAGTTGACATCTTAACTCTGGCTATTAGCTGCAGTTCATTGATGCTGCACTGTGCAGGTTATGAAGCAATGATCAATAATAGAAAGGTTATTTATTTAAGAAAGGAATATTATTCCGGGTATTCTTATTAGTCATGTCAGCTAATGAAACTTAGTTTGCTTTATCAAATAAGATCAAAAGAAATCCTTATGAAGCTATATGAATAAAATTTCTTAATCTGTTTCGGGTGTTGTATGGCCACTTGGCCTGTTTCGCTTTGATTTTTTTTGCTCCAGCATAAAATAAAAATCATGGATTCATGCAACTATAAAAGAAGTTAAACTCAAAAATTTTATGTTTACCTGGTGGGTCACTTTTAGGAGCAGGAGATTTTTTTTGAAAGAAGCTAATTATTATTGGGACAGAATTCACTTATTTCCATATTTCCTCTTAATGTATGAAAATTTCAGTTCATCACTGTGGGTATGTAGTACCCTCTTCCATATATGTGGGCAGTGCTTGAATCTTGCAACTATAAAAATTCAGCTACAATTAATAGTTTAGAACCTATTGAAGAATTCAAAGATTTTCAATATAAAGTTTCTAATATTGGTTATTATATTATGATTCTTTCTTTAAGCAGGTTATACATAATCTAATGCAATCAAAATTCCATTTGCAAATCGGTATCCACCACCATAAACCAATAATTATGTAATAAACTAACTAAGGTCTTTCCAAAATGAGAAAATTAGTTCAAAAATTCAAGGACTTTTAAAATCTTTGCATTAGCATATTTAAACCCTCTAACTGATAAATATTTGATGCACAGTCAGGTCATTTACTGTTCTTGATTAAGGAACTCTTGACTGCATGGACACACCAACTAGGGGTTTTTTTCTTAATAAAAATGTGAAATGGTTTTGAACTTTTGTAAGATCACAAACACCTTAACTGGGACACTTTTCTTTCAGCAGAGGATTGGGGAAAAATTTGCTACTCCCAGCTCTTTCCAGAATACTCCAAGCATCCTGGCACTTTCCAGGAGGCACAAGATCCTTTCTACTTTCAAAATGGGAAACAAAACATCACATTTCTTTCTATGATGAGTGTGACTGACTTCGTATGTACTATGAAATGATTTATTTTTGTTCTCACAAACTTCTGGTTTTTAGAAAATACAGTTTCCTACCAAGTTAGTGTTGTCTGCTTCCACCATTAGACCCTATTTAAAACAAGACATTTATTTAACTTTAGAAATTAATTCTACAGAATTCTTAGTGATGTTTTCTTTTACGAACAATCAGTAGGGAAATACATGGGTGATATTTTCACCCTGCTTTGTAGATGGGTCATGATCATGACTTTTTCCAGGTTATCCAAGGCAGCTGACAGATCTAACATATTTGATGCTCAGTTGCTGCACACTACGCTACCTCCAGGAGTCTGGCAGGAAATGTGCTACAGAAGCATTTAGGAGTAGTTAACACTCCAATGTGGCAGTGTTGCCCGTGTGAAGAAAATCTTAAATTTAGCTTTTATATTTTAAAAAGCTGCTTATGTTTCTCTGCAGATTTACGAAGATGTGAACAAAGTAGAGAGAGTGCTCAGAAAGTAATATCTGTTTAGGAAGATTCTTGCACTAACAGAGTACTATGTTGGTTAGTAATGGCCATGGAAAGTGAAATTTTAAAAGGAAATTCTGTGAAATTTCTCAAAAATTCTCTTTTTTCTCAAGATCCATTTGGTCTTCTTATAAAGGTCTGTATTTGGTGTTTCTTGTTTTGCTTCAGGTGCAGGAATGAAGTAATGGAGACTTAAGTATATATGGTCTAAAGTGAAGCGCAAAGATTTTTATTATTTAAAAAAATGCTTTGGAGAACAGAATGAAAAATTATTTTGTAAAATTTCAGGAGAAACCGGTAAACTCAGTCATAATCTGATTTGTAAATTTACATAAGCATTAGGGTTCGTACTAAAGAACACAGTAATTAAACTTCGCATCTTGCCTCAAATACAGCATTACAGGAGGTTATTAAGCATGATAGCAAGGCATCTGTTCTTGCAGCAATGCAGAGGGAAATGTGCTGTCACACCAATTACCTGAATAACTCCAGAATTCCATTTTTTATTTGAGAAAAACTTAATTCAACATGGTTGTTTCAATTCACTCTCTTACCGGGGCTTGAGATGATGTGAGTGAAGGTGAGTTACATGTATTGAGAATTACACATTCCAGAAGCTCTGCTGCTTGTTTTAATATTTAGAATATATTGTATATATATATATATATATATACACAATGCTTGTATATATTTAGAATGAAATATGACTTCATAGTCTTATAAAAAAATTGCATATGTCAGAGTATTTGAAGAAGCAAAATTGCTTAGTCATAGGAATGCACCTATACTCCTAAAGGCTTCAAGGATTTCCTGAGCCAGTAATGTAGGCTAAGAAGGGAAAGTAGCTATTCAGTGGGAAAGTTAAAAATTGATTAGACTTTTACCAAAGAATAACACTGACTCTCAAAGATGACCATTACTTACCTTCAGCCTGTGGCTTTGTTTGTGCCGATACCTCTCCCCAGTTTTTGCAGTTTTTGACCAATACTGTCTATGCCTGTAAATTCATAACTTTTTCTTCATTCAGAAAATTAGTATCTTGTGCATAGAGGAAAATAGTGGGAATGACCAGTGTTTGAAGTGAAAAGAGAAGAGGCTTCTACTTCAGCCCTTACACTGAGTGCTTACATCCACTCACCTTGCGTTACTTAGCCTTAGAGAGCGTTTTGCAGTTTGAGTGACAACTCTTCCAGTTCAATCAGTGTATCCAATATAATGCTGTGTTGGTGCCAAACAATGTGTTAGAGTGTGTCATACCTTGCACTTTCTTTGGATCAGTCGCTGCTGCTCTGAAACCTTTCAGGGAAGTGGAGTAGTTGTTTCGAAAGGTATGATTTGACAACACACTTGATGCTGGATGTAAGTGCTCAAGATGTGGCTGACACAGGTCAAGGGGGCACTTAACACTGCATCACATTTTTATAGCTCGTGGAGGATTTAAGGGGAAATATAAACTATTTCACACAATATTTTCCATTGCAGGCTCTAACCTGTGATCAGAGTAACACCACACAATCAGCTGAGGCTCTTTTTCCAGGCATTATGTTTCAATCCCAGTTTCCTCTCCTAGTAACTTGGAAGGGTTGCCAGCAATATCACGGTGTCTTAGAGTGACTAAAAAAAGTGTTTAAAATCTTCACAGTAGTGATATTCAGTGTTTTGACTGACTGAAGAAGTCAATGTATAGAATCCCTAGAGTGTAAGGCAATTGTTCTTTTTTTGCTTGCAGCAGTCCTTTCCTTGGTCACATTACTATCCAAAGACTAATTTCAGTAATAGGTTTATTAATTTTTCTTTATTGGACACATGGTCATAGCGTTATGTCTCAAGAATGGCTAGATAGTAAGATATGCTGCATTTAGTTTCCAAGATAATTTTTACAAATCACAGAATTACTGTCCACATCTGATACTGTGAACACACAGAGAAAAGCGTAGTTGTCTTAAAATCAGTGTCACAATTTAAGGACTTGAATCATTACCCATTAACAAACTACTTTACCTGACAGAAATTGAAGTAGTTTCAGGAATAAAATTCCATTTGTTGATCTTGTATTTAAATTGTAAGATAAATACTTTGGCACCATTAGCATTCCCAGATCTCAACTCTTACAACGGTCACCTTGTATCTAATTGCACTTGCATTGAAGTCATGACAATACTAGAATTGAGATTTTCCAAGCAAGTGCATGAAATTTCATAGGGACTGCAGATAACTCTTCATTGGAAATATAACCACACATAATTTGTTTTATAGATGTATATAATTTTTTTCTTTCTGTAATTTTTTTCTGTAATTCTCTAAATTCTCTAAACTATGGTTTAGTAGTGGACTCAGCAGTGTTAAGTTTACGAGTCCATCATTTCCGACTAAATGATCATAAAGGTCTTTTCCAACCTGAAAGGATTCCGTGATTCTGTGATTATTTTAACTGATACAATGCTTTATTTTTTTTTAATTTTTCCTACTATATAGATGCAAAATTTGTGATTGCCTGACTGATGCATTTTTTTCAGCATAACTTGTTCATAAATTATGTTTTCATAGTGACAGTTACTGACTGGTTCTTGAGACCCCAAAAATTCCCACCATTATTTGAAAAATAAACCAGTAACTTGGTTAACCACACTCTATGGTAGAAGTGTTGTAGTCAAAACACAGTAGCCCAGGGAACCATTTATTACTATGTCATTTGTATTTACGTGTCTTTTCCTTGTATTACTGATAGGTTAAGCAAAGTTTGCTAGTTTTCCCTTCTTCAGCAAAGCCATCCTCCAACTTGATTTGCAATATAAATCTGATCCTGGATTCCCTGTTAATCTCATGATTCTAATCACCCACATAAATGCTGGTTTGTATCTCTTTTCTGCTTCTTTCTGGAGAGTGACATCTACCTCCACCACTTATCTATCATTTTCAGAGGGATGTTTATTCTTCTCCTCTTGTCCTGTGCTGTGGAGGAAATTTTGCCTTCAAGCAGACCAGAAAGAGGAAACATGACATGTTACTTGGCCTGGGAACAGGCTACAAAAAAACATAAGACTTTTTAGCTACCATAAACATTGTACAAATTAGGAGATTTTCATTGGCATAACAGAGAATTCCAACATTTAAAATATAATGAAGCGGCAATATGGCTCATTGTTTTTCTTCATTTAGATATTTGAGTAGGGTTAGATCTGTGTCTGTATAGGTCATGTTTTATGCCTGAATCAAGCATTTATATTTAATTTCCTCAAACTCTTAAAAGTTGAATTCCCATTCCTGTTTGTTATATTTTTAAGACCATGGCCTGCGGTTTCCAGACTAGGAGACATCTCTCATTAGGATCACACTGTAACAGGCATTGGACTGTCTGTGCTAGGTTTGCTTTTGTCAGTCTCACAGCAAGGATTGACATAACTGTAATAATGATTCTGGAATAACTGTCTTCAGTAGCAAATCGCTTTCACAACTTCTGGTTTAAAATTTATTTACTGATTTGTTGTCGGGTTTTTTTTTCCTTCCCCCTTAAAAATGGACCCCTGGGAAGCTTCCGAGTGCCCTGTAGGTGTTGATTTAGCTGGTCATAGCTGGGATGGACATGGCCAACAGTGGGGTGCAGTAAGGATGTGTGTGGATCGGGGGATACTTAGTGGAAGATATGATGGTCTTTCTGTAGCACTTCAAGATTTAAGAAATGCTGAAGCACTAATCAACTCTGTTTGAGACTTCTGAAATGACTGAAACAATATTAAAATGCCTCCAGTCATATTAGTCAATAAGATATAATTAACATTGGAATGCTCCCACTCTCTGATGACCTAATTATTAATTCAGTTTTGCAATAATAGAGGAAGTTTTGCCGTAAACAACACTGTAGATTACAGGAATGAGATTAAATTCAAATACCTTTAACTCTTTCAGAATAGGAGTATCTCCTCAGGGGCTGCCTGTTCCACAGAACTGCTTTAAAAACCACTTCCAAACCAATAGCGATAAGGAATTTACAATGCTCAAGTATCAGAAACACCTCGTTTTGTGTTCTAAGAGCTCGTAAGTTCAAATACTGTGGGGATATAAAGCCTTTCTAATGGCAAATACAAACATATAAAATTAAAAAAAAAAAAAAAGGAAAATCGGATTCCTATGGAGAAATCACAGCTCTATCTGCCAAGTGGAAGTGAATGTGAATAAGTTGCTCTCATACACATCTCTAAACGCAGGAAAGGACTCACTTCTCATGAAACTGTAATAGTTTTTCTACAAACATCATCTTCCAGAGAGGTTTGTAAGTGTAATACACAACATTTCTAAATATCCTCTAACTTTAAAGTTATTGTTTGTCCCAGTTTGACTGTATCTTTTCTTCATTTCAGTAAAAGAGACATTAACTCCTACAAAATGGTTATGAGGGTCTTTGTCATTTTCAGGGATTTATTTCTGATTCTGTTGCAAATAATTTTAAGCTTCTGTTATTTAAAACTTGTGAGACTTATAGTTAAGTGTTTTTGCTATAGTAGACCATCTCTAGATAAGGATCATGAAAGTATTATCTACTGCAATGGGTTTTTGGTTTCGATGAGCTCACTTTTGACACCAACGACTCTACTACTTCTGCCCTTACTGCACCCCAGCAGTTAAAAAATAATTTCTTTCTGAAATGATGTCTGTCAACCAGCTACTCTGGTTGAGCTGCTTATTCTTCATCCTGTGGTTCCATCTTTAAAGACATTCTTTTTCTCAGCCTAGCAGTGAGTTTTCTTCTTTGTGTATGACAGCAGGTCTGAGGTTGTGTCAGCAGGATGAGAGCTTAAAAAACAATTTATGGACTCACTTTTTAAACAAATACATCAAAAAAAAAAGATGTACTCCAAGAGGCATGAATTTCATAGGTGAGGATGTTTCTGAATACACTCAATGTTGCAGTTCAGCAGGTAAGAGTGGGGCAGGAAGGCGCGATTACGTTAGCTGCAGGGTTCTGTAATCCAGACTAGACTTGGGCTCAGTTGAGTCATGGGATGTGTGTAAATACCCTGAATTCAAAACCAGGAATAAGAAATGAGTCAAAACAAGCAAGAGAGTAGTCCCAGTTAGGGACTGGTTTAGTTCATTTAGATGATTCATCCAGGAAATGGCATACCTAGAGTCTCTGAAGAATCAATTCTATGATGAGTTTGGAAGTTTTTTGGCAGGCAGGGAAAGGAGTGGGAGGGAGACCTAGCATTACACCTTATCTTCTGAATATTGGCAAACTAACCCCTTTAAGTGGAAGACGTCCATAAGGTCGATTCATGAGGAAGGATTCATCTGAAGTATGCTGTTCACCTGGATGAAATGTGTTCAGTGGATTTCAAAAGCTGAGTTGGAGTTTTTGACTCCCTGCTTTCTGGCGGTGCAGCTTTGCCTCTAGCAGAGCAGGAGAGGTTGTTTTGCAAACAACATTGTATGTATTTCTTGACGGATATCCATATTTAACCTTAGCACCTAGTTTAGTCAGCTAAATCATCTGGGTCCTCAAGGTGATTTTCAAACCATCAACCTAACTTAGACTCTGTGAACAGTTCCCTTAGTATCTATCCATTGGTACTGATTTAACTGGAAATACTGGTACAGATGCCTCCTCTTCCTTCACTCCTAGATTAGTACTCTCAGTATTTGCTTAAGAATGAAAGTTTACAACATATCTTTTTTTTGTATATGCACGTATTAAAATGCCTATGACTGTCAAAGGGAGCAAATCCCAGCAGTTCGACATCTGCTTCACTCTGACGAAGTCCATACTCTTAATAATTTTAAAATTGTTACTTCATGAAATTGATAGTTCAATGCAATGAGATACAGTCAGTAATGAGCCCCGGGCTCATGCTAAGGATCTGTTTCTAATTTGTCTAAGAGGGATGTGCCAGTATGGAAAACTTCGAAATCTGACCTTTTAACACTCAACCTAAATATTGTATTAGAGTACAATACATTTTATGCAAATTTATCTTTTTCTAAACTGATCCAATATAAATTTGCCCAAGCCTACTTCTAATCTTGATGGATATATTCTAATTAGGAAAATTGACTTGTATCCCAAGTGACATAAATTAAAAACTTAAGGATAAATACACAACTAATTGACTGGTGGCGTGCTGAGGATATTTGGTTTGCAGATGAGAATGTTCATGGAGATTATTTGGCAGAAATTTGTGTTAAAATATATTATTGTGATGTGGATTGTATTTTGCCCTGCAAAGATACAGCTTTTTAATATTAGTTGTAGCTGAGTTGACTGAAGTGTTACTCAGTAGTTGATGTTTTCTATATGCTGTTTGTTATAAACTACCTCTGACATACATCATATAATTCTTCCTGTTGATTGATCTAATTATATACACATAGTTCTATCCGAGCTTTGTGAGCCTGGAGATACCCATGTTTGCTTAATGTTCGACAAGCACTATTCAAAACCCTCTAGGCTCACCAGGCTTGTTTCCATAACCCTTAATTGGGAAAAGTAAGCCTTGAGTGTTTTGAAATATCACGCTGAAATTGAGCTCAGGGGTTGGTAACTCTAACCATCAAAACTCCCTATGTAATCCTGCAAACAATAATACATAACCCTGTCCTTGCACCACTCCCTCCAGATATTTAGCTAATAGTCTGAAAATGCTCTGTTAAAAGACAATTAGACTCTTAAAGTTTATTTTGAATATTAAAAGTACAAAACTCTAGTTTTATTTTACTTTAGAAAATGTAAGTAAACTGTTAATTATTTATAATATTTCTGAAGAAAAACATTGTTTTGTTATTTCCTCTCAAATAACATTTTGTGTTAATTGTTTCTTAACTATCTGAGGGGAACTGTTGTCGAAAACAACTGGGCTGATTAATATACAAAGATACATGTGCTTTATCAGATTACACAGTAGGAAAATGGTTATGGTCAGTGATTCATCATTTCCTCCTTCCATTTCAGCTGCCTTTCTGAATTCTGCACTTACTGAAGGGTCACGTGGGTGGCTTTAAGCAATAATAATAAACTGCATTATCATAAACAGATTCCAATGCACCGTCACAATTTCCTACCTGTTTTGTCTTTTCAAACATTTTGGAAGCTATGGCCAAGGCTTTCTACTTATCTTGCCACTAATTTTCAGGACAGATTTTAGTATCTAAGGACTTGATAATCTTTTAAAATATAAAAGCTGGAGACTAGGTTAGTGGAAGGCAGGCAGACCATGAAACTGTTCACACTGATTTTGCACAAATTTTCGTATTCTGTTGACTTAGATTTGTCTCAGAATAGCGATGGCACGTGTTGAATAAGTGGAAGAGGAGATCAGGAATATATATATTTATTAGAAAATACTTTCTTCAAAGTACAGATAATTCAATTTGTGCTGAGGAAGGAAAGAAATATTGTTTACCTTCTTAACCTCAGCTGAGCAAATGCATCTTAAGCAACGAGAGCTAAAACAGTGTAGAAGCAGACATTTGAACAGCGAGCTCCAAGCTGGAAAAGCTGCTGGCAAAGCTTAATTTTGGAAGATTCAAAGTTGCACTTGGAAACACTACCCAGGAAATTTTTATTTAGTGTGCTACAGTAAATGTTATGCAAAATGATAAATCTGTTGTCCTAAATACTGTGCAAAATATAAAGCCACAGTACTAACACAAGGATTCAAGTGTTCGTAAATTACAATTTAGTTTTATTACGGTGACACATTTTAATGGCATTTTCAAAAAATTTTTAGAATAACTTTCAGTCAGTCTGTCTTAAAACTTGTGTAATATTTTGCTTGCCATTTATTGATACACTCATAGTTTCCTTTTATTTGCACATGTAGAGTGTGTCAAAATAACTTTGCTGTTAGCTGTAGCATCACGCCATTTTTAAGTGTATTTTGACATTACATTGAGATTTCTTCAGCTGAAACAACATATTACACGTAGCAGTGTGACTTTAGTAGTCATAAAATATGCAAAAGTGATGATAAAGTAGGCAAGAAGCATAAAAAACTGTAGCTCTGATGGAAGAAAGGCAGATGAGGAAGATGATTTTAATTTTTTTCCCACTAGATCTAAGTTAAGAATATTACTTATAACACTACATAATTGAATTAGTATATTAAAATCTTGGTATTACGTCCAAAGTATGAGTGAGAGGCTTAGTGGTAAAAGGCTGCTAAAACTTAATTTCTCATAAGTGGGATTTGAGGGAAAGAACTGTGGGCTCTAAGTTAAAAGGAAATAAAAGATTTGTTCGAAGTGTAAGAATGGAAGATGAAGTCTGGTACACTGAGGATGTTTTCTGGTGGGTTTTTTTGTATTGTTTATTTGCTTTTTAGTGTTCGGTGGTTAATTTGTATTTGCAGTGTGAGACAAACCTCTTGCAACTACCCCAATGGGATCTATGCTTTTACTAGAGTTTTTCACCCACTCTGATCCAGACTTGAAAGCAGCTGAAGGATTGAAAGAGGTCAAGGAAACTGTAAGGTGGAATACTGACAGCACCTGCTACAACTCCCTAAAAGCTAGTTTTGGTCTGTCCCTTCTCTTGATGCATTGACTGTAGATCTCAAGCTACAAGTACAGTTCAGACTGTATTACTCAAGGTAGTCCACACTGGTGATAGTGCAGTTAGCACTATGTGAATGCCTGTATCTTGTTTAATGCTCACAAGTTAGCCAATAGATTGCAGATATTTCTCTTAATAACCATCTACTGTCTAAAAATCACTTGTATTAGATACAGCCTCTTGATGTAAGCAAAAGCATATGAAATCAGCCACAGCACTTGATGCTCCAGGCCTTACCTTATTTTCCTCAGCCTGAATAAATGTGGTTTTCTTTTCTAGAGGATTTACACTTTTGATTAATACTTCTGCCATCTGCGATTCCAAATACTACCCTAAACATTAATTGAACATCTCCCTCCAGACAGCTGTGGTGTTCTCTGTCACTACAACAAGCTATAAATTGATGATAGAAAATAATACTTACAAATATTATTTCTTTTCCTTCTTTGACATGGTATCATTTTGTATGCTGACTGCTTAATGCAAAAGAAATAAGATATATGAAATATATTGGAGTAATTAATGTGTGGGTTTTCTCTCACTGGTCTTACTCTCTTGTAAACACTCGTTAGCTTAGCTACACAAATGGTAGCATGTGTATAGTTGGTGTGTTTGCCTTCTTACATATATAATACAAGTTTATAATGGAGGCAATGTCATATAGTATTTAACTCTGACATTTAGTGTTTGCCCTAGTAGATGGTCTTCCTTTTACTTAAGTGCCATTACTTTTATGTAGTCCATTTTCATTGCATTTAGTCCCATTTTAGTAATAATGCTTGCATGATTTACCAGGCAAATGCAATCTTTGCCCTGAATGGCACAGTGCAAGAAAAAATGGAAGCTGTTAAGAGGCTGAATGGCAAAAAAGTATTATTGACCTATGCTGGCAGCCATGTGTTTCAATTATTTTCAAGAATCCATTTGTCAAATAAGTGAAGCGATGTGGGACGTCAAGTTCAAGCTGGGGTTAGTGCCTTTCTACATCTGATATGATGTATCTTCTGTAGCCATTTAATTGAATTACCCAATTTATTTTTCAGGCAACAATGCTCTACCAAGAGCCATGACATTAAACAATTAAATGCGAGTTTAAAAGTCTGCATTTTGTGTAGTTCATCATTTCTCTGCAGCAGACAGTTGGCCAAGGGCCGTGCTGCACTGTGGTATGGTGAAAGCTTAGTGTCTCAGGGAGGTTTTGAGAGCAGCACGGGTGCAGAGCCTGCATGTCCATTGCCAGGCCACTGTCACAGAAGCTGCCCTCATCATTTCTTTGGAGTTGAGAAGAAGGAATTTTTGCTAACTTGTGTGCTTTGAGAGCTCCTGTGACTCTACAGTGAACACTAGAAATTCAGGAAAGGGGATGAAATTAAGAAATTTTGAGAGAGGTTGGGAAAAAGACAGGGTTAAGGCTTAAGTTGCAAAACTTGCCCAAAATTTTGCAGCTGTAAGAATTATAGTCTGTGTTGCCTTGATCCAACAGCATGGGTTCTCTGCTTTTATTGTTTTTCTGCAGTGCAATAAGAGAAGTAATAGTTTACTTGGGTGCTCATACGTGCGATAGTCTGTAATCTTCCTGTAATCTTCCTCAAAAGATTAAATTATTTTTACCAATTTTACAAAAAATAGACAAAGAGCTGAGAGTTTTGTGTTCTTCATGTTTTCTTGTTGCTATCAGAAATCAATGAAATCAGGCTTTTTAACAATCTCAGTGATTTCCTTTTGTTATATACATAAAGATACATATTTTGATACGGGAAGACTAATTACTGAAACAGAGAACAGTAGTGACTTATTTTTTTTTCAATTAACATTCAACAATTAAATTTTAATATGGTCAGGGAATTGTTCAGAGCCTTTTGTATGGGGATACTGCACCTTTAATTATCTGCCCTCTGGTGCCAAGCCTTTTCTTTGAGTGCTTCCATAAAAGCTTATTGCAGCTAGTTATTGAGCAAATTAGTACTTGAGTTTTGGTGAAAAATGTCTTTATTAGTCCTAAAACCAGAGTCACTGTGCATTCCCAGAAGGCGTGATTTTGTTTGATGAATAAATCTAGTAATTATCCTGCTGTTAGGGCTGTACCGCAAATGTCATAAGCAGATAAACAGAGGGAGTAAGCCTTCCGTAAATTCTCTAATTATCTATGTTGGACTACTTATTGCCTGCAGATGATTTATGAACATATTGATATATCCTTAAGTATTTTCATTTGAGCTCACAGATGCAAATAATTAAGGCAGTAGTCATTTGTGAAGGAAAGCGGCAGGTCAGGGTCATCTCATTATAAAACCTGTGCCCATATTCATGCTATAGAAGGTGGAGGTATGAGGTGTTTGACCAGGCTACCTCTTTTGACACCTTTAGTATTCCCTTTAGTTTTTTGTGTAATCCTCCCAGTGTTCTATAAACATTCCTCAGACCCCACTTTGCTTCAGTCTTCTCAGATACAGGGATGACTGTTAGACATATGCTAACCTGTAGCACCCCGCTGGATGAGGCTTAGGTAACAATGCTCAATGTGCTAATTTTGTTCAACTTGCCATGGTTGTTTAAATGTTCATTTTGTGCATTTGCCTTATGACATTCTAAATTCTGTTGTAGCCCTTGGGGCAGCCAATGCGTCTGCAATAAAGAATTCACCTTCCTTTCTCAGAGGAGCACAAAGAAAATATGAAGCATTTTATATTGAAATACATAGCTGTAAAAGTTTTTAAATAGCCAAGGCCTGCATAAGCATAGCAAAAGTAGGGTGCATTTCTCCATTTCAGCTATTAAGGGAAGTTTCTGCTGAATACTAAGGATACAGAGAATTTGCCTCTGGCAGTAAAGAACAGCTGAGTGAAAATACTAGAAAATCAGGTGCTGTAACATGTGTATGATACCTTATCTCTAGAGGCATCTGGGGTTTGTATGTTGATATTTGCATATATTTCTTTTGTCACATGCTTGTTTGTTTATTTCTGTTTTTTCCTCTCTAGTAGTATCATGCATTTCTCTTACAATGTGCCTATTTGTCTGGGTTTTGTTCTGTCTAACAGCATGAAAAGAATTTCGCCAAACATATTACAGGTATTTGTGGGTGATATTTTTAGGCTTTTTTTTAAAAAAGAATAACTTGTAGTAGAACAGATAAGATTTGTGTGGTGAGTTAAGGAGTTAGAACAACTTAGGTGCTGACTGACAAAAATGTCCACTGAGAAGCTTTGCAACAACTTTCACTCAGTGCTATTTCATAGAGTGCATTACTTTTGTCGTAAAGACTATTTTGCTTATTTCTTAATGCTTTAGTAAGCAAATTTTAACACATTTTTATATGGGGAGGGAAGAATTGAGGTTTAGAAGTTTCTGTTTATATATGGAATATTGAATTCTTCAGGTGTTTTCCAGTAATAACAACTTTAGTAGAATTTCTTTTCAGAAATCCTAGTCGTTGCACACAGCTTAAACGTCCTCAAATGATACAGAGACAAGCCTTAGCTGAAGATCCTCAAATTTAAAAAGGGAGCATTTTTTGATATAACACCTGTGTCATACGGTGGGCTGGTTTGGGGCAGGGGCAAAAATGGGACAGACTTGACCACTCTGCAATATATAAAAAGGGACTAAATCATAAAACTAATACGACTTAGGCAATGTCATTAATCTAGTCTGGGAAAATGGCTTTTGTGGTGATTCCTCTGGGCATAATAACTTTGTATGTAATTTTGAGTATTGTTGCATAAACAGTATATGGATTGGGTAGGATTTTCCTGGTTTTTGTCCAACATCTACATCCCATGAACCTTGAACAAAACCTGGCTGAACAAGAGTTGTTGTGCTGTTTGAAGATTCTCCTCATCTCATTGACCTTACTGCACCCCACCTTTTGTACCTTAACATGTTTCTTCCGCAGCTCATGATCAAGTCCTTAATTTTTATTTTATTCATGATTTTAACTGCTTCTCTGCAAAAAGACAATAAATTTACAAGAAAAAGTTGTTTCACAGAAAATACTGGAGAAATCTATGACTTTCAGGAAGACTGCCTACAGTTAAGCAGAGAGAAAAAGCTGAAAACCACTAATCAGTTCAGCCTCACATACCGTTAGTTCACAGGGCAGAGCTTTTCTTAACTTGTGCTGCTGCCCAACCTGTCCACGCAGACAAATATTTCGTGCTTGTGCACACTTGGCATAAAAAGATATTTCTGTTTTAACTTTTTACTAAGGTGAATTTTAGCACTTTTTTTCCTCCCTATAGTGATAGTGATTTACTAACCAGCAATAATCAGAAAATGTGTAACAATTGGTTTACAATGATTTTAAGTCTTTGGGAGACTTTTTTTGCGAATAATCAGTCAAATATTTAAATAACTTTGATGCTTCTCTCACTATGTTCTTTCTTCTCAAGTTAAAAGTGTTTATTGGTGCGTATGTTTATACGAACTTGCTTTTCGCATACATACATGAGAACATGTACATGAATAGAAAAAAAATTTCCATCTATGTTCTGTCATGCCCTTGCACATTTGTTGACTCATATAACAAAAAAAAGCTATGCGATATATGAGAAATTATTGTATTTTTTTTTGAAAAATCAAATACGAAAGTTTAATACTCATAATGAAGAAATATTAATAGATTATAATACTTTTGAGACATTCAGTCAAATAACTAAAATGTTATAAAAAATAACATGACCTCATCAGTGGCAGGAACAACCGTAACAGGAGATAGAATTTTTTTGTTTGAAATAGTTACATGGAATTATTCAGTCTGTTGCAACATGTGTGAGACCTCAGAGGACATTGAAAGGGTTGATGATCACCTCATTTAACTGTTGATCTCCTTAAACTTCTACCTAGTCCACAATAAAGAGATGTGCCAGCGTTATACAGTAAAATTAATCATCTTCCTTATGGAGGAAGGAGGAAGGGAGACTGAAACAGACAGAGATTTTACTATTTCTGTATTTCTGTTTTTTTTCTTTTACAATTAAAGGCTGATGGCCTCATAGCCAAGGGGAATCAGCTGAAACGTGGAATTGTTATTTGGCCTCTGTCGCTGTCTTTTATTAGGCATGATCCGAATGCTAGCTTAGATGAACGGCTTTTTCCATTTATGAGAATTAATAAAACTGGGCTGGGCTAACTGAAATTAGTTTCATAAAGGTCAGATAGATATTCTGAAATATCCATCCTGATTTATGCAGAAGGTACTGACCACTGACTTGTAAAAAAATGCAAAAACCCAAATGCTGTGTTTTGAAAACATTTAATATCTAATTGATATACTACGTATTATATAACTTCTGAAGAAAATCCTGAAAAGCAACAATAATACAGGTATTTTATTATAATATCAGTAGCATTTATTACACCATAATATGCAGCATTGTTTTATTTAAAATCTGTGGATTAATTATGTTAGTGGGAATTATGAATTAATAGGCCAGTTTGTGCAAGGGGATTCTGAAATTATCATGTATCTTGTTTTCAGTCTTGAAATTTTGTCAGAAGTTATTAACAATTTCTTTTTATTTTGGAAATAATTATTTTAAATTTAACTTTTTTAATATATTCATATATGGATATTTATATTTGAATTTAAAATCAATGAGTGTCATTGAGTCCACTCTTACTTCAGGACTAATTATATACTGATTACGTATTTGCAGTTAATAAGATTAGATAGTAGGGGAAAAATCAGTGAAAAAAATTACACTACAGATAATTAATAAAAATCAATTAGTTTGTTAATGAGTACTCTGCCATTACCCAAGGTAGTAGAAACCAGCTGGGGGAAAAAAGCAACATCCCTGAATAGGACATTTTAGATGCCTGGGTTCAGCTGAGAATTTCCAAGGAAATAACTATAAGAGACAGCAATACTTGGGTTAAAACTGACTAAATTTCCTCTTGAGATTGCAGCTCTTCTAGCTAATAAATCTAGTAAAAAAGTGATTCACCTTTAGTGTATGCTATAAACCATTTTCTGATGCCTTAAGTACATTGCTCACTGCCCTGTATTAAAAACAAAACCCATAGTTGTAAATGTCAATGACTAGGATTGTTAGAGCTCTCGCATCTCCTCGCTTTAGTGTAAAAGCTGGAAACACCCATTACCTCTTAGATGACTTTAGGATAACATTTTGCATTCAGATATATAAATGGCATAAAGTCAAACATGATCTGACAGAGAAATGCAAAATGCCTTCAAATAGTCCTTGGACTAAAATGGAAAAGTTCAACAGCAATGTTTATCCATTTGAAAGTGTACTTTTATAACACAAAATATGTAACATAGATCCACCACCTTTCTTTCATTTGTCTTTTCACCAGTAAGCTGAGGTTAATTTAATAAAATTCTACTCAGAACTAAAAAAAAAAATACAATCCATACATAAAGTGAGCTACACAATTTACTTTTGGTACTTTGGGTAGCTATATCTGGAAAGAAATAGATATTTCCTTGGAAAGACTGAGAAAAACTTGTATATGAAACCAATGTATATAATTCAAATTTTATTTTTGTTATCAGGAAGCAAAGGAAAATAAATATACACAGAATGTTAAAGTATTTATGCCACTAAAAGTCAAACTCTCTGTATTGGTAGAGGCAGTGTACATCACAATGAGAGAGTTATTAATTTTTTCAATACTACAGATGGTTGTAAAACAATGCTTCAAGGAATATATTCTGTGTGAGGGGGGAACTTGAGTTTTTATGTCTAGTACAGACATGAAATAGACAAATACATTTTTTTCAAATAAATTTAGTACTACACTAAATAGTGTTGTTTGTTTAAAATAGTTCTAAACAACAGTTGCCATTCTGGTTTTGGGAAACTAGCCATGGAGTTCACAGTGAACAAGTTATGCATAGAGATGAACAGCAGGTGATCTGAACAAAATACTAATAAAGGAGTTGTGAAGCTGTGTTTGCTTCCATAAACATCATTGATTTAAAGTTTTTGGATGGTATTATGGTGAAACAAGAGTCTTTCCCTGTTTTTGAACCACTGGAAAGATATTGCAAAGTGTAAAATTCTGGATTGGAACTTAGTAATAATCCTTTATACTGCTGACTGATCAATTTTTATTACTTCTGCATACTTTAGATTTCTTTCTGTAGCACAGAGAGTAAACAGCTTTCTTTGAAAATCTACTTTTAGGCACTACGAATTTTTTATCTGCTCAAATTGCATTTCAAAGAATTCTCTATTCTCCCCTCTTTGTTTCCACTGTGTTATCTCAAATCTGATGAGTTCTTAAACACTACAGGATGGATTCCGTTGTTTTATGTGACCGCGAATTGTCTGAATGACCTTTTAAAAATTACTGTCTATTTAAAAACAGAAACCTAAGAGGTAAAATACTATGGGACTAACTTCCTCATTACACTGTTTGCTGTCACAAGTAAATTCTTATTGAGCTGTGTACCCCTGGCAGGTAAAAGCTGTCAAAATGTAATCTTTGTGTCCAATTAAAGGTTCAGACAAGGTGCATGCTTTCATAAATATGGAGAAAAAAAGTGTCGTATTTACATAATTATCTTTATTTCCACACAAAGCATCCCAGTTTTGAAGAACCTGTGCCAAGCTTATTGCTTTTCTTGTATAAATACATCATGGAAGCAGCAGAGAACTGTGAATGATGGTGATCTTGGAATTACACTGTACCTTTAACATTCTTAGTGGTAGAGTTAAACTTTCCATTTCTAACCTTCGGTAGTCTAACAAGCAATGGACTACTTTAATGTGATTCTTGGCACTCATTAACCCTTGATTACCTTTTCCATCAACCAGCAGGAGCAGTTCCCTGGCATTTATTAGCTATTGATAACTACCTAAGGCCAGTGAGGTAACAGCACCTCATATCATTCGATGTTGCCTGTTGAAGCCTCAAGAGATACCAAGATGGAGAGTATCGTACTTTCAAAACTGAGACTGCAGTTTGCCTGATCATGTATGTTTTCAGAATACTCAATGGCCTATTTGTGAATTGTTTTGTGATATTTGCATGCATCATGTAGTATGTTGCAAACCCATTGAAGATTATAAGGTAATAGTAATGGTATATGGAGACTACTACACTTTGTGTTCTTATCTCTTGCTTAGTAGTTTGCATTAATATTTAGTAAACAAGTTTATTTAACAGTATGGGTATTTGAAGTGAAGGGTTTTGAGAAAACAGCCTGTTACCAACATTGATCTTTACATTCTGCCATTCTTGCTATAGAGTACAGATTTAACAGATGTCTCAATTTGACAGTACTTTCCATGTGTACAATCGAGAGCAGTACAAAGTTATTAACAAAAGCATCCTAGCCTGCTATGACAATTTGATAAAATGAATGTTATTAAGTTTTCACTGAAAAAAACCCATAACAATGTTTTTGTAGCTGTGACACTCTCTGAGGAAAAAAGAGGAAAGGTATTTGAAAAACCGATAGCCTTAAATCTCTATCTTACTTAACAAACAGCTGGAAAAAATAACACCTTGGAACACTCTCCCTTACTCCTCCACCCCTACCAATATAATTCTGCCCAACAAAAAGCAGTACCTCTTCTAAAAAACCTTATGATACTAGAGTTCATTATTTGTTGCAGTTTC
Source organism: Tapera naevia (assembly GCA_033556795.1). Classification (NCBI taxonomy): domain Eukaryota; kingdom Metazoa; phylum Chordata; class Aves; order Cuculiformes; family Neomorphidae; genus Tapera; species Tapera naevia. The sequence goes on from JAUMJJ010000066.1 coordinate 710,446, forward strand.
CTCAGATTATGATCAGTGTCTGAAAAGACGTGACTGTTGTTACTTTCACTGCTGACATTTAATACAAACTACAATTTACCTAATGTTTTGTGCTTCTTCATATAAGGAATTTTTTAGAATCAAGTATTCCTTGGAACTCTGGAAAAGTGCATATCTAACTTTAAAAACATTCTTAAATCTTGCTAAATTGAAGTCCAATGAATAGCATAGTTTTTCTCTAGTCAACAGTGAAACTACTGAACAACTTTTGGACAGCTTGCACAAAATGCAATCACACTGATTTCAAGTTGTATCTTGAATTAGAAGTTTCAACCCATCCTGTTTTGGTAAATGATAATGAATGCCATGTTTTTTGTTAGGTTTCTTTTCCATTCGGGATTTTGATGCTCCCAACATCTGCTATTAATGGGAATTACTTATCTGGGAGTGAGCAAAATATTAAAAGTCAGCTGATCACTTTAAAAGAGGGTGTTTAAGACATGAGGAGCAGGGAGGTGTGGGAGTCACAGGGACAGAAGCAATGAACTGTTAGCAGTTTCTAGTAGCTGTCTCCTCAGATATGCCCAGGTCTCTTCCTTCTTTTATTCAACCCTATTAAATTTGATTAACTGGCGGTGTAGTAAGTCAAGCTAAAAATGTTCCATTCTGATGTGGAGGCTCCAGATTTGTGTATCTGGAATGTGTGTTTTCCTTGCATATCTTTTAGAGCTGAGGCTGGGTGTGGTGAGAGGTGGTGACACAAAATGTTGAGGATCTGTAAAGGTGGACTGAGAGGTAGCTTGTTTTGAATTGTGACCTCGTTAGCTTTCATGCTCTTCAATCTTTAAGCTGCAAAAACAGTGTGCGAAACAGGAGTGGATTTTTGTGTATTGCTATGTATGTAGACTCTTTATTCCACGTCCTTATCATTCCATTTAGCACATGATTTTTAAAAGAGGAAATAATAACATAGAACTCTTCTACAGAACTGTAGATTGGTATTTCAAAGGATAAATTAAGATAGCTCTTTTGTCAGTTAAAATAAGGTAAATTTTTACAGCATTTTAATGATGGTATGTGGAACATAAAAGTTCAGGTCCCTTGTCTGAACCAAGCAGCATTGGAATTCACTTGCATTCAGTTGCTCTTCACATCTGCTGTTATGTATCTATCGGAGTTTGGGGCATTAGTGACAAACACATCAGTTGTAGGAATGCCAGCTATTACGCAGTATATTTATCAATCCAGAAATCCTACCCTGTGCTGAAGGAAAGACTATTCAAAACTTACAGACTATACAGTCAGAAATCAGTTTTGACAACTGAGAAAACTGTGTTGAATATGTTCCCAAATCTTCTCCAGAGACAGTAGAATTTTGATTACTTCACAGCACTATTAAACCAAGAATTGTGCTTAACAGCATTTAAATAAGTAACATAGGTAACTTTACAGCTTGGTACAGTTAACATCAGTAATTTCCAGTATAATAACTACAAGTTATTGAGAAGAGTAGCGATCCTTTTTATTTATTATTAGTGGTCAGTTTACCAGTTTAAATACTGAAGTTTAACTTCTTTGATTTTCTCTTTGCTCTACACTGTTCATTTTATTCCTTCATCTCCATCCTTCAGCTCAAACAGACAAGCACATTTCCTGAGAGAGACTTGTTGCTCACAGATTTTAACATCTGAAGTTCTGCTGTTCAGGCTGTGTTTCAGTCCCAGGTCTCCAATATAAAAGCACATTCTTTTTTCTCTCTTATTTAGCAATGACTTGTGAGTTTTTAAAAGAGATAAATTGGTATGTGCTTGAAACAATAAGAATGCTTTATTGGCCTCCACAGCTTTTTGTGCTGCCACTGTACTTCATCAGACGTTGGACCTCTGTAAGGTAAAGTTAAATGTGCTGCGATCTTTGGGCTCAGGAGCAACAGAAATAGGAACATGCCCATTAACGAAGAGCAAAGCTCTACCCGAGCGAAGAAAAGACGACAGCAGCATTTGTAGAAGCTGACTTTTACAGAAATTGCTTGTGGATTCTCCAGCTGCCGGTGAGATTGCATAAAATTCTGGTTACGTCAATGCATTAGGATATAGAAGAAATTAAAATGAAGCAGGACATGGCAAAGGTAAAGTGGAAGATTTTGCTATTAGGCCATTGCTTTGATCATGGTGTTTCAAATATATCTATCATCCTACATCTGTGAGATTGTATTAAAAGGTTAATGAAGTTTTGTACCTTTTTGGACTTATTATAACTAAATTGCTGTCTCAGCATATATGGGGAATTTAGCACTCTGTGATATATCAGGAAACCAGCACTGGAAAAAGACTGAAAGTCATAGAATTCACTTTTAAATATATCTTAATGCAGTTCTTAGAAGAGTAACATGGTAATACCGTTGCAAAGGTATGCACAATATTCCTCATCTTTCTATGGGAAGAAATATCTTTAAAAAAAAAAAAAATTCACAATTGAGCAACAGCAGTGCTGTGATTTATATACAATTTATAGACCTTAGCAGAAAATGCTTATTTTTTTAATGGTTTCAGCTAGAAAACTGGTTTGCATCAGACTTGTAGTGCAAGACTCGTATCATAAGACTATGCATGTAATGGTGATACTGTCATGTGTTAAATGAGCATAGCTTGAAGTATTATTTTTTTAAAAATTGAAAGGTTGTGGCAGTAATAAAAAGGTTGAATGGTAATGTCTCTAATTGAAGAGTAAGGCCTCTTTCCTATTAAGTCACTCTTTCATCTGTCTTTTTAATTATTTCATTATCATTTTGTACTGCAGTTCACAATGAAATGACCATTTGTGTTTAAGTGAAAGCTAATTATTAGGACTGAATTATTGTGCAGTTTATTGATCCCTATGGTGGATTAAGGGCTTTAAGTTCGTCTAGACAGAATAGTTAGCAAAATGACAAAAGGAAACATATAAGACCCTTGGGAAGAATCCCTACGCTCCATAAGCAATTAATGCCTGCCAGGTAATGGAATTTAAGTTTATACTAAATCCAGCAGTGCTTTGACATTTCAACTGCCTTATAAACACATTAGTCTAATGAATTAAGACTTATGAATTGTGTTGATACACAAGCAGGAGGAGTCATAAATGCAGGATATTTTTAGCCCTCCATTGATTGAACGAAAAATAGATGATTTTCTCTCTGAATTTGATGAAAAATGAAATGTGCTTTGTGTAATGTTTATCTCTGTTCATTCTGCTCTCTGTTGATGGATGTGTACTAACAATTTCCATTTCCCAAAGAACACTAATCTCTCTCATGGATGTGAAAAGTATGCAGTGATAAACCAAGAGGAAAAAAAAAAAAAGAAAGAACCAAACACAGTACTGCTGAGTAAGAAGCAAAACAGGCCATTCATCTCAATCCAGTGCTGGGCAAGTTTAAAAGCAATCTGTCATTATCTTGATGAGCAAGCTACGGCTTGTGCTAAGTATACAGTCCTTTGCTGTTATTTATAAGAACATGTCCTTGAGTGGACTACAAACAGATCAGACAAAGTGGCTTTACTGGTTCCTCTTTTCTTATGTGACTTTTTGTCCTAAGAGCTCTGTTTTCAAAGACTTTCTAGGCAACATGCCAGCCCAGAGATCTGTTCAAAGGAACAAGATGGCTTTTAACTACACATTGCAGTCTTAGGATTTTGCATCAAAAACTTTACTTTATATAAATGTTTCTTGTTAGTCATACTGATAGCTTCTTCATGGAGTTTTTATTTGAAATGTTTCTCTTTTTTATCGCATGAACTCAGAAAGACTAACATTTGGGACGACTGGCAAAACACAGATCTCTAAGTAGGACACAGGACTGAGACTCAGGGAATGGGTGCTCTCTGCTTGATTCTCTTTGCTCACAAGGTTGGGCTACTCAGGCTGGGCTATATCTGACAACTCGTGTTTTGGGACTCCCTGTGCTTCAGAGAAGGATCACTGGCGTGGGAGGGAGCCGTGCTAATGTTCTGTTGGTGTCTGTTCAAGACCTGGTCTGTGCCCACCCAATGGAATGTAGTTGGAGTGACCAGATTTGTTCATGGTAGTCGTGCGCCCTCCGCTACTCTTGCCATTAAGACTCATTTTATATTAAGACCACAAGGTTTCCAGGCAAAAGAAAGTTGCATGTTTCACTCATGGCTGTTGCATATTGCTCGTAGCACAATGTTGACTTGAAGCTGGTACCACTTTTAAGAAGAGTGAAGGCTGTGGCTGTTGTTTTCTTTGTAAAATAAAGTCTAGGTTATTTTCTTATTTGTGGGGGAATTGAGGCACTACAAAATACTGAACTGCAAATGTGATTTCTTAAGTCAGCAGTAGGTACCTCTCATATAAAATATATGCACGCCCTCTGTTATCAGAAAAGTGTAACCTGCTTTGTGCCAGGGAAGACTTAGTTTTTTACATGATTTGGAGCAAAGACTAGGAGTGTACTAAGATTTCTGTTGCTGTGTAGGGCCTTGAGGGAAGAAATTCTTCTATGTGCATCTCTTCTGGCACTGAGATATTCTGATTTTTTCCCTTTTGTTTGCGGTCAAAGCAAATGGACAAAATGTTGAAACTCACACATGCCTCTTGGTTGCATTCTGCACTTGTTTAAACATCTTGGAAAGGTCTGAAACATCATCACTGTTCCTCACACTGCTCTGTTTTTAACAATTCAGGAAGTCAACTGAGCCATTGTATCTAGTCAGCTGTCTATTCCAGTCTTCTTCACTCACTGCAAAAAGCATATGCACTATTTAAATTAGTGTGCAGAATATGCCCTGTTTGCTAACTGTCCAACCATGCAATGTCTTTCATTATTGAATCTGGTTCCTGGAATGAGTATGATAAAAGACACGCTGGCTGATGGGCTTAGATTAACAATGAACCCAGTAATTGTCCGGAAATATATATTTAATTCATAAAAAGTCTTAAATCATGACATAATGATGGGGAGGTTTTTAAAAGAAAATGAAATACTAGTAATCACAAAATAATTGAGAATGTTGGAACTATTCTTTTTCTTGACAGTATAAAACTTTTTACCATTTCTTTGCCGACATGTATAATCTTCATTATATTCATGTATGTAAAATAAATTACAATTAATTTACCTAGAGATTTTTCTAGAAAGCAGACACAGCTAAAAATGAAAATAATGCATTGAGGTCTTTCTTTTTGTAAGAGAATTAAAATTTTTGTAGAAGTAATATAACACATAATACAATGGCACATAATCAGTCATAACAGGATTAAATTAAGGTTAGGGAGGTAAATCCTGATTGTACATAAAAAAAACAAATAACAATCTCAAATCAGGTTCTGGAATGTTCTTCTATGGGTATTGTTGGAGACACGAAACCTGTGATATTTCTAATTGCACTAAGAAATTTACATATGCAGCAGCAATTATTTGCTGAATTTTTTCAGGTCCTTCAACTCTTACTTTGACCATTGTTCTACCATTCTTTCTGCATCCTATGCTACCTGGAAAGTAATCTTTAAACTATTTGATCTTAAATCTCCCCTTCTCTTAGAACTTTAAACTGGGACAACTGACATGAAGATTTACATTTCTTTCATTTAGGAGATCTGAATCTATCTTTGTTTCCCTCAGACACTGGAGATAGGCATTGATGTTTAATGTCCTACGGATTTACAATTCTGTGTTTCTAGATAAGTCAAAAGAATATTACTCACAAATATTTTTCAAGAGAGAAGAGAGGTATAAAGTACCAGAGATAATTCCTCCTGCGGTAGTAACTATCTCAATTTTTATCCTTATTCCTGGGGTAATTTTTTACACAGATCCTTTCTTGAACTCAGCCTACCTTGGATTGTGTATATAGACCTGGGACTGCTGCTGCTCTGCTTAAGCACAGAGACACTTCCTCTGACGTTTACCAAAGTGTCTGTTGTGAAAATCATTTTCATAATTAATGTTGTATTTAATGATCCTGATTAGTTTCTGTGAGTACTGGAAGTAGTTGAGTCCTGATTAGATGTGCTGATCAGGAAGATTTGTCCAAGCCAGAATAATTACTCTCTCCACTCAACTGTCATCTATTCCTTTCCTTGTTTTTTTCATGATTTTGGGCTGCAGTGGGTAACGTGATGTCAACATAGGAGTGTGGTGACTGCAGACCCTTTTGTCTTGCTTTTTTTACTTAATAAGATGAATCACAAGTCACTTTTCTATGAAGAAGAAGGTTTTATTCAATCTTGTGCTTTAGTTTTCATAATGAGGACTGAGAAGACTTTTTTGATTTTTCCCCTTCAGATACACAAACTTTGCTTGGAATAATCATCCTTTTTTACTCTTGACAGTTATTCTGTCATTCTCAAACAGCCTGGTGACTTTGAATATTTCCAAGAGCTTTGGGTAAAACATGACTCTTTAGTGTAGGGGTGTTTGAATCAGATGTTTTGGAGTTATTTCATGAAAGAAAATGGTGAAATACATGGAATTTGGTTTTGAACAAGCATTAAAATCCTAAATTCCAAATAACTTCTCTGCTGCTCACTGAGCCTTAAAAGAAGGGTTTCTCCTGGAGTGCCTTTGAGTTTCGTTGCTGTTGTTGCAGCAACCTGCTCTTTCCACTACCATTACTCAAAGTATAATACTGTGTCAGTTTTATTCTTCTTTCATCATATTAAATATCATAATCTCACATTTATTTTTTGTTGTCTGGGAATCCAGAGAACACAAGAGATCATCTATTTATGATATCTATCAGATAATTCCAGTTTCAATGACTCTGGTGGGATTCATAGTTAATATTAAAACAGATTTCCCAAAATCTTAAAATCTTCACAAATCTTCTGGTTGCAGATTGTGAAATAAAGTTAAATGACTTTTTTTTTCTGTGATATGTACTTACTGACATTTGGATGATATGCTTGTATAATTCCTTGTACAAGAAATCGTAGAATCATAGAATCATTGAACCTTCTGGTTGGAAAAGACCTTTGAGATCACTGAGTCCAACCGTACCCGTTATCCACTATACCCTGTCCCTCAAAAACTCATCTAGCCATTTTTTAAACACCTCCAGGGATGGTGACTCACCACCTCCCAGGACAGCCTGTTCCAGTGCTTAACCAGTGCTTGCAGAACTTCTTTTTTAAGGTACCATGCAGTCATCAAGTTGTTAGAAGGGAGATGGTGTTTAATGACTTCATGGTGCAAAAGTTTCAGGAAGGATATTTCATTTCACCTGGGGGCTCAGATGCAGCATTGTTATGGCTATACAGAACCTGACCAAAATGTTAAACTTTTGTGATACTGCCTATTAAATAACAGGAAGGCTTTCCCTCATTTCACAGATTTGTGAACCCTGTATGGACATGGTTGTAGGCATGTTCTTCAAAAGATAATAAAAATATACCCCGAAGTTTTATGCTCTGACTGTTTACGTCATTGAAAAATTTATGGTTATTCAAAAACCTTGTAACTCCATCAATTCTGACATTAAAATCTTTGTATTCCTCTGCTTCAAACCCGTATATCTTCCTTAAACGTCAGGTGTTTCCATCTTACATGGTTAAAAAATAGCATTTAAATATGGACTTCCATATTCTGCAGGGGAAAAATAATCACGTATTGCTTCCTAAGAAACAGAATTTAGCTATTTAAAACATTAAAGAGCAAGCTTGTTAGTGTACTGCAACTTGCATTGTAATTTTAGGAAACGATGGAAAATATAAGTTTATTCATATTACTAACTTCAGACGTCATGAAACTTTACAGAAAATAAGAGTGTGAGAATTAATTGACACAGCTAATCTGTTAGAACTGTTAAAATCTTACAGACCTCAGATGACTGTGGAAATTAGATGCCTACTGCACTGTAACCTCTGTCTGCATTATTAACTAGTGCAAGATTGTATTAGAAATAGGCTATGCGCTCTCCAAGAGCTGATACGCATTAATTTATCACAGAAGGACAAAAACCTGAGAATATATTTTGACAAACATTCCAAAGTTTGAATGCAAAATTGAACCTTTTATGCACTTCTTCCTGCAGATTTCCTGACTCGTTTATCCCTCATTGGGTATTCCTCCCAGCACTTGGCTGCTTCACAGGCTGAATTGTGGTCCCACCTGTGTCAGTCACAGGATGCTGCTGAGGAGTTCAGCCCTTCCCTTATGCTAAGAGAAGGAAATCTGTGGCGTACTCCATCAACCGTGTGTGACACCCGACTGCTGTAAGGAGAGCGTAACTGAGAAATTGCCCATTGCTTTAAAAGGGATGGATGCTCTTGGCATCTGGCTCTGTAGAGCCACGTCTTCCTTGTAGACATACAGCTTAATTTAACACTGTAAAGTAGCTCTTTAAGGAGCTGTTATTGTGCTGTCAAGCCAAAAAGAGGTGTTTAACTACACTACAATTTTCAAATTCTCCTGTTTCAGACAAACCAAATCCAAGCTCATATTCTGAAGATGTCTCAGTGAGCCTTTTATTCCTTGATACATTACTGATGAATCACCTTTGGTTTTGCATCTGATCACATTTGAAGACAAAATAATCACTTTCTGCCTTCTATTTTTGAAAAAGAAAATGAATTCTAACTTCATACCCTTCAAATACAAGTACTACTTTCCTCTCTCAAGTGACAAAGAACTGTCTTCTCCATTCTACTTTCATTACAGAGTCCTACTTAAACAGATTATTTTGCTAATTTTATTTTTTTGGAGGATTCAAGGCTGTGCAGCACGTCACATTAGCTACTCAAGGTGCAACACTCAACTCAGATTCCACATGTGCACGCTTATTCCTGCCGGTTATCTGCGCAGTTCTCAGCTCTTCATACCTTTATCTTTGTTCATTGTGATCATAAAATTATATCCTTCCTATCAAGGGAAATCCAAGGACTTACTCTGACAGAACAAGAACAGAGAGGGATCTGTATCAATATAGGATACATAAAAAACTTCATTTCTTCTTTATACAATTCAGTCTATTCTCCATTTCCCTGGTATAATATTTACTACTCTGCCTAAGTGGTAACTGCACTATGGAGGATAGTGTTATCTAAACTGAAAAATTAGAATAAATGAAATTATTGTGGTTTGATATAGAAGCATCTTCTATAAAAAATGCATTTTTGCTGCTCCTAGAGACAGAATGGAACGATTTCTTTCTGATGAGATGTCGGCTTTTTTTGAGCAGTGCCTGATTTTTAGTACTCCGGTAATCCTACTTCTTGCTGTCATAAAGCCTTGACCAAGATTTTCTCTGACTCAATTTCTGCCCAGGAATCATTCATAAGCAACTTTTCCATGAGAATATATTTGTCCTAGAGGATTCCCATTCTATATTTTCCACTCTCAGATATCAGAACTTAGATATCAGAGAGTACATCACTAAGATTTTTCTTTAGGTCATGTGCTGGCCCTTCAGGCACGAAGAAGCCTTGTACCTCTGACAAAATATCAAATATCCAAAACTTACTTACTTGTACCAAATAATTTTCACCTCCCTGAAACCTGGTAATAGTCACCAGGATCACATCACCACATGCCTGAAGAGTGCACGTCAGCTGTTTGCAGGATTATGTACCAGTATTTCTGTAAACACACAACTTTCTTGCCCTGTGACACTCTGAACCCATGTTGACTCTCCAACCCTCTTCATTCCCAGGATTGATTATCTATATGGCCTTTCTGTTCTCAGATGTAGGGAAAGAAAGAAGCTGGAGGTGTTATAGCTATAATTATACCTGTGTTCCCAACTATCCCTAAGCCAGCATAGTCTTTATTCCTTGAATGAGGGACAGGCAGGGTCAGACAACTTAGGGTCAATCAGTGAAGCCTTCAGCTCCAAAGCATGTAAAGAGTAGCCCCATGTTAGGGACTTCTGTGTTTGTGAGATTAATTTGTCTAAATATCAGTAAAGAACGGACAGAGAAAGAAGTTTTTTCCCCCATTTTTTCCTGATTTTCCCCTTTTCTCCTGGTTTTCCTCTTTTCCCTCTTTTCCCTGTCTTCTGAACCTTCCTCCCTGTTTAAAGGGTCACCTGGGGTATTTGCTAGTCTCATAATCATGGATGCAATGATACTGCCTGTCGCCAGCTGAGTCTCTGGTTCTTATTGCATTCATAATATGGCTTGAACAGCATCTCCTTTGTATTTGTGAGAAGATTCCAAATAACAGATCATTTAGGTGATTCGTAGACTAATTGCAGGTATCACAGAACACTTCAAATCTACTATATTTAGCAGAAAACAAAGACAAAAATCTGCCCTCAGTTTCATATGATCTCTGGTTGGGACAGGCAGTGGGATTTTGAGGGTCGACAGAGGACCCACATCCTTGGCATTTTTTTTATGGCTGAGAGGGGTATAAAGAGTTCTTTCTTTCCAGTGTGCTTTTCTTCTGTTGGTTAACGTATTAGAAGCAAAAATATTATTTCTCCATGTGCTCTGTAGAGTGCAGGTTACATAGATTTTTCAAATTTTTTTAATGTATTGTAACTGTGTAGAACATTATTGTTTGTATTTGACTTCCATAAAGATATTCAGCTTGCCTGTGATCCTCGATGAAGTAGAGTAACGGGATCATATTATGAACAGAAATGTTTCTAGGCACGTTTATGAGTAAAGAAATAGAAAAAAGCAAATGGAAGAACAGATATGTGGCACTAATTCCCTGGGCGGATATGCACATTATATCAGTAGGAGCAAGGCTGACTACCTCCTCTTGAAAAATTTAAAAAGAAAATTTCCAACCAAATAACTATTTCCTGGGTTTTTTTTTTCTGATTACACACACACACAAACACAGAGGAATACATGAATATATAAATATATATAAAAAATCCCTGGTTTGTTAGAAGCAGACTAGAGCTTCATCAGGTGGATAATAACTTAAAATTATTTGGGGATTAACAGGATTTGAACGTTTCATCAAAATTATTTGAGAAAATTGAGTTCTGTATTTTGACTATTTCATTTCAATCTAGTGTTACATAATTACCATTTTACTGATTCTGAAAGAGTACATTTACAGCTGATGTAGAATGCTTGCAGTATGGTATATTTGTTCCGAATGTGTTGACTTTTGGTTTGTTCAGTTACTGCCAGTATTTCAAAGGGAAAAATGAAAAAGCAATGGGAGAAGTTACAAATTCTGAAGTGAAATCTAAACTGGATCTTATAGTTCTAGATATAAATCTCTTCTTGACATAAATTTTCGATTGAGGACTAACAATTAAGGGATGTGATAACTGAAGAATTCAAAGAAAACCAGATCCTTACAGTTGTTTCTCTAGCCACTTGTTCAGATTTAGCATGCCCGATGAAAATTTCCAGCAATTCTAATGTCATTAAATCTCATGTGTTAAGGAAAAGATATCTTTTTCTCTTCGTTTTCATATGCTACACTGCTTTGCCTGCTATAAAATCTTCATTTTCATAATGTATGTGAATAACCTGCAAGCTGTGTAAATGTTTTGACACATGCATACTGTTTCTTTTTATGTATATAAAATAATTGCCCTACTACCCATCATATTATAAACTGTGACAAACTGCATATATACATTTCTTGTTTTCTTTTACAGCTGTAATTCAGCTGTTTCTTTTGATTTGGAAATTTTACAGCCTTCAAATTCCATGAGTGGGAAGGGGAAGGTTACTCATTGTAACCACTGTATATTTTACTTTCATGCCTAAAACACACTGGAAAAAAAAGTGCATAAAAATTCCACTACAGAAAACATTTTAAAAAATCAACAATTTAAATATAAGAGTAGTTTGATTACTCTTTTACTGTGTGGATTTATGTTTTGTTTTGATAATAACTTTTTTAAAACAAATAAATTTACTTCATTCAAGTGGTTTTGCACATAAATATAGGTTTTTGAACAACAGTACTTACACAATTCTAATCAAAACTTTATTTTCTTAGAAAACTTAAGAGTTTGTTCAAATAGCTGTAATTATATGAATTACCTTTGTTACAGTCTTCTAAAAATAATAAAACAATACTGCAAACATAATCAGTTAAGAGAAGCTTTTCAGAGCAAATAACTTTGAAATTCTTAGGAAATATTTGATACACAGCTCTTTGTCTGCACTATAATGAGGCCATTGCAATTGCAAATGAATTTTACTGAAAAATTTCAGAGCCAGAATGTAAGCTGGTTACATATTTAAAACTGTTTGATAATCTAAAGATAAAGGAAATTATTGCTTGATATATGAAAATATGAAAAAGCAAATTCTGAATCCACTTATAAGGCTGTCAAAAAAATAAAAAACTTCAAGTCAAATAGGAGTGAAGAATCTGCTGTTTAGTTTAATTTGTTCAAGTAAATTAAGTTATTTGAAAAAAAGGAGTGTAGTTTAATACCTGACATACAAGTATATAACAGGAAAGGGAAGAAGAGAGAGGAGGACTTGAAGAACAGAAATAACAAGAATGAGGAGACCCAAAAGTTCGGCACAAGTTAGGCAAGGTCCAGACAGAATTACATTAAAATTTGGGTCACTGTTCCTGATTTTCAGTGTTTAACAGAAGAGATAATTTCAGTTCCCATGTTTGTAACTTAATCTTTTTAAGGTATTGTACTGGTGTGATTAGAGGATTGATATAAAAGACAGGGAGTGCTTACCTTGTGACTCCAGGTCTGCTCAGAACGGGTGGGGTACCCCTGTCTCAAAAAGGTAAAAGAATCCTCACATAGGAGTTAGTAGTGCTCATTAAAAGAGCTTTAAATTAAATTTGAACAGGGAAAAGGGTAAAAACAGGCTCTCTAGAGATAAGCCTGGGGGTGGCACGCCATTGTTTGAGGAGTGAAGTGTTAGTAAGGTGCTTCCCATCTCAGCAGAGGCAGGTAATGGACAGCCATGCAAAAACAAAGGCACAAGGGTTATTGGTGGAAGCACCAGAGAATCGTCATGTAGGAATTAGAGTTTCTCTCAAAAAAAAACCATGGCAGAATCAACAATCCTGCTGAAGTGCATCTACACCAATGCACGCAGCATGGGCAACAAACAGAAGGATCTGGAAGTCATTGTGCAGCAGGAAAAGTATGATACAGTTTCCACCAGGGGAATATGGTGGGATGGCTCGCACAGGTGGAATGCTCCAATGGATGGCTACACACCCTTCAGAAGGGGCAGGCAAGGACAGGGAGGTGGCAAGGTAGCCCTGTATGTTAGGGAGAGTTCTACCTCTTTGCAATCAGAGAAAGCCTTGTGGGTGATGGGATGGTTGGAGGCTGCCTTGGTTGTAGCAATCATGTAATGACAGCTTGCGTTTCTCAGAGAAATAATTGGAGGGGCAGAAGAATTGGACTACTGGAGGGCAGACTTTGACCTGTTTAGGAGCCTCATAGACAGAGTCCCTTAGGAGGCAGCTCTGAAGGGCAAGGCAGTCCAGGAAAGCTGGACTATCTTCAAGAAGGAACTCCTAAAGGTACAGGCTGTCCCCATGTGCCAAAGGACAAGGTGGCATGGAAAATACTGACCTGGATTAACAGAGATCTCTGGCTCAGAGGAAAAATAGCTTTTGGAAGAAGAAGCAGACAACTCAGGAGGACTACAAGGATGTTGTGAGGTGATGCAGGGAGAAAACTGGAAAGACCAAAGGCAGCTAGAACAGCTGCTCCCATAAAAGACAAAAAAAATCTATAAATACTTTAGCAACCAAAGGGCTAACAAGAATCTCCACACTTTATTGGATGTGGGAAAACATAATGACAAAGGTTGAGGAAAGGGCTGGGGTACTTAATGCCTTCTTTTCCTCAGTCTTTAATACTCAAAGCAATTGTTCTCTGTGTACTCAGCCCCCCGAGCTGGAACACAGGGATTAGGGAGCAGAATGAAGCCCCAGTAATCCAAGGGGAAGTGATGAGAGACCTGCTACATCACTTAGAAATAGATTGTACCTCTGCACTTGGTGCTGTTGAGGCTGCACCTCAAATCCTGTGTTCACTTTTGGGCCCCTCACTACAAAGGAGGCTTTGAGGGTCTGGAGGGTGTCCAGACAAGTGCACAAATCTGGTGAAGGACCTGGAGCACAAGTGTTATGGGGAGCAGCTGAGGGACCTGAAAATGTTCAACCTGGAGAAGAGTCAACAGAAAGGAGCTCTGTACAGCTCTCTGAAAGGAGGTTGTAGTGAGGTGGGTGCTGTTCTCTTCTCCCAAGTAACAACTGATAGGCCTCAAGGTATGTCAAGGGGGTTTAGACTGGATATTAAGAAGAAATTCTTCACAGAAAAGCACTGGAAGAGGCTGCCCACAAAAGTGATGAAGCCACCCTCCCTAGGGATGTTTAAAAAGCATGTAGTTAGGGACATGGTTGAGTGGTGGACTTGGCAGTGTTACATTTATGGTTGGACTTGACGATCTTAAAGGTCCTTTCCAATCTAAATTATTCTATGGTTTTATATTTTATTTATGCTTATCCAGAAATACTGGGTTCTACTCTCTATTTGTGTAAGTAAGTGCTAGTGTTTGCACATGATTTCACTGATGTGGTTTGTTTGCATTTGCTAACATAGGTCTCAGTGTGGGACCTCTGTGAGTGTTTTAACGGCTGTCTTGTTTTGGCAGGCTGCATTTGTTGTTCTGGCAAGATTTCCCCTGGAGGATGATGTTTTGTGTAGACGTTGATAGGTCTGAATTTTTTTTGTTTACCATCAAAACACTAGAAGGAAAAAAAAAAAGGAAATTTTGAGGAAAATGATCCATTTAAAGGTTTCTGGAAAGCCAACCTGAAGCAGTTGTTCAAAACTTGTGCTCAGCTTGAGCATGGATGATTCTTCATAGGGAAGTTGTACAGAGATGGGATCTTTTGCTAGACCAACTGATGCTTCTGGGCATGAACAGAAGCCTACCCTCAATCTGTAATAGGAATAACAAAGTCCCTTTCAGGTGTTTTCTAACTTGAAGGAAATTTCTGGGAAATCTCAGAAGAGGAGACGTAGGATGGGATTCCCCTGTCAAAATTCATGTCTAATCTCAGAAAAATTACTGGACTCTGCAGCAAGTACAAATTTACATCAGGGCAGACACAGTTCTGTGGAAGTGGAAACAATACTGAAAGAGTCATTCTGAGTCTGGGTCTTAAAACTGAATCCTAAGTGACAAAACTACATTCACAGAAGATATTCACCACAAAACTGCAATCCAACACTAAAAGATATAGAAAGAAAATGAGATGAAATAAATGTATCCTACACTGAGAATTTCTTCTCAGCGCAAACTTACATCATTAACTTATTATTATTTAGTTTCAATAATCTCTACTAACTCTAAATGGATTATAGAAACTCTACAAAATTTTTCAGTAACAATGCAAAATTTTTTAAGTATGTTCCAGCCTACTCCTAACTTCCGAGTCCAAGGACGTGAGCCAAGGCACTTTTGTTCAAGTGTATTTTCCATTGGCACAACCTTGGTGAGCTTGCATTTATTTGTTTTTAAAATAGAGGCTGTTGGCAAAATTATAAATGTTATAACAACAAAAGTAATTAAAAAAATGGTTGCAATATGCAATGCATTTTACTGCTCCCATTTTCCCTACTTTCTGTTTTGATTCTGGTTGTAATGCCACACCTAGCCAAATTACACTTCTTTTTTTCCAACATAGGATTATGCCGGTTTATCTTAACAACAGAAGGCTTTGAATTAAAACTGTGAGCATGATAATTCCTTGAACCACTAAAAATGAACAAACAATTTTTGTAATAATGTCAATCCTGTTCTTTTCCCTGAAGGTCAGATAGTCTGAACTCCAAACCACTTTGTAAAGGACTTACTTTCTACCCTGTCTAAGTCTACACTTATAGTGTATACAAAAAAAACAATCAAGATAGTAAACATCTTCCCACTTCTCTCTGGTTCCTTTAACTTCCCTATATCCCTTTTTATATGTTTTTCATCAACGTTTATGTGAGACCACATCCCACGTCATTGTTTTCTTCCTGGTTTTGGAGGGCACAAACCTGCTTATTGCCCTCGCACAGGAGAACTCCCTTTGAACTTCCCCTAGTTATGAAGGAGGTCGTCCTCTATCTCACTTATTTCTCACTTCCATGAGTTAGTATGGGGATCAGATCTGTTTATGAAATTATAGTAGTGTAACTTGTCTGCCTTTCTGAAGTTGTGTCTGCTGTGCCAAGTTAAAGAGCATTGATAAGGATCTGATTTGGGGAAATTTCTAACCAAGTGCCTAAATAACCTTTGGGTGTTAATTAATTAATTCCTACATAGTTTAAATTCCAGCCACTTTGATCTTTCACTGCTGATCTGACAGCGAGATTTGGTGGTCTGCCATGTTCTCACTTAAACGTGCTGCATTAGTGTGTACAGAACTGAACTATCTGGTTGTGATCTTTTTTCTTTCTTTTACCTCCTAACCTTCAAGATGTTTCACATTTCTATGGAAACATAGGTATTGTACATATCCTTTAATGTAAGATAACCGATAGCTTAACCACGCCCTTCCCTTGAACCCTTCAAAATGTAAAAGTGAATTTGTTTAAATGAATAAATGTAGATGAAAAATTGCCTCTCTCTGAGGTGAGCCAGAGATATGTTTCTTAATCTTTGCTGGTAGACTTATCAAAGCCTTTTCATTAGAAGGGGCTTCTACCCTTATGTTAATTGTGGTTTGTTTTATCCTGCCTCATATAGTCACTTGTTTGTTTGCATTCGGTCCAGGTGCAAGTTGAAACTGATAAGAGCTGACTGTGTTTGTTTTATTGTGAACCTCATTCAGCCTGATATTTAATTATGTTTCCATGTGGATTTGTAATGTGGATTAATAGTTTTATTTTACTCCTGTGATTAGTTTCTGTTTGTTCTAATTTCTTTTTGGCTCTTTCTTGACCTTGAGGTGAAAAAACACAGAAGATGTATTCCCTCAATTTAATGCCAGTCTGAGGTGTTTCTCCTGCATCATCAGATCAATGAAAAGTAAATAGCCTACACTTCTTGTTTCACAGTGCAGTATTGATCTTTCTTCAGCTTTTGCTTCCCTTTTTCCCTGCGTCTTGTGTCTTTCAACCCCTGGGACCGAAGTGATTGCCATAGATTGGACAAGCTAACAAGCGCATGATAAGGAACTGGTGTTTTGTGGTGTACTCTCATTCACACGCCTGGTATATAAAGCCTGGACCTCTCCGCATTGAAAGAGAGGTGCCATTTTGTGTATGGCACAAGTCACTATGAAAAAGAGCCACAGGGAAGGCACCAGAACAGCAGAGGATTTTATTCTCCACACCGATCTTTTATTCCTACAGCTGGTACCAAGCTGGGTGAGAACATTACTCCTCTGAAAAGTAAGACAAGTAGCCTGTGGGGAATGCCACGAGCTGCTTTTTTTTCTGTGGCTATGTATGGGGTGGTGGCAGCCCGTGGGTAAGTCCGAACTCGACCTGATGATGACCGTGGTATGTGTGTTAAGTCCTATTTAAATTTGGAGCAGCAGAGACCTATGCAGAAAGTTTGAGAGATGGAATGGAAATATACAAATTCTGCTTGCGAATGGGACAGTCGGCATCACATAGTGAGTATATTTTCTAGTTCAGCATTGAACTGAGAAAAGCTGAAGTCAGTATTTTATTTAGCAAATGAACAGAATTCATAGGATAACTTTGGGGTGTTGGGGGATTTTATGCTTTTCCTTAAAAATATTTTGGGAAGTGTTTTCCCTTTTACATTTTAATTCAGTGGCAAAACCTTAGGTTACAGTGTTTAAAAATAGTGTCTGTAGTGCTTACCTGTCCTGAAGTGCTACCCACCTTAGAAATCTAATCTCTTTCAGCTTTATCTCTGGGCCCTTAACTGTCCAAAGAGTTCCCTGGTACTGAAAAGTGGTTAAATTAATAATTGATGTTCTATTACATGCTATGCAGTCTATTGTTTCTTCCAGGGAGGCAGGTATTCTTTGCCGTGCAGTGCAGAAGTTTTCTGACATAGCTTAAGATTTGTGAGAATGCTGTTTTTGTCTCCAGGTGTTTATTAGCTCCTCACGCTGTTGAGTTGCTACCATGTTAATCTGCTGTAAATTAGTATCATATCACCTTTCATGTATTGAAGTTGGTTTCTGATCATATATACACTTGATTTAATATATTCCAAAGTAGTTATCACAGATGACCTGATATAAAGCATGAAAGGATCTGTACAGTCTGTAAAAGAAAAGTTATTTTATTTGCAATTGGAAAAGGCTAAGACACATTATAATTTTATGTTTATTTGTAGATGTTAGTACTTTATATATGCATATGTGGAGATGTTATTTTTTGCACATTTTATTATAGTGGTGGAGTTGCTAATGTGAAACCTTTGGTATTGGTACAGTAGTAAACTAAACTCTGTATTCTTCTATTATTATTAACAGTACAGTGATATATGAGTTTCATATTTCCCACGGCCACCACTGCAATGCGGTTTGTTGGCAGTATTTTCAGTAGTATACTTTTATAAGGTGGGTCTTTGTTGTTTAACATGTTTTAAAAAAGTCAGTATACACTACACAAATTATGCCTAATGTAGGAGCTATTCTGTCTCTTTCTAGTTTTATGACATTTTACACTTCTTGGAGCTAGATGATTGTTCTAACCCAAGCTATTATGTAATCCTTAGGGTAACCCTGCTGCTGATTTGAACGCTATTAATTTTCTATTATAGTGTGCTAAAGATGTTCTACAGTGTGAAGCTCACCTGCATTATTGAGTCAATGACCAATTGCAGAGTTACTCTGTGGTGGTTGGAGCTTAACTCAACCCTTTGGGATCTCATTTATTATTTGCAGATATTGATTCTGGAAAAAGAAAAAGCTAAGATGTGTGAATCTAATACTGACTTAGATCTAGCCTACAGCTGTTAACTCCTAATGGTCTGCTTACTATATGTGTGTTAACTGAAGCTTGAATTTCTTTATGTTTTCATGTACAATAAGCTATTTGCTGCTACTTCATAAATATTTAAAACCTTCTATGCAATCTGCTTAGTCATACAGCATCAACTCAGATAGTTGCTATTTAAATTGAATTTAGTCTTAATTATTTTCCTGATTCTTTATTAATAGAATATGGAGATTAACAAAGTATTTCAGACTGTTAAGTTTAGTGCTAGGTTTTGCATAATTTGCACAAATAACTCTGCTGGAGAATTCATATAAAAGTGTGCTTAATTCCCTATGGACAGCAGTGTTTGTGCTTATGAATTTGTCTTCGGGACAAGTGCTACATGGTAGTACAACATAAACTAATGAAGTAAGGATATAATCTCCCATTTTCTCCTGTCATATTACCAGTATGGTGACTCTCCAGCTCCACTTTTTTTCTATAACAACTTAATATAATCATAGCAGGAACCCTAAGAAGTACCTTTTTTCCCGTCCATTTTTTTTTCATCTTTTCCCACTGGCTTATCTGAACATAAGTAAAAAATCTTCTAGAAGGTTTGTGGATTTGACTCACTGATGTTCCATAATCATTTAAATGTCCTTTATCATGGATACTAAAACTCAAATAAATCAATCAATTATTTGATTAGCCTAAAATCGGGAATAGATGAGGTTTCATGCAAACAGTAATATATATATTTGAAAGATGAGAAAAACACAGAAAGGAAATGTATTCTTTATGAGCATTAACAGCAACATCCCTCAGCAAGGGTAAGAAGGATTTGGAAAAGCCTGGTAAATTAAACTGATCCATATTTTTCAGAAATGTAACTATTCAAAAACTGGATGCCACAGAGACAACATTATATGGCAGAAAAGTGAATTGTTTAGGTAAACCGTGCCAGTGTCTGTTTTCAGATTATCTTGAAACCTGTAGTTCTTTCTGTGATTATTCCCTGTCAGCCTGCTGTCCAAAACTGTCTTGTGCTGTCTAGTCTTGCTCCAGAGCAAGCAAAGAGCTGCATACACTGCTGTAGCTTATGTAATTATTAATAATATTTAGATTGAAAACAAGTACAGAGAATAAATGCAGTTAGAACTGGTACTGCCCAGCAGGTGGTAGGAAACATTTTCACTCCAGTGACTTTAAAATTCTGTTTACAACCAAGTCAAGTATGAACATAAGTGCTAATAAGAGAGAGCAAATGGATCTTTCTCAACGTAGCTTAAAACCAGTTTTCCTGAAGTTTAATCATCATGTTCACACTGGCTTTCTGATTTAGTTATGCATGAGAAGATATCCTTTGTCAGACTCTGAATATAATGTCAAAGGCCATGTGGAAGCATAAACTTGTGCATTTACTCAGACTTAGGAAACTGGAACCTGGGATAGGATTTCACTTAGGCTGAATCCTGTGATTAGATTATGCAAGTAAGTGTCTTAATGGTATTAATGAGAGTGAATATAGGGAAAATAACATCTTTGGTTTTATATAAATATATATGTATTTATTATATTTTATTCTTGTTCTTTTAGATACTTAAACCTAGAAAACATTTTGTGAATATTTTGAATATAGCTTATATTCCATTTATAGACTGAAAAATAAGACATCTAATTCCTGTGCTGTAGCAATACTTGAGTAAGGTCTTGCGATATCGAGAAGCCTAATTTAAGATTTAAAAGCACATGAGAGGTGAAAGGCTTTGCTAACATAAATGTTAGTTTATGAAGTGGAAATTGGCAATTTCAGCATTGAGGAGACATCTTTTAGTGGGCAGCGTTGGCCGACACAGCGAGCAACAGACAGAAGCAGAAAGTGTTAATCTCAGGAATGCTCTCTAAGTTCACAATGCCCTTTGAAACGATATTTTCTGCAAGTCAAGTGGAAGTGGTCTTGTCAGCCTCCTAATTCAGCAGTGCAAGACTCTGTGCAGGGATCACTGCAAAGTGAATAAAGAATTAGAACTAATCACCCAGACAGCCAAAAACTACAGCCTAGTCTGAAGCGTGCCTGTGAACATCAGCTCAAGTTCTGCTAAAACCTTTTTGGCAAAGGTGAGGGATATGTTGTGCCTACACAGCACTATCAGGAGATGCTACCTGAAACACCATGAGTAGTGATGAGGTTTGTCATGTTTAACCCTGGGTAACAGCCTGCAGGGTGCAGCTCTAGGTTGTACTCTTCTATTTTGGACAGGTGGTTGTGCATGATGCCTCTCTGTGCAGTGGACGCATGTTCCAAGGCATTTCAAACAGGATGGAAGCAGACTGGTTACCCAAGCTCAAAAATTTAATCC
The DNA here is from genome assembly GCA_033556795.1 of Tapera naevia. Taxonomy (NCBI): domain Eukaryota; kingdom Metazoa; phylum Chordata; class Aves; order Cuculiformes; family Neomorphidae; genus Tapera; species Tapera naevia. The sequence goes on from JAUMJJ010000066.1 coordinate 731,600, forward strand.
AAACACTGTGCAACTTGAGGCTGATTAAACTTAATAATGTCTCTCTTTACCAAAAAATAAAATAAAATAAAATAAAATAAAATAAAATAAAATAAAATAAAATAAAATAAAATAAAATAAAATAATTGATTATTATTATTCTTTTTAAAATTTAATTATAATTTATCTTTTCTTTTGCAACATTTATTTCCTCCTTTAGTATATGACAACATCCATCTGGCTGCAGCTAGTGGGTGAATATTTGTATGTTAACATGATTAAGGTAAACCATGTGTCTCTCTCTGGAAACAATAACCACACATATGGCTAACATACAGACCAAAGAAATTTCTTCACAAAATGCAGCTTTAAATGTTTTCTCTTTTAAATGATCCAAGGAGCTATCCCTCTTTCCATAAAAACCTAATGATGAGAACACTTGCCTCCAACATGCTTGTACACGTACTCAATTCTCTCCTCATTTAGAAGATGATGAAACACATGTTTTTCACTTAATGATTTGAATACCAAGACCTGGGTTATGGGTATGAAGTCCTGAAGAGCATTTCATAGTTTGCAGAGGTTCCTGTATGGTCCAGCAGTGCAGAGACTAGGTGCATCTCTGCATCTGTGTTTCTGTAACAGGGGTGAGCACTGTATGTTCCCAGTACTGTGCAGATCCTCTATACGGATGTAAAAGTTAATTTAATTTGGAGTAAACTTTGTGTTTGTGTATGGAAATAGCAACTGAGAACTGACAAATCAAATTTACCCCTAAAAAAATTTATATCAGGAATGATTTCTATGTAAACCTGAAGCTTTTCTTCCTAAGCAAGGCATCAAACACTGTAAAAAGAGTCTGAAAGTGTCAGCACTATCACTGATAAAACTATCAACGAGCTTTCCCCTCATATCTGAAAGGGGGTGAACTCTTTTCTAGGTGCTTTGGAACCTGTCTTAAAGCAATGAAAATTGTGCAGGCTTTAAGCATGCACAGCTTAGGTAAAATAAAATTTTGAGAAACTGGAAACAGGTTACTAGGGAAGCATGAGGTAACTAAAAGAAAACAAAATTTTATTCTGCAAATTCTCCACCTGTAGTTACTTCTTTGAATAGAAGAATGTTATACAGTATTGTGAAAACTATTTACATTGTAAAGCTTATATTTTTCTAAAATGCACTTAAACATTTGGTATAATGTGTGAATGCGTTGTTTAGAAGGCAGTTAATTCTTGATAGAACTGACAGTAGAAAAAGTATTATATGGGCCATTGATAATTTGTTTCAAGAACGTGATGTTTTCCCATATTTATTTCTTACTTTGAAATAACTACCTTCAATATTGGCATTGAGAGTTCAATTTAAAAACATGAAACAACAATAAAAATTCATATATAAAACTTATTTTTAAGGAAAAATATTAACTGCTCTTTAACTGCAATTTATTACATTCAGATAATTCTTCATACTACTGTAACATTTTCAGTTCAATAATTTATTTCCCATGTGAGATTTGCTTCTATCAATTGTCATGATTTGCTAATTATTTGTCTAGAAAAGCTGGTACTTACAAAAAATACTGCAAATTGTAGGAATGACTTTTATGTGATTTCAGTTGTTAGAGATTAGAATGCATCCACTGATTTTTATTTTTATTTTAAAGAAGAAATATGACTGATATAGATTTCAACACCGTGTTTAGGTGATTAATTTATTAAATTTGACATTATTTTAAACTATACTAACCAATTTTCCCTCGTTTCTCCCTTTCATGTACATGCTCAACAAAATTTTACATTGATAAAAATGAATAGAGACCCTTAGGAGTGAAGGGATTGGCTGGATGAAAGTCCAATGTGTATATTTACCTTGCTGGTTTCCGCTTAAAAAATATTTATGTTAATTCTCTGGATTCTTATTTTCAGAGGAAAATAAGGAGCAAACTAAAACTAGACTTTTAAAGTAGACTTAAAAGACAAGGGTAGAAAGTCCATAAAGTTTTGTTTTCCTCTTTCTGTTTCTTCTGAATCTCTATATACAATTCCAGTGGTCAGATAATACAATCAAAAAGTACTTAACTATGATATCTTGGGACCTTTTGAGTGCTGAAATACAGTAGGTGGCTAATAAATGAAAGAGAAGGACAACTGTTTCCCAGTTCTGGCTGTTTCTATATAGAGATGAGATTGCTTCCCATTGTGGACCAGCAGTACTGGGGAGGGAGGCATGATGGGAGCTCACTCAGGCCAGACTGGTCACTGGGAGGAGTCTTATCACCCGGCCTTGTGCTAAGTCCATGGATATCAAGTGGGACACTATTCATAAATAAGATTGTTGTTGGACACCTTACTCATCTGAAAATCAGGAACCACACTCTAAAATCACACTAAATGCTGAGAGCAGAAAAAGAACAATGAGCAATAAGTGCATAAAACAAGACATTGATTTCATCCAGGTATTTCTCATTGGATTTTTCAGTACTTCTTGACTAAGGCAAGCTACAGTCCCTTCCATTGTGACCTATTTCAAAGACGATCAGAATGTAAGATTAGTAATATAATATTATAATGTAATGTTCTTATATTATTACAATGTTGTTCTGAATTTTTAAGAGTGTAGATCTGGGCTTTAGATTTGGGGTCAGTGTTTCAAATCTGGTATTATTTCCAGCACCTACCTGACTAGAAAGAATGTACAACATCAGGCATTTCTCCTGATATTCATTGGAAGTGAACACTGCAAGCAGCTGATCAAGTTCTCCCTCCTGTATGCACTCCTTTTCCTTTCCTCCTTTTTTAGAAAAATATTTTGTGCTGAATTGCAATGTATGGCAATCTGAGCCACAGCATCTGTTTCAGGTTAGCCAAGGCCCTTGATAAAATTAGGTTATCTAAGGGTGTAATGAAAAGAGCTGTAGCTAGAACACTTACAAGAGCCAGGCTAAAATATTAGTTGCTTTTATATATCTTGAGGCAATGGAGAGATTCTTACATGATAATGATGTCCTGTACTCTTGTTTCAGTTTGTAATTACCATCAACTGTGATTTAGAATAATAAAGTGATATAAAAGTTGCTTAGAATAAATTTTAGTGCAGCTGAAAATTTTACATAAACAGTGACAGCATTTATGTAATAAAGGCCGGATTCTGAACCTCTACAGGTCATATCTAACCTGTCTGTTGACTTAATTTCTATTCAATATATTTTTAATGTTATAGAGCATTTTAAAACATTGCTAAATAATGCCAAGTAGGAAGACAAGTTATGAAATGCACTTGACCAGGGAGGTGGTGGAGTCACCGACCCTGGAGGTGTTTAAGGGGACACTGGATGAGGCACTGAGTGCCATGGTTTAGATGATGGGTTGGTGTTGGTGTTAGTGTTGGGTTATAGGTTGGACTTGATGATCTCAGAGGTCCTTTCAAACCTTATGATACTGTGATACTGTGAAATGAAGGGAGCATGATTCTTATGCTGAGAAAAAAAAGGAAACTGTCTTGACAATGTCATTTTTCTGTGTTACTTATGGATGCACAATTAATTAATCTGCTATAAAAAGCAGAGATATGAGTAGTTCTGTGGGCTCCTGCCCTTTTGTTTGTACCCCACGAAGAATCACACACAGAATGTGAACAGGTCATGGTGGAGCAAGCCAGAGATATCCATCCACCGGGGCAAGATTCAAAGTCTGTCTTGGTTGTGAAGAGTACCTGAAAACATACACTGTGACCTTGATAATAAACTGCAACATTCGCAGAGAGATAGGCAGCCTGGCAAAGGGCAGTGCAAGACTGGGAGAAGAATTAACTCAGGCTAGTTAATGACTATGTTAATGATTGTAAGTTTTCACCTATTATTTGCACTATACTGAAGTGATATAGAACACTAAATCATACAATAACATAGTATATTGATATAGTATTTTTTTATGAATACATGTGTAGATAGTAATATTACCATGATCATCATCACCCTGATGTATTATTGTAAAAAAATATGCCTGTCTCATGAAAGAATATGAAAAAGCAGTTATGTTGTTCCCTGCGTGGTAGTATTTGTGGTTAGGACATGGTAGGTATTTTTACAGACGTTTTGGATCAATGGGTTTCATTCAGTCCTTACAAATGTAAAAGTCATAGAATCATAGAATCTTCTGGTTGGAAAAGACCTTGGAGATCATCGAGTCCAACTTCACCCATCTTCTGGCTAAACCATGTCCTTTAAAAACTCATCTTCCTGTTCCATCACCTCCAGGGATGGTGACTTAACCGCCTCCCTGGGCAGCCTCTGCTGGTGCCTGAGAACCCTCTTGGTAAAGAAATTCTTCCTCATATCCAGTCTGAACCTCCCCTGGCATAACTCATGGCCATTTCTCCTTGTCCCATCACCTGCCACTTGTGAGAAGAGATCAACACTCGCTCTGCCACAGCCTCCTTTCAGACAGTTGTAGACAGTGATGAGGTCTCCCCTCAGCCTCCTCTTCTCCAGGCTAAACAACCCCAGTTCCCTCAACCACTCCTTGTAGGACTTGTTCTCCAGCCCCTTCCCCAGGATCGTTGCCCTTCTCTGGATGTGCTCCAGCCCCTCAATGTCCTTCTTGGAGTGAGGCGCCCAAACTGACCCAGTACTCAAGGTGTGGCCTCACCAGTGCCAAGTACAGGGGCACAATCACCTCCCTTGTCCTGCTGACCACACTGTAGCATTAGACTATGCAGTGAAATATTAAGGATCTTACAGTTCTTTAAAACTCTATAGCTTTGAAGATTGAACAAGCAGCAATATTTTCTGATATTTCTATATTGCTCTCTACAACTGCCTGAGGAGGTTGTGGTGAGGCAGCCTTTGGTCTTTTCCCCTTAGTAACAAGTGATAGGATAAGAGAACATGTTGTGCCTGGACACGCTTAGACTGGTTATTAGGAAAACTTTCTTCACCAAAAAAAGTGATGAAGCTCTGGCAGAGGTTGCCCAGGACAGTAGTGGTATCACCATCCCTGGATGTGTTAAAAAAATGTGTAGGTGTGACACCTGGGGAAATGATTTATTAGACACAGCGGTGTTGCGCTGACGATGGGACTGAATGAGCTTAGAGGTCTTTACCAAATTATTGACTCTGTGATTCTAATTGTCTGTTACATTTTTGTGTATTCACCCATTAAAAAAATAACCAGGGTATTTGTGGTACCTACTTAGTGACAAGATGCCTTACAAACAGTTAAAATTAATTCCTGTGTGACTTTTTCACACTCAGGAATTAACCAATCTGAAACTTAGTTTGTGCAGTTTTTGATTAGAACTACCTTAATGATGGATTCTACAAAATTTACTAAGAATTCTAATTTTTCAGATTCCTGTGTGATGTTTTCATTGTTGCTTTGGACGTTTTTGTCACCTCAGAGTCAGTCCCTCACTTTTTGTGATTGTCTGAACAGCCAATAGCCCACTGGACCCCAACGGCAATGAACAGAGGAGACAGCTTCTTTATACTAAACTATATGCTTTGAAAAATGTGTTTTGCAACAACAAAACAAAATATTTCCTGCTGGACTCTAGTTTTGGGGTGTTTGGATAACTTTCATCAGAGAAAAGTAATGTCTTGCAGCCTCCTGCAGGTCCTTAAGAGAAAAAAAGTTTATTATATCCAGAAAGAGACACCAGTGAAGATTTGGAAAATGGAGAGCAGAATTTGGAGCTCTGTCTTCGCTCAGAACAATCGCACAATAGAAAAAGAATATTTAATGTCATGTTATTTACCAAAAGGTTTACATGTGTCTATGTTTGGAGGCCAGTGCTGTGTTTCTGTGTTCATTTTGCAGCCTCTGGTTTTCAAATGATCTCAGGGAACTTGTTGATCTTGAAATGAGCAAGCACTTCAAGTAGACCAAGGCTACTGCATTAACCACTTCACTTTTCTTTAGAATGAGTGTAAATATATATTTATTTATGTAGGTGCACAATGTGTGTGTCCATTTCCTCTACATTTCAAACCATTTTGCATGTTCAGGTTCTGTAAGGTAATCTGCAGAGGCAGTTCCTTCAAAAACTGAATAGAGAGAAGGAAACTTTCTGCCTCCAAATTAAATTGATTTTAGAATCAATCTGCAAGAGAACACTTGCACAGTTTCCTTCATCGTCCTAGGGAGAGCCTAAATTTTCTCAATAGTATACATTTAAAACTACATTTGTTCTGAGCTACTAAGAGTCTTGTAAATGCACTATATAAGAATGAGCAAGCTCTGGGGCTGAATCAGGAGTGGGCCGTGATCATGTCTCCCTGTAACTTATTCATTCATTCTCACATTTATTCTTGAAAACCTATAATTTATTCATCCTGAAAAGCATTAGAGCATGAACAAGGTCTTAAGCAGGATGCTCGTGAAATCTAATCCTGATTATGATACATGCTCATACCAAACCCTTAGATGAATCCCTTAAGTTCCACAGGTCAATTGACATATCCGTGCAGTATCTTAAGTGACTTCAGTGAGGTGTTGTGGAGATTAGTTATGTTTGCAATACACTTTGAAGACAAATAAATGAGCTACTGTTACGAATTTTTTTCTCGGGTTTTATGTATTGGTGAATACTTTTTCCCACTCTGAGAAAGGAAGAATAGAAGCTCCTTGGACTTCCAGAGGGCAGACTTTTGCCTGTTTAGGAGACTGATTGAAAGAGTCCCTTGGGAGACAGCCCTGAAAGTCGAAGGAGTCCAAAAAGGATGGACAATCTCCAAAAAGAACTCTTAAAGGCATAGGAGTGGACTGTCCCCATGTACCGATGGATAAGTCATCAGGGAAGAAGACCCACCTGGCTGAACAGAGAGCTTTGGCTGGAGGGGCAGAAGACACAGGAGGACGACAAGGATGTCACAAGGTTATGTAGGGAGAAAATTGGAAGGGTCAAAGACCAGCTAGAACATAATCCAACTGCTCTGTAAAAGACAATTAAAGTGTTTCTATAAAAACATTAACAACAAAAGGAGGACTAAGGAGAATCTCCACCCTTTATTGGATGCCAGGGGAAGCACCTTGACAAAGGATGAGGAAAAGACTGAGGTACTTAATGTCTTCTTTACCTCAGTCTCTAAGAGTAAGACAAGTTGTTTTCTGGGCACCCAGCTCCCTGAGCTGGAACACAGGGACGGGTGTCAGAATGAATCCCCTGCAATCCAAGGAGAAGAGGTGAGAGATCTGCTACACCACTTAAATACAGACAGATCTATGGGGTTTGATGGAATAAATCCAGGGATACTGAGAGACCTGGTAGAAGTGCTTATCTACCATCTAAATCTACTCTCTTCTGGTTCAAAGCTCTTACTCTTTGTCTTATTATGAAATGCCCTTGTAAAACTGTCCCTCCCCAGCTTTTCTGTAGCCCCTTTAAGCACTTAATGGCTGCTCTAAGGTCTCCCTAGAGCTCTCTACTTCAGGCTAAACAATCCCAACTGTCTCAGCCTGTCTTTATAGGAGAAGGTTCCAGACCTCTGATTGTCTTTCGGGCCTCCTCTGGACTCAATTGAACAGATCCATGTTTTTTTATGATGGGGAACCCAGAGCTTAATGCAGCACTTCAGGTAGGGTTTTGCCCTCCACTTTTGTGGAGTAGAGGGGCAGAATCTCCTCCCTTGACCTGCTGGCCACACTTCTTGTCATGCAGCATAGGACACGGCTGGATTTCTGGGTTGCAACACCAAGTTCGTGGCTGATGTTGAACTTCTCTTTGGCTAACATCCCAAAGTTTCTCTTCAGGGCTGCTTCCAAACTATTCCCTGCCCAGACTGTATTTGTGCTTGGGTTTGCCTCAACCCATCTGGAGGACCTTTCACTTGACCTTGTTGAATCTCATGAGTTTCACACAGGCCATCCTCTCAAGGCTGTCAGGGTCTCTCTGGATGGCATCCCTTCCCTTCAGCAGGCAACCATGACACAAAGCTTGGTGTTGGCAAACTTGCTGAAGTTGCAGCCAGTGACACCATTCATTTCACTGACAAAAAGTACTGAACAGCCACAATCTCAATACCCCTGAGGAATGACACTCATCACTGGTTTCCAACTGATATTGAGCTGTTGACCACAACCCTTTGAGTGCAACTATCCAGCCAATTACTCACCCACGGAGTGGTCCATCCATCAAAAACATGTCTTTCCAATTTAGAGACAAGGATATGATACAGGAGAGTGTCAAATGCCTCATGCTAGTGCAGGTAGATAACATGAGTTGTTCTTTCCTTATCAACCAACCCTGGAATCCAGTCATAGAAGGTCACTAAATTTGTCAGGCACTTTTTGCCCTTACTGAAGCCATGTTGGCTGTCACAAATCACTCTTTGTTTTCCATGTGCCTTAGCACATTTTCCAGGAGGATCTGCTCCGTGATCTTGCCAGATACAGAGGTGAGACTGACAGGCCTGTGGTTTCCATGGTCTTCCTACTCCTTTTTAAAAAAGAGGGCTATGTTTCCTCTTTTCCAGGTAGATCTCTTCTCCCAGGTAACAAGGGATAGGATAAGAGGAAATGGCCTCAAGTTGCACCAGGAGAGATTTAGATTGGATATTAGGAAAATTTCTATGATTCTCTGAAAACTTATGCATAAGAAGCAGCATAAAGAACCTCAAAAAAATGAGTGTATTAGTTTTCTCTGTGTCTCTTACTATTTTTTGTTTGTTAGAAGCTGCAACAAACAGAATAAATTTTTATTCTCAGAAATGCCAGAGCAGCTTCATACAGAGGTCTGAAATAGACTAGTTGGAGCAGGTCGCTCAAGGGGAACCTATTGACCTGCATCTTTATCTTCTATCCCCAGTTGTCCTCATTCTCCATGCATAATGTTTCCTCTAGGCCTGTTTACAGCCTGGCAATAGTTGAAGGACTTATTCATGTTGCACAGGCAGGACAAACTGGCTCCTCAATGCATGACTCATGCAGCAGAGAGTGCTGAGAATGAGACTGAGACTTAAAAGCACAGAGATAATGCTTTTAGATCCAATTCGAGCAGAACTCATCTAGTTCTTGGTTTTCGGAACTGCTGTAATTATGACTTGATTTTGGCACTGGTTTACGTTGTCCCGTATAATTAAAACTAAAAACATTAGATTTGCCTTCAATGTTGCATTATACTTTTAGGTTTGACCTTGGAATTCATTTAATGACTAACCAAGTACTAAAGAAGAAAAAGCTAAGAGATGGTAATCCATTTTATTGGTTTATCTTCTGTATTTGTAGAACATTTTTGTTTCTTAAATAAAATAACATAAACACACAAAGTATATCAAATGTGTTGAGCTAAGGACTCCTGATATTAAAAATGTCAGGATCCTCTCAGAAGAAGAGAAAACAAAGACTTAAATAAATGCATAACTGAATTCTGCAGTATTACTCATATGAAAAATATTACTTTAAGTGTTTTCAAGTTTGGTGTATTTCTGATTAAGTGTCCATGCTGGGTAGAGTTTATAGCTTCTGCTGTTAAAATTACTCTAGTTATCTTGCTTTCTAATTACTTTTCTGAAAGCTTATTCTCATACTTTTTATTCCATGATATTTGAAAAATTTACCTCTTAAAAGATTTTGTTTCAAGAACTATTCAGAAGAATTCAAAACTTATTGCATATTTGTTAGCGATGGGTAATTTTTTAATTTGTTGTAATTTTTGAATTTTTGTACAAGGAATAATATGGTCTGATAGTGAAGGTTCAATATTTTGCTTGAGTGACTGTATAATTCTCAAAAACTATGTTGCTGAACGTTGTGGAAATCTGTTTCACAGGTAACAGATGTAAATCTGCAGTTGAAAGCATTGTTCATAGAGGGTTAAGTTTATTTTACCTTGTACAGCAGAGCTGATCTCTATAAATAATTTTATTTTGTTCTTTTATAAATATTTTGGAAGAAGAAAATTCTTGGTTTAACACAACATATTGTACTTTCACTACTCAATTAGATTGATTATAGTGGCATCTAAGATTGATAATACATAGATTTCTATTATGACATCCATTGTTTTAGTGCTAGACTGCAGAGGAATGCTTCCTTAAATGCATTCTTGTATAAAATATTGACCTAGAGGACTTCATTATTCAAGCTGGAGAGACAGTCACTACTTAACAGTAATAAACTGTTTCTGTGTTACATTGAGAATACTTTGGAAAATATGAGAGTTGTCAAATCTCTTGAAAATCCTGTCTTTATCGTACACATGACACTAAAGCTATGGCTGTATTTTCTGCTAATAAAAGCAAAGGCACAGACAGATTCGAAGGATGCCATGGTATACTGACAGGAAACTAAGAAAAATGAGTACTTTCTTGAGGAGCAGAAAAAGACACAGGCCAATGACCTTGGGAAGCTTTAATAGATGTAGCTTGATGCTCCTTTTCACCTTTATTTTTTTTAACTGGTGGAGAAAATACGGATAATGCAAAAAATTTTAAAGTTAACATGAAAAATCTTGGGATGTGTGTTCATATTCAATATTATGTTTAAAAAAAAAAAAAAATCAGTTGAAATGTAAATAGAAAAGTAGAATGGTTAACAAAAGTACGGAAAGGTTTGCATGACTCCAAGTTCCTGACACTATCTGCAAGATTTAGTCACGCCGTTGCCTACTGCAGATTAGTTCGTCTTCACCATTTAGATAATTATTTTACCAATGTGAATGTCTGGATCTCAAAGAAGATTAAAAACAACTCCTGCAGCAGCAGTGACTGTAGCATTCACTCAGCTCCATGCAGAACTAGTTATAAGAGTCCATGATGGAAAAAGAATGATACTTTATTTGGTGTGTTACCACTGAATGAAAAACAGAGTGCAATCAACATAAAAGCCCAAATTCTCCAACACAATGTGAAAACAAGTTTTACTCAACAAGAAAGGTGACAAACAATTAATAGTGATTAAAAGGGTAACAATACCAGCTTTAAAGGCAGTGCATCTGATCATTGATACAAGAGAATAAGTACAGTAATTAAGAAAAATGCATCAGCAATTGTCCCATCATCTACATTATCACCCAGATCAGATCTGAAGAGTCTTCCCTTTTGGCAATTGGGAATTAAGATACATCACCAATTGCCCCATCATCATCATCATCCAGATCCGCAGTCTCCAGGGACTTTTAGAATGAAGATTTGAAGACCCTGCCTATGGACAACTGGGGGGTCTTACACAGCACATCCACGCACAGATGGGGTCTCCAGAGCTCTCTACAGGAGGGTCCAGCCTTTATATTGTTAAATAAACAACTTATATCATCCCTGAACGTGGGAGCTCTGGTCTCAGTTGCTTCATTACCCCCCCCTCCTGGAGTGTGGCCAAAACTGGAGAAGGTGGGGAGGAAGGCAGGTGGATTTCTCTTACCTTTAAACTAAGGAGGCTTTTTAAAGTGCAGCACTTTCTCCCATTTCACGCAGTATTTGTGCTCATGGAACTACAATTGAGGGGGCACAACCCAATTCCACTGATAAGGTGGTGCATTTTTCTCACACTTTGTGTATTAAGAATAGCACAGCACAATTTTACCGATAATACAACTGTGAGAAATTACAGATTAAACAGTACACACACGTGTCACTTATTCAAGGCCTATTGATCAGGCCCTGTCAGTTCAGTTGGCTATAAAGTGCAAACATGACTTTCAATGAGATAAAGCAAAAGATAAGATGAAATTCATGATCAAATACCACCGAATGCCAGTTATGGCTCAGGAATCTGATTTTTATTCCCTTGAAATATTCTAATATCTCTTTAAGTCTTTTTATATACATACAGAAAAAAAAAAACTGTTTTCTTCTTGGGAATGTAAAATAAAGTTGTATACCAAACCTCTTTTAACTGCAGGCATAACAAGTTTAGTTTTCATCCATGATTAATTAGTAGCTTACCTTCAGCTTTTAACAAAAAACTATAGATAATTTTGAATTCCAAATTTTGAATTTTCTTATTGTATTCAAGTATGTTAAGTATATCTCCATGTATATTGAACCTTGTTTTGAAGAGTTTTTAAAAGCAATTTAAGGTGAAAATGTGTATTGATCTCAGCCTTTATATTGTTTTAATATGGACCATAAGACTTTCAGTAAGACATTTAAGGATAAATTTCACATGCAAGGTCTTCTGAAATGAGATTTAAAAACGTGGTTTTTTTCCATTAGGTTTCAATAGCCAAATGAAATTGTACTTTTATACAAGGAGAAACATCAGAAATACGTATTTTTTTTCAGCGTGTATTTTTTTTCTAGATTCTGAAGCATTTGCTGAAACAGGAATATATTCAATGGAGAAAAGCTAGTCTGTAAAGAAAACTCTGTAGCATTTAAAACAAAGAAGTACCAAAATGTGGTGAGCACTCTTAGAATTTTTAACTGATATTGATAGATCCATTTTTTTCACTATTAGTCCCATCAGAAGCAGTAACACTGGAATAAGTTCAGTATTTATGAAATGGTTAGACTATTATTACTGAGTTTTGTAAGTTATTTTTCAAGTGGTGGACACTTTCTGTCTTTTGCAGAATTATTATCTTGTGTGACTCCAAAACTTCAAGCTGCCTGTTTTGTTTGAAGAACTTTGTGAAGGACATACATACACTTACAAATAACTCTTGCTTCAGAGCTTCTGAGTTAAGAGGATGGGAATCTGTCTAATATGGTCTTGATGTTCAATTTCTCTAAGAAGGGTACCATTAGAAAATGTGACTGAGCTGAATTTAGAATATCATTTTCTCTATTTTTCCTTTGATAATCCCTGGCTTTGATTCTCTAAACCCCACTTCTGAAAATCTCATGCATTTGAGTGTCTGCACCACATATTTTTTTATTTCTGACTGATATTTTGGGATGTTTCCCTGTCTTGCCACTTCAGTTCTCCCTGCTCAGAACTTCAGTACAGAAATACAGATCTTTTCCGGGCTGTGAGCCTTTACCACTATCAGTTGTCCATCTTATTTTCTTCTAATGTCAGCTTTCTAGGCTTTGCACACTTCCCTGACACATCCTGCTCAATAAGACACAATGACTCCTCTTTTAAAGAAAGGTTTTGCCCAATGATAGCATTGATTCTTCTATTGTCCACTCTTTATCTGGAGTATTGGATATTCTCCCCATGTTGACCCTTAAAGACATAATCAAGCGTCTTGTGAATTGTACAAGTTGTATGCTTACAGAGAACACTTTTGAAGTAGATTAGGTAGCGCACAATTAAATATCCTGATCAAAACCAGTTATTCAAATTTTTTTAAATAGCTTTTAACCTCCACTTTATAACAAAACTTTCACAGTTGTTGAAGAAATTGTAGTATTCTTTCATTAGAGATTGTTAAGAAAAAACATGATTGATTTGTCTTTGCTCTCAGATTTTGTGAACTAGGTGTTGGGTTTTTTCTTTTTCAATATTGAAATTTATACTAAAGCCCAGAGGAATTCTTTTTGAATGCTTTTAGCAAAATAAGTACCTAAAAATGAAAAAAAAAAAATTGTCATCGTGCTAAGGAAAGCCAGATATTGAGCCTCTTCTTTTTTTTTATTGTTTGTAGTTGTTCTGGCCATCTTACCAAATTTTGTGTTGCTTTATTATCTATTTAAAGCTTAAATTTAGACCAGGCCCAAATATTGTCCTCAAAACGCGGTTTCGATGAGGGCTTTTAGAATTTTTTGTAACAGAAAAAACCTTGGACTTCACTGTTTTGTTTAATATTTCTATAACATTGCTAAAGATACATGGAGCCCTCTACTAAAGATTGAGATTATTATTAGTTTGTGTGTATGGAAGGAGCAGATATGAGAGGGAAGTGAAGGACAGGGATATTACAGAGCAGGAAAACTGCACTTACATCTCAGAGTTCCTCATCCATGAATCAATACTGTTCTAATCAGTATCCTATGAAACCTGCCCAAACCAGTATTTCAGAGATGTCAGCATCTCCAGAAGTGATGCAGAGAAGGAAGAAGCACAAGAATTATTCACAGTAACCTAATTTACTTAAAACCAGTTACAGGAGGGCAAGGTGGAGCTTCTAAAATGTTAGGGCAAGATACAATGAGAGACAAGTTGATGATGAGTAGCTATCAGGGAGACTGTGTTCCACCAGAACCAAAGGTGACCTCATTGCAGTCCTGCCTCTGACCACAGTGTCCTAGCTCCTGGACATTTCTTCTGCCTTCTGGTTCTGGTGCTGATCTACTGGGACTGCTCAGTCCCTTAAATGTACAAATCTTTACTTTTCTTGCTGAAGAGCACTGTTACAGTTTTGGCAAGGCTTTAACAGCACATCAAAGGTCTGCTTCAGTGTCTTCACATTTCACCGTGGTTTTTTTTTTTTTTCTGGTCAGGAAAGGGGCTGGTAATTGGTTGTGTGAGTGTATAAATAGTGTAACTTCTTTCCTTTTTATGATAATGGACGCGTATTTCCTTGGCACCACAGAACCCTGAAATCACTGATTTCTGCAGCAACTTGCTTACCACTGAGGGAAGGTCATGGAGGCTGTGCGGCTGTCTTGATTTGCAACATTTTATATGTTCCTCTCAACAACCTCATCTGTTTTCCTGGCTTTAATTACCATCTCTATACAAAAGACTCAGATTTATCTCCACCGCAATGACCTTTCCCCCCGGTGTTAAGATTCTTATTTTAGTTGTGTAATATCTTTTGATTATTTAAGGGATCATCATAAACTGTGTATTATGCGAAAGTGAAAAGCTTGATTCCTTTTTGAACACTGGGAACTCAATTAAGTGAATAGTCTACTTAAACAAATGCAAAATCCAATCCCTAATTAAATCTGCAGTCTTGCTTTATGGCTGACACAATAATCCAACAGAACTCCAAGTAAAAAATGAGTTTGTGATTGAATCTATAAAATGCTCTTGAGTTTTGGTTGTGTAGTCAGCCCCTGGTTTACAACCTCAGAAACTAAATTTCTAAGAGTTTCTGTTAGTTCTTCATCCTCTTTTATTTGGTACACAAGTTTCAAAATCTTGGTATCCCGTATGATACTCCTTGTTCTTCCACAGATTACATGGCTACATTCAGTTAGTTACAAAAATCAGTCAGGTCCATAGCTGAAAATGTGAAGAAAGCTGAAGAAGCTTTGTGTTCTGAATCTGACATTGTCTGCAGATTAGTCAGTATTTGACATCTTAAGATGTAAATGTATTAGTATTCATAGAAACAGATACGTTTCAGTTCCTGTAGATAATCAAATGCCCTGAACAATGCCCCAGACAAGTGGTGGAAGATAATTTTAAAAGACACATAATAATTTAAAAGGCAAATAACAATTATTATTGCATGCTCTGTGCAACTTACAGTGTGAGTACGTGCTGAGGTTAGAAGAGGCTCTGGGACCAAAGAGGTGTGGTTGTTTAGAGAAGCAACTAGGAAGGAGAATGTGGTTAAAATGGGAATGTGGTTAAAATGTTAAAGCTGAGAAAACAACACAGTATGGAAGCTCTTAGGTACTTCAAATCGTTCATCTCAAACTTCTAGTTTTGACCATCTAATTGTGGCTGCATCAGAAGTTATATTTTATTTATTTTATTTACCCCAAAATTCAGCAAGTGACATTTTGTTACGAATTAAATATCTGTAAAGTTCCAAAATTTGGTAGGAATGAGATGTATAGATGATTAAGTTAATAAATAGCATGTGTAGAACTGAAAGATCAATTCACTACCTTACTCTAATGCACCTGAACATTTAGCTGTGCATGGTTCAGTATCATTGCTGCTGCGTCAATAAAAGCTGCTGGAGACAAGCCTATGTCCACTCTTCTTCTCACATTTCTTTGTTAGAGAGAGTGCATGTTTGTGAGCTTATTGTTCAAACAAATACTGTGCTTTTCCAGTCAAGCTGATGGTCGTTGCTCCATATGGAGCTCTGGTTCACAGTTTATGAGCTAGACCTTGATTGGGTGAAAATAAACTGGATG